>JAPFRF010000008.1:29127754-29845254 GCA_029282475.1 Phrynocephalus forsythii
ACGGCCGTCAGCCAGCTTCAACCCAGGCGCATCCACTGGCCTCTGTTTGGCCACACCATCCCAGAGTTCCACCTGCCAGCATCCACTGGCTTCCCCCAGGAATATCCACCCGTTCATCTCTTCCACTCTGCTTCTGAAGCCGGCCTCTGCCAGCTCCTGAATGCTTGGGTGTCTCTCTCTCTCTCTCTCTCTCTCTCTCTCTCTCTCTCTCACACACACACACACACACACACACACACACACACACACACACACACACACACACACACACAGATGCATACGCACACACATGTGACATCCCCATGGAATGCCAGCCAGCCCCCATTTACTCCACCAGCCATTCTCTCTCTCTCTCACTCACTCACTCACTCACACAAACAAACAAACAACACACACACACACACACACACACACACACACACACACACACACACACACACACACACACACACACACACACACACACACACAGAGGCTTCTATCAGGTGATATCCACCAAGCTTCCGCCGGCAGGTTTCAAGAGGCCTAACTTCCACCAGCTTCATCCACCTGCCTCTGCCAGCTTCCGCCTTGCGACATCATCCAGCTTCCGCGCGCAGACTCTGCTGGCTTCTGTCGGCCAATGTCCACTGGCTTCCCTCTGGTCCGTCACCAACATCAGCCACCTTCAGGCCATGGATCTCTACCAGCTTCAGGCTGTTAACTCGCAAGCCCACTTAGCAAGAGAACTTGCCTTTTAAGAAGGTGGGGGTCCTCAGGAGCCTCTCTCTTCCCTCCGCTGGACTCCCTGGGCCACTGGCCCCCTGTCCTGCCTCCCAAGCCCGATTTTATTGGGTTTTCAGATGAGGTTAAAGCGGTATCTCGGACCTCAAGCAGAAGCAGCCTGGGATGACTCCAGCAGGAAGTCCGCTTTGTGGTCTCTGAACTCCCCCTGGAAAAGAGGAATCTTTCACCCTGCAAGACAAAGGGGGTGGGAGAGAACACAACACCCAAACTAAGTGGCGAGTTCATCCACAGCCGTCAGCCAGCTTCACCCCAGGCACATCCACTGGCCTCTGTTTGGCCACAGCATCCCAGAGTTCCACCTGCCAGCATCCACTGGCTTCCCCCAGGAATATCCACCCGTTCATCTCTTCCACTCTGCTTCCAAAGCCGGCCTCTGCCAGCTCCCAAATGTTTGGGTCTCTCTCTCTCTCTCTCTCTCTCTCTCTCTCCCCCCCCCCACACACATGCACACAAGACAAAGGGGGTGGGAGAGAACACAACACACAAACTAAGCAGCGAGTTCGTCCACGGCCGTCAGCCAGCTTCTGTCGGACAACGTCTACCGGCTTCCCTCTGTCCATCACCAACATCAGCCAGCTTCAGGCCACGGATCTCCGCCAGCTTCAGGCTGTTAACTCGCAAGCCCACTTCAGAAGAGAACTTGCCTTTTAAGGTGGGGTTCCCCAAAGAGCCTCTGACTTCCGTCCGCTGGACGCCCTGGGCCACTGGCCTTCTCTTCTGCCTTGGAAGCCCTTTTTATCTGTGAGCAGAGCAGAGGGGTGGGGGCCCTGTGATGTCACAAAGACCCCGGAGCATCCAGTGATTTGCCAAGGCAGCAGTCCCCTCAGGATTGGCCGTGTCCAGGAGATGATGTCAACAATCCCTCTGATTGGTGGACTAGATCTCCGCATTTTGGTCTTTGTCCATGATTCTGGGCTGGTGCTTTAAAAAAGTGACCATGTGGGGACTCAACTCCCAGAATACCCTATCCTTCATGCATGCAAAAATTAAATTTCCTAAGCTCTGCAGGGTTTTTTTGGGTGGGGGTGGGAGTTAAAATAATATATGAATCAGAAAGGGGACAGTCAAAACAAATGTACTCCTTGACCAATGTACTTTGGACAGTCAGATAGGCATATGTTTCGTCAGTCTGGATATATTTTAGGATTCATATGTTTTCCACTTCCAAGATCACTCGTGGTGTGGAAGTATGTACAATATATGTAGTACATTATGCATATTCATACAAAATGCTTATTTTCCAAAATGCTGAATTTATGTCACAAACCTACTCACATAAGATGGAGAATAAACTATATGGAGATGAAATTCTCAATGCCTTTCTATTTAAAAATGATAAAATAGGCCTATTCAGTGTTAACACCTCTGGAGTAAAACATTATCTGTTTTGTATTCCCTATCACCTCAAAAGGATTCCAGATAAGAGATGCCATTTCTAGAATGTGGCCGTTAATGGAAAAATGCAGTTAATGAAATGATTATAAAGGGTAACACAGTATCACAGTCCTAACTGGAGAACCACTTTATGTTTTGAATGTTCATGATTGTGGAATTACTCCTAATTAGAGATGGGCACGAAACAAAAAAATGGCGTTTCGGTTTTTCATTTGTCGTTGAGAGGTCTGTTTCGGTTCGTTTCCATTTGTCGTGAACTTTTGGAAAAATTTCGTTACCGTTTTTTGTTTTTTCGTTTGTCGTTTCTACCCGCTTTTTGCACGATTTGTAAAGCATTTCCGTGCGCAGGCATCCCCCAACGCCCCAGACCAGAGGGAAAACACTAAAAAAAATGGATGCTGGCAGAGACACAGTATAGACTAGGTATGCAGGGAGGCTGCAAAGGCAGCGGCTGGCGTTGCCCAGGGTGCAAGGCAGCCGCAGAGTGACTGCACTGCGGGGCAAGGGATGGTACTCACCGAGAGGTACGCAGCACGCACGCACACAGGGAGGCTGCAGGACTGAAGGTAGAGTCGCAGAGACAGCAATCCCACCCTAACTCCCACCAGAGACTGCAAGGAGGACGGGGGCTGCCAGAGCTTTTTATGCCCTCTGTGGCTGCCAGACCTGCCCGCCCAGTCTGCAACCTGGGCATGCTATTGGTTGAACATGATCCCATCACATGGCTTGCCTCCATTTTGTGGCTGGTGGTGACATCCATTTTAAAGGGAAAAGAAAAATACATCATGATGGGAGAAGACTAAAACAAATATTTTAAGGACCCCAACCCCCCTGGTAGGTATTATCAGACAATATAAATAATTATTGCTGCATTTTTATGCATGTCCAGGGCATTTTTTAACATTTAAAACAGCTCATTTCATTGTGCGTCGCCATTAACGGAAACGAAACGTAACGACCACAATTTTCATGGTTCTGTTCATTTTGTTGCATTTTCATCACAATTTTCATTTGTCGTTTCATTACGTAACGGAAACGACAAACGGTAACGGAAACGAAAAAATGTTTGTTCCGTGCCCATCTCTACTCCTAATATGAGCTAATAAAACTAGCTCTCATTATAGGATGTTGTCAAGTTAAATGGCATATTTCAACATGGTGATTTGCTGCTACCTATTGAATGTTCAAATATCTATGGCCTGTAGTTTGTTCATGTTTTAACTAGCATGGGTAGGGTGTGGGGTATGGGAAGTAATAGATGAAGCAAAATCAATTTAAAAATCCATTTTTCCTTTTAATTTTTTTTTATTATTTTATTATTACTATTATTATTTTAATGTGCCAGGGGAGCTATACATTCTGCAAGTATTTTGGAAAGATTTGCCGTCAAATGACAACTTTGCAGTTCTTGTTCTACGCACAAAATAATGAAATGCTGTTTTTACATCGCAGCTCAGGAACATTCTGGAGCATACACTGATTGGCAGAGCTTTTGATCCTTCTTGATTTTTTTCTCAAATGTGGTACAAAATAATCATTAACAGATTAGCAACAAATATCAAATTGTCTTGTATATTCCAATTCAAGTTGTTTTCACATTATTTGGGGTGGGGGGTGGGATATGAAATTCAAATAGCAACACTTGCCTTATGTTCAGATATTGCCTTACAATGAGGTGAAGCAAGTCCAAGAATGTTTTCACTTGTAATAAACCACCACTTTCCCTCAGTGAGAATCCTATTCCTACAATGTAGGGAAACATTGCTCTGAAGGTCCCAAGTGCAATATTACAATGTTAGTAGTAAACCACAATATATATTTTTTGTTCTTAGAACATTTATAAGACAGAAAGCACATAGCTTTTATTGACATGGGGGGATTACTTTCCCAGTGACCATGTGGGCTGGAGGATTCTAGAAAATTTTGTACTCAAAAGTAATGTTTCCATTCTCAGGAAAACATTTGATTATCAAGATTTGACAGAGTAAAGGCACATTTATTGTCCAGATATATAGACCCTGACAAGCTCTTTTCAAACTATTTAATTCAAGACTTCATGCAATGAGGATATCCCAGAAAAGATATGTGCAGAATCCCTTTCTGCAGAAACTCAACAAGTGTGTTTTGCAGCACTGATTATCTCCATCAATGGATTATCTTGTACACAGCGTCTCCCACTTTCAATGTTCCAGTTTCAACTCCATATAGCCATTTGAATGGAGGACTAGACCTAAAGACTTGTTATTCAGAAGAGCCACACTCATAAAAACTGTAATCAAAGACAGGGAAATGACAGGCCATTAACAAAAAAGCAGAATTAAGCTAATGCCTTAGCATCACATAAGTAATACGCAAGAGAACTATAAAATGATAGTCACTGTACATTTTTAGAAAAATGGAGAGAATAAACACATCATTTATTAACAGGGTTATTGTAACATTTTAGTGTAAAACAAACTCATCAATCAAATACAGTGGTACCTTGTATAAAGGAATTAATTCATTCCAAATAAAATTATGTTAAGCAAATTTTCCTTTATACAAATTTCCCATAGGAATGGATTGAAAACAGAGTAATCCCTAATTGTGACCATTTTTATGTTGTATGGATTTGCCCCATAGGCGATTCTGTTAAGCAAATTTCCCCCATCTCCAGAATTTTTTATATTGTACAGATTTTGTGTTATACAAACTGTTTGTTATATGAGGGTCCACTGTACTGTATATGCATGTTATGAAAACATATGACATCACATAGTGACTATGCATTCCTCCCCATTAACACTGAAAAAGTCAATCAAATTAATTGTATGCCCAGTGCTGCAAGCTGGCTGATTGTTACAGAACCATGAACTGTCAGGAATGCAGAAGAGGAAAAGTACTGAAACACCACTGTTTTGTAAATTACAAAGGCAGTTAAAATATTAAAATACAATACACTAAAATTGCCATCAGGACCCACAATCTATGTTACATCAGTGAAAAAAATTCTGGAGCAGGAAGGTTTTCATCTGGCACCAAAATGTCATCAGTGTCAGTATCAGGCGGATCTCACTCGGGATGATGTTCCATAGCCTGGAGGCAGCTGCCGAAAAGGTTCTATAGCTACAAGCCATCTATCTCACCTCTTTGAGGGATGGCTTTTTCAAAAGGACCCCCTGGCTAGATCTTGACTACCAGGTAGGTTCATAGAGAAGGAGTTGATCCTTCAGGTATCCAGGGCCTAAAATAAACTGTTAAGGGCTCTCTATGTTAAAACAAGCACTTTGAATTGGGCTTGGGTAGCCGCTGGTAACCAATGTTACTTGTAAAGAATCCATGATATAATCCCTGGTGGCCCCACCACTTACCAGACGTGCTGCATGATTCTGAAACCAGTTGCAATTGCCAGACTGTCTTCAGAAGCTGCCCCACGTACATTGCAGTAATCAGTATGGGATGTTACCAATGCATATTCGAGAGGAACTGACATCTTAACCTCATCTGCAGGTTGAAATTAAGTCAGGAGATCTCTTGGTTTACTTGTCACCATGTTGGGTTCATAAAGGGCCAGCGAGTTATGTTCTGTGTTCAGAAAGGTGTGGGTTGATTCTTCCTCTCTACATTCTCTGCCTTCAGCCGGGATTCCAAACCATCTAAAATATCATGAGAACTGTTTCTTCAAGTGTTTGAAAACTGGGCGCTCAGTACAATGTTCCTACTTCAGAATTATGACTGCTCCGATTGCTTTGGCCTGCTATTTTCTGCTTTTACACAGAAAGAAGACCAAAAAAGGTGGGAGGACGAGGCACACTGGGGGTGATGAGAAGAAGAGACTATTATGTCCAACCATTTCTAATGAAAGTCCCCTCAAATGAGGATAGGAAGGTGTTAGTTCCTGAGCCTTTTGACTAGCATTAAAAACATCCTGGACTGTTTCAACAGGTGCTATGGAAACAGTATCTGATACTGGAGCACCATAGGGTAGAGAGAGATTGAAAATCTAGTTTAAGCACTTCCCTGGGATCCCTTGAGTCCTTGTAATGGGATCCCTGAATGTATTCCAAATATTCTAAAGGCAAAAGAGCAAATCACCCCATCTGCAAACCCATGTGTGTAATATCCAGCTGGGTAAATGCCTTTATTTAAAGAGGTGATGCTAAGCAGCTGATTCTACATCCTTTGAGATACAACCAGAGAACACCATGACTCTAAGTGGTTCTCCAATCTTGCAGTCTCCGTTTGAATATATGTTCTGAAATGTCCACCTAGTGAAGAGCTCTGAATGACCCAAAAGTTTATTCCGCCCCACCACCACACACATACCTTTTTCAAATAGTATGGTGGCCCAGGAAATGTATTACAACACTCTTGATCCTTACACATGGAACACACTGTTAAGTTTAATATCTTTAACAACAACACAGAAAGCCCTGCCATAAGTGAGGTGGTTGCCTCAGGTGGTGGGTGGCGGGGTGCCAGAACCAGCAGATTAGCAATTCCGAGATCTTCCAGCAGTCTGGTTATCATGTAGAATGCAGCACACACTATCCATCTAACAGTCTCTTGTAGAGACCCATCATGCCTTTTTGTTCATGTCCTGAGCTGTTGCACACATGCCTTCTCTCTTTAGCCTTAGTCGGTGTTGTGATTTCCCCACAATTCTAGTGACTTATTCCGGGGTGCTCACGTCCCTGACATCCGACATCTGCTTTACGATTCATACATGAGCTGCAATCCTTTTCGAATCAGAGTCCTTCATGCCATCTAGACTTATCTGCAGAAATGCAAAATGCTTTCTGCGCAACTAGACATTTATAGATGAGGATCTGGAAAGTATTTCACAGAGGAACTTCATTCTGATTAAAATGAGTTCTTAATGTAATAGGCTTGAAATCAGTTCAAAGCAAATGAACACGTGTACTGTACTCTGTTAGGAATATCCTTATAACAGGAAGTGCTTACCAGCGTCCTTGGAGTAAATCCAAGACTTTTTGCTCTTGCAAGCAAGGTCTTTGTTCTTATTATGTACTCTCTTATCTCAGTTGAAGTAATTTTAAATTATTACTAGGATATGTTGCTATTTTACCAACAAAACCCACTCACAAAAAGATAGCCAGTGAGCTTTGTAGGTGTTGATTTTTATCTCTGGAACTACATTTTTAAAAAGTGCTTACAAGGAGAGAAATCTGTACTCCACTGAAGTCAGTAGCCACATTCTGTCATTCCAACTCCCTGACTGGATAAAATTCCACCATAAGCAGAGATGCAAATATATATCATGTTTCATGTTAAAATTATTTTCAATAGCTCCTTTCCTTTTCAGAAAAGAAAATAGCACCTCATGGAGCAGTGGATAAAACCGCAGTACTGCTGTCAAGACTTTGCTCACAGGCTGGTTTCAATCCTGGTAGGTTCAGGTAGTTGGCTCAAGATTCACTCTCATCCTTCCAAGGTCATTAAATTTTCTAAGCTTGAAGGGGTGGGCCCAGAGCCCCCCTTAAACACTATGGGCTGATATGGAAGCAGCACACTTTGCATTTGCTTTGCTTTCTGACAGAGCAATTGGCAATTTTAAAAAATATGTTATCTTGGTTTATATTATATTATTATTGCTTTATATTGCTTTGTATTGTATTTTATTTTGCTATATTGCTTTGTATTGTATTTTATTTTGTACTGTATTACTATTATTTGCTGTTTGTATTTTTTGATTATTTATTTATTCTATTTATTTTAGGGGAGGGAGAGGCTGATCTGCCACTGTGCTTATTTGGCCCTGTTGCTGAACTCCTTTTTTTTTTTTTAGCTTGTTTGACCATCTGTTCCGCCATGCTTGCAGGGACTCATATACCGACGGTGTCGGGCCGTGGGCGGTACGCTCGTAGCTGTTGGGTTCGTCAGACTAGAAGAACTAGGGTCAGGCAACTTGTGCCTGTCCCCCGTTCTGACCCCTCAGCTATCTGCCACGTGTCTGGGAGTCTTCCCACCAGCGCCCCCAATCTTGCCTGTCTCCTATTGAACGCCAGGTCGGTGCATAACAAAATCCCCATTATTCATGACACCATCGCGGATGCCCACACCGACCTGGCGTTCATTACCAAGACCTGGGTGGGCACAGGGGGGGGGGCTTCCCTCGCCCTGCTGTGCCCACCCGGGTACTTGGTAGAGGGAGTGGGAAGATTGGGGGGTCAAAAGGGAGGAGGGGCTGCGATCGTGTACAGGGATTCTTTTTATGTTAGCAGGGTCCCGACATTGGTCAGCCAGGGGCTTGAGGTACTTCACCTGTTGGTGGGTCAGCGGGACAGACTTGGCATTGTGCTGGGCTACTCCCAGCACAATCCCTTCCAGAGCTCACGGAGTTTATCGCCGCTGCTCTGTTGAGGTCCCAGCGCCTCCTGGTGGTGGGCGACTTCAACGTGCATGCGGGCGGTGGACTTTCCGGTGCTGCCCTGGAATTCATGGAATCCATGGCTTCCATGGGTTTGTCCCAGCATGTTTTATGCCCCACCCATAGGTCCGGTCACACCCTGGATCTGGTTTTTACCTCCACGTCGGGGCTTCGTGTCTGGAGGTGGGAACATTGTTTCCCTGCCTGTGTCATGGACAGACCATCACCTGCTCTCTTTTTCCCTGCCGATTCCGCCCCCCCAGGGACCATCGGGCCCTTGTTTTGGCCCGCCCCGGAGGCTCTTGGACCCCCAGCGGTTCGGTGAGTTCTTCGGGGTTACCTGGTGGCATGACTGGCGCTCCGGCCGAGGATGTGACTAACCTTTGGTACTCAGCTGTCCACACCATAGACCGGATCGCCCCTAAGCGCCTCCTCCGATGCCGAGCCCGGCCTTCCCCCTGGTATACCAGGGAGCTTAGGGCGATGAAGCAAGAGAGGAGGAGGCTAGAGCGCAGCTGGAGGAAAACCCGCACGGCATTGAGTAAGGCTGCTGTGGATGCCCAGTCTAGTCGCTACACCATCGCGATAAGGGAGGCTAGAACATCCTTTACCTCCCTGAGAATTGCTGAGGCCTCGAACCGCCAGGCGGAGCTTTTCCGGGTGGATCGGGACCTCAGCAATCCTAGTCTGGCTAGGCCTCCTCCTACTGATTTCAGTAGTGAGCAGTTTGCAGCCTTTTTTCGAACTAAAATAGAGGCCATCCGTGCTGGCTTTGACTCCGGTTGCAGTAGCCCTGCCCCGCCATCCCCAGTTGCTGGTCCGCCTTCGCCGCCTCGGTTGGATGAGCTTGGGCCTGTTTCTGCTGTCGAGATCTCCAAGGCTATGGTGCATTGCCAGCCTGCCTCCACTCCTTTCGACCCTTGCCCTGCCTGGCTAATTAGAGCTGCCAGAGGGACTATGGCCGAATGGGCTTCTGTCATCGCCACCGCCTCCTTCAGCGAGGGGTTTTCCCTCTCGCCTGAAGGAGACGGTGGTAAAGCCCATTCTTAAAAACCGGGCCTGGCGGTGGACGATCTTTCAAACTATCGCCAATGGCCAACGTCCCGTTCATGGGCAAGGTGATCGAGAGGGTGGCGGCGGTCCGGCTGCAGTCATACCTGGAGGATCGGCAGTGCCTCGATCCTTGCCAGTCCGGGTTCAGGCCCCGCCGGGTACCGGAAACAGCTTTGGTCGCCCTGCAAGATGACCTTCTCCGGGCGGCCGACAGGGGGCTCTACCCTGTTGGTTCTCCTGGATCTGTCAGCGGCCTTTGATACCGTCGACCACGGTATCCTGTTGGACCCGGCTCTCTGAGGTCGGAATTGGAGGCACTGCTTGCAGTTGGCTCCGTTCCTTCCTGGAGGGCCGGCCACAGTTACAGCATGGGGGAGTTATTGGCCCCTTGGATCCTCCCTTGTGGGGTTCCCCAGGGTCATCTCTTTCCCCATGTTGTTTAACATCTACGTAAGGCCGCTGGCGGGGTCATCAGGAGTTTTGGAGTCTGCTGTCATCAGTACGCTGATGACACGCAGCTCTATCTCTCCTTTACCACCTCTGCTGTGGAAGCTGTGGAAGTCCTCGACGGGTGCCTGGAGGCCGTACTGGCTTGGACCGGGCGAACAGGCTTAAGCTCAACCCCGAGAAGACGGAGGTCATGTTCTTCGGGGCTCGTCGTCGGGTGCGGTGGCCCCCTCCCTTGTCTGGGGGAGTTTCCCTCCAGCTTGCGGAGGAGAGGGTGCGGAATCTGGGTGTGCTCCTGGACCCGGCGCTTACCATGGAGGCTCAGGTGGCGTCGGTGACCAGGTCCGCCTATTACCATCTCCGTCGGATCGCCCAGATCCGCCCGTACCTCGACGCGAGCTCTTTGAGAACAGTGGTCCAAGCTCTGGTGATCTCGAGGCTGGACTACTGTAACGCCCTCTACATGGGGTTGCCCTTGAATCTCCTCCGGCGACTGCAGCGGGTACAGAACGCAGCGGCCAGGCTGGTGGTTGGTGTGCGTCATTATGACCACATCACCCCAGCCCTGGTCCGTCTGCACTGGTTGCCCGTTGCGGCCCGGATTAGATTCAAGGTCCTGGTTTTAGTTTATAAAACCCTCCATGGCTTGGGACCAGACTACCTGGCAGAGCGGATCGCTCAGCGATCAATCTCGGCCCGTCCTGTTCGGCAGGCGCGAGCACACTTGCTTTGGGTCGCCACTCCTCGGGAAGCCCGGAGGACGCAAACTCGGACCCGGGCTTTCTCTGTGGCGGCCCCCAGCCTCTGGAATTCCATCCCCAGTGAAGTGCGCTCTGCAGAGTCCCTGCTGGACTTCCGAAAGGCGTTGAAAACCTATCTTTTTCGGGAGGCCTTTGGCGATGTTTAATTTGCCTTTTTTTTTCCTTCGGCCCGCCATCGTAATCAGTTTCCCTCATTAGAGAACTGCTACTTGGTTTTAATTTTGTATAGTGTGATTTATCTGTCTTGTCTTGTCTTATTTTTAATTTTTTGTAACTTTGTCTGGCTATTGTAGCCTCGTGTAAGCCGCTTAGAGTACTTGTAGATAAGCGGGATATAAATTCAATAAATAAATAAATAAATAAATAAATAATTCCCTTTCCATTCAGCACTCTAGATTTCAGAGCTCATGTCATTTCTTCATTTTCCTATAACTTTCCAAGTGCATATACTGTCAATGTGTTAAGAGCTCAGATCAGTCATGTTCGTTATGCAGTTGCTCACCACAACTGAAGCTAGTAATGACTCCACTGCAACCAACTAGTCTCAGATCAAGGGTCAGTTTTATCTTGGACTTTCTTGATCCTTCTATTCTGCTGTTTTCAGTTGTCACCAGAGAAGCACCTCCATTTTCCTTGTGCCTTCCCATTGGCAAGATGTGAACTATCAAACGATAAGGAAGGGAAAACATGGACACCATATTGCCTTATGAGCAGTGAAAACCAACTGAAAGTGTTTCAATACAGCCCAGACTGTTGTATGTTTTCTTTACTTCTTTTCAGATAATAATAATATAATAATAATTTGAATTTTTTATTTTATTTTGAAGACAAGATGATGCCCATCTGGGAGTGAAAAGCCAGAGGTAAATTGCAAGGGAGAGAGAGCTGTGTCTAATATCATTTCTCACTTCTATATGTGCATTGATACCATACTACCATGTCTGCCTATAAATACAAATTAAGCAGCCAGAAATACATTGAGCTTAAGGGATCGAAGATCAGATCACACTCGAAGGCAAGTATCTTACTGTCTCCTCTTATAACGCTGTCCTTGGCAGGTATGCAAATATTTCAGTGCTATGTATCGATTGCATCTATCTGATAATCAAAGTTATGCTATCATTAAATGTGTGTGTGTGTGTGTGTGTGTGTGTGTGTGTGTGTGTGTGTGTGTGTGTGTGTGTGTGTGTGTGTGTGTGTGTGATGCAGATTGAAGCAAGTTTGTATTGCAGCAAGCTCACCTTAGGGGAGCTCTTCTTCAAATACGGGTAATGTGTAGTTGTATTGTCCAATTATTGTCTGGCTCTAAGAAAAAAACAGTAGGTGAGAGAGAAAGATGTGTGTGAAGATTAAAATTCATCCAGGCGAGGTTATTCAGAAGTTGAATCATGGCATCTGGACTTATTTTCACATTAGACAGAAACATTTTGCTGCTCATCCAAGTAGCTTCTTCAGTCTGAGGAAGGCTGGTAGGAAACTTCCAGTTTATACTTCACATTGGTTTCACTTTACCCTGGTCTGAAAAATCTCATTAGCTGGTCAGTGGCCTGAGGTGTGTGAAAGTCTCACCTCTGCAGCCCTTCTCACACCCATTAAATATGGGGCATTAGCAGCAGCCTTCCTGGTGTGAGAGAAAGCAAAATCTGGATTTGACTGGTTTTGTGGAACAAAAAAGTAGCACAGGACAGAAGAGGAAGTTACAGAAACCTGAATTAGCTGGTCTGTTTCTGTTGCCCTCTGGTAGCACACAATTACTGTACTTGTGCAAGTATGGTTGTACATTTCTTCCAGCCAAAGCCAAAACATGTGGATTGCAACCTGGACATTAGAATGGAAACTTCTTAAGAGTGTAAGCATGCTGAAAATCCTGAAGAAAGTTTAAAATATTCCAGCATTACTGATAACATAGGGGGGGTAAACACTCCCAGAGTTTGAAAGGTTTCTATTCTGGCAGTGTAGGTTCAATGAACCAGCGAGTAGAGACAGAGAACTTTCTTCTTTAAATAAAGTAGACAAATGCATTGGCATTACAGCAGAGATAAGAACTAATGACTGCAGCAGAGAAACCATGACCGATACAGTGAGGAATAAAGCATGTTTTCTGTTCTCTTTATTAGTGTCAAGTGTCTAGCAGGGCATTTGTCCAGTTGGAAAGATCAATTTTTAACTCAACACTCCAGAGTAGGTACTATGGAACTGGCAAAAATTCTATGTCTTGACCTGTTCAAGACAGTACTTTCAGCTAGCTCAGAGCTACCATTGGATGACAGCCTGCTATGCATAACCTCAGTGATCATGACGTTTTAGATATTGAGCTTGTTTAATCAAGCACCCACACTTTCATTGTATGTGTTTTTGCTAAAACTGGACTATTAAGTGTGTTCAAAGATACATTACACACAATAACAATGATTATTCAAATTGAAAAGTGAATCACATTTTCTGATGAATTTAGCTAATTCACAAAAAGTTATTGATTCATATATCATAAATGAAGTCACACAACAAATACGAGTTGACAAATTTTTAGTGATTTTTGATTCATGAATTTGTTGGGCGATAAAGTGGCCCCCAAGGCACTTAGAGAGACCATCCCTTCACTCCCCTCTACAGTCCCTACAAGTTTTTGGAAGACTGGGTTTCTGATGCCTGAGTTATGTACCCCCAAATAGACCTCCCCAAGAAAAGTTCTCCCCATGTACCTAGAGACTCCAAACTTGCAGAGAACCTTCCTCTGAATCTCCTCTATAATCCCTTTAGGTTTGATGACATTTGGGTTTCTCGAATCCACTTTCTAAAGGAGAATTTCCTGGGGGGCACTTTGTGGGTATATAACTCAGGTGTCTGATACATTTACTCTATCCTCACTAAACTTAGAGGGAGTGTAGAGGAGTGTTGGGATAAAATTATTTGTAATTTTTGTGTCTGGGGGAAGCTTTCCCGAGTGAGGGCTTTTTGAGGGTACATAGCTCAGACTTCTGAACCCGAATGTTAACATTTGCAGGGCTTGTAGAGGGAAGGCAGAGGAGGCAGCCCTGAAAATCTGAGATCTCTACATGCCAGGGTGGGTGGGTGGGGCTTATAGCCTTTTTATGGGAGATAAATCAGTTTGTTGATTTGTCAATTTGTCACTGCATAATATTCATCGATTTGTCAATTGATCAGCCCTGATGAATCACAAACAATGATGAAACACCATTATTTTAAATTTAGTACCTTTTTTACTATCTTTAATAAAATATGAAATTTCTTCATACAACTGTAAAATAAAAAATAAATAAATAAATAAATAAATAAATAAATAAATAAATAAATAAATAAATAAATGGTATTTGGGCATTCCTTGGATGCACTGCACACTCAGGTCTGGCTAGGAGTGTGGCAGGAAGCTTACCCCAACCTATCAGCACAGCTGACCCCGTAGTGTAGTTGTGGATGAGTGGTTATTTGGGCCTTTCTGAATCCAGTACAATCTTGACACTGACTGTTAAACATTCCTTGAAATTTCCAGTTCTTTATGAGTTGAGTATTTCATGGCCCTACCTAGAGATCTCAGGTTTAATTCTAATTTTCTTTCTGTGTACTCTGGAGGTAATCTTTGGTTCTTCCAAACAGGTAATAGCAAAATCTGCACCGCCTCTTAGTTTCTGGCATAACTTGGCATTATTAGACAGAAAAAAATACAATAGATGAAGCTTTACTCCAAGCATTGAAAATCTGCAATAATTGAAAAATCTGTGATATGCGAATGCAGGGTTGGGTTGGGCTTGGGGGCCTGTCTGGGGCCTCTTGTACATACCCCAGGCCTGGCGCTGCCCCAAACAGCCCCGTGAGGGCCTTCCCAGGCCTTCAGAGGCCCCAAAAGTGCTTCTTGTCAAACCGGAAGTGACTTTTGGAAAACTGGAAGTGACCTCCAGATCACTAGAAAGCACTTTTGGGGCCTCCGATGACCTTTCTAGGCATGTTGGGGGACTCAGAAATGCTTTTCTGTGAACTGGAAATGACACCGCTCGGTGCAGCGCCAGACCTGGGGTAAGTACAGGAGGCCTGAAACAGGCCTTCCAGCTTACCCCAGGGGGCTTTTTTCCCATATACTGCGGTTCTATGATATACCGAGGCTGCAGTATATGAACCACAAAAGGGCAAGGGATTATTGTACTGCTCCTATCAGATGGGAAGGAAGGAAGGAAGGAAAAGATTTTATATGCAGCATCTAGAAACACAATATACTGTATAAGGAAACATTCAATTTTTAAAACCTGATCCTTGAAGCAAGAGTTCAGAATGTACTCTGGTGAGTTCTGGAAACTATTTGTAATGTCAGTCCGTTCCACTGGAGACAAGCTAACCTTTAAAAGTAAAACTGGAGATGGAAATTTGTGTGAAGCTTATAAGAGAAGTGATTTTCAATTTCAAACGGTCTAATGGACAGAATGAATATCTATACAGTTGGATTGTCTAGAGATTTAAAGTGTTTTACTTAATTCATCACTTGGTTTTTAACAGAAATTGAACACATGAAGTGCTTTTTATCTAAAGACAGGTGTCTGGAAGTTGAGTCATGGCTACTGGACTTCTCTTTTTGAGAGATAGAAATGTTTTGCTGTTCATCCAAACAGCTTCATCGGTCTGAATACAGCTAGTGCAAAATCCACTAGCTGTATTCAGACCGATGAAGCTGTTTGGATGAACAGCGAAACGTTTCTCTCTCTCTCTCAAAAAAGAAGTCCAGTAGCCATGACTCAACTTCCAGATAAACTCACCTGGATGACTGAGAATCTTCACAGACTAAAGACAGGTGATTTCTTTCTTTAGGAAAGGGATCATTCTTTCAAATGCGAGAAGAGGAATAAGTCCCATTGGATTCTGGCTGACTTACTTTTGAGTAGGTATTCATATGCTTATAAATAAGCCTGAAATCTTATGCACCTTTACCAAGGAGTAAACTGATAATGGATAGGAGGGGAAAACAACCCTCCTCACTCCTTCAAAAGAAGACCTATGGGGATGCTGGGTCTGCATGAATCATTAGCTCCATGTTCTGCCTTACACTTTCATCCACATGTCTCACCTGATAGAATCAGAAGAAAAGTACATAATGAACCCTACCCTGCATACCCCTCTCTCTCTTGTTATCACTTCTGGACTGCAATATATAAACAATGTGCAGTAAAAAAAAAATCCCATATGGCTTCAAATATAAACACACTTGCGTTTCAGAAGTTCTGGAGGGCCACAGTCCGAAAGAAACTTTGCTTTCAATGCTGTCAGGTTTAGCTGAATGTAATTCTAACTGTAGGATTACCATGATAGTGGGTTAGTTCCAAAATGGCAGGGGGGAAGAGAGAAAACCTAAAAGGTTTCTGTTCCTCACTTTCCCACCTCCAGAAAAAGATGGATGAGGAGATACTTCCATACTTAATTAGTGACTCTCAGCAGGAGTTCAGGAATTGCTTACCTCCCAACCGCCAACCCCCACCATGCTGCAATTATAGAAGGGGGAGTCCATTGATATCAATGGAAGCTTTTCTTTTTAAACTGCTTAGGGAAAGGAGCTAGGGAGGGAAGGGCTAAATCTCCTCACCTCATCTTCCATGCAGCGGTCTTGATCCAGACTGCAAGCTCAACATACTTTAAACAAAACCAGACATAAAAGTGCAAGCTGCAACTTTAATATCGCATACCCTCATTCTTTGGGGCTAGTTTGATTCTGTATATTAAATAGTATTGCTGCCCAAACAATCGGCTTTCTCTCCTTTTAAGCACTAATCACATGTTCCTTGTCTGGGAAAAAGTCCAAACACTGCTTCCAGTTGATGGCAAATTTCCCTTATAAAGGACACGACACTGGGCTATTGAAATATTTTTTATTGTTTGGCCCTTAGTTATTTCCCTTAATACTGTCCACATGTAACCAAGAACAGCAATTAGTCGAGAAGATTTTCATTAAACATCTGTTCCTGTTCTTTACTGAAAGAGGAATATAATTAATATTGGCTTTGTGGCTTTCAGAGAAATTTGAAATAAATGTACAGCAGTCCTCTCATGTTGAGGAGAGAGGATTTTTTCAGGCATTTAGCCGTGCAAGTTAAATGGCTGTGGTGAATATTTTCAGGCACCTGTTTGTACCTGTTCTAACAATCAGGAAATCATCTTCTTTCCATCACCTAAAAACGCAATGGTAGTCTAAAGTTAGCCCCATATGATTTGCCACATTTTGTTTTGTTTCTGTTGCCAGAGACAAAAAACCTTTGATTTCAGTTGGCATCAGAACTGCAGTATTGGGGAGAGTCACATCTCCATGCCAAGAGTCTTCTGTAGCTATCAGAATGGGTGTTTGTTTGGAAACAATATTAAATCTTTCTGTTTCTGACTTATTGTTGGTAGACAATAAAGACAAACAATAATCATCATGTCCCATCAAGTCAGTTCTTAGTTATGGCAACCCTTTTCTGAGCTTCCCAGGTAGAGAATACTCAGAAGTGGTTTCCCATTCCCAATGGAAATAAATTGATACTATTAAAATAATTACTGCCGTTAATGATTTTTTTCTCATGAGAAATGTCACCGATTCTCTTGCATTTTGATAGAAATGAAATGTCCTTCCAAAAAGAATTTCAAAGGAAAAGAAAATTTATTAAAATTATCACATGTAAAGATTAGGATTCTTGTGACTCCTCCCTCATTTTTATGTGGCTCACAGGTGTGTATGTTTTGTTTTTCATTGGCAGTTATACCTGTGGCTGGTAGTTCCCTGCCCAGCTTTCCACACTTTCATTAAAGTCTTAGCAACTCCTTTCACCAGGCTTTCTCAGATCAGGAAGTGTGGTTAGCCAGGCAAGTGGTCAAGTTAAGGAAGAGGAAAAACAAGAGCAGCTCCCACACTACTTGGTAAGCTAAGTGACAGACAGAGAAACACATAGGCGGTTACTTCACGTCCTACCTTCTTCCTTGACTACGTTTGTACCATGACAGCATTGTTTGCGGTCACGTGGTTTTGTCCCTGTTCAGTCCCTGTTTCCGTTTACTCACAGTCGTGATAACTTGTCTCATTACAAGTGTTACTTCACGGCCTTGTTTCGTGACAAGATCTGTTTTCTTAAAAACAAACAAACATAAAAATAAAGGGCGTACCACACACTCTGTGCTTCATCTATTTGAAATGTTGATCCACAGCACTCAAAAATACGAAAGAAATGGATGGACATAAGCTCACGAGCGGAAGATTGCCTTCGTTGCGTGACAGTTGTTACCTCACGGGGCCTTGTTCCGGAACAGGAACAGAGACAAAAGAATTCCACAGCCCAGGGGCAGGTACGGCTTGTCACGCTCTGCTCCCGGTTCCGGGGGCATGGTCGAGACAACTTTTTGCTGTCACACTATGGATGTGAAATAAGTTTTTTTTTCTGCACTGGTCCCAAGCGGGACAGCAAGGAGGGACAAAGTGGACGTGAAGTAACCGCCATAGATTATCTAAATACTGTAAATTCTATTCTTGATCTTTTTACTCCCTCATTTAATCTTCCCTTTGATTTTGTTTTCACTATCTTTAGTGGCTCTGCATATGTTTTGAGAGTAGGATATTTGATTTTTAGTAATTGTTCCTGGTTTTTATTATTGGATTTGTACGGTTCATTTATATGTTAAGATTATTTTGACTTTTGATACTTATGTTTAGAGATGGGCACAACTCAAAAAAATGGTGTTTCGTTTGTCGTTTGGTCGTTTAGGGGTCCGTTTCGGTTCGTTTTCGTTTTCATGACTTTTTTGCAAAAAAATTCGTTTTTGTTTTGTTAGGTAATGAAACGAAAAAATGAAAACAAAAACAAAAATATTGCTGTTTTGTTAGCATTCTTTTTAGTTCATGCATCTGCTGCAACGAAAACTGAAAAACACAGCAAATTTGGTCGTTTCGTTTTCATTTTCGTTTTCTTTTTTTTAAAAAATCTGTTTTGTTTTCGTTGCGTAATGAAACAAAAAACGAAAATGAAAACAAAAAATCGCTCATTTCATGCCCATCTCTACTTATGTTTATACAGGCGTACCTTGGTTTAAGAAATTAATGTGTTCTCTTGTATGCTCTGTCAAGCGGAAATTTTGTAAACCAGAAATGCATGGGGGTGCAATGCATCCTAAGAAAGGAAGTCATTTGAACATCATCATAAACTGAGGTCATTCTGAGGGTTTTTTTGGAGGGGGAGTTCATAAACCAAGACATTATTTTCAATGGATTACCTTTTGTGAAGTGAAAATTTCATTAACTGGGATGTTTGTAAACCAAGCTGCACCTGTACCTCTCATGCTGCCTTATTTTGTATTTTCTCATGTTTGTACAGATTGTTCATACAGTATAAAAATCAAATAAATAAATAAATAAATAAATAAATAAATAAATAAATAAATAAATAAATAAATAAATAAATAAATAGGAGGACCCCAATAATAAAGCAGAAATGTCTGAATTTTAAATATTTTGACATGGTATCTGGGTGGGGGAGGTTACCATTCAAGGGAGTGCACATGATGGTCTATGATGTACTTAAAATACTTCTTTGAATGCTACCCAAAACCTCACCTGCCTAGCGCTTGCTGACACCACCGCCATGTATTTAGCTGTAGCAACACAGACTACTGCTTTGCTTTGTTTTTCCATTTGTTTAGATAGCTCTCATATTAAGTGTCTGCTTGTTTCCATCTATGCTAAATGACAATTTTTCAATAATGGGAAAATAGGGCACCAGAAAGAGAGGATGCTTGCAAAACAATAGAGCGAGCACACAGCAAGCACATAGCTGAAGGAGTGGAGCTTCTGAGAACTTCCTGTCCCTACACTGATTGAGGGGGCAGAGTTTTACCTTTAAATAACTGCTCCCAGCAGCATGCACCATCCTGGCACGTGAAAACTTAAAAAAACCAAAACAGATTCTGTCATACTAATTTCTTCTGGGTGTTTTCCCAAGCAGAAATGCTGCTGGGGAGAGCCAAACAAACAGGGGCAAGTCACCACTGGTAATTTTTTTGGGGGGTGCTTGCAGTTGGAGTACAGCTACATTAGAGGCTCGTGCACTGTTAGATTTAAAATAAACAACAAAGGAAGAAAAATTCTTATTAGATGGAAAGGTAGTAGAAGTGTACATTTTTGAGGCCCAGAATACTGCACTCGTTAAAATGGATATGGAGGGAGCAGCTGTAGTTACCTGCAAAGCTTGTGCCATGTTTGTCATCTTGCCAAAGCACGTGGAGAACTACACTTGCAGCAAGTGCAAGCTGGTTGCACTACTAGAAGAGAAGTTCCAGCAGTTAGAGGCACACATATCTAACCAGCAACAAATTAATCAGCTTGAGCTGTTCTTGGACAGAGTGGAGCAGACTATCCTGGACAAGGAAGAGACAGGGCACACTTCTGAGGAAGTTGTCACTTCACTAACTCAGGAGGTGAATGGATGTTAGTCACGCTGGCTAGATAGAAGCTGTCTATTGTTGAAGGATTGTTTCCCTTATGCAAGGGGTGGTCAAAATGCAGCCTTTCATACTGTATGTAGTTAGACTGCAACTCCCATCAGTTCAACCCAGCATAAAGGTGAGGAATACTGTGATTTATAGTCCAACAATATCTAGAGGGCCACGGTTTGATATGTCTACATCCAATCAAGATAAACACCATAATACAGTGGTCCCCCGCCCCTTCGCAGTTCATATACTAAGGCCCTGCTATATTGCGGGACCGCAGTACCCCGAAAGGGCTTGAGGGAAAGGGGGGAAGGTTTTGGCTCCGCAGCCGAGAGCCCTTTCTAAAGATCACACGCTGCTTGCCTGCACTCCCCATAGGGGTGCGGGCGAGCGGCAGAGAATGTTTAAAGGGCTCTCGGCAGTGGAGACAAGCGCTTGTCTCCTCAGCCAGGAGCCCTTTCCAAAGATTGCCCACTGCTCACCCGCACCCCCTTCAGGGTGCTGGCGAGCGGCACACGATGTTTAAAGGGCTTTCGGCCACGGAGCAAAGTGCTTTTCTCAGCCGTTTCCAAAGATGGCGCGCCACTCACCTGCACCCCCGCCCAGGGTGCTGGTGAGCGGCACGTGATGTTTAAAGGGCTCTTGGCTGCAGTGCCAAGCGCTTGGCTCCGTGGCTGAGAACCCTTTTTAAACATTGCACGCCGCTCACCCGCACCCCCGGGAGCGGCACGCAATGTTCAGAATTGTGCCCACCCAACCAACCTGCATCCGCATATCGTGGCTTTTCAATGATCACAGGTCAGGTGGGTCCCTAACCCCCGCGATAGCCGGGGGGTTACTGTATACTATTAAAAATAAAATGTGTTTTCAATACTAACAGCTTAAAAATTTTATATCTGAATGCACTATAAATAATGGTAAAGAATCAGATTGAGTAACAACAGGAATTTAACTGAATGTCATGGTGTTCTTACATTACTCGATTGGACCTGTGACTTGATATGCATCAAATATTGTGCATTAAACATGACACTACCTCTGATGGCAACTTGGATTCAGTTTGCTTCCCACATATCTCACTTAAATATTCCCTAAACAGTTTTATTTGTAAAATAACAATGTTTAAACAAAACAAAGTATTATTGTGCCCCCATTCTACTCTGAGCTTGTAAAATCATCATCATCATCATCATCATCATCATCATCATCGTTGTCGTCGTTGTCGTTGTCGTCGTTGTCATCACTGAACTGCAGAACTGAAAGGCACCCTGTGGATTATCATGCCCAGCACTGTTAAGAAGGCATACTGGGGAATAGAACTCCCAAGCAGATACCTAAACCTCTAAACCAGTGGTGGCAAACCTTCGGCACTCCAGATGTTTTGGACCACAACTCCCAGAATTCTGAGCCTAGATTGCCAATGACAAAGGACTGTGAGAGTTGTGCTCCAAAATATCTGGAGTGCTGAAGGTTCGCCACCACTGCTCTAAACTATTTAGCCCCCAGAAGGTTTCAGCCTGCATGGCATGGCCATGCTGTTGGAGGATCCTTGGACTTAACAATCATAAAATAAAATACATTGGTACCTTGTATAAAGGAATTAATTCGTTCCAAATGAAATTATGTTAAGCAAATTTTCCTTTATACAAATTTCCCATAGGAATGCATTGAAAACAGAGTAATCCCTAATCGCGACCATTTTTATGTTGTACGGATTCACCCCATAGGTGATTCTGTTAAGCAAATTTCCCCTATCTCTGGAATTTTTTACGTCATACAGATTTTATGTTATACAAACCATTTGTTATACAAGGGTTCACTGTAATTCCAAGTTATGATCAAGATGGAAAATGATGTGGTTCATTGTTATCTAGCAAGACTCTTCACTGTAGCAGTTCACTCTACGCTGAATAGAAAAATGCACTCTGCAGCAGCAATGTGAGTTATCACAACTGTGAACATTTAGCCCAGCGCTAAATATCGTAGCTGTTCATCTAACAAAATAACCAGCTGGCATGAACTCAAGGCTCCAATGTGTTGTAGTGGCTTTGGAATAGGATTTATCAGATCCAAGTTCTAATCCCCAATTGGCCATGGAACCCGCTGCATAACAGCGGGCCATGTACAGTCTCGCATGCTGAGCTATATCCCAGGGTTTTTGTGAAGTTAAAGAAGGAAAGAGAAAAGCCAGGTCCACATGAACTCATTTGTAGAAAATGCCAGATATAAATGTAATAAATAAATAAATAAAAACAGATTCTGATAGGATATTCCTACAGGGTTGGACCTAGGCCTTTTTGCTGATCTCTCCCCCCCCCCAGTTCATCATGATCCCTCAATCTGTAATGTTGCCTTTTTTCAGTAATTCAAGTGTCTTCCATGGAGTGGAGGAAGCAAGTAAGTCCATTTCGGCCTGGGCAATTCCTTTTGCGGCATATCTATAATCAAATGCGTGAAAATAACATATACCGTAAACATTTATTGTTATGCGCATCTGTGGATTCTCTTGAAAGTTCTACAAATGCATACAGTAATTTGAAATCTGGTTTACTAGTATGATGCCCCTCTCTCAGTATTTGAGTAATGTTAAAAGCTGCCTAGATGCCCTAAGCACATCCGATCACACCTGATTTTGGAAGGTAAGCAGGGTTGGCCCTGGTTAGTACTTGGATGGGAGACCACCAGGGAATACCAGGTGTTGTAGGCACCTGGAGTAGGAACTGGCAAACCACTCCAGTATTCCTGCCAAGAAAACTCCATGGACATGGAGTCACGAAGAGTCGGTCACGACTGTAACAATGCAACACAGACACATAATGACACAACACACACACACAAAAACCAATTAAAACGAACATTTGGCATTCTTTGATGACATGTTGTAGTGTATTGAAATGTTATGGTACTTTCAATAATTTATAACTAGTCTCAGGCTAGATGGGTGGTATACAAATTAATTAAAATTGTTCACCATTTTAATAAATGTTTTAATCAGAAACATATACATGGCATCAGTAATTACCTGCTAATAATGCTTAATGTGCAGGTGCCACCTATGATTTCACAGAAAAATGGCAGAGAGAGTGATTGGGAAAAACCTTTAGGCATATTTGCAGTAGGCATCTCTTTCAGGAAGGTGATTCCTATGAGGAACAAACATCATGGGAAGATATTATGGGGCTCCCATCCCAGTAATAAAACAATCTGCACATAGACTCGCCCTCCTCAAATTTAGGCTGAGCACACAAGGCCATGGTAGAAAGGCAATGACTTTTCAGACAGACCATTCTTCTCAATACAGAGATTAAATGTTTAATGTTCAGCTCCTGTACAGTGCTGTTGGGAAATGGTATGCCTCCTCTGAGGGAATAGAGATACTAAAACTTAGTAGTATACAGTCAGATTCAATGTCCATACACTGAACACATCATGTATTAGAAACTATTTACAGCACTTCTCTACCAATAAGTTCTTGTCCACAAAGAGTTGTATTAAAATGCAGCAGTCCTGAAAGTGCCACAATATTTTCCTTTATCATTTTGATGTTCTCCACAAAAATGCATTAGCAAGGGTATTGGCTATTGTCTAATGTGTAGCAGCATCGAAGTTTGTAAACTTTCAGCCGCCCTTCCCTTATGTCTTGTGTCGACTGATGGAACTCTTTCCTGCACAGACAACACTGTTGGTTTGACATCAAATCCGCACAGTTGACTTGTTCCTACCTCAGCTCCTCTTGGAAACCCTACAATGTAACTAAGCCTTTTGGGGCTCATCTATTCTTCCAAGCTGAGTTCCTTCAGGCAATCTTGAATTTAATCTGCAAGAGGCAAGCTGCATTGTGAAACCATAAAACTGGAATATGCTCTAGTGTCTGAAGTATCACTTCCCAACTGTGGGGGTGTAAACCAAGTCCTCAGAATCCTTGCCCACCCCCTCCTTCTCAGCTCTTCCTCCAGCTTCTTTATATTTCCCACTTAGCAGGAAGTTTTCTTATTGGCTATTTCCTGCTTCTCTCTTCTTCAGCCATTCTGGATCTATCCTGCCTTATGGTACCATTGGAGAATTCAGTCCTTGGTAACACCCAGTAGAAAGAATCCATTTTGTGCTCACTGCATAGCTTTGGCAAGGATCCTTGGAGAGCCAGTGGGACATGAAGGCATACCCTCATTGAGTGCCCTTTCTTGCCCACTCACAGGGTCTGAGAAGGTGTGGTTTGCCAATTTAACTTCTACCATCTCTGATCACTGGCCGTACTCTCTAGGGTTGAATAATAACCATCTTAGAACTTAACAGTAGTTGGAATGGATCATATAGATCACCAAGTCCAGCTCCTATCAAGAAGGCACCATGGGGAATTGAACTCCCAACCTCTGGCTCTGTAGCCAGATACCTAGACCATAGAGCTATCCAACCGTTTTGATGGCCGTGACTAGCCTACGATTATAATGAGTAGTGACCATGTTGAGTAGTGAGCAGGTTTCACTGGGCTTTGTGTAACACTAGGAAGATGGCTAGCTCAATATAAGTCACCTATTGGGAAGGGACCTAATACAGAGAAATTATTCACTGAGGTGAAGAACCCCCACCCCACCACAAAAGCCACACAACTTTCACACACATATATATACCGTGCTTCAACCTGTTTATAGAAACATAGAACTGTAATGCTGGAAGGGCTCTTAAGGGTCCTCTACTTTACCCCTTGCTGAAACAGGACAATAGCACAGTGATACAGTATAATGTAATATAATATAAATAATACACACATACACATGCACATACAGGCTCTGTTTGAAATGCTAAGAGGCGAGGTCATGTCTTTTGGTTCTGTTATGATTAAGATGCCTTCTTTCTTTCTCCCACTACCTTTCCTCACTTGTTCACTCTCTTTCTGTGCTTTCTGTGTACAAAGAGAGAGGGTGGGGTGGGGGTGGAGACTAACCCCAGTAAATGACATCCTTAGTGGCAAGAGAACTCTTAAGTCCATTCATTGTTCTGCTCACTTCCAAGTTTTTTTTGTTTTGTTTCCAATGGCAACCACAAGCTCGGTTAGACTATGAGCAATGTTTTACTATTCCCTTCTTTCTTTGTTGGCTGTTTGTTCTGCAAACTTCTCTCTGAAATCCTTGGTATCTTAGCAGGAAGCTGTCTGAAGTGGCAGAAATGCAGAGATAGTGCATAATAAATGACAGTATTTGTGGGACTTCCTCTGAATATTTTCCAATGGGATACTATTCTAAACTAGTAACCACCCATGTTTTACAAATGCAAACAAGAGACAACAGCCATATGGAACCATTAGGAGGGTACTAGGCCTGTTTACTCAGAAGTAGTGTCTAAGCAACATTTGTCTGGCCCTTTGTCCCTTCCACCCCATGAAAGGCCATGTCTGTTTAAAAATGGTGGATTGATTAGAATCTTTTAGCTTTTTTAGGTCCCTTTGTTAGCCACAGGTAAACAAACACATATTTTCTCCCTCCTAGTACATACGTAGAATACTTTAATAAAATTTAGAGATGGGCACGAATAAAAAAAATGGCATTTCGTTTGTCGTTTGTCGTTTGGAGGGTCCGTTTCGGTTCGTTTCCGTTTTTCATGAATTTTTGCAAAAAATTCATTTTAGTTTTCGTTCATTTCATTATCATTTATTTCAATTTTTTGTGTTTTTTTTAGGATTTTAAGCAATTCACTCATATTGCAGTAACGGAAATGAAACACACGACAAAATTTCCGGTGTTTCTGTTAGTTTTGTTTCATTTTAGAGACAAAATTCGTTTGTCGTTTCGTTATGTAACAAAATGAAAAAATGAAAATGGAAATGAAAAATTGTTCGTTTTGTGCCCATCTCTAATAAAATTTTCATTTTGCTGAAGACAGCCTTTAGTTTATGATTATAGCATCAATTTCCAAATTTGGTAACATTGTTCCAACTACATCTCTACCAGACTTCCAGCTGCATGATTTTGCCCAACCACATGACTACCAAAATGGCTGCCACTGCCTCATTCTGCACATGTCTCATAATGTTTTGATCTGAGTTTCCTAATTCTTGGAATAAACTTTTTTTTTAAAAAAGTCATTAGGTGTCCTATTTTATGTAAGCTTTAGTGTTTACACTAACTTAAAGCCATCACTGGACTATGACTCTGGGGAACAGGGTTTAAATTCCCACTCAGCTAAGTAAACTCTGTGAGGGAGTACAAAAGGTAAGGCCACTCGTTAAATATCTCATCTTGAAAGCTGTATTAGGGTCCAAAAGTTGAGTCATGGCAACTGGACTTCTTTTCTTGTGAGATTGAATCGTTTCACATCACTACCCATCCAAGTAGCAATGTCACACCTCTATTAGAATCCCTATAAATTAGATCTGCCTTGCCAGCACAGCACAGGACACACACACACACACACACACACACACACACACACACACACACACACACACACACACACACACACACACACTTAATAGCAATTTAGCCAAACATTGAAAAACAAAGCAATAAGCTGGAATGTAAGCAATACATTCTATATACATTACTAAATAGGTGCCCATTTACCTTATTCACATATTTTATCTTGAATTCATAAAGATCCCGTTGTAATCGTGCATACCAAAGTCACAAATACATCAACAGCTATCATCTTCACCACCATGACCATCAAAAAGCTGGGTTTTATTTGTACCAGTTATAGTGATGCAACTATTAAGCAGGACCTGAAAAGTAAACAAATTATTTGGCATTGAAACACATTGACATGTTGCTGCAGTTTAAATGTGAATCCTATCTCGAAACCAAACTGTTACCTCTAACTAACAGCTCCAAATAAATCCATCAAAGTGTTAGAACCACTGATCTGTGAAACTGAGGAATATGGACTTCACATGTCTCTAATGGATCAATGGTTCTTCTCTAACTGGGACCAATAATTGGATTATTGACCTGTCGGTTGACTGTCAAATTTTACCTATCATTAACACCTCAATTTTTCCTAAATTGAGACTGTAAATGGTGTATTCAGAAGATTCTCTCTATAACTGAAGAGGAATATATGTCTTATTGGGGGTGGATGAGTTAAAAGCTGGGTTCTGTAGCCTACTGTTTTTAAAGGAAGTTCATGTGAACTCATTGAAGCTACTTCCATATCTTGTGTTAAGCACTAGGTTGAAAGAAAGAAAGAAAGAAAGAAAGAAAGAAAGAAAGAAAGAAAGAAAGAAAGAAAGAAAGAAAGAAAGACTGGAAAACATTAAAGGCTGAGCATTGTCTGGCAGCCAAGAAAGCATACCAAGTTGAAAAAACAGACATGGGGATTTGCAAGGAGTTGGCAGGCACTTGCTGTAAGAGATGCCAAGTGAGAACACACAAAGCGACTGAAATGAGTCAGGCCTTATTAAGGGAGATAGAAGAATGAAAAGCCAGCACGAGGGTGTACAGAGAAATGTAAGAAAGCTCCAGGACTTAAGGCTTTTTAAAAATGCATGACAAAAATAGATGGAGAGCCCAGCATATACCCCACTCCATTTGACCCATCAAAGGCAGGGAATATAATTTCAAAGAAAGGGGTGTGCATTTGCAATGAAGTTGGCGGCAGCAGCTCTGGAAATATCTGTAGAGAAACAGATTGCGATTCCTGACTTCCTTTTCAGCTAGGATAGCTCAGGGTCCAGCTCTCCCAGTCAGTCAGTCTTCAGGCACCAAAGGCTATGTTCTTGACTGGAGAGATATTTTCCAGAGACCAAGGGAAAAAAAGGCTGCTTTGATAGATTTCTTTGAGACATTGATTCATGGTCTTTCAGCATCAGGCAGATCTTGGGTGGAAATAAGGAATTCAGGACTGATAAGACGTTCTTCTGGGTGCCACAGTTTTCCAACTGTAAACAAAAGTGTTACTTCTTCGTTGCCATCTGCCGGCAACATTTTTAACTGAGGCACTGTGAAGAAACGTGTCTGCCTCTGCTTGGTTGCCGATGGCAGGCCAGTAATGCATTTGGGATTGTAGGAGGGCTTTGTTTGAAGTTAGAAAAGCTGCCAGAATTGGTATCAGCAAGTCTCCTTCTCTGCAAGCCTATACATGTTTCTCTAGCTCTGCAATGAATTGATATAATGTTTTTTTATTGTTTTAATTGTCTGCCTTTTAAAATGTTTCAACTGTTTTAACTGTTCATTTTAATTGTAAGCTCCCAGAGACCTTTGGGTAGTGGGTGGCATATAAGTTGTGTAAATAAATAAATAAATAAATAAATAAATAAATAAATAAATTCTCCTTTCAACTAAACATTGTAATAAACTTGTAATGAAGGCTGGTGTACAGAAGGCTGGACATCACAAATCGGAATTCTAGCTGGAGCTTTAGGCTAATGAACGGCCCTTCTTTTGTCCTCCGGTCCGTTTTGTTCCTAGACTTGGGGAAGAACACTGTATGGATTGTTTGCTCTGAGTAACCAATGAGGACAACCAAGGAAAGGCTTTGGATCTCACTCATTAGACTGAAAAGTAGAACTGTGAGCAGCTGCATAACTAGTTAGATGCAGTTAGGTTGTCTTTTTACTTTCACTATTTTGTGTCTCCTGATTGGAAGGCATTCTTAACCCTTTTAACTCATATAGTATATTGTCCCTTTAGCATGAATTCCTTGTGATTAGACATGGGCACGACTAGGCGAAATTGTCGTTTCCATTTTCGGTTCTCGTTATCGTTACGTAACGGGTAACGGTAATGAGAATTACTCCGCTCCAACTCGAACTCGAACCAAAAAAGAAAAATTGGGTCTGATTTTTCGTTTTCGTTCATGGCATCGCGGCGAACGCGCGATGCCAAGCAGCACAGAAAAAAAGTTAAAAAAAAAACCCGATTCCTGGCCATAAAAGCAGGCGAAAATATGCCTGCCTCAGTGAGGGCACCTACCGAGGGGTGGTTTCTGGGGGGGGGTTCCTGGCCTTCCCCCCCTCTCCTGTCCTGGGCTGCTGGTACCAGGCTAGGGGGGGCATCCTCGTCGTCTCCATTTGCCATGCGGTGGGGGGGGAATCCAAAATGGCAACCGCAATATTTATTTTTAAATCGTGGTCCAAAAACCCACCAAAGCACCACAGAAACATTTGAAAATTAGGTATTTTAAATGCCTGCTTTTTATAGTAGCATCAGTGGGTTTTTCTTGCAATAAAACGTCTCCATTGATTTTATTTTATTTTATTTTTATTTTTATTTGTTTACACTTGCGCATGCGCAATGATGGGCTGGCCATGGGATGGGACCATGCAGATTTTTGGACCCATTCCACCAATCGCATGGCCAGGTTTTGACTGAGACTTCTGGGTGTGCCAGAGAGGGCATTAAAAGCCCACAAACCCTAACCCTAACCCTAACCCTAACCCAACCCTAACCCATACGCCAGTATGCTGTCCTTCTTAGTAGGTCCGAGGCACCCAGAGGTGCAGCCCACTAACCCACCCTAACCTTAACCATACCCCTAAGCCTAGCCCTTACCCTAACCCCAACCCTAACCCAGATCCGTTCGCAAGTACACTTTCCTTCTTAGTGGGTCCCAGGCACCCAGAGAGGTGCCTCCCACAGCCCACTATCCCCTATCCCATTCCCTAACCTGTACGTCAGTACGCTAGTACGCTCCCCTTCTTAGTGAGTCAAAGTGAGGCCCCCAGAGAGGTGCCTCGCAGAGCCCACTATCCCCTATCCCATTCCCTAACCTGTATGGCAGTACGCTACTATGCTTCCCTTCTTACTGAGTCAGAGGCACCCAGAGAGGTGCCTCTGCCACCCCACCCTAACATATTGTAATGTAAATATATGGTACGAGGCGGCTCCGTGAAACGCTTCCCTTGCTTCCCTTCTTAGTGAGTCAGACGTCAGAGAAGCACCCAGAGAGGTGCCTCCCAGAGCCCACTTACCCCAACCCCAACCCAAACCCAAACAACAAACGACAAACGGAAACAACAAATTTTTGAAAATTTCCTCGACAAACAGAAACGAGCCGAAACGGACCTGTCCTGACAATCGAAAACTCGAAACATCATTTTTCCTGGTCGTGCCCATCTCTACTTGTGATATTATATGATTTAATTGCTTAGAAGAGCTTGTGGCCTAAGATTCAACACATGTTCTTTTCATATAAAAACAACAAAAATGTGCTGGCATGGATTTTAATTTTGACTTAGGTAAAGGTCCCCCCCCCCCGCGCACATGCATGCTAGTCTTGTCTGACTCTAGGGGTGGTGCTCATCTCAGTTTTCAAGCCAAAGAGCCAGTGTTGTGCAAGTCTATGACCATGTGGCCGGCATGGCTGCATGGAACACTGATTTACCTTCCTTCTTTTTACAGGGGTACCTATTTATCTGCTTGCATTTATATGCTTTCAAACTGCTAGGTTGGCACGAGCTGGGATTAACAGCAGGAGCTCGTTCTGCTGTGTGGCACTCAGGATTAAAACCTCCAAGCTGTCAACTTTGCAGCCGACCATTTAAGCGCTCTAGTCCGCTAAGCCACTACGCCCCTTTAGTTCTGACTTACTGCTCCTGTGGGTAGAACTACCTTGTGTGGTCTTGGGCAAGCTGCACAGTTCCAGGGAGACCTCAGAAGAAGCGAATGGAAACTATTGGTTTGTATTAAGAAAATTCCGACTAATTCTGATTTATAGCAACCCTTTTCAGAGTTTTCTTAATACAAATAAAAATAGTTTACCATTCCCTTCTTCTGAGGTCTCCCTGGAATTGTGCAGCTTGCCCAAGACCACACAAGGTAGTTCTTCTCACAGAAGGCACTGTGGGAAATCAAACTTCTGGTGTAGAGCTGGTTGTATAGATTGGCATTTCCTGATTTCTCAAACATCCAGTAAGACACTATTGCTTTTACCACTTATCTTCTCTCCCCTCCCCCGTTTTATTAATCTGCTATTTTTATCTTCCTTTTAGCTTACTTTTTGTTTATTGTTGTTGATTTATGTATATTTTGTTTTATTATGTTCCTTGTATTTTGGTTTTTTAAATGTATTCCTTTGTTAGCTTGTCATGTGATTCCATGTTGTAAACCACCCACAGTAGCCTAAGGGCTAGATGGGCGGTATAAAAGTCAAATAATAAATAAATAAATAAATAAATAAATAAATAAATAAATAAATAAATAAATAAATAAATAAATAAGTAAGTAAGTAAATAAATAAATAAATAAATCTCCCTTTCAACTGACCAGAAGCACCTCTGTCTTGTCTGGGTTTAGTTTCAGTTTGTACCTCCTCATCCAGTTCATTACTGAAACTAAGCACTGATGTAAAGTCGAAATAGCTTCTTTGGAATCCGGAGGTGTCGAGGGGTAGAGTTGAGTGTCATCAGCATACTGGTGACACTTCACCCCAAAACTCTGAATAATTTCCACCAGTGGTTTCTTATAAATGTTAAGTAACATAGGAGACAGAACAGAACCCTGAGGTACCCCGCAGGTCAGTGGCCGTGGTATTGAACATGAGTCTCCTAACACCACTTTCTGCATTCTCTCCTGCAGGAAGGACTGAAGCCACTGTAAGACAGTGCCACCAAGTCCCATTTCAGAGAGATGGGTCAGGAGGATGCATGTGTGAGTCAAGGCAGCAGCTACTTCTGGAAGAGAAGCCAGACCTGGTGCCCCAAGATGGCCAGGCAGTGGGCAGCAGCAGCAGCAGATAGGGAGACCCATAGGGACTTAACAATGTGACTTGGGCAAATGAGTCCAAGTCTCAAGTTCAGTTATGAGTCCCCCCGACCTGCAGTCCCCCCCGAGTCAGGTCTGAGTCAAGTCACCAAAGTTGGTGTTTGATTACTTATCCAGGGCCATTAAAACAGAGCTGCAAGCGGGACAAGATATGATGAGAGGAGGAAATACCACTGCATATTGTCTGTCTAATGCTGCCAAATACAGTAATAATTGACTTTCCATTTAAAATATATTCTGTGAAACATCATGAAATTGTTTTTTCTCTAAGATTTCTGTTTTGGTCTCAGACATTTCCAAAAACCCTAAAGCATCATTTGTCCTCCATTTTACCTTTCGAATTCAATTGAAATCCAGATGTATTTTCTCTTATCACACACAGGCATATTTATATTTGTTCATCATTGAAGTGAACGATGCCTTTTAAAAGAAATAACAGACTCAGGGAACATTTCAATCTGTGAAACTGCTAAGTTAGCTCAGGCTGAAGAAGTAATAGGTTAACAACTTGAGAAGTGCTATTGAACAAGTCAGATTTCAACAGTTTGGTGAGTAGTGACTTTTACACTGTAAACTGACCATTTAACTAAAAACAATAGGCTTGGTTTATTATATTATTCAGACGAATTTCTTCAGGGCAGAAGTGTACGTTGTTTTAACCTTAACTCATTTCCAACAGAGAATTCCCTTCAGAAAAAGCTTCGTCCATTGCTGGTGCAATAATTAAAACTGCCAGTAGAAAGAGCTGTTTATTCAAATTTTCACCATTGAAATGTAAAGGTCTCTCTACTGTAGAGGTTTTAATAGGATGATAATTATGGGGACTGGTAGAGGAGCTTTTCTATTCTCTATTTACCATCTCCCGAGAAGGGTAACAAATGTCAAAACTGCAAGAAATATTATTTATTTATTTACTGAACCACAAACCATTATTAGCATTGTTGCATCTTAAGAATCTTAGATAGAGAGGGTGACAGAGAGAACTGTTAAACCTGACATAAAAAAACAGTGATAAGCAATCTTATGGAAGTCTAGTAATTATGCTTTATTCCTTTCTTTGTCATGCCCCATCCTCCACAATGTATCCAAATAAATAATTATATTGGGGAGACTTATAAACACTTTTCAGATTATGGAACATATATTGGTTAATATTCCCTGGAGGCTATTGAACAATTTTGTTCCATTCCCTGTCCCGTATTCCCCACTGCTTATACAAGGGGCAACCCAGCTATTCCTGGCATGATTAGAAATCTATGGAACAATCCATCCATCAGACCATCAGAGGTGGTAATTCAGAGCTAAATGGCTGAAAATTACAATATTTCAATTATAATATTTCAGTCACATAATGCACAATAACAAATACCATCTGCTGCGAGTTATCCTTCAAGGAAAAATAGATGGGAAGCATGGTCCTGGGTGTAGAAGAACGTTCCGGTTTAAGAATTTAAGCCAATGGTTCACAGTGGGCACAGCTTCTCAATTTAGAATAGCTTTAGATATTAAAAAAAAAAAACAGATTATGCTGCTGTTCGCCAATGTTGTACAAGGACCTTGCATTTAAAGAAGAAAGAAACAGCCAAACTGGCACAGTATAAGACAGCTTCCTATATTCTTATAAACAAGCTCAGCCCTGCTGTTGGGTAGAAGAGACCCCTACCGCACTTGAGTTTTGAATCACCTTTCCCTTAAACTCAAATAGCCTTAAAATTCATGTACCGCACTTCCAATCGCTTTTTCCGTGGATGTCCCTTGGCCATGCCCCTTTTTGGACACTGTGTCGCTTTTTCTTGCGGCGGCCACCAGGGGTGGTGTTTTTTTGAACCGGTTCCTAGTGTGGGGGTTGCTCCAGAGGGCATTCACCAGGCAGAAGCAGCAAGAGGCTGACAAGCAACTTGCTTTGTCCCCTACGCACTAGTTTCCTGCTTTCGGGTGCAGCAGAGGATACCTCCCCGCTGCCAGGGCCGAAGGATTTGAGTGCTGGTTCCATCAGTTTCTTTTACATGGACTGGGAGGGGGCCGCCGTTGTGTTTTTCGCCTCGGGCAGCTTCCATCATTTCTGGTAGCTGGTGAATTTCCCTGTGTTAACTCTTCCTTAATTACTTTTGTTTTGTTTGTTTATCTCACCAGCCGTTCCGGCCTTGCAACTGCACCACTGGTCCATTTTGAATGACAGTATAATATGAAGAACCATCTGCCATGTCCGATTTCACAGCGCCTCGTCAGGGCTCACCAACCTGACAGACCATAAAGCAGCCAGGGCTGGTTAATTTCCTCTTGATTAGGGAAAATGTGGCATTGAAAAACAAAACAACACAGCAATCATTGCTGGACTCAGTAGGTATTATTAGGCACTTCACTGCTTGCTGATGGTCCTGAGGGAGCAGGAAATAAATGAAGTGGAATCAATATGATTCCCATTTATTTATTTATTCATTTGCAACATACCTGCTTAGTATGGCTTTCCTGTGCTGCCATAAACAGAAAGTTAAAGTGCTGAAGGAAGGAAGTTTCAACTGAAAGTCTAATCGGCTTCTGTATATGGAATGGAACGCAGCATATCTGTTCCTTGAAGGTAGCAAAAGGTATTCAGACTAGAGATGGGCATGAATCAGAAAACCCATGGTTCAGGTTCGTCTGGTTCAGGCCCACCCTCGGTTCGGCTCAGGTTCGGGTTCATAAGAGTTAAAAATATATATACGAATCCAGACTGGTTCAGGGGGCAGTAGACCATCCCACTGCCGCCTATGGAGCCCTGGCTGCGGTCGAAACTCTGGAGGCGTTGGTGGGACTGTCTACTGCCGCCCAGCCCAGCTGCGGCCAGGGCTCCGTAGGCGGTGGTAGACAGTCCCACCACTGCCTCACTCTTTTTTTACTTCCAGGTTCCTGGCCCCGCGCTACAGCTGTAAGTGCGGGCTGTCGGCTTTTTTTTGTTCCTGATCGCCGTCCCTGAAGCCAGGAACACCGGACCAGGAAGACCAGCACCAGGTAGGAGACATCTCCGCCCCCCCCTTAATGAACTGAACTGAACCAATTTTTTTCGGTTTGGTTCAGTTCGTTCTAAATTTACTCTGGGGTTTGTTATTCATTTTGTTAGGTAATGAAATGAATAACAAATAACAAAATGAACTAAAAGTTCATTTCATGCCCATCTCTACTTCAGACAGCTCCTAATCCCTCCTGTATCTTCCATGGTTTGAAACATTTTATCTATAGAAAGATCAGTACTCCAAAATGTCTATCCATTTACTTTATTATGAGCAAGGTGTCCTAAAATGGACCCTGTTACCATCCCAAAGTCATTGATCTTTGGTTCTGTTGAATCTTAGAAGCATAAGCAGCATTTTAATTATAATTAAGAAGATTAAAATTGGTTAATCAAAACAGCCATCTTGGGTCTTTTTTAAGAGGAAGGTGAGGGATAAATAAATAAAGGTCTTAGCTGCCTAGAATCAAGAAAAAAAGTTTTACAAAATATATGAAATCACAAGATGATGATATCTTGGGTGCCACCTTCCTGGTTCATTTCTAGTCACTTGCAGGATAGCAGCAGGGAAGAACTTTGGAGCCTGGATTGAATTCTGCTCTTCTGAGAGCCCAGCCCAGTCCGATGGAGTTTCCTCAGCAGGCCAGGCCATTTGGTGGTTTCCCTTGGTTTGAAATATTTTTTCCTCATTCTAAGCAGTGGGACTGCTCATTTTGGGGATTAAGAGACTGACTGCACCAGCAAACTTCCTTATAAGTGGATTTACTCCACTTATAAAATGGGTGAATTCAAAATAATTTTTGTTGCCTGCATGAAACAAATGCTGATTTGAATCCATCTGGCACTCTTGGCTCACAGACCAGCTTTTTTCTCTCCTGGGGGCTTCTACTTTTTTATTAGTTTATTTTATTTTCTCTGCATGGAAGCACGTAAAGATGGGAGGGGAGTGTCTGTAGAGGATGAGATTGGGGGGGGTGAGACCACGAGGAGAAGCACCAGCAGAAGAAGAGAGGGAGGATGTGAGAGACAATGAAAGAGGACATTGAGTGCCTGTGGCGGGCGGCGGAGGTGGGTGGGTGATGGGAGGCAGCAAAGAGTGAGGAGAGTAAAGAAACTGCCATGGCACTCGGTGCCTCTGTTGCCTTTATTGCATTGGGGGAGGGGCCACTGGAAGGTCCCTGATCAACCTCTACCTTGCCTGTCTATGACCACTACCACACTTTAGATCTGAAATGCCTTTTCCTTAAAGAAAAATCACCTTAAAAATCACTGCCCGCTTTTCAAATCACTTTTTCTGAAGAGTCACGCCCATTTTTTAAAAAAATCAGTTCCTGCACCCCCGTTTAAAGCGATTTGGTTGCATATGCGGACATACTACACTGCCTTTTTTGACTTTCCCCCTGTTTCTGCCGTTTCCCTGTCGTAGTTTAAAGTGGTTCAGCCAAGTGCGAACGGGGAAGCCGATTGCTAAGCAACCGCTGAAGTGCGGACTGCCAAACCGCTGTAGCGACCACGTGACCATGGGAGGAGATAAGGCGATGCAAAATAAAACGGCTGCTCAAGGAAGTGTGGTAGTGGCCTTATTAGTGTGTGAATAGTGTTCATGTGTGTTTCCCCCGGAGGGAGTGTGTGTGCAAGGCAGCAGAGTAGGGTTCCTTAAGTGCAGAAGTGGATTGGCAGGAAGAAGGGGAAGAAAGAGTGGGGGGGTATGAAACTCCTAGGAAATAAAATAAAAATCAAAACTTCAGAGAATGATCAGCGAAAGGAGATAATGAAAGTGGGAGGTATTCACTGAATCAACTCTGCACATGTCATGTTTTTAAGGGGGTGGGGAGAAGCAAGCAAGATGAAATAAAAGGTGATGCCATGAAATGTGTGTATTTGAAAACCAAGTTGCTTTACAATAAACAATAAAAGGGAATTCAGAGGTGGGACCAGAGGAAGGAAGGAAAGAAGGGGAGCTGTGGGCTGGAATGTCAATTGCAATGTGGCAAGTATGAAGATTGAACTCCCATATGATTCTGCAGCCCCTATCCAAGCACTGATTATGGGCTTAAACACAATATAGGCTTTGGAGCGAAGTGGGATTCTTTTGATTGGGTGTTCTAGTGTAGTCATATCCAAAAGCTGGTGGGACCAGGCTATGCTTGTATTTTTTGCTTGTAATTGTTTACCTTTGGCTGTCCATGCTCCCCTCCCAACTGTTCTCCCCCCATAAGAAATTCTGAAACTGCATTTGGTTCTCATGCTGAAATAGATTCCCCCCATATATACAGCAACTGCTGTAGCAAGAACATGCACTGATTCACCCCGGAAAGGCATTCAACACATACAAATAAGCACACTTCTCCACATTGATTTTCTCTCCTAAATCTGGTCGACTATTGTGGGAACTGGCACAATTCAGCTCTTCTGAGGAGCCGAAATGGTAGGGCAATAGAATAACCCGCGTGCAGTTCATTTGCTTTCTCTCTTTTTTTTTCTATGAATAGGTTTGCAAATGACAGATGGTTCAGAAACTGTTCTACAGGATCAAATACCACCCACATCCTAAAGCTGCTTCCTTTGAAACACATTGCACAGGAGCTGGAAATAGGATGCTGCAGAGTATGAATGGGATAAACCGTTCCCAGTAGAAATCTCTATGGGATGCCAGGATCAGCCAGATGAATTGTTTTAGCCTTTAGAAGAAAGAAGGAGGGTGAGGAGGAAAGTAAAGGATTGTGATTGGTGTGCCACAAGCACACACACAAAAGAAGCAATTCTGTTTTATCCATTCAGTCTTCTGTTATAGATATCCAGAAGTTCAGCCTGAACAAAATACCTGCATCAACGGCATTTTAGAGACTTGTGAGGGTTGCAAGATGATCTTTTTGGCCTACCGCTCAGATTTTTTTCTCTCTTCGGTAGTCTCTTCGTCCTTACTCCCTTGAGGCTCCATATCTTTGGAAGCACTTCCCAGAAAAATTGCAGCCTGCCCCCTTAATTAGGGGGCAGTCAGACAGGCTTTTGCCCCACAGCTTGATTAGCATTGGGGATGGGATCATTTGCTCCTATTTGGCAGGAACCATCATAAACGAACAGACATTTGTCCCATAGTTTGATCTCTGCTTTCTGGGAAAGGTGGAGGCAGCAGAAAGAGACCAGATCCAAGATGGATTGACTCCGTAAACAGGGGCATGGTGTGGGGAGGGCGCAGCACTTAAGGGGGCACCAAATCCCCTACCGCCTCTGCCACCATCCCACCATCTCCGATTACTCCAGACGCCCCTGGCACAACCAAGATTCCCCTCACCGCCACCACCACGTTTGGCCTCGCCTTGCCATCTCGGCGCCCCATCCACCTGGTGGCATGTGAATAGCCCCAAGCGTGCAGGGGCCACTGCCATTGTTATGCCAAGCCATGGAGAGGGAGCAGGGGGTGTGCTGGCTGGGGCTGCTGCTGCAGCTGGAGGTGGAGGGCGCTGCCAAGGCTTGGAGCTGCCTGGAGGGGGGTGGGCTTGGCGGAGTGGCCTGGCCAAGGCAGTGGCCTGCTTGCCAGGGGGGTGCCACCACCGTGTCCTGCTCCATCTGAGGTGGGGGGCAGGTTGGTGCCACAGGAGGAGGGGACATCCTCTGGGTGGCTTTGGCAGGCCAAGGGAAAGTGGCGGGGGCGGGGGCGGGGGCTCGCTCTCCTATGTGCTGAAGGGGGGGGCGCAAAAACTGACTTTTGCCCTGGGCTCTGGAAGCCCTAACTACACCTGTGTCCCTAGAGGAAGCCAGAGACTCAGGAGTTGATGATGGCAGTTGAACACAACAACAACAACAACTTTCCATCTCAGTCAGTAGAACACCATTATGTCTCCTAACAGAATGGCTTAAAATGTATTGTTGTTGAATTTAGTCCTTTGTCCATTTCTTATTCTCACCACACTGTGGCACCAAAGGAATTTTATTTGCATATCACCCTGGAAAGTGAAAATTGCAAATGTTATGTGGTAGCCGGGCTCTTTGCATGTTGGTCTTGCAAACACTCCACATCACTATTATTAATTGCTCATTGAATAGAAAGTAATGACCCATTATTTGAGACATTGTGAGCTATTTCCATGCAGTGGACCAGTGTCTCCATTTAACACGTGTATTTCACTGATAGAGAGTGTGTAGTTCAGAGAGAGAGAGAGAGAGAGAGAGAGAGAGAGAGAGAGAGAGAGAGAGAGAGAGAGAGAGAGAGTTCATCTCTCTCTCTCGCTCCCCCTCTCCCATACATCTCTCCTTTGGAAGCCAAAGCATTCCTGAAAAACAACTGGAAATAAAATAATAATATTCATATTAATAACGATAGTTTTGTGAAGGGAGCAAATAAGGGGTGAATTTTGACAGCATATTTCTATTATGATATTTTCATGGATGTACAGTTGGTCTTTGGAAAATACGCTTCTGTTGCCTCTGACCTCTGGGGCGTGTGTGTGTGTGTGTGTGTGTGTGTGTGTGTGTGTGTGTGTGTGTGTGTGTGTGTGTGTGCGCGCGCACGACACGCACGAGTGCACACATGCTCACACAAAACTACATCACCAGGAAGATATCCGAAACTGTACTTTTGTTCATTTTAGAAAATATATAATTATCTATTTTCCTACTCAAAAGTAAGCCCAGTGGTGCTTATTCCCACATACACTGTATGTGGATATTATACTGTGCCTCAGTGCCACAACCATTCATTATTATTCATAAGCTGTGACCCATGTGGTGTTTCTCGATCAAAACCAACTAGAAACAAAGGAAATACTGTATTCATTAGGGTGGGGTAAAGTATGCCTAACATTTCTTGTTATTTTGTTTTGTCTGTTGACTGGATAGCTCAGTGGTTTAGAGGTTAAGCATCCAATTCCCCCCTGGGCCCCTTGTGAGAAGAACCATCCTGTGTGGCCTTGGGCAAGCTGCACCGTCATAGGATGCCCCAGAATGGAATAGTAAACCAATTCTTTGTATTCCGTAAGTTGTGCTGCAATTTTTAATTGGCTTTCTAAAACTCCTTGTGAAGGTGATCAACTGATCTCTGGGGGCACCTGGTTCTACAAACAAGGGCTGCAACAACAACAACAAAAAAAGACCTGGTCCCTTGTTTCAGTCTTCCAAGCCTCCCCTGGGGTTGGCAAACTCAGGCATCCCACCTGAGAAGAATGAGTTACAGAGGCAATTCTTTGTGGGAGGGGCCAGTCTGCCAGATATCAAGGTCCTAAACCAGGAGTGGTCAAACTTTAGCCCTCCAGATGTTTTGGACCACAACTCCCAGAATCCCAAGCCTGTATTGCCAATGACAAAGGACTGTGGGGGTTGTGGTCCAAAACATGTAGAGGGCCAAAGTTTGGCCACCACTGTCCTAAACCATTTAGGGCTTTGTATGTTAACATTAGAATCTTGAAGTCAATGTGGAATCAATTTGGAAGCCAGTGCAGAGTGGGGTGATGTGCTGAAAGTGTTTCACCCCAGTTGACCCACTGAATTATTGGAGATTTGAGGTATCAACTGCTCCATAATATCTGTGGGCTTACCCCCCATCATAACTTACTTTAACATAGTAAATCATAACTAACATAGGCCCATTTGAAGTGATGGAACTTACAGAGGAGATGGCTTGCCCAGATCCCCAACTGATTCATTGGGCCTACTCTAGTGCAACTTACTAAGCAATAGAATTTCAGCCACTGTATATATCTGGGTATGTGAAAATAACAAATAAATAAAGGATTCTAGGCCAATAAACACTACCCTTTCCTCCTCCTGCAGACAACCCTTCCAAAGGCATTCCTAGTGGAGATGAACTCTGCTTGTGCCCCAGATCTTTAAAGAAAGAATGAATAATTCACAAAGTCTGAGCTGAATTGTACAGCAAGCACAAAATCATCGCAAACACAAGCACTTGGGTGGATTATTTTTGTTGTTGCAGCATGAAAAGCATGTAAATAATCCTATCAGCCTCTTCATGTGAGCTTCTTAAATAGTCCATTGAGCAGTGAGAGGTTGCATCATTATGCCAACATTATTTTTTCAGGATTCTTTTGTGTGATCTAACGGCTTTTGCTAAGGTATGTAATTCACTCTTCTTTGTTTTTGGAAGGAAATAGATGTTTCTCCAGTCACTACCAGAAATAGCTGATAAGGTCTAAGTCCCTGATCTCATTTGAACATAGCCAGTTTTGTGATACTCCTGATCTCTTTTGTGAGATCATCATCATCATCATCATCATCATCATCATCATCATCATCATCATCATCATCATCATCATCATCTTTAGGAATGCAGAGCTGGAAGTGATCTTATGGATCATGGCATCCATCTCCTGTGAAGGAGGCATGTTGGGAATTGAACTCCCAACCTCTGGGTCTGCAGTCAGACACATAACAACCGCAATTCAGTATTTTTCTAGGTAAATATCAAATGCAAAACATATTTTATTATATGGCCATTATTCCCATCATATCTTTTACTCTTGAAATATGTCTGAAGATTCTCAGTCATCTAGGTGAGTTTATATAGAAGTTGAGTCATGGCAACTGGACTTCTTTTCTTGAGAGATAGAAAGGTTTCACTGCTCATCCAAACGGCTTCATCAGGCTGACAAAGCCGTTTGGATGAGCAGCAAAACTTTGCAAGCTCTCAAGAAACTAAGTCCAGTTGCCATGACTCAACTGGCAGATACTCTTGAAAGAGTTTATCTGTGTATTGGAAAGCTAACTGTAATGTTTTAAAAACTTTTGGCTTACAGGGGAACAAAATAGCATCACAGAACTTTAGAATCAGAGTTTTCTAGTCCATTCCCTGCTCATTCATGGCCTGCCAAAGCATGCTTGACAGGTGGCCATCCAGCCTTTTGTTAAATACATCTAATGAAGGAAAATCTGTCAACTTCCAAGGGAGCCTATTTCATTGCTGAATTAATGGTGTTTACAGACAAGAAGTTCTATTTTATGTTCATACATGTTAGAATAGAAGACCAATGCATTTAGCAAATGATCTATGGGTTTGAGGGTGGGCTGGCAGACAGCCCACGTTTTTCCCTTTTTTGTTTTAAAAAATCAATTTGCAGAGTGATACTTTAAGGAGCCTTGTGGCACAATGGTTAAATGCTGCAGTGGTTAAAAGCTAAAACTGTGCTTATGACCTAGGGTTCTATCCCAGGTAGCAGGCTCATGGTTAACTCAGCCTTCCATTCTTCAGAGGTCAGTAAAATGAGTACCCAGCTTGCTGGGGGGTGGGCAATGTGTAGCCTGCATACTGTAATTAAACTGTAAACTGCCCAGAGACTAGTTGAAGTGGTAAGGGGTGGTATATAAGCAGAACACTTTGCTTTAAGACTCTCCCTTCTGCCTTCTCTTTCTGAAGCCACTTCCTGTTTCTTCATCCTCCTTGCTACAGCATGGCAGATAAGGGCTTTCAGGAGACCTCCACGCATGGAAGCCCGCCATAGGACATTATCTAAACTGTTTAGTGGTGATTCATCATATGCTAGCCCTAAGTTTCTTAAAGAAAAAGCAGCAACAGTTCTTTTTGGTCTTATTGTCAGTCTTCAGAATGGTTAGCCCATACTAATTGTCACACACTCAGCACTAGGCTGCTGCATTCAACAAGATGCACTCCTTTTCTGCATTCCTGCCCCATGTCCAAACAAAAAGTCGTTTTCCCTAAGTTTTCATTTATTGCTAATTATGCGTATTTATTTTGTTTACAAAACCAGCAAAGTGTAGACATTTCAACCAATATCTTGGATTTTGCTTAACACAGCTTTTATCCGCCAAGTATTGATTAGTTCAAGAGCAGTTTAAAATGGTTTCCCCATTAGATAGCTTGACAATAGGACATTCCCAACATTTTGGTGTACTTAGAATTTGATGGCTCTGAGAAACAAACACTTGACATAATTAACATTTTGGCTAAAATGTTGTTGGGGAAACAACGAGTGAGTTCTTTGGAATGGGAAGTTATACTTACATTGCTGCCATCGTATTTCACATGTTGTTTTTCCTGAGAGAAAACAGAAAAGAATGATGGTGGTGGTGGTGGTAGTGGTGGTGGTTATGGTGATGATACTCAGTTAATCATCCAATCAGAAAAATTTTATGGTCTCATTCTTCAATGTGACAGATCTTAGCTGCAATGCTGCCATCTTGTTCATTGGCTTGGAAAGCACTACAATCTTTCTTCCATGCAAAAGGACAAAGTGTTCTGTTCCATTCCATTTCCTAAATGCTGGTTCATCAGCTTTCCACATGAAAGTGATGTATTATGATGGACAGATTTATTTCTGGCCTTGGACTTTGCCCTCTTCACTCTCCTTTATTGCTGGTAACTCTTGCCTCTAGCAGTTCACTTGCTGGAAGAACACTGTGAATTGCCCACCATCCTGCCACCTGGCAGCCATCACCAGGTGCTTCTTTGTTGTTGTTGTTGTTGTTCAGTCGTGTCCGACTCTTTGTGACCCCATGGACCAGAGCTTGCCAGGCCTTCCTATCTTCCACTGCCTCCTGGAGTTTGGTTAAATCCATATTGGTTTTTTTTAAAAATGTTTTTTATTAAATTTTAAACTACATACAACGACATAAAAATGAAAGTAAAAAAACTACAACAAACAATATAAGTGCACCCCCATCCCACCATACATTCTTATTCGTTGCTCCATCTTCTATTCTTCTAGTAGTCTTCTTAAAGTTCTCTTCTCCAGAATTGTTGTTATTCGTGGACTCTTTCCCTTTTCCTTCACTAGTACATAATCTAAAAATTTACCCCAGATATCGTTCTTTTTCATTTCTCCTCGTTTAACCTTTAAACTGCAGGACAGTTTATCGTTTATAGTATAGTTTTTTAGGGTGGAGGATTAGATTTATTTTAGTTTATTTTTTATCAATTGATGGTGTTTTTACTTTTGTATGCACAACGGGACCATTCCAGAATATTGTAACCAAAAGAAATAGGTTATGGGAAAGTTTATAAAATTAGCAACGTTGAATGTAAAAGGTCTGGGGTCATTTTCTCAATAGAATCGGCGATGATCAAAAGGCACAAAATAGATATTGCCTTTTTGCAAGAGACTCATCAAATAAGAGATGGTATTAACAAAAATTCCAAATGTTGATATATATGAAAAAAGCTTTGGCACATCTAAAGCAAGAGGGGTTGCCATTATAATCTCAAGGAATTGTGAATGTGTTGTTGAAAATGTGGTAAAAGATTCAGAAGGCAGATATATAATATTGCAAGTTCTAATGGGGAAAGATCATTATACTTTGGTTAATCTGTATGCACCAAACGTTAACCAAGGCCGCTTTTACAATCTCCTTTGGGATCAGATTCAATTGGTTAAAAAGGGGTATTTAATAATGGCAGGGGATTTCAATATGGTCTTAGATAAAATTAAAGATAAATCGGTATGTAAAAAGGAAGAGTGGAGGACAAGACATACAACTCTAGCAAAGTTTATAAATACAACAGGATTGAAGGATGTCTGGAGAGAACTGAAAGGAGATGAAATAAAATACACCTTCTACTCACCAGTGCACAAAACCTATTCTAGGATAGATTTTGTGTTTGCTTCACAAAGCCTAATACCCAAGATAAATAATACCGAAATTGAGATCATAAAAACATCTGATCATGCTTTAATGTCGATTGATTTAGCAACAAATAAAAATTATAGAGAAGCTAAAAGGTGGAGAATGAATTTAAAAATATTTCAATATCCAGAAGTGCTGGAAAAGGTTAAAAAGATTGGTTGAAACTTGGGATATAAACGAAAAGGCAGGTAGCCAAACGCCAATCATATGGGACACCCTGAAAGCGGTAGCTAGAGGCCTTATCATAAAAGAAAATATTAAAATTAAAAAACAGGAAGAACTCAATAAAAGAAAATTAGAAAAATTAATAGCAGATTTAGAATCCCAATTTTTTCTTACTAAGGATAATAAGATACTGAGGTAGATTGAAGCAAGGAAAAAAGAGTTAGAAGATCTAGATTTACAACAAACACAAAGGAATCTTCTGTACCTAAAAAGAAATTTTTTTGAATACAGCAACAAGAACTCAAAACTTTTAGCCAGATTAGCACAGAAAAGACAAGACAAGAATACAATAGGGATTATAAAAGACTCCTCAGGTAAGACATGCACACAAATGAAGGAAAAGTTGTCAGCTATACAAGAGTTTTATCAGTTGTTATATACTGCAAAAATAAACCTAAGGAGGATATAGAAAGGTATATCACTAAGAATTTAAAGAGGGTCTTGGAACAGGAAGATATGCTGGAAATGGAAAAGCCTATTACAGATCAAGAGATAAGCGAGGTAATAGACAAATTAAAGAATAATAAAACGCCCGGAGTGGACGCTCTGGGACCTGAATTTTACAAACTTTTTAAAGCAGTATTAATACCTAAATTAAAGAAGCTATATAACGAAATTTTGGATGGAGAACAAATTCCGAGATCTTGGACCCATTCTTTAACTATTTTAATTCCAAAACCTAATAAAAATTTAATGGATATTGGGTCATACAGACCAATATCCTTATTAAATCAAGATGCTAAGATTTTCACAGCAATTTTGGCTAAAAGAATGAATAAATTTATAGCTAAATATATTAAAGAGGATCAATGTGGTTTTATCAAAGGTAGACAAATGGCAAATATTATTAGAAGGAATTTGAATGTTCTTTATGAAATGGGTAAGAGTACTACTAAAGCTGGGATGTTATCTCTAGATCTTTATAAAGCTTTTGATTGTGTTCAATGGCCCACATTAAAAATATTGTTAAAAAAATGGGATTTGGGAAATTCTTTTTGGAGTAATAAATCAACTATATTCAACGGGCACTTCCTCAATAATAGTTAATGATGGATTGACTGAACAAATCACCCTAGGCCGAGGAACTAGACAAGGATGTCCTCTTTCTCCAGTCCTTTTGTATTGTTATAGAGCTCCTGGCAAATGCCATAAGGGACGACAAATTTATTAAAGGTATAGGGAAAGATGGGGCAACTAAAATTAGTTTATTCGCGGACGATGCTCTTTTGACTATTGTAAACCCAATAGAGAATATTCAAAGAGTAAAAACTCATTTAGAAGATTTTGGAGAAATAACAGGATTATGTGTAAACTGGCAAAAATCAGAGAGTTTATTCTTCAATTATGGAAAACATGACTTAAAGATGATTGAAAAATCTGGACTTAAACCGGGAAAAAGCATTAAATATCTAGGATTAGAACTCCATAAAGAATTTACTAAAACTAAAGAAAGAAATATTTCGAAATTAGAAGAGGAGATGAAAAACAAATTATTATCCTACTCTAAACTAAAATTATCGTGGTTTGGCAGAATTGCATTGATAAAAATGAAAATACTTCCAAAAATTAACTTTATTTTTAAATCCATATTGGTTGCATCGATGACACCGTCCAACCACCTCATTCTCTCCCGTCCCCTTTTCCTTTTGCCTTCATTTTTTCCCAACATCAGGGACTTTTCCAAGGAGTGCTCTCTCCTCAGGAGGTGGCCAAAGTATTGGTACCTCAGCTTCAAAATCTGTCCTTCCAGTGAACATTTTGGGTTGATTTCTTTCAGGATGGTTTGATCTCCTTGCAGTCCAGGGGACTCTCAAGAGTCTCCTCCACCACCACAGATCAAAAGCATCAATTCTGTGGTGATCAGCCTTTTTTATAGTCCAGCTCTCACTTCCATACATCACTGCTGGAAAAACCATAGCTTTGACTATCCGGACCTTAGTCAGCAAAGTGATGTCTCTGCTCTTTAAGATGCTGCCTAGGTTTGCCATGTTTCCTCCCAAGAAGCAGGCATCTTTTAATTTCATTGCTGCAGTCACCATCTGCAGTGATCAAGGAGCCCAAGAAAATAAACTCTGTCATTTACTTCATTTCTTCCCCTTCTATTTGCCAGGAGGTGATGGAACTGGTGGCCATGATCTTAGTTTTTCTGATGTTAAACCTCATTTTTCCCCACTCTCCTTTTTCACCCTCTTTAAGAGGTTCTTTAATTCCTCCTTACTTTCTCCTATCAGAGCAGTATCATCTGTGTATCTGAGGTTGTTGATATTTCTTCCAGCAATCTTAATTCCGGCTTGTGATTCACCCAGACCTGCCTTTCTCATGATGTACTCTGCATATAAGTTAAATAGGCAAGGTGACAGTATACAGCCTTGTCGTACGCCTTTCCCAATTTTAAACCAGTCAGTTGTTCCATATCCTGTTCTAAGTGTTGCTGCTTGTCCCACATATAGATTTCTTAGGAGACAGATAAGGTGGTCAGGCACTCCCATTCCTTTAAGGACTTGCCATAGTTTGTTGTGGTCCACACAGTCAAAGGCTTTGGCATAGTCAATGAAGCAGAAGTAGATTTTTTTTTGGAACTCTCTAGCTTTCTCCATAATCCAGCGCATGTTGGCAATTTGATCTCTAGTAGAGATGGGCACGAAATGAACAATTTTTCGTTTTCATTTTTCTTTTTTCGTTTCGTTACGTAACGAACCGACAAATGAATTTTGTCTCTAAAATGAAACGAAATGAACAGAAACACCAGAATTTTTGTCGTGCGTTTCGTTTCCGTTACTGCAATATGAGTGAATTGCTTAAAATCCTAAAAAAATCACAAAAATTGAAATAAATGGTAACGAAACGGTAACAAACCGTTCGCGAAAAACAGAAATGAACCGAAATGGACTCTCCAAACGACAAACGACAAACGACAAACGAAATGCCATTTTTCTGATTCTTGCCCATCTCTAATCTCTAGTTCCTCTGCCCCTTCGAAATCCAGCTTGTACTTCCGGGAGTTCTCTGTCCACATACTACCGAAGCTTCCCTTGTAGAATTTTGATCATAACCTTGCTAGCATGTGAAATGAATGCAGTTGTATGATAGCTGAAGCATTCTTTGGCATTGCCCTTCTTTGGGATTGGGATGTAGACCAATCTTTTCCAGTCCTCTGGCCACTGCTGAGTTTCCCAAATTTGCTGGCACAATTCGTGTAGCACCTTTACAGCATCCTCTTTTAAGATTTTAAATAGTTCAATTAGAATGCCATCACCTCCACAGGTTCGAGGTCAGCAACTACACTGTCTTGGTTATCAGGGACATCCAGATCTTTCTGATATAATTCCTCTGTGTAATTTTGCCATCTCTTCTTGATCTCTTCTGCTTCAGTTAGGTCCCTACCATTTTTGTCCTTTATCATATCCATCTTTGCACGAAATGCTCCTTTAATATCTCCAATTTTCTTAAATAGATCTCTGCTTTTTCCTTTTCTATTGTTTCCCTCTATTTCTTTGCACTGTTCATTCAAGAATGCTGTCCTGTCTTTCCTTGCTATTCTTTGGAAGTCTGCTTTCAATTTTCTGTATCTTTCCCTTTCTCCCTTGCATCTTGCATCCCTCCTCTCCTCCGCTATTTGTAGGGCCTCATTGGACATCCACTTTGCTTTTTTACATTTTCTTTTCTTTGGAATGGTTTTCATTGCAGCTTCTAGCTCACTTATTTGTATATCATTCTGTAGCACGGACAGCTAGCTGTTGTACAACTGGCTTCCTCAATTTGATCTACTCCAAAAGCAGGCAAGAGAACGTGAGAATGAAAAATCACTTTTGAAAAAGAATCACCAAAATATCCACCTTTAACAGAATAAATAATAAATTAACCAAATAACTCTTGCATGAAAAAGTTTCCCAGACAATTTAACAGACAAAGGGTGAAAGAAAGCTTAAAACCATAGGCGGAAACATTGAAGAACACAACACCCTTGTGTACTCCTTATTTCTTTGTGTAGTCTTTTTGTTTTACATCAGTGGAGCAGAAAATCTATAGGTTTAAAGCGTTTGCCAATGTTTTCCTCTTGTGCCATTTAAGCACAGCACTAACCTATTCCTTTGTATTTTGTCTAGTGTACTAATTAATATGAATAGTTTTGCCTAAGTGTCAAGAGATTTAGCAAAGGTGTGTGGCATTCTGCTTTGAGGATGAAAAACTATTACACATTCTTCCTGGAAGGAAGTGCCAGTGAATCTTATGTAGCTGAATGGGTGTGACTAATACCATTGCATTGTTAATGGCTGTTCCCATCCCAGGGGACATCTAGATAGCTGATAGTCTTACATGTGTGATTTGGCCATATTATGTGGGAATGATAGCCATTTTAAACTCTAACATCTGGAAGGCATTAGGGTGATCAAGTGTTATCTAACTTCAGGACTTATCTGGCTAACAAGGAATATGGCAAGCCACAGCTAGAGAAGGAAACATTTTTGATATCTAAGCTGCTGGCAAAAGGTGTCCAGGAACTGCAAGATTTGCTGCCATTCCTGCAACACCTAGTATGTTGTGTGGACGTACCTATATCACACATGATATGAGGGAAACATTTTTGTGCTTTGCAATGCTGATAGGATTTGTGGAAGATCACATGCAGTTACACAGGGAGTTCTAGGCCCTGAACCACTGCTAATAGAGATGGGCACGACTAGGGAAAATGACGTTTTCGAGTTGTCGTGTGTCGGAGGCAGCCCGTTTCGGCTCGTTTCCGTTTTTCGCAAAATTTCACAAAAATTTGTCGTTTCATTTTTTGTTTTTTCGTTTGTCGTCACTACTGGTTTTGGGGGGGTAGCGGGCTCCTGGAGGCACCTCTCTGTGGTGGGTGCCTCCTATCCTCACCCGCCAGCGCTGCTACAAAAGGGCATGCATAGCCATATGCTATGGATATGCATATTGCAGATGCAGCAGACTGGCAGAGGCACCCCTCTTTTGGGGGTGCCTTCCCTGCAACAGTCGGTGAGACACAGTCAGGCAGCACTTGCAGGCATGGTTTGCATGGCACACAAATGCTGCTGCAGGAGTCAGCCAAAGCCACAAGTGATGGACTGGCAGACTCTTTGCACCCGCTCCAAGGGAAATGTACTTGCGTGTAGTGCAATGCAAGTAGATCTGGCTTAGGGTTAAGATGGGTTAGCACAAGGGCTAGGGTTAGGCTAGTTATGGGTGAGGTTAGGGTGAGTATTGGGGTGCACCTCTGGGTGTCTCTCTGACCCACTTAGAAGGACAGTGTACTGGTGTATGGGTTAGGCTTAGGGTTAGGGTTCGGGTTTGGGCTATGGTTAGTGGGCTGTTTATGCCTGATTGGCACATCCCAGAAGTCTCTGTGGTCAACCTGGCCAAGTGGCCATGCGATTGGTGGAAAATTTGCATGGTCCACTCCCATGGGCGAGCCCATCATTGCGAATGTGCAGTTGTAATAAAATAAAATAAAATAAAATAAAATAAAATAAAATAAAATAAAATCAACGGAGACTTTTTTTTGCAGGAAAAACCCACTGCTGCTACTGTAAAAATTCAAGCATTTAAAATAGCTAATTTTCGCATGTTTCTGTGGTGCTTTGGTGGGTTTTTGGACCACGATTTCAAAAAAAATATTGTGGTCGCCATTTTGGATCCCCCCGCCCGCACACCGCATGGCAAGGGCAGATGAGACGATGCCCCCCCGCCTGGTACCAGCAGCACAGCAGTAGCACTAGTCAAGGAGAGGGGGGTGGGGAACACCCCCCCCAAATAAAACACCCTTCTGGCCTGGTAGGTGCCCTCAGACAGTTTTCGCCTGCTTTTAGGGCCGGGAATCGGGTTTTTTTTTCACTTTTAAAAACTTTTTTTCTGTGCCACTTGGCATCGTGGGATCGCCGCAATGCCAGGAATGACCACGACAAATCAGACCCAATTATTCTTTAGTCGGTTCGAGTAACGGAAACGGAAACGGGAATTCCGCTAAGTCGTGCCCATCTCTAACTGCTAATAACATTTGTGCAACATGATGTCTCACAATCACAACTAGCAATACGCTCCTTGTGCACCCAGTCTGCAGTTCGCAGATTATCCACAGATTAGACAAAATTTGCAGTCCATTGTTGATTGGCGGTAATGGATTCATTCTTCCCCAAATCTGCACATTTGAAAAGCAAGCTTCAGACAGAACTTATGCATACTTTAGTCAAGGGAGAATGCATTACTAGGAGCTTTAAAAAGGACACAAATAAGAAGAGGAAAGGTCAGATTCCACCAAGTAAAACAAAACCCAACAAAACCAAACTAGGCACAAAAATGATAATCTCCAAATTGTGACTATATGCAGATCCTTATTAATAGGTTGGGTATGATGGCTGACTGCTAGGCAACAATTATGGTGAGACATGCCAATGAGCTGAATTTAGCTGTTATTTCTTATTACTCCTGGCAACTCCATCCTTTTGCCATGTTTTCACTTATTGGTACAGCTCTGAGGAAAAGGGTTTTGCCCTCGAAAGATTGGCCACATTTTTGTTATTTTTCGTAGTAGCCTAAAAGTATCACCTGTTCTACTGGTTTGTGTGATGGCTACACAGCTCCTCAACTTGTTTGCTTCCACTGAATTTAGCTGTGTATCTGAATTGTGTGGAAGGAAAGGGCTGCAGCATGTTTGTGCCTTCCTTGACGGTAGCAATGTGAAGGCTTCACCAGAAGGCAGAGATCTCCTCCTCTTTTAATCCTTTGCTCTGAGCAAGTTGCATATAGTTGCGGTTATTTTTACACTTTAGTAATGTTAGATACGTTAGGAGTGTCTGTGTGACATGTAATTGAGGCCCTGCTGTGATAATTATTCACGACAAAGTAGTAATTATGAGTACAGAGTCCAAATATAGCTCTGCATGTGTGCTGGTTAGACCTGTCCTTCTATTCATCTCCGGGGGAGAGGGGGGTTCCTGGATGTCCACATTCCCCTTTCTTCTAATCCCTTTATGTCTTCACATACATTAAAACACACACACACACACACACACACACACACACACACAAGAAGAAGGAAAGAAAAACAGGTGTTCCTCCTTTACTATGAAAGTATAAATCCATCAGTGACTGCAATTTTTATTTAAACCTAACTGGTTCTATACCAGCTTCTCTGTGTTTGTGTGTGTAATATAAATGGGGAGGGGGCAACTAAGGACCTCCACAGTGATGCCATTGGACTATAATTTCGACTATCCTTTATCTTGGCTAAGAATTCTGGGAGATGCAGTGCAGCAACATCTGTAGAACCACAAAATATTTCCCACCCACACACACATAGACACGCGAATTGGGACTTCAGTTCTCAAGTCCTTTCCACTGCATGTACGTGTTAGATGTAATGGGAATTGTCCAGTGAGATCAATGCTTGATTTTATTCTCGGTACACCCTGTAGTTTCCACAGCTGTTAGCTCATAATTTGCCAGTGTTTTAAGTCCTTGGAAGAGAAATGAAATAATTGCAATAGATCAAGATCCACAAATATATCAAAATGAAAAAATAAACAAAAATAAACAATAACATTGGCATTAGAGTCATTTATCAAAGCTGAAAATATTTCAGTGGTGGTTTTGAAAAAAAAAGAAAGAAAAGTAATAATTTGGCAAAGGATTATTGTTATTGGTGAGTTGGTGTCACTTCCATCTAATGTTGGCTCTGAGAGAGTTTTCAAGGTCTACTATTGTTGTCCGCCAGTGAGTTTCCACGTGGGAATTTGAACCCAACTCTTCTCCCAATATTCTCTCTCCACTACACCACACTAGATTTTACTGGATCTGAATCAGATATATCAAAGACTATAGACTGATTCTCAATTGCATTTCTTATTTGTATTTCACTTTAAGACTCTCAGAGTCTCAGCGTTGTTGCTCAAGGCTATATGCATGTGTCTGTGAATACAACACAAAATAGACCAAGATCAGTATTTGAGTGAGATACTCCTTTTCTTGTTCAGCAACAAACATTATTATAATTTTGGAATAAGGGAAGAGAATGCTGATGAAGGAGAAACCCCTGTTTTTAGCCTCGAACATGGGGGACTTACCATAACAGGAAAACGAGCACATTATGTAAGATCTGCTACAGCAGGATGACAGTTTTTGTTGACAAAAGTGGCTCTGCCAGGTTTGTTGTTGTTGAAAATATTATCTCCTTGTATCGGAAAACAGCCATATACTCTGCCTGGAATAGTCCAATAAAATGTTGTGTGCATGTGTTCAGACAATGGCAGTGAAAATGTAACTTTTGTGAGATTCATAGATGGAGGAAGTGTGTTTCACCCCAATTTTTATTTATTTATTTATTTATTTATTTAATTTAATTAATTGAGTGGGGAGTGCCTGCTTGGCCTATCAGAGGAACTTGAAACTGACCTATACTGATACTTCTAACTATGTAACAAGATGAATTTTAACTAAAATTCAGAACTTTGCAACACAGTTTTGGAACCCAACTGCAAACTGCTAGTATAAAGTTTGTATTGCAATAACATTTAAAAATACAATAAATTTTTTAAAAAAATCAACAGTTAATAAATAGAGCAATATTTGTGATTACACAGCTGGTAGTCTGAAAGAAAGAGCATGTACTACTTTATATGATATCTATATGGTGTATGATCTCTATAATCAAAGATATCATGGACAGCCATGCTTATTGGCTTTGAAACGTGATTATCAGGAGCTCCCAAGCCTAACCTCAAAAATAAGGATCCTAATCCCCAATTTTGCTGCTAATCACATTGAAGAAAGAGATGTCTTATTTACTGCCTCAAAGAATCGGTTTTGCCGGGAAGCGTAAGATATGGATCTGATAACTACATAAAAATGACTCAGTTGCCCACCACAATTTTGTAAGTAATCTATTAAGACAGCAGTCTTTCCCTTGAATTCTGTGGAAATTTAACCTACATCTTCTCAAACAAATTCTTTCTCACAGAATCAACTGCAGAAACCTCTTTTATACAAAGATATAAGACTGGAAGTGTCCTGCTGCCTTCCTTGGTATCAAACCAAAAAGAGTAACCTGGTGGTCATTAGTCTCTCTCTCTCTCTCTCTCTCTCTCTCTCTCTCTCAACAGCATGTTCAACTGATCTTATGATGATTAACACAAAATTGTATGAAACTGTGATTCTTACCTGACACCAAATGCTCTCTAACGTATTTTAAGTTTCTGGGTTTTTTTTCTCCCTTATTGAATTTCTAAAGGCTTATTGTCTAAAATGACAAATGCCCCAAACCTTCACAAAGTCATTCAGTTTAAAAAAGAAGAAACCTACTCCATGGGATACAGCTATTCAATAGTCTCCTGCTTTCATTTTTTCCTGCTGAAGTTACAATTACAATTTCTTGCCATCAAAAATGGCAAGTTTTTCCTTTTTTTAATTTTTCTGATCAATGACCTGGTTTTCAGCATCATTCATGGTTCTATAGAAATAGTTTTTCTTGTGTGTGTGTGTGTGTGTGTGTGTGTGTGTGTGTGTGTGTGTGTGTGTGTGTGTGTGTGTGTGTGTGTGTGAGAGAGAGAGAGAGAGAGAGAGAGAGAGAGAGAGAGTCTAAGTTGGTCACCAACTGGAGCAGATAATGTTCAGAGCTGAAGCTGAAAAAGAACATCCTTGTGCTCATCTCTCATATCATTTGTTGATCCAACATCTGGTGCTGATTTATGTGGGGTCAATCTATGTTCTAATTCAGTTACACCCTGCAGGATGAGAGCATGGTGTGTAAAACTGGAACATGGTGAAACAGCCATTCACTTTTAAGGAAGAAAAAGTGATTGTTGTGCTTGTAGATTTTAGCTATCATAATGGGCTCCCATCCTAACACTTGTCCAAATCTCACCAATTTATTAGTAGAACTTGTTGGGGATGTGTGCAACGTGTAGCCTGCATAAATTACTTGTTAACTGCCTAGAGAGCGCTATAAGTGCTGTGGGGCATTATATAAGAAGCAACACACTTTGCTTTGCTTTTGCTATTTAAATATTGATTTCCTGAGCATCTTATTACTGCAAAGGGTTTGCCTTTCTGACAAGCTTTGAATGCTCTTGGTTTACCATCCTAAAAGCCAGCTTCCTCTTTCTCCTATGATGCTGATCTTTTCACTCTTTACCACCTCCTCGATCTGCCTGTGCTGCATTCTGTTCTTCTCCTGACGGTACTGAATGACTTGCTGTAGTGTCACTGTGACTCCTACCAAATAAAATTGTTATAGCCCCTCTGCATGTAATTGACATACCTGCCTTGATATCATAGACCTGGGCAGCCTGGGGGTTTATGCCACTGAAGACCTTTGGACAAAAAAAAATCAAAGCCTGTCTTCCTAAAAGTCACAGGTAGAGATGGGCACGGAATGAACATTTTTTTGTTTCCGTTACCGTTTGTCGTTTCTGTTATGCAACAAAATGACAAACAAAAATTGTGATGAAAATGCAATGAAAGGAACAGAACCATGAAAATTGAGGTTGTTACATTTCGTTTCCGTTAATGGCGACGTGCAATGAAATGAGCTGTTTTAAATGTTTAAAAACGCCCTGGACATCCATAAAAACACAGCGATAATTATTTATATTGTCTGATAATACCTATCAGGGGGGTTGGGGTCCTTATAACGTTTGTTTTATTCTTCTCCCATCGCGATGTATTTTTCTTTTCCCTTTAAAATGGATGTCGCCACCAGCCACAAAATGGAGGCAAGCCATGTGATGGAATCAAGTTCAACCAATAGCATGCCTAGGTTGCAGACTGGGCAGGCAGGTCTGGCAGCCACAGAGGGCATAAAAAGCTCTGGCAGCCCCCGTCCTCCTTGCAGTCTCTGGTGGGAGTTAGGGTGGGATTGCTGTCTCTGCTGCGACTCTAGCTTCAGCCCTGCAGCCTTCCTGTGTGCATGCATGTGTGCATACCTCTCGGTGAGTACCCTCCATTGCCCCGCAGTGCAGTCACTCTGCGGCTGCCTTGCACCCTGGGCAATGCCCGCTGCTGCCTTTGCAGCCTCCCTGCATACCTAGTCTATACTGTGTCTCTGCCAGCATCCATTTTTTTTAGTGTTTTCCTTCTGGTCTGGGGCGTTGGGGGATGCCTGTGCACGGAAATGCTTTAAAAAACGTGCAAAAAGCGGGTAGAAGCGACAAACAAAAAATGAAAAACGGTAATGAAATTTTTCAAAAATTTCATGACAAATGGAAACAAACCGAAACAGACCTCTCAACGACAAACGAAAAACCAAAACACCATTTTTCTGTTTTGTGCCCATCTCTAGTCACAGGTTTAATTCTGATTCAGTTCTTTTATGAATGTGGGATATTTTGCTTCTGTATCCATGATTCAAAATGGCAGGAAAAAGCTTGCTATTGATACACATTATTGCGAACACATTGCCAGCAGGAGAATGGATTACATGCTTCACATAGCAAAGGGCAACCTGAATATTGATGACACCAATGTCAGCAGTCAAGAGGGTCATTTTCAATGGCCATATGACCCTCTGGGGCCCCTGAAACATTTAAAGTTTGCCAGAGACTGGCACACTTCAAATGTTGACTGCAAAGTCAGCAGCTGGGTGGTTTGAATCCCGGGTACCACACAGCAGAGCGAACTCCCGCTGATAAACCCAGATCCTGCCAACCTAGCAGTTCGAAAGCATGTAAAGGCAAGTAGATAAATAGGTATTGCCATAAAAAGCGGGAAGGTACAACAGTGTTTCCTTGCAGCCATGCCAGCCACGTGGCCATGGACTTGGACAACACTTGAATACGGAGATGAGCACCACCCCTAGAGTCGGACACAACTAGCACGCATGTGTGGGGGGAACCTTTACCTTTACCTTTTAAAGATTGGAAACAATTCTTCACATACCAATTTATAAGGTTTGTGATACGATTTATACAATTCTACCTATATTTCTTTCATAGGGTTTTTATAGCCATAGTCAAAAAAGGATTGTGAATGGCTGTTTTAGGATACCTTGTTGTGCTCATTACATTTGTGAATAAACAGCCATGACAATTGCTTTGGGAGAGCAGCAGTTGACTAATGGAAAAAGGAGCAGCTCCTGGGATTTTCCCTTGGTTAGTGTTACTTTGCTGTATTTTAAATCTCTGGATGTTTAGGATAACCTGTGGTGGTTGTTTTTTTTTTTTTAAATCACAATTCAAAAATCCTTTGCCCAAGCTTCCTCAAATTTGTGACATAAGACCAGACTGTCTGCTACAACAATGTCAAATTGGTGCAGATTGGAAGTCCAGTTTAAACATTGTAATTTTTTGTTTAGGCTAATCCCATTGTTTAAATTGCATGGATTTTTAAAAAAATGATTATTTTGTTTGTTTATCGAACACGTGTGGCTTCTTTTGCTTTTCCTTCCTCTGTTATGATTTCATCTTCTTACTCATACTCTTCATTTACATTAAGACACTTCATTTGGGCAAAGCAATGTAAATCTTGGATGAGAAAAGAAATGGTTTTTATTTTATTTTATTTTATTTTAATGAAGTTCATTGATGATGCTGTTGGCTGGCAACAGCTTTCTTTCTTTGAGATCTCCTATACTTGACTGGAAATACATTGGTACAAAATCCTCAAGGTAAATTAAACATTAATCAAACAGTTCGAACACATTAGAAAATATCCAACTTAATTGCAAACGTAATTTAATTGTAATGGATAAATGCCAGTCTCTGGTAGGTTTAGAGTTAGAATTCCCACTCTTGATAGTTCTTTCTAGGAAGGTCCTCTGTCTGAGTAATCATGTTATTCTGAGAAGACAGTACTGAGCTAGTTGGCCCAATAGTTTTTAAATCAAAATAAAGCTGCTTCCAGTGTTGATTCAAAAATATTTTTAAGGGTACCACCAATCTTTCCACATATGAATAAAGCCCAAAGTACCTGGTTTCCCTATAGAAACTTCTACATAATAAATGTTAATGAAGGATTTAGTCTTTGAATAAATTAAAGGATTGGAATTAAATTATCTACGGTAGTTGAAAGAATTATAACTATGGAATACTTAGAGCCAACAGAGCAAGTGACCTTTCTCAAGAATGACTCATTTAACATCTGGCCATATTCTTCACATTGTGTTTCAAGTAATGGTTCAACCTCCCACAACTACAAGAAGAGGGAGGAGGAGGAGGAGGAGGAGGGAAACTTAGTTCCCCACCTCATCCGAATTATGTTTTTCAGTTGGGGAGGGTGTTATTTTAACTTCTCTGCCAGAGGCTGGTTATTTTAACTCAGGTGTTGTATTGCTGTTTGATGAATTGACTTGCCCAGTATGCACTCCTCTGTTGGGGGGAAATTGCTCTTCATTTCTATGTCACCATGTCAGTTCTCCATGTGTGTTTACATGTGTTGGTCTCTCCTCTGCTGAGGGGGGGGGAAGAAGTGGGTAGGCGAAGGCTTTTTGTTTGCTAGCCCACTGCTTGTGAGATTTAACAGTTGCCTCCTAGAAGAATTGAGGTGACCTTTCCAGAGGTGGTAGAAGCAATAATTCCCTGCTACTTCTTTCCCCTTCCTGCCCGTCCTAAATTTCTCTGGGAGGATGGTGTGCGTGTGTTTTATTTCTTTATTTCTTATCTTCTTATTTATCTTTGTCTACCTCTCCTTTCTTCCTTTTGTTACCTTATTCCTCCCTACTTTTCCTCCCCAGGCAGCCTTTTGTGGAACAAAAAAGTTAAACATGAGCAGAGAAAACACAGGGGAAAACACCAAAGGGGCTGCTTGGGAAACTGAAACCTATAAATGTCACTTCCATCTCTCTGTGTCTTTCTTTCTCAATTTGTGTGTGCAGTGTGTGCCTGTCCAGTCTTGAGCGAATCAAATGGGAAAGCCTGAGGTACAAGTTTGGAGGAAAAAGGAGCTTCCTTAGAGTAAATAAAATAAAATAAAATAAAAGATGGACTGGAGGCACAAGTCCTCATGGATGCATGGGATGTTTATGTTGGACCATCCCCAAATCACTCCCATTCACAGGCACCGACTGTCCACTGACTGGACAATGACTTGGTATATCCTACCACTGCAAAGCTGGGCACCCTTCACCTCTGTAGTTTATTGTGTAGGTACAAATGGGACATGGTTTTACAGTGGTTGCGGGCAGATCCCATGTTAAAGTAAAGTGGGTCCATCAGAATCCATGCCAGGATCAGTGGTTTTGTACCTCAAAGCAGTGAACCCTCAGTTTCTCTGGTGTATTCTGTGGGTACAAATGAGACTGGGATTTGAGTGTTTGGATGCAGATGAAGTCTTGCAAGGTCCCCTCCTTCTTCTTTGCAAACATTGCTTGGTGTTCTTTGGAGCAAAAAAAAAAAAAAAAAAAAAGATCAGGAATTTTTCAGAAGCCATGTACTGGCTGCTTTCTTCTGCTTGTCCCTAGTAGCTGTATCTCTCTATGGCCGCGGTCATACCTGCCGTTGGCGAACCATGCAGCAAAAGATTGCATGCTAACCAGGAAGAGAAGCAAATTCTGCTCCCGGTCGACCACGCCCCTCGAACAACAGTTTCAGCGAAGTTTCCTAAACCACCGCCAGGGGCTGGATTTAGAAACTCCGCTCATACATGTTTACTTGTTTGCTTCGGTTGCAATGACAGGACACTGAAAATACGCATTTCTACCCGGCTTAAAAGACGGAGCCTTGGAAACTGGAGCCAGAGAGTAGGACAAAATGCGTAGTACACAGGTTAGGACAGAACCAGAATAGGAAGGTATGACGCAGAGGAGAGGACACCAACTGCTCATTAGAAGCCACGTGACCACTCCCAAAAAATATATGCAGGAAATTTAAATATGAAGGAAACCCAGGTGTGACTGCAGTCTATTTCTCATTTCATAACTGCTGCTTCTTTTTTGCCACCTAGGGAACAGCTGAAGCATTCTTAAAGGACAAGCGGCTTTGCCAGCAAGCCCTCTCTCTCCCTCACGTCACCACAGCAAGCAGGGATGAGTGGCCATTGCTAGGGCAAGGAAGGCAGGCAGACACAGGATAAAGTCTCAGTGATTCTAAAAGCCAGTATAGCCCCCTCAGCCAAGATACAACACAGCCTAAAAGCAGATTAAAAGTTTTCTCAAGAGGACACACACAGAGACAAACCCAAATACTATATGATTACCATGTAACTTTACTACATTTCCAAAAACCTCAATCCAGCAAGCAGTTCCTTTTATAGCGTAACTCTGCCCTTAGCATTGTTCACTGTAAACAATCTTAGGAAATACTTGTCCTCTATTTTACCATTATAAAAATGAACAGAGATCTGAAGTGTTTTTTTAATGTAGGGTTATGTTAATTATGTGTAGAGATAGGCACGAAACGCCAAAATGACTTTTGTTTTGTTTTTTGTTTTGTTATGATTGGAACGAAATGTTTTTTTTAAAAAATGTTTATTTCATTTTTCATTTTTCATTTTTTAATGTTGTTTTTTTTACAGCTGACCAGCTCGGCTGGTCAGTGCTTTTTTAAAAAAACCTAGCACTGACCAGCTGGTTTTGAACTGAAAATACAATTTTCTGATTCCAGTGCCTTGCTAACCTTTAGTGGCATTGGGAATTTCAGCAGCAGGGGTGAAATGAGGCACAAAAATGGGTCTACATGCATCCCACACATTGCATGCTGTTTATCCCTGTTATGTACACTGTTCTGATTAATAGAAAAGTAAATACAGGAGTCACTCTTACATCTAGCAATAAAATGAGAAAATATGACATTCATTCCATAATAGAGGTCAGTTCTCCAACAAAGCCTTGAAGATGTTTCCCTCATCATACCCATGAATCAAATTTGGTCTCTGTGTGTGAATTTGTGGCAGATTGTGTGGGTGGTGATGGGGGGGGTGATAGCAACCTGGAATATGCACCTTCTAACGCAGCATGCAGCTGCAGCTACTGTTCTACAATAAAGGTTTAGAGATCATTATAAGGGAATTGTTATCCTGAGGTAACCTTCACTACAGGAAAAAGGCACTTTGTAACAGCTGAGGTTTTGTTTGAAATGTTGTGTTGTATGGAACAGCTGTGCTTATATTCCTACAATACTTTTCACCCTCACATTCTTTGTCTTTTCTTTGAAAAGATAAGTAGAAACTATGAAAACTTAACATGATGTTGGTTCACTGGGTGGCTTTTGATTATAGCCTACATGCAATTTCCTTAATTCACAGTTTTCTTCCCATCTTCAAAGTATGTTTCACTTTTAACAGATGTTGAACAGATGTTTCCACAAAGGGCAGATGGGGAGAGATTCTTTATATTGTTAATTACACAGCATGCCAAAAGTGTCTGTTCCATAACTGAAGCATCATATTGAAATAATATTTATTCATATTCAAAAGGAACACATTTTAAACAAGAGCAAAGATCTGAATTGTAACCATATCTCAAGAACATTTATGATTATGTAAAGGCCAAGGCATTTTGTATCACATCTTGAGTATTACCAGGTGACTAGCAAGAAAGGCCACAGACATTTTAGCTTTCTTATTTTCAAAAGGAAATCTTGTTCCGCCTCACCAAATGAAAGCTACAGAGGGAGCAAGGAGAGTGTACGAGTTTACTTATGGGATTTATTAAAATAATTTAAAGTTTTAAATGTTGATAAATCTTGGGGAGATATGATCAATGAACTTATATTAACATAATCTAAAACACGTCAAGTCCTTCACAACAATTTTAGCTATTTTAACACACTTCCAAACAGCTTCATAGTTTAAATAAGACACAAATCAGCAGCTGAAAAATTTGAAACCATTGCACATTCACTCTTGGCACCAAATGCTCACGTGAGGAATCAGGTCTCATGCCACTCAAATAAAGGCCCCATCAAACATTGGGAGAGTATTCTACCACTGAGGACCTGATCACACTGCTGTTTTACATTGATCCCAGTCCCAACCTTTTTATATTGATGTTCATTCATGTGGTATATGAATCGGTGTGCTCATTCACTTTGACATAAATTACTTCAATATACAGTATTTCTGGTAATTAAAGCCAGTTTGGAAAGCCACCCTGGAATCAACTCAGTTTCTGTTTTGTTTGAGGAGCCCACTCTGATTAAAATTTTGGCTTTAATTTCTTTCAAGTAAGTGATACATGGCTAAACAGGCACCACCTGATACCAGGAAGAGGAAGCAGCAGGTAGGTGGGCATTGCCAGGGTATAAGGCCATGTGTGTGTGTGTGTGTGTGTGTGTGTGTGTGTGTGTAAAGGCAGAGGTGGATTGGACCCTGTGCCTTCCTTTGGCGAGCAAAAGTGCTGCAGAGAAGAAAGGAAGGACTGGTCAATTCCAAGGATTCTGTGGTACTATGGCTGGGTTTGGTGGAACCTGGGGCATGAGGGCACACAGTTTGGGAATCACCGGATTTAAGAATTGGGGTATTTTGAAACACCCCTGCCAGCCAATTCAAAAAACTTCACTTGGCAGCCCAAGTAAATCACGTTTTGCCATGTGTCATGTGCCCATGAATTTATACATTTATTTAAATACCACTAAAACCCATTCAACTGTGGTTTTTATTGCCAGTGGGACCAAGCCCTGAGGTGCTACAGCTGAGAAAAGAGCCAAAAGAACTGGAGCATCCAAAGGAACCAACAAGTCAAAAGAGACAAAGTCTCAGGATGCTAAACAAAAAGGTGATTTACGGAAACAAAAGCGCAACATGTTTCGGCTTGGGAAGCCTTCTTAAAGGCTTAAACACAGAGAGTATAACTTGAATCTTGAAACAACGTTCCTGCAGTGTTTCTAGAAGCAGGAATGTCGTTTCAGGATTTAAGTGATACTCTTTTGTTTAACATCCTGAGACTTTGTCTCTTTTGACTTTTGTTTCAATAAAGCACCTTTTTGCTTAGCATCCTGAGACTTTGTCTCTTTTGACTCGTTGGCCACAGCTGAGAAAGCCCACACTCCATGTTTTCAAATCATACAGCACTCTCAGTGGTATAATAGGTGGAGCAGCCCCCCCACTCATAGATCCGAATGATCAGCCAAGGGAGAGGCAGTTCCAGACATGCCTAGAATTTGTCTTCCCCATGGATTATACCCAAGGATAGTTGAAGAAATTGCCTACTTCCTTATGATCTCAACAGCACATTGGAAGTGGAGAAAGGCTCATTGCACAAGGAAACGTGAGCCTACAATAAAAGTAGAACTGAGTAGCTAGCATCCTCCAGTCCATCTCTTTTTCTTTAGCCAAATCCATTCCTTCCTTACCCACAGACTGATATTCTTAATTCTGGCTTCCCCCCCTCCTCTGACTCCTCCTCCTTCCCAGTCTTTGTTTCCCTCAGGTAGCCATAGCAACAAACCCAATCCTTTATCTAAAGGTATGCAATTTTCTTCAACTCTCTCTCTCTCTCTCTCTCTCTCTCTCTCTCTCTCACACACACACACACACACACACACACACACACACACACACACACACACACACACACACACACACACACACACACACACACACACTTTCCACTTCAGATGGTCTTTCATAACTGATTCTTAACAGCCAGCTTCCTAACAAAATCCATAGTTGAAGGCAGGAGGACTGAGCAGAGAGTCAGGAATCTTTGTATCCAAATGAAGGACCAAAAGTACAAGGAACTCAGAAAGGCCTCAGAGTTCAAACAAATATTCATTCAGAGCCAGCCAGTGAGGTTAAGGGAGAATATTTTGGGCCCAAGGGCTGGAGTTCCTTCATGAAACCTGTCAGTAGAACACATTAGCAGGTAGAGGATGGGACTGAAATCTTACAAGGGTTGTAGCCAGAGTCTAAGTAGATTTGACCATAACTAATTTTTTTTTGTTTTTGTTTTTTTTGTGATTGTCCAAGCTTATGTGTATAATGTTTGTGCACATAGTTTCACTGTTGGTTTTAGATGCAATGGTTTTTATTGTTTATTTACTTTGTTGTGCCCTGTGTTTATTGGCATATTTAAATATAAAAATAAATAAATAAATAAATAAATAAGTGATTGGAGCTACAAGTTTGCCTCCCCTGACATATCCCTCTAGGCCAGTGATGGTGAACCTTTGGCACTCCAGATGTTTTGGACCACATCTTCCACAGTCCTTTGTAATTGGCAATACAGTCTTGGAATTCTATGAGTTGTGGTCCACAACATCTGGAGTGCCAAAGGTTCACCACCACTGCTTTAGGCATTTGCACAAAAATACAGTGGTACCTCTACTTAAGAGTTTAATCCATTCCAAATGCAGGCTCATAAGTCGAACAACTCGTAAGTAGAGCAGCCATATCTTTAAAAAAAGCAAAGTAAATAAATAAATAAATAGGAAAAAAATATGTGTTAGAGCAGACTGCATCTAAAATTTGTAAGGCAGCAGTTAAAACACCAATGGTTTTCCACCCTTAAGTCAAATTGCTTGTAAGTAGAGCCACTCGTAAGTAGAGGTACCACTGTAAAAGCCCCATTCATCAATGGTTAATCTGAAGGCATGAAGGGAAAACCATTATCCCACCTCCAGCAGTTCCAGTTCTTTGTGTGTGGAGCCACCACAACCATGTGGCTTTTTAGGACCCCATCAGGAGCCTCCACTTGTACCAGATTGGTTTCTTTCCAGATTGTTGTGTGCCACAAGGGATGAATGAAACAAAAAACATATGGTATCAATTTTCTGATATTAAAGACATCCTCACCATCTTGAGGCTCCCAAAGACTTTCCTGAGGCAAAGGGGATTCCCAGAGAGCCTCAGAAACAAAAGAGGATGTTTTAAATTAAATTAAATTAAATTAAAGATGTCTATCCCCAACTGATGACAACATCCTTATTGTGTGCCAATTGGATTTGAGCTAATATGCTTATTTTATTTTATTTTGCATTGTTTCTTTTATTTTCTTTATATGCCATCTTTATCCCCAGAAAAGAGCTCAAGATGGCTCAAAGTGAAGTAAAATACACAATAATCACCATTAAAATGGTGAAACAGTATTAAAACAGTTAAACAATTAAGTATTAAGAACCATAATTAAAATGAACTTTAAAATTTTTAAGAGAAAATCTCTAAATAATGTAGGTTAACTTGAGAAATACTGACTGCTCCAAATTTGCTTAGTGAGCTCAGTGACTTCTCTGAAATCTATGTCAGCACCTAACTAAGTATGGTCCACAACTCAACTGCAACTCTCATGGACCCTAGCCACCATAAGCAATGATTAGAGTTGCTAAGCCATAATAGGTGGATGACAACACCTTCCCAGTTCCTGTTTTTTTTCTTTTTCTCAATCAGATCAGTGGGATTCTGAAAAAATAAGTATAGGTTCAGGCCTCCCTTTTTTCCTGTCAAGAAATTCTAATGCATTCTTGTTCTTATTCCAAATGAATTCTTACTTGTCTTGTTTGAGAGTGGTGAGCACTTGTGTATTGCTGGAGTCAAAGATAGGTGTTAAAACTGTATTAAACTACACTGGAAGGCATTTTTTCTGGTATGAAATCACCTTAGTGACTGATACCTAGCCTCTATTTCTGACATATTTGCCTCTCAATCAGATGACACACCGCTTGCCGTGATATTCACACACTGCTATTCAAAGAATCCTAAAGGTACTCATTTAGTTTCAATGTCATCTTCACCCAGCACTGGTCTAATTTAAAGGGGGGGGGGAATCTATACCATAAATTACTGACACCAACATGATAATTTATCATTTAAGGAATGTTATATCCTTGGCAAGAAATGTTTGCATTTATTCTGCCCCTTGGCTACTATTACCAAAGGACTTAACATTCCTGAAATTAAGGTTGTTTTGTTGCACTAGTATTAAATCCTGATCACGAACAATGACATTGTTTGTTGAAAGACTCTAAAATTCCTAGTCATACAGATAAAAGAAATGGTACTCATGAGTGAATTTTGCTTGCCAGTTATTCATTTATTTAAATTGTTTTCATCCCATCTTTCTTCTTTAAAAAAAAATCCAAGGCAGCTTACCTCGTTATTTAAAACTAAGAACAGCAAGTGTACAAATACTAAAGAGGATCAAACAAATAATACTGTATACTAGACATGGTCACGACTCGGCGAAATCCTCGTTTCCGTTTCCGTTCCTCGTTTCCGTTATGTAACAAAACGAAGAACGACAATTACTCTGCCAGAACTCGAACTCGAACCGACTAAAGAAAAATTGGGTCTGATTTGTCGTGGTCGTTCCTGGCGGCATTGCAGCGATGGCATGATGCCAAGCGGCTCAGGAAAAAAGGTTTAAAAATAAAAAAACCCCGATTCCTGGCCAAAAAAGCAGGCGAAAATATACCTGCCTGAGGGCACATACCAGAGGGGTGGTTTCTGGGGGGGGTCCCTGGCCTCCCCCCTCCTCTCCTGGGCTGCGCATCCTCCTCTCGCCAACTCCTCCCTGATTCCCGCCAAAAAGCTATGCCTGCCTGAGTGAGGGCACCTACCAGAGGGGTGGTTTCTGGGGGTCCCCGGCCTCCCCCTCTCTCCTCTCCTGGGCTGCGCATCCTCGTCGTCAGAAAAAAAAAAAGTTTTAAAAAAACCAAACCCCGATTCCCGGCCAAAAAAGCAGGCGAAAATATGCCTGCCTGAGTGAGGGCACCTACCAGAGGGGTGGTTTCTGGGGGGGTGTCCCTGGCCTCCCCCTCTCCTCTCCTGGGCTGCGCATCCTCGTCGTCTCACCAACTCGCCATGCCATGCGATGCGGGTGGGGGATCCAAAATGGGGCGACCACAAGCAATATTTATTTATTTTGAAATCGTGGTGGTCCAAAAACACACCAAAGCACCACAGAAACATGTGAAAATAGCTATTTTAAAACTGCCTGAATTTTTACAGTAGCAGCAGTGGGTTTTTCTTGCAACAAAATGTCTCCATTGATTTTATTTTATTGTATTTTTATTTTTATTTTTTTATACCTGTGCAATGATGGGCTGGCCATGGGAGTGGACCATGCAAATTTCTGGAGCCATTCCACCAATTGCATGGCCACTTGACCAGGTTTTGACCGAGACTTCTGGGATGTGCCTATCGGGCATAAAAAGCCCACTAACCCTAACCCTAACCCTAACCCAACCCTAACCCATACGCCAGTACACTGTCCTTCTTAGACCCAGAGGTGCACCCCACGAACTCACCCTAACCTTACCCGTAACAACCCTAAGCCTAGCCCTTGCGCTAACCCCCTACTAAGCCAAATCTGTACTCGCATTGCACTCACGCAAGTACAGTTCCCTTCTTGGTGAACCACAGAGCGCAGAGACTGAGGAGGAGCCTTCCCCCAGTACTGCCGTTGATACTGCAGTTAGCAGTGGGCCTGTGGTCAACAGAGAGAGGCACCCAAAAAAGAGGTGCCTCGAGTCTCAACTTGGTATGCATATCCAATTGGCTATGCATGCCATTTTGTAGTGGGCCAGAGGAGGCACCCACCCCAGAGAGGTGCCTCCAGGAGCCCGCTTCCCTTCCCAGAGGAGGCACCCAAGAGAGGTGCCAGTAAACCAGTACTAATGAAAGACGAAAAACCGACAAACAAAATGACAAATTTTTGAAAAATTTCACGAAAAACGGAAACGAGACTAAACGGGACGGCTCCGACACACGACAACTCGAAAATGTCATTTTCCCTGGTCGTGCCCATCTCTACTGTATACTCAAAACACAAGCAACACAAAAACACATTCAAAAGCAGTAAGGTACAACAATCTACTTAAAAACCCCATTCAGTGGCCAAGGGAAAGCCTGCTTGGGGAAGGACAATGGTAATGGGGCCACTCTGTCTTTCTTTGGGAGGGAGTTCCAAAGACTGGGAGCAACAACAGAGAAGACTCTCCTCCATGTTCCCACAAAATGTACCTATGAAGGTGGTAGGACCAAGATAAAGGTCTCCTCTGAGGATCTTAACACCTGGGCAAGCTCATAAAGGGAGATGTGGTCCTTGAGATAGCTTGGGTCCATGTTATTTATTTATTTATTTATTTATTTATTTATTTATTTATTTATTTATTTATTTATTTATTTGATTTATATACAGCACCATCTAGAACTTTGTAGGTTAGAACCAACACCTTAAATCCTGCCTGGAAATGAAAAGACAGCCAGTGGAGCTACTGTAATGGGGATGTTATCTGCAATTGATTTCTCCTGCCTTTTATTTGATTTGTTCAGAGATTCTTTGCCCTGAATTAACAACTTGTTCAGTTTTAGGCAAGTGCTGCAATGAAATATGTTTTGTTTTCAACCATTGCACATTACAGACTTGCCATGTACACGAATTGCATTGCCTGTACTGTCATTCTTCACAGAAAGTGGGGATAAGAGAGTCTGGCAGCATTGATTTCTCCTGCCTTTTATTTGATTTGTTCAGATTTTAGATTCTTTGCATCCTGAATTTGAACAACTTGTTCAGTTTTAGGCAAGTGCATCAGAAATGAAATGAAATGTTTTGTTTTCTGCACCTCCAGATTCACAGGGATAAAAATAAAAGAAAGCAGAAACCGGACGTTGGAGTCTCGAAAAAACCTCGAACACGGAAAGAGGGGTGGGGCGAATGGAAGGAAGGAAGGAAGGAAGGAAAGAAAGAAAGAAAGAAAGAAAGAAAGAAAGAAAGAAAGAAAGAAAGAAAGAAAGAAAGAAAGAAAGAAAGAAAGAGAAAGAAAGGGGTGCAGGCCATGACATAGCTCCATACATACAGATTTGAACCTATCCTTTTAAGAGCTAAACCAGGTTAGTTTCCACCCCTCATAATGGATATTTTTCTTTTTGTGTGCTCTTTGTAGCTTTTATGTTATACTTTAATGTTCTAAGATGAATCTCCTAATTCCTTCTCCTTTATTTGAATATATCTTAAATATTCTCGTCTGTATATTGTCCCTCTTTATTGTAAGCCACCTTGGGTCCTTTTCTAAGGAGAAAGTTGAGGTAAAAATATTCAAAATAAAATAAAATAAATATGCAAATGTCTGGGCCTGGATGGACTAATGTAGCAGTTTTGATTTCACCTGTATTTGAATATTTTGAACTTCATGATCTTTCTCAAATATAAGGAGATCTGTACATGTAAGTGATTTTTTAAAATGCTGAATGAAAAATCATTCTAAATTATCAAACAGCCACTGTGTTTTCTTTTTATTCACATATTTCCACACCTCCCATTCAGTTTACTGATATGCACAGGTTCATGAATTCAAGATAACGAGCCTTAAGTTAAATGGGAAGAAAAGCTAAACGGAATGTGGAGAAATAGTAGAGCAAAAAATATTTCTAAGAAATAGGCATGTACTTTCCCAGCAAAAAATGCAACAGTGTTGTTTTTATGTTACAGTCCACACACTCCTCCTCCCTATGCTCGTATAAATATCTGCCTACTGATACTACACTGTGCATCTGAAGAAGATGATTACAAGCTTTGAAAACTTGTGCCTCGTGGGAGCCATTTATTGTAATCCCAACAGGGTTTTCAAGAGAGGTAAGGTGTTTAAGGAGTGCTTGTACCAGCTCCCAACCCTCCCACAAGTGAGTTTCCATAGCTGAGCAGGGATTTGAACCCAGATATCTTGGGGACCAGGTAGACAATGCTGGGCATAAAAAGCAAAACAAAACAGGTGTGATTTCATCTTTCTTATCTGGATAGATAGATATATGGGTCATACCAGAAGGCAGTTCATATTTTTGGCAAAGCTGTCTCCCCAAGTAGTGAAAAATATTTGCTTGTCATTGTAGCCAGTGTCCCTCACCTATTACTGTTGTATTTAGTGAGAAATAAATATGGACGTAATTTAAGAGTCTGATTACTGAACCACATTTTTCGGGTGCGGAGGACTATGAGAAAGACAATTCTCTATTGACTCTCAGGTTTACAGGTTACAAATTCTGCATAAGCCTCTTGTGAGATCTTCTCTAGTTCTCCATCTGGATAGTAGCCGTAATCCTGCTGAGTTTGGTTCTTTCAGTCATCAATTTATGGGTCATGTAGTACATGCACAGTATGGCCTTAGCCTGGAGTGAATCGTCCTGTGGACAGTTCTCCAGGCATTTCTGATGTCAACAGAACAGTTTTAGAATGACAAGTGTGAAGCCCTTGGCTTATACTTCTCTTCTGGAAGCTCCCATTTTCCTCCCTGTGAATTGACCGAGCCAGCATCCGCTTTTCAGATACTCCCAGCTGAGCAGCTGCTATTCTTCATTCTCTTCAAGAAGCAGACAATGACAAGACCAGGTCAAGTGGCAGATATGTGTGGGCACTGGGACATGGTGGGTGTTTGTAAACACAGAGCCAATAAAAATAAATCTCTCATAAGGCTCCCAGTAAAAATAGTGCTTGAAGCAAAAAAGACTAAGGGGAGATGGAAGTTCAGTCTAATGAAACCCTTGGTTTGAGAATACAATTCCTATGTTCACACACCGACCAATTGTTTTAGTTCAGTTCCTTGACAAAAAAAGTTTTTCATGGGCGATTTCTTCTGCACCCAGTTCCTACTGAATTACAGAAGAATTTGACTAAATTATGGAGTGTTGAGGCTGGGGAATTAATCTCATCACTGGAGAATGGAATGACCCTCTCTTCAGTTGCAAACCACATACAAGCCATTGCCTATGTGCAAACAGCAGCAACAAGCACCAGGGAAGCTGAAAGGCAGAGCCGCCTGTGCTCCTATGCAGAGCAGAGTAAGGATGCCCCACCTGGACAGATGAAGTTAGTGAGCACCATGTAGCCTGCTGTCAACCAGCTTAGTCCTTTCATGTTTTGTGCCCTGCAGCTTCCTCCAGTGGGTGGTGGACACCTGAAAAATCTCCTCCAGCACTGGTTCCATAGAGACGCTGGGGGGAGAAGGTGATTCAACAGCCTTTATGGACTCAAAAGTGTGTTCTGCTTATATATCGCCCCACACCACTTTAAGTAGTCTCTGGGAGGTTTACAATTTTAATTACAGTGTGCAGCCTACACATTGCCCCCCCCAGCAAGCTGGGTACTCATTTTACCGACCTCGGAAGGATGGAAGGCTGAGTGAACCGTGAGCCTGCTACCTGGGATTGAACCCCAGGTGGTGAGCACAGTTTCACTTGCAGTACAGGCATTTATGGACTCAAGCAAAATTTCCAACTCGGAGGACTGAAGTCACAGTAGCTCTGGTCCCAGCATCACTCTCCATCCCAGACACCTGTCACCCAGTCCACCTAGGCAGCTGGATAGCTCAATGAGAAAGAGTACCTGGCTGTTGCTCTAGAGGTTGGGAGTTTGATTCTCCCACAATCCTTCTTGGAAGAAGGTGCCAGCCTGTGTAGCCTTGAGTAAGCTGCACAGTTCAAGAGCACCCCCCAGAAAAAAAGAGCATGGTAAAAGAGCTGTGTATTGTCTACATGGAAAACTCTGAAAAAGAATAGTCCTAAATAGGAATTGACTTGATGGCATAGAGTTATAATGATAATTATGTAAGGGCTAGAACTTGGAAAAAATAATTTTTGACTACAATTGTCAGGACCCCATAACTATCTCATAACTAAGTTATCATCATGCTAGATTCTAGGACTCTGTAATCTAAAAATCTACTCTTTTTCATGTTTCTGGGTCTGAACAGATCTTCACTTGCAGGACTGATATGCTGATCTGTGTTTAGCTACTCACTATTTTTCACAATTCCCTGAAGTTCTGATACAGTTCTTTACTAGAGGAACACATTTCAAAATTAATTTCAAAAGATATACTTTGAGAGATTAAAAAAATGCATGGCATAAAAGAAGTAAAGGTATAATATTTTTCAATGAGGTTTTTTAAGTGGAGATTAAAGAAGAAATGGATTTATAAATCTATGAAAGTTGCAGGGACTAGAAGTATAATGTTATTTATATTCCTACTGGAGAGTCAGTCCTTCAGACAGTTCCCCCAGCTCTGTATGAGATTGAACCTGGAATGGCAGCAGAGAAATTATAATCATTTAGTAATATATCCAGATTTTAAGAATGAATAAGAAACTCACAATTAGAAATTAAATCAATGTAACTATAGCGATTTAATAGTCAGACACTATGTTTCCAGATCAGACAAAGTAATCAATGCCCTAGGCACATCCAATCTCGCCTGATTTCAGAAGCTAAGCAGGGTCGTCCCTGGTTAGTACTTGGATGGGAGACCATCAGGGAATGCCAGGTGCTGTAGGCATCTGGAGTAGGAACTGGCAAACCACTCCAGCATTCCTGCCAAGAAAAATCCATGGACATAGAGTCACAAAGAGTCTGTCATGACTGTAACAACACCACACACACACACACACACACACACACACACACACACACACACACACACACACACACACACACACACACACACACACACACACACACACACACACACACTTCAAGATCAGAAGCAGCTGTGCATTTGGCCAGGTTCTGTTTCCTGGACAAAGCATTTAAACATTGTTTTACGAGAGTACATAAAATAATGTTTATGCAACATTACATAAGATTTCTTGATACTGGTGTTTTTACATGGAGAAATTTAAGAGTTGTTGTTCAGCAAAGCAGCTTCTCTGAGTCCTCTTACATTTGCAACATTGACAACATGATGCATCCTGCTGTTCTTTTTGACCTTTGCTCCTATTAGTGACCCCCCCTCTCTCTCTCTCTCTCTCTCTCTCTCTCTCTCACACACACACACACACACACACACACACACACACACACACACACACACACAATTACCATTTTATGCCACAACTTCTAGAAATTGGACATATTGATTGGGATATCCTAGTACAGTGGTGGCGAACCTTCGGCACTCCAGGTGTTTCAGACCACAACTCCCAGAATTCCAAGCCTGTACTGCCAATGACAAAGGACTGCAGGAGTTGTGGTCCAAAACATCTAGACTGCCAAAGGTTCGCCACCACTGTTCTAGTAGGTATTCTGCAAACTTGGCCAGGTGTTAAGATCATTGGAGAAGCTTTTCTCTTGGTCACACCATTTCACAGGTGCATTTGGTGGGGGTATGGCAGAGGACCTTCTCTGTTGGTGCTCCCAGCTTGTGGACGTCCTTCCCATAGGAGGCTAGGCATGCCCCTTCTACTAGCAGGCAAAGTCTTTTCTCTTATCTACTAACTGTGTGAGAGGGGTTTTAAAGTAGGATGCTACAATTTGTGGCTTTGAATCTCTTTTGGGGGGGGATTGGGTACTGATTTTGTTTTAGCACGGTCTTTTATTATTCTTTAAATATTTGTATACTTGCTGTTTTTAGCATTTAAATAGGGTCTAAGCCACCTTTGGCTCTTTTGAATGAGAAAGGTAGAGTAGAAACATTTTAAACAAACAAAGCTGTGGGCAATATTATTTATATCCCTTTCAAAAAAAAACCCCAACAATACAAAAACATATCCTATACACTCATAAAGCTGGCTGAATAGTTCAGTGCTTTAGGTATCTGACTGTGGAGCCAGAGTTCAGGAGTTTGGTTCTCCACTGTGCCTCCCAGCAGAAGAGCCAGGCCTGTGTGATCTTGGGCCAGACACACAGCCCCAGGGTCCCCCCCCCCCGCAGAAAACAATGAAATGATAAATCACTTATGAGTATTTTCTCTCTGGAAATAACTGGAAAAGAGTTGCCATAAGTCAGGATCAACTTGAAAACCCAGGGTGATGTTGATAAACTCATACACTAGGTAATAGCCCATTTATTTACCCCTGTGAGACTCAGATAGCTTCAGCTACTTTATGTCATGAAGGTGTGGCATGTCTTTATCAGAAGAGAGAAAGAATTGTTGAAAGTGATTTGGAATTATGAAAATTTGATACTCTTATAAACCAAAATTAAAAATTGAACAAGGAAAGTGTGGGCAGTGGGCAACTCTCTGTTCAATCAACTCATTTCGTTCATTTAGATATTTATGTAACACATTTTAAGAAAAAAAGTGTTCACAAATGGTGTACAGAAAAATATAGCTAATGTAAAAAATGTTGCAGAGTTTTGAATTTGTTGTTAAAATTCTCTAGCTGTGCTGCAGAAGTTCATGCATACTGAGCAGAATAGCTTCAGGTTCTCCAGAGTAGTCCATCACCATTAATTGCTAATACCAGCTATGTTTTTCTCATTAACTGGCACTAGAAATCTCAGTAGCTCACTCTGAGACATAAGTAATGGAAAGAAAGCAATAGAAAGAACAAAAACAATTTTATTTACTTACAGTTTTGAACAGACCAATCAGCAAGCTGAACAACAACAAACTTCAACAGGGTGTAGAGAGGAAAAAGCTAAGCAGAGAGACTGGGCTCTTAGAGACAGGAAGAAACAATTGACAGTCACCAAACAAACTATAGACAGCATGGGAGGTTGTAAAAACTCCAACAAGGAAAAAGATAATAATAATAATAATAATAATAATAATAATAATAATAATAATAATAATAATAATAATAATAATAATAATAATAATAATAATAATAATAATAATAATCCAGAAAAAAGGAAGCCAATTCCATGGCAGCTATATCTGTGAAATTAAGATGCTGTTTCTTCAAACATAATTTTTTATCCTCATTCCCAAGAACACTTGCACTCCACTTAATCTTCACCTAGGAAATTTGCCAAGAAAGAACTCCCTTCTCAAAGGAATGTCCATAAATAAATGCCAGATGGGCTTGGGTGGTAATTTTCTTTTTAAATGCCACTCTCAAGTTCTTTACAGAGGTACTGGTGACAGTGAGAAACACAGTAGGAGCAAACCACTAAAAACAGGTGCTGGCTCCATGGGGAAAAAAATAGAACAGCAGCAGTAGCAGCAGCAGCAGCAGCAACAACTTACCTCTGATTCTGTTATTATTGTGGTTTATTGCTTCATTTGAAGAAGGAAAGAGCGAAGAATCTCTCATAATGCTGGACATCAGAAGACCTTTCATAGTGAAAAAAAAAGAATCAATCTCCCTTTCATTTCTTATAGGAATGAAAAAGAATGTTAGATTCAACAGTCTCAATGAATGTAGTGGCCAAAATCCTGTTGCACAGGTAACTAGTGGTAAAAATCCAGTGCCAGGTTCTGTACATAAGAGGAATAAAGCAAGTGATTCTTGCTGTTTGCTGGCAGTTGGTGGCACACTCCAGCTGTGCAGCCAGAGACATCAGGACACTGCAAGCACAACTGGCCTCACACATTTGTGGAGCCTCAATGGGATTTTGGTAAGGATATCTGCATCTTGGGAAACTCATCGCACACCACAATGTCCCTTGCTCTAAGAAATTGTGTTTGCCAGGTCTATGAATTATAAGGCACTTTGGAGAAATAAGGTATGCACAGAATTATATGCAGACAATCATTTTTGAATGTGAATGGCTAAGTTGTGTGACTTTTTAGCACAATCTACACCAGTGGTGGCAAACCTTTGGACCACGACTCCCACGGTCCTTTGTCATTGCCAATCTAGGCTCAGAATTCTGGGAGTTGCAGTCCAAAACATCTGCAATGCCGAAGGTTTGCCACCACTGATCTAGACCTATCCAGGCTAGCACATCAGTGATACATTGAAAGGCCTTTTAAAAAAACAACACCCTTTCAAATAATTGTTGACGCATTAGGAAGCGCTTCCTCTCCCTTCTCCTGCACAGGGAAGTGAGATGGAAGCTTTCAATTTTTCAAGACTGTTAAGTCACTTAAGAAAGGGACAGTTCAAACCACCCATTTTGATTCACTTCCAGTTATCATACATGCTGGAACAGAACCAAAATGGAGCAATCCTGTCCACACATGCACAAAAGAAGAAGAAGAAGAAGAGGAGAAGGAGAAGAAGAAGAAGAAGAAGAAGAAGAAGAAGAAGAAGAAGAAGAAGAAGAAGAAGAAGAAGAAGAAGAAGAAAAACATAGTAGCCCCAGGCATCCAACAATTATGAGTAGGAATCATTCAGTGACAAACTGGATTGTACAAGCAGAGACATTATGGAGTCACTGCAAAAAACAGCAAACCAGTCCATCCTCACACCAGACCAAATCATGGAACAGATGCCCAGCTAGTCATACCCTCAGCCAAAGCCAGCCTCAAATCTAGTATACACATCCCAATCTGGAGGCTCTGATTAAACACATCCATTGGTCAAAACACTCAAGGCTTGTGGTCTGAGGAAGACCAAACAATTTATTATATTATTCCAGGATGAATTTTCTTGGACTACATTCCATTTCATCAATTCTTAATGAAAGCTGCAGGACAAACTTCAAGTCTACTCCCATGACCAAACAAGCAATCAAAGCTCTGTATGGCAATACATGTTTTGCAAGCAAAACAAAAAAAAAACAAACAAACAAACAAAAACTCAGCCTCAAACTATGGTAATGCAGTCAAAGTGATCTGTGACAGGTGGTGGGAATTTAAAAATGTTGCATGGGAAATTTGCAAATTATATCCAGGAAGAGTGAGCCTGATAAGTGTATGGGCAAGAACATAATAAAATAATGAATAAATGTGTGGCTATTTTTTTACATCTCTAGAATTAACTAATTGGGTGGGAATTTAAAAATGCACATACTGTATAGCATCCGGCACATTTTAAAATTTGTTATAGAATCATATAATTGCCATATGCCCCACTGGGGACCCCTGGTACATTTGAAGGGAGTCCAAAGACTAGAAACAATGCTTCATTCATCACCTTATAAGGCTGATTCTGTGATTTAGTTCTGATTCAGCCTATATTTCTTTCATATTGTGTTTATGGCTGTGGTCAAAATAAGGTTAGGAATGGCTGTGGGGCCTGGGTCTCCTCTGGGGAACGAAAATGTATGCCAAAGCCACACACACACACACACACACACCCACCCATATATAGAGCATTATCTCTGAAAATGAAATGTGACATTTTGAAAGCTCAAATCATTTTGGGAAAATAGGGGGCATAGCATTCTCAGTGGCTGTTCCCAAGGTCTGGAGCTCACCCCAAGGGAGGCTAGATGGACTTCCAGCTTATTTCTCTTCATTTGGCAGCCAAACACCTTTTTATTCAGAAAGGCTTCCGCATCTACACTGAGTTGTTGATGGGCACTTGTATTGTCTTTGTGTTTTCTTTTCACCCATATGTGTCTAAACTGTGTTTTTAATGTCTGTTGCAGTTTTAATTGTTTTCACCGTATTTGCTTTTTTAAATTCGGTTTTAACATTGTTAACCTCGAGTGTCATTCTGTTGGCAGAAATCTCAGGGCATCAAATTAATTAGGAAACAGATTTTTTTTTAAAAAAGTTGAGAGTTGAAACAAAGAAAGAGAAAGAATTGCTGAATCAAATTCTGATACTGGGAGGAAAATAAGAAGTATAATCTTCCTGCCACTTTCTTGGAAGGGCTGCCTGATTCGTAATGAAAGTGATTCGGCTACATGCCACATTGGCAACGTTAAAACAAGTCTTTAATTCAGATCAGGTTGACTGTTGGCTCAGAAAGGGAAAGATTGCTTAATCACAACAAATGTGATTAGCATTTCAGGAAATCCAAAGCTCTGTAGAGAATCTATGTGAATTTCAAATTGTCGCACCAAGTTTTCTCAGGAACAATAATGGCCACGATGGCTTTTCTCCTGCCTCAGCTTCAATGACAGGAGAGTGGATGAATTTTGAAAGAAGCTTTCTCCTAAAATATCCTGACCCAGCTCAGTGCTGAGCGTGCCCGTCTAAATCAAAATGGCACCCTATGTCTTTAAAATTATGCCACCTTTAGCCCTTTCTGGGATCTTAGTTCAAGATAGCTAAGAACAATTACTCTTTTTTTGAGTGTATGAAAGTGAAAGAGAAGACATTGTGAGCTGTAAGAAATGCTGAAGTAACCTAATGGAAGGAATATACTGAAATATTGTTTGCATGTCCTTAGTGAGACAAGATAAGTCAAAAGACCAGGCTTAGGAAAGCTCCTTCAAAATATTTAGCATAATGGATAACCCAGCCATGAATTTAAACCACATGAAGTGTTTTACCATGTTGTCCTTTGGCTAACCCAGAACAATCCTGCATCATCTTTGACCTTTGTGATCTACGGTGTATTGGATGTCTATGCAAGTCTACCAACTAGGCCATGAAGCAATTTTTATTTTACTTTATTTTGGTAATAATGAAATGGCAATTACAGGTAGTTACAGGTAGTTAGTACAGTTCATCCAGCAACAATAGTGCCTTTAATATTTTTAGGTGGTTGCCCTCTGTATATCCTGAGTGTGCAGTACAAGGTTATTAATCTCATATTTCTAATATGTTTGAAAGCTGTTGCTAGCAGACATTGCTTTTCTAGGAACACAAAGCTCCCAGGGGGATATTCCAGTTTCTGTAATATTACTCTTGAAAGCAGCACTCTCTGAATAAAATGTGTTTCAGCTTTTAAAACCAGTATGGTTCTAATTATTTAGAGAACATAATTATTGTCGTGAACAGGGACACACAAAGACATGCAAAAGAAAACAATAAAAATGTGCCTGTTTTGACTTAATGTATTGAAATCATAATTGCACCAGTGATTTTCAAAAATGTGGGCACTATCCACCAATCATATTTGAATTCTAATGAAATCAAGATGCTGGAACTTACAAAGCTGAAGTGCTGAGACTTTTCACTTAGCAGTTGCGTCAGCATGTGTCTGTCCGCATTCCAGAAGAATGATGGCTGCTGCTCAATGTGGTTGGTGAGGGAGAAGCTACAACTAATGTGAGGTAGAGAAAAGGAGAGGATAGCCAACTGGTACCTGATGCTCCATTCTCTCCTCCACACAGGTCAACTGAATAGCATCTTAAGGTAGGGTAAAGAAGGGATTGGTGAGGGGCCAATCTCCATGCTTTCCACACCCACAAACGCCTCAATTCACTCCTCAGGGCTGTGTTATACATGGTGACTATCTTTACATGGAAAGGAGATCTAGATTGGCCTTTTGCATCTCCTTTGGAAGGAGATATCCTCAACAATTGGGAGGAGGACTTCCAGGAAGACTATTCGGCCAGCAAAGCTCTGGAAGGAGCACAGAACAAGGTGATCCGGGTCCAGCCATTATAGAAAGTGTACTGAGGGTGGGGAAGACAGGGTAATGAGGAGCATCTGCCATGAGGGGTGGAGGAGGACCAAGAGAGTATAAAAGGAAGACAGCGATGACAAAATGGGAAGCTGTAGATGAGGGCAAGGTGATTTGTTGTAGTAGAGCCCCATCAGTGACAATTGAGGAGGAAAACAAACAAGAAAACTGGGTGGAGGCTGAGGAGGGCTCAGGAGGTGCCATGCAAGGAAGCTCTGCATGCCGCTGTTGTTCATTGGCCATGGGACACCCTCATCCAACATTGCTGCAATAGCCTTCCTTCCCCTTCTGCCACTATCTGACTGCCTACCCCCCTACCCCCCCATCCTGGAAATGATGGCAACCAAGACAGCTACAGTGCCTGCAGGAAGAGGAAGCTGGGGTATGAGCTGCCCGAGATCACTTCTTGGCTGAGCAAGTTTCCTGCATCATTGCAATAGGAAAAACAGCTCATACCCAAAAGGATCAACATCAAGAGTGATAGTCTGAATTTTTAGGTATTTTCTAAATGGGTTAACCATCAGAGCATTATGGGTTAACTAGCAGAGGTGGCTTGCTGACAACTTTGCATTCTCTAAGACTGAAATATCTTCCAGGGTGCAAAACCGCAAAATTATGAAATTATAGAAATGCTTATGTGACAACAAGATGTTGAATCAGCAAAGAAGTGTCACTTTAGAAGTATAATTTAGACATGCACAGCAAGCTGGTCTGAGCTAGTTCCCATAAAAAGTGGAACTGCTGTGAAAGATTCTGGACTCTGGGTGTGGCAGGCTAAAGGGTATTTAAGGGAATGTTCAGGACCATTTGGAAGTCCAGAATCTCTGTGACCACTGTTAGCGTCTCCCAGATTCTGTGATCCTAAATGCATTTAGTTCTTGTGAGTTTGTCTTGTCATATGTTAAATTCACTTTGCATTCTCCTTGAGGTCTCTGGGTACTCTTTAATAAAAGTTTGCTGTTAGCCCTTGAGAAGATTATCAGTGTTGTTTTTAAACCAACTTAAATTTATCATGAGAAAGGTGAAGATACACTGACACTTGATTCTGTATACACAGTAAAGCCAGTATGTAGCTCTGGGATTTCATTGCCAGTAGGGTCCCAGAATGATTTTCAGGCTCAATAGAAATAATCAAGTTTACAGTTTTGTAAAAGGATAAGCTACATGTGAAGAGTCAGTCACGATTGTAATGATGCAACACACACACACACAAGCACAGACACACATTTTTGGATTAAACTCCCAGGATGCTGATTGAAGAAAAGAGATAATAGTTTAGGCACTAGACCAGACTACACTGTGGGGATAGAAGGGTCGGTAGCCAATGCAATTCTTTTCTGGCTTCTTTTGACATTAATAAAATGCTAGCAAATATAAATAACAGTTGATATTCTGGTGCTGATTAAAAGGAACATGGCAGAGTTTATATTATTGAATTCCTCTGGCTTTATGAAATATTATTGTAATATTTTCGATATTCATAACAACATTTGCTGAGATTGTTTTTGTCCCTATGAATATAGTTCTTCTAATATGGCCCACAAAAGATGAATCTATGTAATCACATGCTTAGCCATTGCAAATATTTCAAGATTTCCCCAGATACGCATAAGAACAGGACATTGTGAGTTGTCTGCATTTTGAATTTTGCTGTAATGATTTCATAAATCTATTATTTTGATTTTCCTCATGAGAAAAAAGTGAAGCCAGTAAGACTGTTCACTTTTCCAACATTACTTTCAGTCTACAACAGGAGGCAGTAGATATATAAAACAAAGCAAAGCAAAGTGTTCTGCTTATATACAGCCCAATAACACTTCAAGTAGTCTCTGGGCGGTTTACAGTTTAATTACAGTAGGCAGGCTACGCATTGCCCCCTTCCCCAGCAAGCTGGGTACTCAATTTACCAACCTTGGAAGGATGGAATGCTGAGTCAACCATGAGCCTGCTACCTGGGATCGAACCCCAGGTCATGAGCACAGTTTTACCTGCAGTGCAGGCATTTAACCACGGTGCCATGAGGCTTTATCTCCAGTACTACACAAGTGTTGTCCCACAGATTGCAATTTATATCTAGTACCACTTTACTTTATATCCAGTAATTTATACCCAGTAACATACAAGCATTGTCCCACAGATTTCAGTTTGCTGCACACCCAATGGATGATAGACACCCCCAAAAAAACCCCATAAATAACTGATGCTAAGATGCATCAAGGCCACTTTCATTAAGTGGGTATTTTGTCTTACAACATGTTCAAGATCTGGGATGATAAAAACATTGCACTCTTGGTGTATGAGGTAGTTACTTACATAATAATATTTTGGTAAGGTAATAATATTTTTGTTAATGTAATATTCAGTCTAGTTTTTATAACCTTTATAAACTTTGGGTTCATGCCACAGAATTGGGCAGCCATCATCATCATAATCACAACAGCAACACATCATAATCTGAGGCAAGAAGTGGAAGTAGAAAAGTACAGTAGTTTTCCTTTAGCAACTTCAGCGAGAATTAAAAGCTTAGTGTTTCTTTTATTTCAAGTTAATGCATTTATAAAGAGTTACAAAATTCAGTTGAACAACTTTCTAACACTTCTGACCCACAAGCCAGGCTTCCTGCAAATATGCTGTTCGCTAAAATCAGTTCTTTCCAGAGTGAGCAATTTGCTTCCTTTCACTCTAAACACATTTGTAGTTCCCTTTCAATTCTTGCTCTTCTCCCTGAAGAAATCCCAGGAACAGTCTCACCTGCCTGATCCCATCTAAACAAAGGCCTATCAAGCAATTGAAGTGTTCTCCCCAGACTTTAAAATCTCCTACTCTGTCCTGATTGGTCACTTCATTGTGGGTACTGATAGGCTGGGAAGACTTGAGGAGGCTGCTCAGTCAAACTCAAGGTTGAGGCCAAACCAGAATTGGAATTATTCTTTGGATATGCCCCGAGAAGACACATCCAGAGGTACACAGAGACACTGCATGGGAATGCACGCTTTTGGCTGCTTCCTCACCCCATCTTGCACTGCCACTAAAATAACAAGTTTCTGTTGCATTTCTAAAAGAATCTTCACAAGGATTCTAGCACTACATCAGTTGGCAGCTTAAATGCATTTTTAAAAGGACTCAAAATCAGTGACGTGGTGGTGGCAATGGTGGTGGTGCAGTGGTAGCAGCAGTACAATACGAGAAGATAGCCCCCCCACTAGGTAAGAAATGAAAGTCAAACAGGTCCACAGTTCAGTTTTCTGGTGGGTTTGTGGTTATTTGTGATTTGTGGCCAATCCCCCCCCCCCCAAAATAATAATAATCACAAATCACAGTTTTTCTGGTTCATGCCCAACTCTAATCTTGGCTATCAATAGCTATTAGACATGGGCATGACTCGGCGAAATTCTCGTTTCCGTTTCTGGTTATCGTTTCCGTTACGTAACGGAAACTGTAACGATAATTAAGCCATCAGAACTCGAACTCAAACTGAAAAAAGAAAAATTTGGTCGGGTTTTTCATTTCCGTTTGTGGCATCACAGCGATTGCGCGATGCGAAGCACAGAAAAAGTTTTTTAAAGTTTTTTTTAAAAAACCCGACTCCCGGCCAAAAAAGCAGGCGAAAATATGCCTGCCTGAGGCTTTGCCACCTACCAGAGGGGTGGTTTCTGGGGGGTCCCCGGCCTTTCCCCCCCTCTTCTCCTGTCCTGGGCTGCTTGCACCAGGCTGGGTTGGGGGTCATCCTCGTCATCTCGCCATGCCATGCGGTGGGGGGGGGATCCAAAATGGCGACCGCAATTTTTCTTTTGAAATCGTGGTAAAAAAACACACCAAATCACCACAGAAACATGTGAAATTTATTTATTTTAAATGCCTGAATTTTAATAGTAGTAGCAGTGGGGTTTTTTATAGCAATAAAACGTATTGATTTTTTTTATTTTTTATTTTTTTAGACCTGCCCATTTGGATTGGGCATGGGATGGGACCATGCAAATTGTTTGAACCATTCCACCAATGGCATCGCCAGGTTTTTGACTGACACTTCTGGATGTCTCGGAGGGCATAAAAAGCCGAGGCACCTTCCAGAAATTGCAGTCGGGTGTATGGATGTAGTTGAGGGAGGAGGGCTGGCTGCTGGTGCTGGTGTGATCCGAGCGAGATTGAGGAGGGAGGCTGGAGGCTTTAGGATTTAAGTTAGGCAGGCAGGGAGGGAATTGAATTTAGAAAATAATTTCTTTGATTCCCTGCAGCTTTGTCTGCTGAAGGGAATAGCAGTTTATTCTTTATTTCTTCTCTGGCAGTTTGAGGATTTTTTTTCTGATATTGGATAAAGGGGGAGGTTCGACTGGGAGTGGGAGGTGTGGATTTATTTTAAATATATATTATATACTACCATTTATTTTCTATTTTCCCAACTTCAATTTGCTTGCACACACACACATTTGGGGTGCAAGCCAAGAACAGAACCTCTATCCTAAGTGAACTGCTGCCCACTCGCCCGTCCGCCCGCGCCGCCACCCACCTGCAGCCCGTGCCGCCGCCTGCCCACTCACCTGCCCGTGGCCCCCAGCCGCCCTTGGCCCCCCGCCACCGCTGCCCGCCCGCACCTCCCCCTGCCGCCCCCGCCCCGCCCGCCGCCTAGGGCGCAAAAACACCTAGCGCTGCCTGCCCCTGATTGCGGGACGCCCCTATGCTCTGGGAAGTCAAATCGCGGTGGAAACGATAAACGACAGGATAAACGACAAACGACAAGCGAAATGACAAATTTTTGAAAAATTTCACAACAAATGGAAACGACCCAAAACGGACCCGTTCCGACAAACGAAAACTCGAAACGTCATTTTTTCTGGTCGTGCCCATGTCTAATGGCTATCATTATGGATGCCTAAAGGCAATCTCTGGGTTGGAGAGATAGGCAGGATATTTCTCAATACCATTTGCAGGGAATCTTAAGCAGGTGAAGAAATCTGCTTGGGAATGTGTGTTGTGTCATGGCTCCATGTCCATGGAGCTTTTTTGGCAGGAATACTGGAGTGGTTTGCCAGTTCCTACTCCAGGCGCCTACAGCACCTGGTTTTCCCTGGTGGTCTCCCATCCAAGTACTAACCAGGGCTGACCCTGCTTAGCTTCCGAAATCTCGTGAGATTGGATGCGCTTAGGGCATCTAGTCAGCTACCTGCTTGGGAATACCCTGAAGCAAATGGTGAGCCACTGTGTGAGACAGAATGCTGGACTGGATGGGCTGTGGCAGTTGGAGGAAGAACCGGACGGCGACTAAGAAGGCTGCAGTCATCGCACAGTCCAGGCGCTATGTTCATGCGATCAGGGTGGCCAGAAGATCTTACAACACCCTGAGAATTAGTGAGGCCTCGAACCGTCAAGCGGAGTTATTCCGTGTGGTTCGTGACCTCACTAATCCTGGACTGTCTAGGCCTCCTCCTACTGATTTCAGTAGTGAGCACTTTGCAGCCTTTTTTCGATCAAAAATTGAGGCCATCCGTACCGGTTTCGAACCCTGTTGCTCTAGCCCACTCTCGGCACCCCCAGCGGCTGTGCCCCCTCGGTCTCCTCGCATGGTTGAGTTTGGGCCTGTCACCTCACTTGAAGCCTCCAGGGCTATTGCCCATTGCCGGCCCGCGTCCACCCCCTTCGACCCTTGCCCATCATGGCTTATGAAAGCCGCTGGTGGGAACATGTCAGAGTGGGCATCTACCATCGCCACAGCCTCCTTCAGGGAAGGGATTTTTCCCTCTCGCCTGAAGGAGACTGTGATAAAGCCCATTCTGAAAAAAACTAATCTAGCACCGGGCGATTTATCCAACTATCGCCCGATTGCTAATGTTCCCTTTATGGGCAAGGTGATCGAGAGGGTGGCCGCGATCCGGCTTCAAACACATCTGGAGGGTGAGCACATCCTAGGTCCATTCCAGTCTGGGTTCAGGCCCGGTCGGGGGACTGAGACAGTCTTGGTCGCTCTGCAAGATGACCTCCTCCGGGGGGCCGACAGGGGGTGTTCCTCCTTGTTGGTCCTCCTAGACTTGTCAGCGGCCTTTGATACCGTCGACCACGGTATCCTGCTGGACCGGCTCTCCGAGGCTGGGATCGGGGGCACTGTTCACAGTTGGTTCCGATCCTTCCTCGGAGACCGTCCCCAGCAGGTTCAGCATGGGGGCGAGTTGTCGGCCCCTTGGATACTCCCTTGTGGGGTTCCACAGGGGTCGTCTCTCTCTCCCATGCTGTTCAACATTTACATCAGGCCGCTGGCAGAGGTCATTAGGGGACATGGAGTCTGCTGTCATCAGTACGCTGATGACACGCAGCTCTATGTCTCCTTTTCCACCGCTGCAGATGAGGCTGTCCGGACCCTCGATCGGTGCTTGGGCGCAGTCATGGAGTGGACCAGGACTAACAGGCTCAAACTCAACCCCGATAAGACCGAGGTTATGTTCTTCGGCTACCCCATCCAGCTACGCTGGCCCGTTTCCCACCTTAGAGGGTGTTTCCCTCAGGCCATCGGACTCTGTCCGGAATCTGGGAGTAGTCCTGGACCCTGCGCTCACCATGGTGGCCCAGGTGTCCACTGTGTCCAGGGCTGCCTTTTTCCACCTTCGTCGAATCGCCCAGATTCGTCCGTACCTGGATGGGGACTCCCTTAGAACAGTGGTCCAGGCGCTGGTGATCTCGAGACTGGACTATTGCAACGCGCTCTACATGGGGTTGCCCTTGACTCTCATTCGGCGCCTGCAGCGGGTCCAAAATGCGGCGGCCAGACTGGTGGCGGGTGTGCGTCGGTTTGAGCACATCACCCCAGTTCTGGCCCGCCTGCGTTGGTTACCCGTTGCAGCCCGAATTAGATTCAAGGTCCTGGTTTTGATTTACAAAACCCTCCATGGCCTAGGACCTGGCTACCTGACAGAGCGGATCGACCAGCGGTCAACTTCGGCCCGTCCAACTAGGTCGTCGCGGGCGCACATGCTGCGTGTGGCCACGCCCAGGGAGGCTCGGCGAGCCTCCACTCGTTCCCGAGCCTTCTCTGTGGCTGGCCCGACGCTTTGGAACCATCTACCAGCAGAAGTGCGCCTAGCAGAGTCCCTGCCTGCCTTCCGGAAGGCCTTGAAAACCCTGCTTTTCCGGGAGGCGTTTGGTTGATTTTCTTTCTCTCTCTTTTTTTTTTTTTCCTCCCACCGCCATCGCCATTGATATATCCTGCATCTGTTGTTTTATCTGTTTATTTTATTAGTTTATGTAATTTGTTGCTCCTTTAATAGTTGTAAACCGCCTGGAGTTCCCCACCGGGAAGACGGGCGGTATATAAGTCCCATAATAAATAAATAAATAAATAAATAAGGCTGTTCTTATGTTGTTGTTGTTGTTGTTGTTGTTGTTGTTGTTGTTGTCGTCGTCGTCATCGTCATCATCATCATCATCATCTGCTGTCAAGCCAATTCTAAGTTAGGTCTAGCTAAGAATGGTCTACCATTCCTTTCTGTTGGGATGCCCCGGGACTGTACAGCTCAGCTCAAAAGCCACACAGGCTAGCTTTCTTGCAGAGAGAGCCAATGGGGAATCAAACTCCCTACTTCTTGCTCTGCAGCCAGATACTTAAACCACTGAGCTATTGAGCCAGCTCACTTTCTTGAAGAGTCACTGCAACCAGGCCAAAAGAAAGAAACGTATCTGCCAAATATGTTGTTCAGATCCCAGGTTCATGTGCACAAAAAGGCTACATATGGTGGCATTCCTTTGCAATTAGTCTTTCATTTGGATAGCCGTGCCATTTTGACCAAACACGGACTATTTGTATGTAAGTGGCTCCAGATGTTTTCTGTTGTGTCTTAAGGGGCTTTACTATAAAATTCTTATTAAAATATAATGTAAGCAAGTTTGGCTTTGTGTACAATAAAAATGGAGATGTTCCATATATTTCTCATGCACATCTGACATAAGAGTCAGGAGGTTGTGTTTCAGCCAAAGTTTCCACTGTAATGTTTTCTCCAAATTTCTTCATTCACTTCTTGCTATCCCCAGTGGGATAGCTTGAAAACATTAATAATTCACGACAGTCTTGGCTTGCTATAATTATTGTTTGGAAGAGTAGTTGCACGGGGTGTGGTGGATGGCTGGAAGTAAGGATAAAGTTCTCCTAAGCTCAAATTGAAATCCTGATTAGAAAATAACTTTTGAAAGGGGTGAAAGGGAATTTTCCACAGTCCGTCTTTTCAAGTTCGCCAGTCTAATTCATGCTTCCTGGATATGTGGATTGGAATGCCCTAATCCTTCTATTTGTGCAGTTCTCTGTCTCTTGCCATGCAGTTTAGAGCACAAAACATGTAGGGGAAATTGCATACCAAGAATTAGGGGAACCTGACGCCTCTCACTCAAAAATTATGTATGTGAAATGTTATGCATAAATAAGAATTGTGCATCTTTAAGAACACAGTTATGCAAGAATGGGGCCGAATGAACTGATGACTGACATTGATCAGATATGGAGTTTTATGTCTACTTTGCGGTAAGACCATAATGCCTACAGCAAATTCATGTTTTCAAGCAAGAGAGAGAGAGAGAGAGAGAGAGAGAGAGAGAGAGATTTCAGCAACATCATTATTTATTTATTTATTTATTTATTTATTTATTTATTTATTTATTTATCTGTCTGTCTGTCTGTCTGTCTGTCTGATTGACTGACAGACAGACGGACTGGATTTTTATTCTGCCCATTTGGTAGCCAGGTCACTCTGGGTGGTTTAAAACAACAATCACCAATAATTTTTTTTTGGGATGCAAGATGCAAAACAGTTTCCAAAGTAAGTAGCACCCCATTCTCTGATACTTGAGAGACAAACGCTTATATCACAACTCCCACAGTCCTTTGTCATTGGCAATCTAAGCTTAGAATTCTGGGAGTTGTGGTCCAAAACATCAGGAGGGCCGGGGTTTGGACATGCCTGTTCTCTGACTGCCAGACTTGCAAATGGGGGAGGGGGGAAGCAGAGCATGTTCCTTGGGTGCCATGCTGTAGGGCAGTAGGCAATGCCAAAATGACAACATATTATTTGTATAATGAATGTCTCCCGTCCTGACACTTTCTCCAGTGCTCAGCCAGTTTGGGTGTCATATTGGGCACACACCATGAGGGTGCATACAAACACATATACCCTTAATCCCAGCATTTCCTGCTTCTTTGCTTCTTTGTGGTGTGGCATGGAGGGGAGATACACCAAGTTCCAGGAGGTCTACACCAAAGTACAACTCTCAGTGCCCCCTCTGTAGCACATACCAAGCAAGCAGGACAGAACACAACCCTTGCCAAAGGGCTCTATTGTCTTCAAGCCCCTCTTTGTTGCTGTTGCGGCCACAGCTACCCCTCCCATACCCTTCCCATCGTGCCTTTACCTGAACGGACTGCATGGTAGAGAGCCATAGCTGAGGAGCCAAAGGGATAGCAGTGGCTTGTTCAGCATATGAGGTCTTTCCCTCTTTCAGCATGGAGGAAGTGGGTGGAAAAGCTGGACGCATTACATGCTTCTCATTGTGTTGCCCTTCCAGCCTGTCAGGGGCAAAACCATGTTTCATACTGTCCTCCAGGGGTGTATCTAGGGGGTCAGAAGGGTACATCTGCCCCAGGCACAGCAATCTGGGGGCACCTGGAGGGGGAACAGGAGGAGGAAGCCGTACACCCTTCCGCTGCCCAGCAGTCCTCCTTTCCCCTAAGACTTGGCAACGGCACCCCTTCCGCTGCTGCACGCCAGGTGCAGGCAGGCGCATGATGGCCGTGGTGCCCTCCTCCTCCTCTTCCTTGCCCCCCACATTGCACCCACACCATGCCTGCAGGGTTTGGCCCCTGTTGCTCGGTGGGTGCAATGTGGGGGACAGGAAGGGCACCAAAATGAACTTTGTCCCCAGGCGCTCCAAATCCTGGCTACAGCTCTGCTGGCCTCCACTATTTCTCCAAGTTGTTCTTTGGCTGAAGATGTGACTTGAGGGTTTGGAGAAGAGGAGAGAAGGGTTGTGGAAATCTGGGCAACAGATACTTGTAGAAGAATATGGGGGAGGTAGAGTGAAGCAGTGTCCTGTGACAGATAGAGTAACAGAGTAGGAAGTAGATTTGAATCTTCAGTCAGTCATGGAAAGCCACTTGTGTGGGCGAGGAATAGGGCTGGTAAAAACACTGAATAAATATCTCACTTTATTTCTGACCATGGCTCATTCAAGGGAGAAAGGTGGGATAGAAATATTTTAAATAATTCAAAAAATAAATTATTTGAAAGTCCTCTTAAGGACACGATAGATTCAAAGTGAAGGCCACGGAACAAGAGTGAAACAGGCCACCTCAGTCTGAAGGGGGTGGGGTGGAATCCATGTTTGGATTCAGGTACCATGGGTAACACAGAGCCCATTTGTGGGCCTTCTCGCTGCCATCCTGCGAGCCTCTTTGTAAGAATTTGCTTACATAAAAAAAAACTCAATTCACTGATAAAGTATTAGCAGCTGTGGAATACAGACACTGTCTTCAATTTACCATCACAGCCACACTTCTATCATTTAGATTTTTTTAAAAAAATAGCAGCAACATTAGACAAACAACAGGCCGAAAGAAAATGCCAGTGAGTGTGCGCTAATGAGAAAACTCTTTATCAGTGTACAACAGATGGATTATGGAGTAAGGTTAAAATAGACTTAATTTCAAACTTCAACATGCCAGAGGTCCTGAGACAAGCCCTCCCCCTTCCAGATAACTTACCAGAAGTACACAGTAGCTTAAATTTGCTTGATCCTTTATATTCAGAAGGAAAAGCAAATGTATATTCAATCAACAGAGCTACATGGAAAAAAAGCAATGGTGGATGATTGGAGAGAGAAAATGCTAACCCACTCATGGATATCACCAGAGTAGTGATTTAATCTGAAATGGAAAATCTCTGGGTTGAAGTTTCACTGAAAGACTGGGATGCAAAAAAAAAGGGGGGGAGCTTTTATACTGATAGGTTGTACAATCAGACACCTGGATCACATTTTTATGCACCTGTCCCAATGTAAAGATTATAATCAGGGGAACTTATCTGTGGTTGATTACCAAGTGCTGTCAGGCAGACTGAAAGTAGGAACAGTGCTTTCTTAGTGGATGCCCAAGCTTTTGAAATACTGTCCTCAAGGAGATACAGTATTTGTAGCCTTATCACTATGTCTGTGAAGATTCTCAGTCATCCAGGTGAGTTTATCTGGGAGTTGAGTCATGGCAATTGGGCTTCTTTTCTTGAGAGACCGAAATGTTTCGCTGCTCATCCAAACAGCTTCGTCAGTCTGACAAAGTAGTGCAGAAGAGAGCGACTAAAATGATTACTGGCCTGGGGCACCTCCCTTATGAAGAAAGGCTAAAACATTTGGACCTCTTTAGTCTGGAAAAAAGCGCTTGAGGGGGGATATGATTGAGACATACAAAATAATGCAGGGTATGAGTAAAGTGGATAGAGGGAAGCTCTTCTCTCTCTCCCAAAATGCCAGAACTAGGGGACATACACTCAAGTTGAGGGCTGGGAGAGTAAGAACTGACAAAAGAAAATATTTTTTCACCCAGCGCGTTGTAAGTCTATGGAACTCCCTGCCACAGGATGTGGTGATGGCATCTGGCCTGGATGCCTTCAAAAGGGGATTGGACAGATTCCTGGAGGAAAAGTCCATCACAGGTTACAAACCATGATGGAGATGTGTAATCTCCAGGCTTTAAACCAGGGTACTTCAAGGGCCAGATGCAGGGGAGTGGTATCAGGAGACAGATATCTAGTCTCATGCGCTCCCAAACGCATCTGGTGGAGCCGCTGTGAGATACAGGAAGCTGGACTAGATGGGCCTTTGGCCTGATCCAGCATGGCTCTTCTTATGTTCTTGTGTTCTTATGTTCTTATGTTTCAATCTCTCAAGGAAATAAGTCCAGTTGCAGTGACTCAACTTCCAGATATCACTGTTAGTTTTTAAAAACACTGTAGATAGGGAGGCTCCTACACAGCACCTTATATACTAGTCCTTGAGCCAGCTATGAAGGAGGACTAGGGTGAAGCAGCACCTCAGTGGATAACGGATAGCCTGTATGTTCTAAATCATGTTTCATCACCGTGAGAAAAATCTTAGCAGAAAATATTTTGTGGTGGTGGGGAACTGAATACAATGAGAACAGGCAGCTTGGTTAAATGGATAGCAGGTGTGGCATGATACCTAATGCAATCTTAAATAGGCTCCACATGAGATGAATATGCCCTAGAGATGGTTTGATGCCAAACCACAAATTCTGGCCCTGGTAACCGATGAACCACAAATCAGCTCATCAGGGCTTTTTGTTTGTTTATTTGACAGCACATGGCTTTCTAAAAATAAAAGAAATGAAGCAACAGGGCACTGGGAGGGGGGAAATTCCTTACCAAAGCCTCGCCAAGGCACTGTCTATGCAAATCAGTATGCCAATCACATAGACATTTCTTTGCCTGGGATCCAGGAAGGGATTCTTGCCCATCCACCCACCCTCTCTTCTTATGCACCCAAGGAACAGCTGGTCAATGGAGGCCTAGGAAGAGAGGAAAGTCCTAAAAAGGGATGGATCAAATAGGTTAAGAATTCGTCCCTTTGTATTTGCTGTGCTCTCTGGAACCGACAAATACAAAGGGAAAAATATTCTTTGAATCAGCTATGTTTGTGGTTATCACACTGATTTTTTTTTAATTCTTCCTAATCCCCAGTATGCACACATGCTGCCCTGCATTGTCTGGTGAGATCAATGGCCTACTCCAGCACTTCTGTGGGATGGGAAGTCAGAGATGTGGTTACATTTTCTTGCCACTGCATCTCCTTGCCTTGGATATGGGGGCCTGACCTAAACCATATGCTATTTGGAAGTCGGTGTTGAAATACAATTCTGTTAGTGGTCTGGAATAAGTGCTAGGGATATGCGGTACAATTCTCCAAAAATTTCCCCAGGCAGAATACTGCGAACTCCTCCAATCCACAAAACCACATCTACAGACACCTCCATTTTGTTCACCTAGAGCAGGGCCTCCTTCCAACATTGTATGGCTGTCTTGGAGCTAGAGAAGAGGAAGTGGCTTTGCAATGTGTAAGACTACGTGGAAGAGTTCTGCTTGTTGGACGGATGCAGCCTCAATTAATTGTGTATTGTGGCTTCTTTTAGTGGCTGTGGGTGTATTACAATATCTTCAGGATGCTTTCCTGGCGGACACCAGATAGAATTCGATGGAAGCTTTCCTCCACCTGCTCTGCAGCCTTCTTCATTGCTGCTTCATCAGCCTTAACTCCTCCATGAACCACAGAGAAGGCCAGGCTCTACTACAGCAAAGAGAGCATTTAGGGATAATTGTGTCTACAGCCTGGGTCACCTCTGACTATTAGTGAGTGACCAGAGCACTGACAAGCAGGGGCATATCGGGGGGGGGAGGGTAGATCTGCCCCAGGTACAGCAATCAGGGGGTGCCTGGAGGGGGAACAGGAGGAGGAAGCCATGTACCCTACCTCTGCCCAGTGGTCCTCCTTCCCCTAAGGCTTGGCAATGGCACCCCTCCGCCACCTCCGCCACCGTGCGCCAGGCGAGTGGTAAAGCAGGCAGGCCGGCAGGAGCACAGTAGCTGTGGTGCCCTCCTCCTCCTCCTCCTTGCCTTGGTGGGAGGAATGTGCACACCCACACCCCACACCCACAGGTTCACCCCCTTGCTAAGTGGGTGCAATATGGGGGTGGTGGCAGGAAGGGCACAAAAACGAACTTTCTCCCCACACGCTCCAAATCCTGGCTATGCCTCAGCTGACAGGAGTGTCAACAATATCAGCTGGAACTCCTTGCTCCCCAGGACATTTTGGAAACAAAAAGGCTCCATAGGTCTTTGAGTATGGATAACAGTACTAACTCGTTCTTTCCTGTGAACGGGTGCAGTTGTGCAGAGTCCAAATTTCAACAGATTATCTGATTACAACAATGTGGGCAGGGACTCAAGGTTCCTCACCTTCAGATCACCTTCACCCTTTCTTGTCATGAACATCAGCTCTAGGGCTATATGTAGGTACCCTATGGAAGGTAGACACAGGGCCATGGCATCTATGAACTCCAGACCAGCTCCAGACAACCATGTCCATGCCTGTATGTTGGAGTCCCCTGGAAACATATTTCACCAGTTCTGGTAGAGAGTGAGTTGAATTGTGGGAATACATGAAGACCAGTCCCATTGTGCCCCAGTTTCCTAGCATGAGGTAAATACATTCAAAGGCATGACAAGACAGAGATCCTGCTGCTATTGATGGAATTTTTATGGCAACACCCCCTCCATGCTCTTCTGACCTGCTGTGATGCTAGAATGAATATCATGGAAGACCTCACTGGGCATGCACTACTATCTCTTCCTCCCTGGCCCTGGGTTTTCAGCTATACAGTGGTACCTTGTATAAAGGAATTAATTCATTCCAAAAGAAATTCTGTTAAGCAAATTTTCCTTTATAGAATTTTCCCATAGGAATGCATTGAAAACAGAGTAATCCCTAACTGCGACCATTTTTATGTTGTACGGATTTGCCAGATTGGTGATTCTGTTAAGCAAATATCCCCTATCTCCAGAATTTTTTATGTTGTACAGATTTTATGCTATACAAAGTGTTTGTTATACAAGGGTCCACTGTACATGGCCTTTGCATCTTCTAGCACAGTGGCATCCAAACTTTGGTCATCCAGATGTTTTGGACCACAACTCCAATAGTCCTTTGTCATTGGCAATCTAGGCTTGGAATTCTGTGAGTTGTGGTCCAAAACATCTGGAGGGCCAAAGTTTGGACACCCCTGTTCTAGCAGGTCTACTGAAACAGGTCAAGATCACTGATTTTGTCAAACTGGAGGATTGCAGTATTCACTAGACATGGGCATGACTTGGCAAAATTGTCGTTTCCATTTTTGGATATTGTTTCCATTACGTAACGGAAACGGTAATGACAATTAAGCTGTCAGAACTCGAACTTGAACCGAAAAAAGAAAAATTGGGTCTGATTTGTCGTTGTCATTCCTGGCATCACGCGGCGATCGCGCGATGCCAAGCGGCACAGAAAAAAAGTTTTAAAAATTAAAAAAAACCCGATTTCCGGCCAAAAAAGCAGGCGAAAATATGCCTGCCTGAGGGCACCTACCAGAGGGGTGGTTTCTGGGGGGGGGTCCCCAGCCTTCCCCCCTCCTGTCCTGGGCTGCTGGTACCGGGCTGGGAGGGGGCATCCTCAGCATCTCCATTTGCCATGCGGTGTGGGGGGATCCAAAATGGCGTCCGCAATATTTTTTTTGAAATCGTGGTCCAAAAGACCACCAAAGCACCACAGAAACATGCGAAAATTAGCTATTTTAAATGCTTGAATTTTTACAGTAGCAGCAGTGGGTTTTTTTATAGCAGTAAAAGGTCACACTGATTTTTTTTTTATTTTTTTACACCTGCGCAATGATGGGCTGGCCATGGAATGGGACCATGCAAATATTTGGACCCATTCTACCAATCACATGGCCAGGTTTTGACTGACACTTCTGGATGTGCAAGAGGGCATAAAAAGCCAAGGCACTCCCAGAAGAGTCGCAGTCCGGGCTTGGATGTGGATGGGAGAGGGCTGTGTGTAGCTGGCTGCTGTGCTAGACTAGTTTCGATTTCGCAGAGCCTTTAGATTTCAGTTAGGCAGGCAGGGAGGGAATTTATTCAATTGAATTTTTAGGAAATAATAATAATTCCTTTCATTCTCTGTCTGCTGTGGGGAATAGCAACACAGTTGATTCTTTTTTATTCTCCTGAAGTTTGTTAGGATTTCTTTTCTGATAGTGCTTCAAAGGGGGGGGGGAGGTTTGAGTGGGAGGGGAGGTGTGGATTTATTTTAAAAATTTCATTTGCTTGGTGGCAAGCCAAGGTCCTTTCATACCCTGCCTGCAGCTCTGCTGTGGGTGCACTGCCCACTTTGTTTGCAATAAAAATTGCAATTGCTTTATTCGATGCAGTCTTGTGCAGCAAGTCAGTTTAAAGTGTTTTCCACCTGCTCTGGGTCATTGCGGGACCCGCGCCCGCCGCCCGCATGCCCGCCCCCTGCCGCTGCCGCCGCCCGCCCATGCCACCCCGCCACCCCGCCCGCCGCCTAGGGCGCAAAAACACCTAGGGCCGGCGGGACGCTACTCACTGGGACGTCAAATCGCGTGAAATCGCAGCGGCGGTAACGACAAACGACACGACGAAACAACAAATTTTTAAAAAATTTCGCGAAAAACGGAAATGCACCTGTCCCGAAAAACGACAACTCGAAAAAAAAATTTTCTGGTCGTGCCCATCTCTAGTATCCACAAGACTGCCCACACAGAGATGGACACCGCACAGTCGCTAGGTAATCCTATAACTGGTCTACCAAATAGTGCTGTAGTTGATCCCCAGACTCTGGACACTAGCTATCTGTCTAGCAATCTGGATGTTGATTTTGGTCAGCTGGGCTTGATGGATCTTCATTCTTCTCCAGTCACTTTGCCTCATAGAAGTGTCCCTCTGGTTAAGAGGAGGAGCCAGTGGAATCCAGTTAAAGGCTACTCTATGATGGGAACTATTGAGCCTAAGGATAGTCAGCATGCACCAGAGAGTGACAGTCCACCAATGATTTAAATAATGACACTCTTATAAAAGAGTGAGGCATTCATAATCAGGCTCACCTAGCAGAAATTAGAGATTTTCTATTTTATATTAAAGAGCTCATGATTGTCTCAGTAGGCTACTTGACGAAGACTGAACAGCAGAGAAAAGAGGACAGTAGCACACAAAGGTCTGATAAGGTTAGCTACTATAATCTGACTCCAAATATAATAGACAGAATTGCTGGTCTTTCTCTGGAGGACCTTTTACTTTGAGTGGATCCAAAGAACATAGCACAGCAAAGTTTTGTTCCTCCAAAGGCCTCTAAGGCTCATGAAGAGGCCGTCATCCAGACTCCCTCAATAGCCAAAGAAGCCCCTACCGAGCCCCCAATTGGAACATCCACAATTTTAGCTGTGAAAATGAGTAATAAAACTTCCAGTAAAGGTGCATCATCAATCAGTAAGATGGGGAAAGGGAAGAGTTTGGGCAAGACTGGTAGGAGGAAGGTGGACAGCTACTTTCAGAGCAAGGCAAGGCAAGGTATGAACTTTAGACCACTTTTCAAATTACTGGAGGAGGATAGCTCCAATAAAACCATAAAAGTTAAAGATGTTACAAGAAGTACTCTCCAGCTGGGGATGGAGCCAAAAAGGCCACCAAGGAGGGAAACTGAACCTGAGACCTATAAAGCTGCAAAATTGTCCCCAGATATGACCCATCTGCAGAAACATATTTTGAAGATATATTTTTGAACCAAAACTGAATGGGAGAATTGAAATGGAAGCAAACAGCCAACAACTTGGCAATAGGAGTTACCCAATAACAGTCATAATTGGAAATAGGAAAGCTTATACAAGGCTTGGGAGGTGGAGAGAAAATGGGAGAAAACATCTAGCTGCTTATGAAAAACTCTGCAGTTAAAAATAGTTCCTTTAGAATGGCCAACTAATCCATTCCCAAGTTCAGGAGAGCCTTCACCTTAGCTCGATTCAATTTTCTTCCCTCCAGATAGATGTGAGGCAGATACCAGGGTCTGCCAGTTGATGGACATGTTTGCCCTTGTAATGAAGAGACTATTGATAGTATTGATCACATCCTCTTGGAGTGTCCCCTGTATCGGGATATATAGGGATTCCTCTTCAGTCTATCTTCCAACAAACTCAGGGGAGGCCAAGGGAGTTTTGTGTTCTACACCTGCTTGCAGATAAAAAGCTGGATGTAACTGTGGTGGTGGCTAAGTTCTGTGCTGGAGCAATGAAACATCACTGTTCCCTGCCCACTTCAGGTGGCAGGGTCAGATGATTGGCAATGGCCATTGTGTATTTATCCTTATATGTTGATATGATGTGGGTTGGAGGTGGTCTGGAGCACGGGCATGGTCCCAGGCTGGAGATAATGATTAAATGCTCAGATTCTAGACTCCTACTGAGTTGACTACCTTGCTATTGGGCCTACCGGGCTGGACAGGTTTTACCTGCTCTGGTTTATTTTATTTTATTTTATTTTATTTTATTTTATTTAACTTATATGCTGCCCACTACCCAAGGTCTCTGGGTGGCTTACAATCCAAATAATAAAACAATTTAGAATAGTTAAGAGTAAAATATCAATAAATCATCAATAAAAACCTTACACTAAAATCATTATTCTAAAATTGTCATCAGCGGACCCACAATCTATATTATATCAATTAAAAACCTTCTGGAACAGGAAGGTTTTTACCTGGCGCCGGAATGTAATCAGTGTTGGCGCCAGGCGGATCTCGATCGGGAGGGCATTCCATAGCTTGGGAGCAGCTGCCGAGAAGGCCCTGTGTCTACAGGCCATCCCTCTCACCTCCTTGAGGGATGGCTCTTTCAAAAGGGCCCCCTGGCTAGATCTTAATTGCCGGGTAGGTTCGTATGGAAGGAGGCGATCCTTTAGGTATCTAGGTCTTAAGTCGTTTAGGGCTTTGTATGTCAGAACAAGCACTTTGAATTCAGCTCGGGCAGCAACTGGTAACCAATGAAGGTTATGCAGAATCGGCGTGATGTGATCCCTGGCAGATTTTTTTTTTTACAATTATGTGTAAAGGTTATGCTATTGTGTTGTGTCTGTTCTTGTGTGCATTCTTTTATTGCTTTTTATATGCTTTTATTTTGGTTTTATGCAGAATGTATTTTGTATTTGTATTTTGTCTGGTCAGTGACTGAAATAAAGACTACTGCTACCGCTATGGGTGAAATCCTAAGTAGCACTAGAGTAGGCCCATTTGAATCATTGGAACTTATGGAAGAGTTGTTTCATCAAATCCCCACTGATTCAATGGGCCTACTTTAGTGTTCCATAACAGAGATGGGCACGAAATGAACTTTTGGTTCGTTTCATTATTTGTTATTCATTTCATTACATAACAAAATGAATAACAAACTGCCCCCTATAAGAGAAAAAAGAAACAAAGCGGAAATTTCCTTTTTGTTTCGGTTCGTTTTGTTTGCTGGCGGTGTCTCCTACCTGGTGCTGCTCCTGGGGTCCTCTGTCCTGGCTTCAAGGAGGGTCCAGGAGCCTCCAGGAAAACAAAAGGGGGGAAGCCAACTGGCTGCACTACAGCTGGTAGGCGGCCACGTGGTCGGCAGTAAGAAAAACATTAAAAATACAATCAAATAATATTAAAAAGATCCAGTGCGTAGGCCCCAGTACCAACCCGTGAGCACTGGACCTGACTTGTGGGTTGTTGAACCGGCCAGGAGACCAGCAAAAGTTTTTTTTTTTTAAGTCAAGCGGCCCGCACTACAGCTGGTAGGCAGGCCACATGGTCGGCACAATAAAATAAAATAAAATAAAATAAAATAAAATAAAATAAAAAATAAAAAACCCAATCCAGCACACGGGCCCAGTACTGTGAGCCAGCCAATATATATATATAAATAAATAAAATAAATAAAAAATGATCCAACCCACGGGCCCAGTACTGGCCTGTGAGCACTGGACCCGACCCACGGGCCACCAAAAGTTTTTTTAAAAAAAGAAACAAAGCCCACTGTCCTGTGCTACAGTTGATAGGCAGGCCACGGGATTAGTAAGTTCAGATCGGTTTGGGTTCATACGATTTTTTTAAAAAAATCATACAAACCCAAACCCGAACAGAACCAAGGTTGGGCCCGAAAGAGATGAACCCAAACCATGGGTTTTCTGTTTCGTGCCCACCTCTATTCCTTAATAAACTAAGCAACAGGACTTGAAGCCATAATGGGGGCCTGAAGATAAAATTGGTTTGCATAAACAAATAAACAAAATAAGATAACAATTATTACAGTGAAATTCTATATGGAATAAAGACTATATTCCATACTGTAAACATCCTTAATGATATGAAGATTTTAGTTTAAATCACACTGTAAATCAAATCATCTAATAAGCATAAAAAGGAAAATGGCTTCTAAATTTGCTGCCTTCTGAGATTTGCATGCCCTCTTCTATTACCCAGCAGCATAATAACACTCTTAGTAATTACTATTATGGAGAAGGGATTGAAAAGCAGTAGAAAAGGAATCTGAATTAAATTCTGTCAAGTGCACAGACTGTAAGGAATGCAGATGTTCTTGCAATGGGGGTGATGAATTGCCCATAAATATAATAATCATATTTTTATGTAAAATAATTAATGTGATTTATTGAAATGGTACTGAGCACACACTTTTTATCCAGCTAGGGCTTCATTTGTGCAGATCTGATTCTTTTTTTCATGGTTAATTTAGCCTATTCAACCATGATTGCTCTAAAATGGAGCCATCTATGGACTAGCATCCTCTTATTCCTACCACACCTTTTGAAATTTTACACACTAATCTATACTACCTCAGCCCACCAAATGTAAGGCTGCTGTGCACAAATACAGATTAGTGTGCAGTGAAAACCAGAGTCTTTGTAGGCATTTCCTGATAGATGACTTTCATGTAGGAAAATGGAGAAGTACTAAAACCTTTCAGACTTCTAGGTTTTGACAGAAAATAAGTTTATAATGCTTTCTGTGGTGTGTAGAAAGTGGACAGAGATAATATTTTTTCTCTCTCCCACTTAATCCTAGAAATGAGGTTTTACCAATTGAAACAGATTAGCAGTTTATTCAGGACAAAAGCAAGGGTTCCCCCCACCCCATACACACCCAGCCCTACCATTAAATGGAGTGAAGTGCCTATGTTTAGTGACAGATGCCGGTGAATGCGACGTGAGTAATGGTCCTGTGGCTGTTCCACCTAACCCATCTGGTTCTGGAGGGCAGTGATATCATATCTTGATCCCTTCAATTGGCCTGCCATCTCAACTACTGGCATTGAAGCACAAATTAATCAGCCATTCAGGCAGGAGGTTGCCATTTCTGTCCTCCATTCCAGTCAGCAAAATATATTGGGATAACTTTTCTGCATAGTACATAAACAGTAATGAAAGTATGGAATTCATGGTCACAAGATTAGCTTTGATGACTTCAGTAGGACATATGGAAAGAAATGTAAATACTAATCATTTAAATTAGGATCCATTGAAGGTTTATAGAGTTAATTTTACAAGCTATAACCAAAAAGTGGTATGGGTTTATAAAAATGATGTTTTAGATATACACACCCAAGTGTGCTGCAGAAACGGCATTTTGAAGGCATGGTACATTCTGAAAATTCATTTTTGTTTGGTTTTACGAGGGAGGCCTCCTGGGATTCCCAAGGTGTCCAAAAAGATATGGTAGGCTACATGTGGTCCAGACACTGGTACTACATGTGGTCTCCTCACCTGTACTAAGACAATAATTGAGTTTGCAAAAACTAACCAGAACTATTTATGACACGATGTCCTTAGGGGTTAGGGTAATCATAAACTGGAAATGCCTTGTCCACACTTATTTTGCTTTTTATTTTTAATGTTTTCAAATGTAACATAAGACTCTGAACTTAAATTAGATTAAACAAAAGAGTTTAAAATAAATCAAACCAAACCAAGAGAACAGACAGACAGACAAAGATCAGTACAATACAAGGTTCACTATAAATTGCCTTATGTATTTACAATGAGTCAATAAAGGGCTTCCATATATCCACATAGATATCTTCTCCTAATTGCTTTCTAGCCACCATGGGAGCTCTCATAATCCAGTTTCATTGACCCTTAGTTAGACCCCATATGTCTTGTCCACCCTTAACAGCATATGGCCACTCCTACTTGGCTTAAAAATAAGGGCACACTAAAAAATACAATTCTTCACCAAAAAGAGGACATGTATGTATTATATTTGCATATAGAATTTTAAACACAAGTTAAAAATCACAATTTGACATGTCTGTAATTCAAGCTTTTAAAAAACACAGTTGCTCACCAGATTGCACAACACTTTGACTAAGTTACCACCTTGGGACGTAGTGCTGAGATAAAGATAGAATGTACTGTGAATCAAATACATAAATAAGGGAGGGTGTTTAATAAACTCTATTAAATGTCCTTTGCTTTGTACTGTATTTCTGCAGTGTGCTGCAATGGATGCACATTAAAAATAAATAAATAAATAAATAGAGGCCACAGCAGTTTTCTGAAATATCTAACTTAGCAACAATTAATTATTTCAGAGGAAAAGGTCTGAGCAGTGCTTTCAGACAGTCCCCTTCTGGGTCTGATGTGACAGCTGAAGTTCATACAGAATTGGTATGATGTCATGCTGTTTAGAGATGGGCACGGACCGGGAAAATGGTGATTCATTTTGGTTCGGTTCATTTTAGGGTTTGGTTCAGTTTGTTTCATTTTTTGCAAATTTTCCCCCAAATATTCATTTCATCGGTTCATTTTGTTCGTTATTTGTCCCCCCGCGCGCTTTGCGTGATTTAATCCATTTGACAGCACACGGGCAGGAAAAAACATTAAACACACACACACAGACATTGACAACAACTGCACAAACTGGGCTGGCAGCATCCTCATCCTCATCATCCACATCATCATCATAATATTCAATCATCAACACATCATCCTTACCAGGCGGTGGCAGTAGCGGCAGCAGTGGCGGGGTGATGCTGGCCCCTGTGTCAGGGGCTTTTTGAGGTGCTGGCTTGGGGCCAGTGCCTTGGTTTTTTCCCCAAGCACCGCCCACGTGGCTCCAGGGCCAGGTCAGCACTGTTTTTATCTTTTATATTTTTTTCTTTATTTTAGGGTGCTAACCCAGCCACCCCTGGGGCTGGGCCAGTGCTTATTTATTTATTTATTTATTTATTTATTTATTTATTTATTTATTTATTTATTTATTTATTTATTGTTTTCCAAGCACCGACTATGCAGCCCCTGGGGCCGGGTCAGTGCTGGTTTTATTTTTTTTATTTGTTCTTTTTTTTTAATGGTGCCAACCCAGCCACCCCTGGGGCCGGGTCAGCGCTCCTTTTTAAAATTATTTTTATTTTTATTTTTTTAACTTTTGCCAGCTGTGGGCTGGTTCTGCAGCCCGCAGGCTGGGTCCAGTGCTCATGGGCCGATACCGGGCCCGCACACTGGATTGGATTTATTTATTTTTGCCGGCCTGTGGGCCGGTTCCGCCCGGATGTTCATTAATGTAATGTAACGAATAATGAAACAAACTAAAAGTTGATTTTGTTGCCAACTCTAATGCCATTCCTGACATTCACAAGTGGCTGTATTGATGTGTGCAGCATGCATTTTTTCCCTTACAAAATGACCCCTGCCAACTATTTTATTCTATTTTCCCTGCTCAACCAGGAAAGCTTATTAGGGGAGGGAGGAGTCAGGTAGCCTTAGCTCTTCATATGGAGGACAGTCTTTCCTAAAGGAGAGAATATGGGCACTTGGTTACACAACTGCTTTATACCATCATTATTTATGTTGGAATACTGCTCGGAAGAAATGAATCTCTGCTGTTTCAGTGGCTTAGTGTGCGATATTGAACAGCTGCCCATGCTTGGAAAAGACAGAACGTTCTGCTGACTCAATTCTGTTTGGGGAAGTAGGGAACCAACAGATGATTTTAAACGTGTCTCATTCTACCTCACAGCTATTTTTATCAGTGCAAGAAACTGTTCTTGATTTCCCAGTATGTTTGTGATTAAAATCTTAAAATGTCTGTTCTCTCATATTTATGGCTTCAAGGCCTTTTGGTTATGATGAGCTTGTTTCCCTCAAAAGCCTGCAATGTGTCCTTTAGCAGGAGTACCAGGGCAAGTGTGGGTCATGTGACTAGCCACATGCTGGCTAGCTCAGTGGTTAAGGTATCTGGCTGTAGAGCCAGAAGTTGGCAGTTCAGTTCCCCACTGTGCCTCCTAGGAGCAAAGACAGGCTCTGTGGTCTTGGGCAAACTGCATAGTTCCAAGATGATCCCAGAAGAAAGGCAATGATAAATCACTTTGGAGCCCTCTAACTAGAAAACCCTGAACAAGTTCACCATAAATCAGAATTGTTTCGACAACTCACAATGAGATTAGGAGTACCTTGGGCACCACAGCAATCCCACCATCATGTACTGGTGTTCTCATCTAACTATTATAAGAACGTGAAGAGAAGAAACACTATGTGTGCTGTCTTCATCCCATTACCAGAAATTTAACTTGAACATGAATAAAAGAGTATGTACATTGTATACGTCTGTTGGAATATTTGCATGGTTCATCCTCTTAAATTAACAATGATCAATTGAACATTTGTGTGCTTCATCAAATGCACAACAAATTTCCTTCCAACTGGCATCATCTTCATCATGCAAGACTCTATAATATTGTTCATTAAATAGGTAAATAGGTACTGCCATAAAAAGTGGGAAGGTAAAACAGTGTTTCCTTGCAGCCATGCCGGCCACGTGGCCATGGACTTGCACAACACTGGCTCTTCAGCTTGAATATGGAGATGAGCACTGCCCCTAGAGTCGGACATGACTAGCACGCATGTGTGGGGGGAACCTTTACCTTTACTTTATAGTTACTACTCTTCTGAGTGTCAGAATGGGACAATTGTTATTGGTCATACTTGAGCAGAATGTTCTAAATTTCCAGATTGGTTTGCTAGCAAATTGATTCTAGGGATTATTGTCTTAACATGGGAACCTCCCTATTAAAGATGATCAAAAAGTAGAGGTGAGATTTATGTATTGTCCAGAACTACATAAAAAGAGGATGAAGGAGATCCAAGCAAACTGAATGCTTAAGTCCCAGTCTTTACATGGCCAAAATAACAGTCACATGTACAAAAAGGGCATAAACCAGGAGGACTGGAGATGTTTGCAGAAGCACACATGAATAGGTGTGTATGAGTGGACACATAAATAGGGATGGGCACCCTCAATGAAAATGAAATGCTGTTCTGTAATTTTGTTAGCTTACGAATCATTTCATAAGCTAACAAAATGAGAGACCCCCATTTCGTTTCAAATAATAATGAAATTGTCATTTTTTTGTTAGAAATGAACTGTTTTGTTACTATCTAAAATGGGCTCCCCATGGTCCAAGGGGCACCAAATTTTTGGTAGCCCCCTTGGACTCTCCCATTTAAGCCCTCCAAATCTGGAGAGGTTTGGGGGTAAGGGGGTGCCCGTAGGAGCCTCCCCCTAATTGGAATAGGAAAGAAGCCAAGCAATTAGAAAAAAGGCTCCTATGGGCACCTCTTTTAGTATTTAATAACCCAGTTCCCTTACTCCAAAATGTTTCCAAATTTTGGGGGTTCCCTAAAATTGCTTTATGAAGGTACTCCTGTTACTTTGTGCCCCAAAGTAAGTAATTTTGAATGCATTTTTTTAAAAAATATGCACTCAAAAATTATTTTTTAAAATATGCAATCAAAATTTACTTACTTAGAGGTTCCAAAGTAGCAGGGGTCCCTTCCCAAAGCAATTTTAGGGAACCCCTTGAAATCTGGAAAGATTTGGGGGTAAGGACACTTAGTTATGAAGCTCTAAAGGGGCTGGGGATAGTAAATTGGCAATGTGTGTTGGGAGCATGGATGTTCAACTGGGGTTGACACTGGCATCACTTCAGCCCCAAATCAAAACATGTTTATTTACTAGAGCCTTCCAGGATTGAGGATCTTGCCCTGCACAGGATTTGACATTTTAATGCTTTGATTTTATGAGTTTTAGACAATTTAGATTTTAAATTGTTGCAATGATGTTATGTATTTTAGTTATCTTCTCCAGCTTTGAGATTTTGCAATACAGCTATGGAGGTTTTCAACAAACAAACCAACTCTATGGCCATCTCTCTCTCTCTCTCTCTCTCTCTCTCTCTCTGTATTGAAAAGGAGGGGAAATCAAGTGTCCCAGGCAGTACTATTAACATGCATGCATGTGATCTGAAAGTGAATGTCTTCAGTACAGCCCCTTCCCACCTGCAGAACAATAGAGGCAAAGATCTTGCCAGCTGCTCTTTGTGCCAGGAAAGCACTTACCAATTGCTGAACAATTCTCTGGGTGATGGGACCAACCTTGGCATGGGTACAAATGCAGCAGTTCTACATGTATTCAGCAACTGTCAAAGAAGCAGTCATGTTATTTCATTGAGCATCACATAAACAAAACAAAACACACAATCATGGGTTACCCTTAATACAGATAGTTTTATTTCAGTCTGAGCTTTTGTGGATTAGAAACCACTCATTCAGGCATAAATGAGCACAGTATTGGGTTAACTTTGCTTGGTGCAGAACTGCCAGCACAGAAGCAGCAACAGAGATGTGAAGAGGCGCAGCTCCCTGTCTGCTTGTGACTGTTCACACAAAGAGTTGTACACTGATCAGCCATGTGAATGGACAGGTGAGGAGACCTCCCTATGTCATCACTGCTGCTTATGTGTTTGCAGTTGCATAGAGGTTAAGTTGAATGGGATACTAGCCATGGAGTACATTGTTTAGGCCACTTGTTTGTCTACACAATGAACATTGTTGAGGGAGAAGGATTAGAGTGAAATGGGATACAATGACTGGTAATTGCAAAATTAATATTGTCAGTGAACTCTCAAAGTGCTGACTGCATCAACATGTTGGCATAAACCAGCAGAGTAATAAGTTAATGCTAAATGTCTGTAGCTAATTCACAACTTTTTTGGGGGGGTCACCTTGAAAGTGTGGAAGCAAAGAATCCTGTTGTCAAGAAATAATTAGTTTTGCAGAAGCATAGTTTTTCTGAAAACAATAATAATAATATTTTTGGTTACACACAGGGCAGCTGCAAAACCCAGCTTTTGATTCATCTACTAAAAACTAGAGATGGGAATGAATTGAAAAAATGGCATTTTGGTTTTTCATTTTTCATTGAGGGGGTCCGTTTCGGTTCGTTTTTGTTTTTCGTGAATTTTTGAAACAAAAATCATTTTCGTTTAGTCATTTTTCATTTTTCGCTTTTACCTGCTTTTTGCGTGATTTTTAAAGCATTTCTGTGCACGGGCGTCCCCCAACACCCCAGACCAGAGGGAAAACACTAAAAAGAATTGATGCTGGCAGAGATACAGTATAGACTAGGTATGCAGGGAGGCTGCAAAGGCAGCGGCGGGCGTTGCCCAGGGTGCAAGGCAGCCGCAGAGTGATTGCACTGCAGGGCAGGGGAAGGTACTCACTGAGAGGTATGCATGCACACACACAGGGAGGCTGCAGGACTGAAGCTAGAGAGAAATCTCTTCTTTCTCTCCCCTAAGAGCCAGGCTGCAGCCGGCAGGAACACAGAGACACACACCTGCCTGGCTGGCCTAAAGTGAAAATAATGAGATGCAGGGACAGCAATCCCACCCTAACTCCTACCGGAGACTGCAAGGACGACGGGGGCTGCCAGAGCTTTTTATGCCCTCTGTGGCTGCCAGACCTGCCCAGTCTGCAACCTGGGCATGCTATTGGTTGAAGTTGTCCAAGAATTTACATGATCCCATCACATGGCTTGCCTCCATTTTGTGGCTGGTGACATCCATTTTGTCATCCTTAAAGGGAAAAGAAAAATACATCATGATGGGAGAAGACAAAAACAAACATATTAAGGACCCCACCCCACCCTCCAGTAGGTATTATCAGACAGTATAAATAATGATCGCTGCGTTGTTATGGATGTCCAGGGCATTTTCAACATTTAAAACAGCACATTTCATTGCGCGTCACCATTAATGAAAAACGAAATGTAACAAACCTAATTTTCATGGTTCTGTTCGGTTCATTCCATTTTCATCACAATTTTTGTTATTCATTTCGTTACGTAATGAAACAAATAATGAATAACGGAAATGAAAAAAGTTCGTTTCATGCCCATCTCTACTAAAAAAGCTCACCCTCTGTTTAAGCTTTCACTAATAGGCTGGGTCTTATGGATATATTGCTAGTCATCAGCGTTTCTCCTTGAATGACTTGAAGGTCACCGTTTTGGAACAGAATCATTACAGATCAAGAATACAAAGGGAAACAGCTGAGATAAGATTCATATGCATGATGGACACACACAAGAATAGATTAAACATGAGTCATTATAAAATGTAATATTTCTATATTGCCATGTTTTTCATGGAATCTAAGGTAAAAACATTATATTGCCACTTTTTTCAATTTTGATCCCAAGGTAAAAATTCCCATTCTCTCCCCCCTCTCTTCAACCCTGCCCTGATCTGATCTGGTTTCTGTCTCTTGAGGAATTTACCCCGAAGCCATAAAACCACACTTAACATGTCAACCAGATCCCTGGCCAAATTCTCCTTCCTACCATCTCTACGAATCAACTCTCCCTCCTCTTCCCCCTCCCCTATCCACCCCCCCAATTCTATATACTACAGCCAATGAATATCTGGTATGAAATGTATATCCCATCACATATTATACTGCACACCTCATTGTGCTGCTATATGTCTGAAGAAGTGGACGTGTCTACAAAATGTTACATTAAAATATGAAAGTTAGTCTTTAAGGTGCCGCATAAGACTAACACAGCTATCCTCTCTGAAAATTCTACCATTAAAAAAAAGCCATATCCATTTTGAGCTGAGTGACATCGTGTCCACAGAGGTTGAAATGTTTTGACACTGGCTTTTGTGTGTTGCCATTTTCGACATGGCATTTGTGTCCATTCATTTCTTTTGTAAAGGTTGCCCTGTTTGCCCTCCACAGAACACAGAGAGTGTCATAGATCATTTCGGAAGATGAGCAATTAATGAGCTTCGCATGTTATGAGGGGCATCATTTGGTACTATAATCGTGCTTCTTGGATAGATGAGTGTTGTGTGTTTGTGTGTGTGTGCATCTACTCTCTCATCTGCTCTAGCAGCGATGTCACCTATAACAGTAGGGCTCATGTACATGCTCATCTAAATGTCACCATTAGGGCTCATTTACGTGTTTATCTTCTCAAAACTAGTGTCAGAATATCTCAGCCTCTGAGGATACCTTGTCACTGATGTCAAAGCAGCTATGGCAGGTATTAAAAGAAGGAAAGGCAGATGTAAGTGGAAGAAAGCTTTTCCTGAATATGATAAAACCTGAGCTCGCATGGTGTGTGCCTGGTTTAAACAGGAGCAGAAGTAGAAGGACAATAAGAGTTTAGTTATAAACAGGTAAAATTCCCCATGTCCAAAAATGAATCCAGACATAAACCTTGATGAAGGAGAACTCGATATCTAGATAGTTATATGCATGCTATTGCCATCTGTGTGCTACATATTCAAATGCTGAGAGTTATATTTATTTATTTAAAATATTTTAGTCCACTTTCCTCCTTAAGAAGGACCCAAGGTGGCTTACATTATAAAAATAAGTAAGTATATAGCTATGGTGAACACAATTGAAACAAATATTATATTATAAGTGATAAATAAAACCAATACATAAAACACATTTCGAAGCAAGAAGGACCAACTGTCCATTCAAACTACAGGAAAAAGACTCCATTTGAACATTAGGAAGAGCTTCATGAAGGTTAGAGCTGTTCAACTGTGGAATAAGCTGCCACAGAGGGTGGTGGAGTCTCTTTCTTTGGAGGTTTTTAAGCAAAGGCTGGATGGCCATCTGTCAGGGGTCCCATGGCAGGGGGTTGAACTGGATGGTCCTCAAGGACTCTTGCAACTCATGTTCCATCTGAACAAAGCATCTCCTCTCTCTCTCTCTCTCTCTCTCTCTCTCTCTCTGTGTGTGTGTGTGTGTGTGTGTGTGTGTGTGTGTGTGTGTGTGTGGTGGGCGAGGTCAACAGTTTGTTCAAACCATTAAGAACCTTCTGAAGTTGCCAAATCTTAGAATCATAGAATAATAGAAGTTGGAAGAAGGTCATCAAGTCCAACCCCTGCTCAATGCAGAAATCATAATCAAAGCAAATCTGAGAGATGGTTGTCCTATTTTCTCTTGAACGCCACTAGCATTGGAATGCTCACCACCTCCTGAGGTATTTGGTTTCATTGTTATACTGGTTTAACAGTTAATAAGTTTGGCCTAAATCTGGGTTCTTGTAACACCTTCTGAAGGCAGCCCTACCTATAGCACACCAGAGTAATACAAAAAGGACAGAACTAAGGTATGAGTCACTGGGGCCAAGTCAGATCTTACAAGAACCTATATAGCAGTGGTTCTTTGGCACTCCAGATGTTTTGGACCACAACTCTCAGAGCCCTTTGTCATTGGCAATCTAGATGTGAAATTCTGAGAGTTGTGGTCCAAAACAGTTGGAGTGCCGAAGGTTCACCACCACTACTATCTCGTATGTTAGCTTTGCATCGTACAGTTGCACTCTGAATTACCACAGGGAGCTGGGCATGAAACACAGGCCTAAACATGATAGTAAATTCAAGCGACAAATATTTCACAAAGAGTGTAACCACATTCAGCATAGTTTGGTTCTGTATTCCCGGATCTCCCTTTGGACTTATCCAGGATTCAGTTTATGTTTGCTCACTCTTCTCCAGTTTGACATTGGCAGCATATATTGGTTTCTTCCAAAATCCAAATTCTTGGATTTCAATGGAAAGGATGAATAGAGTTGGGTGTGATGGGCATGTTGATGGTACGAAGTCTCATGTACTTGTTGGAACAGCATGGGGGGCACAGCAGAACTGCAGTATAAAAACAGGTATTCTTCTCCCTCATCTTTGGAATTTGTTTCTCTAGGACAAGTTTGAGCCACAAAAGAGTGTCTCAGTGTACCCTTTCTGAAAGAAAGTGATCACTGCATTTTGTCAAAGATTAATAGTGTTTTTTAAGACTTTTATGCCTTAGAATGCTTTCTCCAGTTTTAGAGAAAAAAATACCATGTAAGAAATACATGTAGTCTGTAGGTCTCTCCCCCACCCCACAAAACCACTGGTTCTTTTCTTTTCTTTTCTTTTCTTTTCTTTTCTTTTCTTTTCTTTTTTGTTATGTATATCTTTAAATTTCACATTTGCAAGAAAAGACTCTGAGCTTTTAAAAGGTCTTTTACTCTTTTGCCTTTTGGAAAATATTATAAGCTAGATTACATGTGTTCTTTCACATTGCCTTAACGTTGTAGCCATTAGTATGAATCCATCAGTTAATTATGTAAAAAACATGCCATAATTCATTCATGAGAACTATTTTTAAAACAATTATAGCAGCCTCCATTTTTCTAGTTGGGTAGGAGCAATAGTGAAGGAAAGACTTGGGTGGGGGTGTAATTATACACCTGTCTATGACCCCAGATAACCCCACTATCTTTCTTTTGCCTGGGAACTGCACAAAATTAATCTAAGGAAATGTTACGAGTGTTACCCTCATTGCAAGCATCAGGTCTGTTGTGTAATCCTGCTGTACTGTAGATGATATGGAGGTGAGAGACTATGAAAGAAACATCCAAGAAAATCACCATCATAATGGTGTTAACATCCGTGGCAGCATCCATAGAGGGGATGTCATTAAAACAAAACAAAACAAAACAAACCACTGAGTGTAGGGATAATTCAGTTAGAGAAGAATCTAAGAATGCCACAGTAACATTCTGAGGTTCAGTGTGCAGAGAACAGAAAGTGAAGTAACTGGAAGGGTTGATGGGAACCACCTTATTACACTTCTTCTAATTGAAAGATTATCCTGTGTAGAATGCTAAGAAGTCAGTGGATTTTATGGCAGTGCTAATGTGTGTGCACGTATTGATCAAGCCACTTTTATGACTAGGTGGTACCCTGAAGCTTCATTATTGACATTTCCATTTGGTTTCATTCCCCCCTAAAGTAAAAGAATATTTTATTTTATTTTTCTTATATTATTATTCAAAATACCAGGCACAGTCAAAAATATAAAAACATTGATTGGTATTACATAACAGATACAAGTTTTAACCAAAAATCTAAGTATCTGTTAAATATTGGTACAGTACGTATGCTGTTCTCAATAATGGCATTTTTGTAGCGATGATGATGATGATGATGATGATGATGATGATGATGATGATGATGGTGGTGGTGGTGGTGGTGGTGGTGGTGGTGGTGATGATGATGCAAAGTTTAGTGCCATCTAACCATAGCACTTCTGAAAATACTACCTTGGAAGTCTGGGACTTCAATCTACTTCCTAACAATCTGAATTTGGCTTCCAGGACTGACCACTTGGCCTTCCCGACATCATTGGTACCAACGTGTGCCATGACCACTGGCTCATTCCAGGTTCTCTCTAACAAGCTATCTAGATTTCTCGTGATGTCTGCAACCTTTGCACCTGGCAGGCAAGTGACCATACGATTATCATGCTCATCCATCCTTCTGTATTTCTAATAATTGAATATCTAGTACAAGGAGCCTCTCTCCTGCAGCCTGTTCATCTACATGCACCTGATCCTGTATCTCATGAATTGTGATGAGGGAGAGATCCTCAGGTGGAACCAGTTGTTCCTCTGTGCATGCCTCATGAGGTATGATGAGAGAAAGAGCCTCAAAATGATTGTGCAATTTGAGACTGTCTGAGCGATTCCCCGGCTTTGTACTTCTTTGAATCACATTCCTCCATACTTCTACCTCCTGAGTTAATGAAGTGACTTCTTCCTCAGAAGTGTGCCATGTCTCTTTTTTGTCCTGGATAGTCTGCTCCGCTCTGCCCAAGAACAGCTCAAGCTCCTTGATTTGTTGCTGGTTAGATATGCGGGCCTCTAGCTGCTGGAACTTTTAGTAGTGCAACCAGCTTGGACTCCAAAGTAGCAGGGATACCTTTCCAAAATGATTTTAGGGAACCCCCTGAAATCTGGAAATATTTGGGGGTAAGGGGACTTAGTTATGAATATCTAAAGGGGCTGGGGGTAGTTATTTGGCGTGGCAAAGTGTGCTGGGAGTGTGGAGGTAAATCAGGGAGTTTACTCTATGGCATTAATTCCCTAATTGCCTACATGCTCCCAACACACATTGCCAATTTACTATCCCCAGCCCATTTAGAGCTTCATAACTAAGTCACCTTATCCCCAAATATTTCCAGATTTCAGGGGGATACCCTGATTTCCAGATTTCAGAGATACCCTGACCTGTCAAAAAGCCCCAGCTGGTAGGCAGGGATCACAAGGAAGAAGGCAGGCAGGAAGCAGCTGAAAAGTGAAGCTCTGTTTGAATTTACCACTTCCTTCTTTTACTGCCTCCTTCCTTCTCCTGTGCACCCAGGGAGGTTTTCAGGACAGGCAGTGCTGTGGGCAGTGGGCGATGGCCCCATTGCCCACAGCACTGCCTGTCCAAAACAAACACACACACACTGGGAGGAGAATGTGGCAGGGGGAGAAAGGAGCAGTCAGGCAGGAAATTTACTTCTGCCTGGCTGCTCATTTCCTCCTACCCACCCACCTCCCAGTTGGGATCGAGCTGTCAAAATCAGCTGGGAGGCGGTTGCAAGGAGGATTTTGAATCCCCCACCGCACCAGCTAGAGCGCTAGTGCGGTGGAGAATTCATTTCATTTCATTTCATTTTGCTTCATAAGTAACAAAAAATTGAAACATTTCATTACTTACAATACAAAATGAAACACAGGGGGATGAAGCAGAATAAAACGAAACACATTTTTCTGTTTTGTGCTCATCCCTAGTCCTGACCAGTAAAGCTATGTGTTTCACACAGCATGTCTTCCATCTTCTGTACTGTCCTGCTGCTAGCCATAGAGTGAACTAACAGTCTTTAGCTTTTCGTTTGTCCATCCACCAGTTCCACCATGAAAGAAGCACAAGGACATTGATCTGTTTACATCTGTTTTTACACTTATGATTTACAGTAAATTGGTAGGAAAGAGGAACAAGGGATTAGCAGAAACTAAGTACAGTATTCTGTACACAATCAGCAAGCATAATACCCTACATGTTCAACACTTGCTCTCCCAAAATTACTCCTCCTGCCAGACAACAACACTACCAGGGGAGGAGGGAGTAGAATCCAGCTGTGGCATCTTTATATCCTTGAATCACTATCTGCCTGCCTGAACAGCCAACAGAGGACAATAACATTTGGCTTTGGGCAGAGGTCCCCAACCTTTTTGGCATCCATGGCTGGCTTTCTCGCTGCGCAGGACTTGTGTGTGTGTGTGTGTGTGTGTGTGTGTGTGTGTGTGTGTGTGTGTGAGAGAGAGAGAGAGAGAGAGAGAGAGAGAGAGAGAGAGAGAGAGAGAGAGAGAGAGAGAGAGAGAGAGAGAGACTGACCGACTGACTGATCTTTCTGCAAAGTATATTCTGTTTCTTCAAGTAGTGAGGTTGTAAACAAGTCTTAACAGAAGTAACTGATGCCTCTGAGTAACTATTCTCTTCTTTACTATTTAAATATTTAGGCAGGAATTACTATGATGTGTCTCATGGTACGGAACCAGAGGAAAAAATATATTGGTCATTAAAGTTCAAATTAATAGTTAATTACTCTTTTAAAAAGAGAGAGAATGGAAAAGAAGCCAATATCTCTGATGATAATAGAAGTCAAACTCATCACACAATATCATTAGGCATCAGGGCATATTGTGATTAATCTCCCCAATGCAGTATTTTGAAGTTTCTATTTTTACATTGTGCTTTTAAAACAAGCTTTCAAACTCCTGATCAGAAGAGCTGATTTCCTGAGCTGCCAGTGGGAATCATTGAAATGTCATTCATGCTGCAACACGCTACTTAGTCTGGAACACACCAGGGATCTCTTGTCTCTTTGGGTGCATGCATGCAAGTACATTCAGTGTGCAATTCGGGCACTAACCTGTTGTGCAGTGGTAAATACCTGACATTAAGGAGCTGAATGTGTCTCTACAGCCGTGCAAGCAGTTGGGTTGATGCAAATCCAGCAACTTTCAGCTCCATCAAGAATAGGATTTGTGCTAAATTAAGGGGGCCAAATGTCCATTGGAGGCCAAGCTGCTCCAGAATACTTTGCAGAACAGCAGGAATAGCTCGGAATAATAGGCTGTTGACAGAAAAGTCCATTTCCTGCTCTGCTGCTAAACTGAGCTAAAATAGGGAAAGGAAGCCTGGGAGGAGGGGAGAGCAGATGATATCAACATCCTTGGTAATCAAAAAGCCCTGGTTATTTTGATTTGACATGACAGCAAAACTAGTGCACTAGCTCCTGATAAGCAAATCAGTTTGTCAGTTTGTCATGGGGGCAGACAGCCCATGGCTGTCTAAAAGAAAGAAGAAAATGAAAAGCCCCAAGCCCTACTGCCCCCACCAAAGCCCCCTGCCAGCTCCCTACCTTAATCACTGCTTCCACCAGTACCCAGGCCTCCACCGCCACCACCATCTTTGCAAAGCTCTGGAGAACATACTCATTTTGGCAGACTGTGAGAGTCTGGGGGAAAATTAGAGATGCTAAAAGTGAACTTAAAGGAGCCTGTGAAAACAAAACTGGGCGACTCATGTAACTTTCATAGGAACAGTTACTCAACGTGTTGCCACAGAGAAGTGCCAATTGCACGTTTGCACCCATGCCACTTCTCTTGGTGGTACATATGAAAGATCCTCTAAATCAGATCTTGATCTCTAAACAGGAGTATGCAGCCTTTAAGACCTGGCTCCAAAACTTTTGTCCTTATTGTTGATCCAAGTGTGGACAAGGGCAGAGACTATTTACAGTGGCAAATTGATTCTGGAAAAGAGCCGAACCAAACACATCCAATGTAACAGAGGAGTGTGAAAATCCTCCTAAGAAACACTTTAATAATCCTCATCCTTGTAAAAGGATCTGTGAATGCAAGCCGCTCTTACTAGGATGAGGATCATTAAAGGACCCAAGGTGGCTTACAGTAATGAGGGGCAATATACAGCCCAGAACATTTAAGATATATTGTACAGGCTTTACCTTCATTGATGGTAGGGATCAGTCAAATAAAATTTGCTTTGTTTTCTGGGTTCTTTTAATAAAGAATGCACTCATCCCTTAACCTTGGTTCTGCTTATTTCAGCACTTTCACCCACCTGGGAGGGCCAGGTCCCCCCTTTTTTGCAACATTTCTGCTTTTTTGGTTACATCCCCTTTCAGGCCTATCATTTCCCACCTGGTGGCATCTGTTTGAACTTGGCCCCTTGCAGCAGTATGAAATTCCAGTTGCTTGGAGAGGGAAGAACATTTTGAAAATTTGCTTATATTATCTGTGCTAGCACTTAACACATCTCCACCTGCAGAGGCTCTGGGGGCAGGTGTGGTGGCCTCCTCTCTTCACCCCCCCTTAAGATCTCAAAGAGATACTTTGTGAAAGACATATCCCGCCAATGTCAGTGCCATTGGAAAGAGTGGTCGAGGCCCTGGTCCCATGAGGGAAATATTATGTAGTTATCCAATAGTTACAGTGGGTTCTTTTTCCCCAGTCACATGATACAGAGTCAAGACCATGACAATTTATTTGCCAGCGGGGTGACTGAGTAACATTTCCACATTGCCGCAAGGACTGAGCCAGAAAAGTGACAGGGAATAAAAAGCTTCCGTCTTGCTCCCGGCTGTTTTGGGGGGCACTTCAATGAACTACAGGGCACCACGAGGCCACACTTTGGGAAGGTCTGTGCCCATGGTTGTCATTGTTGTTGTTTTTTAATTCATGGATGACCTTAAACACTGGTATTTTGGTGACCTTATTATGCCTAATTCTTTGAGAGTGGTCACTTGCTTAAGAAAATCAGCTGGTCATTTGCATAAATTATTTTAGTGCAGAATAAATGAGAACCCCTTTACGGGATTGTCTGTGAAGATTATCAGTCATCCAGATGAGTTTATTTTGAAGTCGAGTCGTGGCAACTGGACTTCTGGTTGAGTCTAGTTGCCGTAACTCAATGTCCATCGCAGGATTTAAAAACACCAGCTTCACCAATCATCTTGGCTCTGATTTTGCCCCTAGCATTGCTGTGGAAAAGGCAACAATTTGTGGAAACCAAAAGCATCTTGAGACAAATGAAACCAGCAATAGAGGCAGACACTGTGACTTGAATTCCATTCGGTTCTCCCACGAAATGTCATTTTTAAAGGTTGATTAACTGCAATTAATGTTTCATTATTCAGAATTATAATGGTACAGCTGCAGTGCAGTTTTGATATCACAGTGCTCACAGATAGAAAGTACTTCAAAGCAGCCCAAGGGGAACATTTTTGCATTCTTTTTTTTTTTTTAACAGCAATTATTATTTCTCTTTTCACCTTTCCAGCCTACATTTAGAAAAAGAGTTACCCCCATCTCGGTTCTTAAAGACAACAATATTGACTCAAATGTATTGCACTCAGAAGTGTAAGTGACAAGAAGCCAGCTAGAAAATCCATTCCAAATGATATAGTAATAGACTCAGCCTTCCTGAAAGAGCAGGAGAGGAATAAATAGCTATTTTCTCCCTGTCTGAATCACCCTGAATCACCCTGAATTTTTTTCCAGTTCTTTAAATGTATGTCAGAAAGAACTGCATCCAAGTGTTCTCAGAAAACATTTCAACAAACCTGGAAATTCTTTCCACAATGAGAAGAAATAAATCAAAATAGGTTTCTTTTTATTTGAAGGTATAGGAGGGGATCTTTTTTGGTTACTACTCCGGTCTCACTGTGATTTTACTGCTCTTTTTGCTGCGAAAGACTGTGCAGCAAAAGATCGTGCCTTCACTCTGAAGAGCAGTATTTTGGTACCCTGGTCGACCACACCTCCGGAAGTACACTTTAACTGCAGCATTTTGTACCTCTGCTAGGAGTTGTGTTAAAATACTTCTGTTATTGATGCACACTTTTTAACGCCTCAAACGAGGTGCAACCCCAGAAAATTCACACCAATTAGATTTGTACCCCCTTTTCTGCCACTTCCTGTAGTTCTGCCTTGGTAATCGTTTATGCTACTGAATTGGTGGCATACCGGCATGCTGGCACAATTTTTACTGACTTTTTGCCTGCAATTAAAATCGATTTTAAGAAGAAAAACTGCTACCAAAACTGCATCAATTTAAGATGCACAGATAGGTATAAAGTACACAGAAGTGGCTTACCAACCCCTTCTTCTAGGGATGCTTTAGGACTCCTGGACATAAAAATGGGGGAAAGGACATGAGGAAGTTCTCCAACCTTTGCTCATTCTCAGGCATCTGCAGGTAGAGCTTGCCAAGCAGCTTTCTGAAAGTCTGGAGTTTTTGTGCCCATCAGCCTTGGCAACACTGGGCTAGACAGATCAAAGGTTAAATGTGGCATAAAGCAGATTTTCAAGCCCTATGTATAATATTCCAGGGCATTAAGAATCAAACTGCTTCTTTTCCCTTTTCATGGCACCATCCTTTTAGGCAGAACATAAATCTCAACCCTTACCCCAGAATGTCAATAACCGTTAAGTGAGTACCAGTCGCTGTCAAAGTATATAACATCCTTGAGAGATTATCTCGACTCTTCCTCAGTCTCTCTCTCTCTCCTCTCTCCTCTCTCCTCTCTCTCTCTCTCTCTCTCTCTCTTGCTGAACAGAATAGCACGTTCCTTAAGAACATTTTAACCATTCTCATTTTAGAAAATAGGGGTCCTCCTCCCTCTGCACGCACAAGAGAAAAGTCTTGTTTGACTAGAAGAATGAATGTCCCTGGGAACTGGAGAAAAGAAGGGTATATCTCTTGTGTCTGCTGGACCTCTCTACAGTACAGCAGACCTGATTCTCAACAATTCATGCCCCATCTAATTGGATCTGTACCCTGGATCCAAATCAGTTTGCAAGACCTCCCTTCACCAAAGACATGCACTGAAAAAGTGGCTAGATCCTTTTTTAACTCAGTGTGTTGTTAGTCTGATGAACTCCCTGCCACAGGATGTGGTGATGGCATCTGGTCTGGATGCCTTCAAAAGGGGATTGGACAGATTCCCTGGAGGAAAAGTCCCTCACAGGTTACAAACCATGAGGGAGATGTGTAATCTCCAGGCTTAAAACCAGGGTACTTCAAGAACCAGATGCAGGGGAGTGGTAGCAGGAGACAGACATCTAGTCTCATGCACTCCCAGATGCATTTGGCGGGGCCATTGTGAGATACAGGAAGCTGGACTAGATGGGCCTTTGGCCTGATCCAGCAGGGCTCTTCTTATGTTCTTATGTTCTTTGGTTTAGCACTGAAGTACAGTATATGATAGATGCTAAAGAAGGGTGTAAATATCACAGGGGGTTGATGCAGTGGTTTTGATATAATGCAGAAAATGTTTGCTCTTTCCTAGGAACTGAAGGGAAGGGAAGGGAAGGGAAGAAAAAGATGAAGTATCCTATTTATGTTCTGGACACAGACAGATTTGTACTTTGGCTTTACTTTCTTTCAGAACCAAACCACACCAATTCAGTTAGTAGTCTGGGGCGGCTTCGCCCATATCGAGTGGGCAGCCCTGGTTTATGTTATAACTAAGAAATTAAAAGCTAACATGGACCTTGTTTTGTATAGGATTTCATTTTAATCTTGCATCACAATACCAATTCAGGAAAACAGCTTAATACACAGAAGAAGAGCAAATTATAGTGCAACCATAGTCAAGAGTTTAGCCAGAGTGGTCCTTAGAACAATATGCATCCATGTATAGTTGAAGTCAATGAAACTGAGTGGTTAACTCTATAATTTACTGGACATTAGGCTGTCCAATGGGCTAAATATGGAGCCAAGATCCATTGGGGAGGCTGTCCATAGGCAAGGAGAAGTCAGGGCTCCAACTAGGGGAGGCTGTGAAGATTCTCAGTCATCCAGGTGAGTTTATCTGGAAGTTGAGTCATGGCTACTGGACTTCTTTTTGAGAGATAGAAACATTTTGCTATTCATCCAAACAGCTTCATCGGACCGATGAAGCTGTTTGGATGAACAGCGAAACGTTTCTATCTCTCAAAAAGAAGTCCAGTAGCCATGACTCAACTTCCAGATGAACTAGGGGAGGCAGGCAGAGCGTGTTCCCTGGTTGCCATGCTGGGGGAGGGGGACACCAAAATGAAAAAAATAGCATCCCTATTTTGTACTATTCCTCCCTCTGCACACAGAATCCATGTATGCACCAGGTGACACAGACGCTGGTTATGGGCCTGGGAGGAACAACCTCTTGGCAGCTAATAAGAAGAGATGTGTGGCAACTTCAAGTATGGCAATGACTGAAGTCCTGTGCCCACTGGGGGCAGAGATGGCACCAAATGGCAAGAGATGAGATCAGACTCTGATATGAAAGTTTTCCATGCTTAAAAAACAGTAGGAAATGTATATGGTTCACAACTTGTACAACAACCAGATGGAATCCTTGATTACTACAACAGATTTTATAGGGGTACAAGGTAGACACACTGCCTACCTTCCCTTTTCTGGTAAATAAAAGCAGGTCAGTGGGACATTTTGGAGCCCTTGTTCAATTTGAATCATCTCCTTAGCTGGTGTAAAACTGGACTGGCTGGATAGTTCAGCGGTTAAGGTCATTTTCCAAGGAGAAAGGTGGGGGTCATTATTAAAAATAAATAAATAAATCTGGCTGTGCAACCAGAGGGTGGGAATTTGATTCCCTACTGTGCCTCCTAGAGAAGCCAGTCTGTTTAGCCTTGGACAAAGCTCCACAGTCTCAGTGTCCCTCCTGAAGAAGGTGGCTGGTCAGCCACTTCTAGGTACTCTCTACCAGGAAATCATAGGTCAGATTTGACACACTGGGACATCCTCCTCCTCCTCCTCCTCCTCTTCCTCCTCCTCCTCCTCCTCCTCCTCCTCTAATTCTTAATTTTCTTAGTACTTGTTTTTACCATTTGAGATATAATATTCATTCATTCCATTTAAACTAGCAGCATTTGTGGTCAATTTGACTATCTCTAACCAACCTGCTTGCTTAATAGCCTGCCAGAAGTGTAGCATTTTATTTCATGATGGCTTTACTCTGCTATCTGTTGTCTGGTCTGCAGTCTTGGAAGAAATTTATTATTATTATTATTATTATTATTATTATTATTATTATTATTATTATTATTATTATTATTATTATTATTATTATTATTATTATTACTACTACTACTACTACTACTACTACTACTACACAGCAGTTATGATGATGATGATGATGATGATGATGATGATGATGATGATGATGATGATGCAAGCAGATCCCAGTAAGGTGGCCTTCTGAGCTGACTGATGGTGACTTTGTCAACTCCAATTTCTTCTAAATACTTGCTTAGCTCTTTAGGCATCGCACCCAGCGTGCCGATTACCACTCGGACCACCTGTAGCAGTTTATGCCAGAGTCTCTGAAGTTCATTTTTTCAGATCCTGATATTATTATTATTATTATTATTATTATTATTATTATTATTATTATTATTATTATTATTATTATTATTATTATTATTATGTAGAACAGAAGCTGGTGTTAGACATACATACCTCCTCTCCAAAACCCATAAGCAAGGGTGGGTTTATGCTTGGTGTATAGACATAAAAGAGACTTTAAGCTGATGGGCATGAAACTGGTTTTTCTGGAAATACCACTGTAAGGTAACACAGTCATTTCTCACTCTTATCATTGCCTTCTTTAACAGCTCTCTCAGTTTCTTTATCTAATCAGACACCTTGGATTTGGATTCTGAAAATAGATGCCACTGCCATCGCTGTGGTCAACCAAAGATGAACTCCAAAGCTCAGTGCATAGAGGAAGTCTATTACTGTGATCACAGTTCTAGTATGATGTCTCCCTTTACAAGGATTATTTATCATTTCATGTTTTTGTAGAACTAGGAAGCAGCAATAAGCATCTCCTTTGCCTAATAAGATGTCAAAAACAAATAAGCAAAATACTTCATCCAAAGTTTAATTTTATTTTTAAACTGACTCATCCCTGTGCACTCAGACATAATTCCAGTTACTGAATGTGCAAGCATGCAATGCCACATTTGAAATTAACTATTTTTGTGACATTAATTTTGCATAGAGGAGAAATTAGGTACATTAGCTAACAGTGGTACCTTTACTTATGAGTTTAATCTGTTCCGAATGCATGCTCATAAGTCAAAAAGCAGCCATATATTTAAAAAAATCAAATAAATAAATAAATAAATAAATAAATAATAAAAAAAATTAAGTAGAGCCGACTGCATCTACAAATTGTAAGGCAGCAGTTAAAATACCAATGGTTTTCCGCTGTTAAGTCAAATTACTCGTAAGTAGAGCTGCTCGTAAGTAGAGGTAACATGGTATTTTAGTAAAAAATAAGTTCCCAGTGACAAGAGGCAATTCCATATCTGATTGAATATACATATAAACATTGATGTAAGTTCTGTTATTTTCTGAAATCCTGAGGCATATCTCCAGAAGGATTTGAATCTTTATTAGCGATGGGCATGAACTGCCAATTTAGCAGTTCGTGCCGGTTCATTTATGAGATGAGCAGGTATTCAGCGCATCAAAGCTCCACCTCCTCTGATGGGTGCCCACTCAGACTTGGCACACAGAGGAGGCAGGGCATGTATTTATTTTATTCATTTAAACTATTTATATTCATTTAAAATATTTTTTCTCCAAAGGAACCTCTTTCTTTCTTTCTTTCTTTCTTTCTTTCTTTCTTTCTTTCTTTCTTTCTTTCTTTCTTTCTTTCTTTCTTTCTTTCTTTCTCTACCCATGGCATACTTGCAAATAAGTTAGTAGAATGTGGGATAGATATTGCCACTGTTAGATGGATTTGTAATTGGTTGACTGATCACACCCAAAGGGTGATCATTAATGGCTTCTCTTCAGCTTGGAGACCAGTGGGGTGCCCCAGGGTTCTGTTCTGGGTCCAGTGCTGTTCAATATCTTTATTAATGACTTGAAGGAAGGAATAGAGAGTAGGCTGGTCAAATTTGCAGATGATACCAAATTGGGAGGGGTTGCTAATTCCCTAGAACAGGGGTCTGCAACCTTTAAGACATAAAGAGCCACTTGGACCCATTTCCGACAGGAAAAAAAACTGGGAGCCGCAAAAACATTGAGGCATTTAAAACAAATATAACACTACATATATTGTTTCTTACCTTAATGCTATATACAGGATCGTACAGTCAGCTGTCAATCTGAAGAAGTTTGTCCTGTTTGGGAAGGTCTTCAATATCACTCCATTTATGATTCTGAGCCAGAATTGCCTTCTGACGGGCAACATTCTCAAGAGTAGCGGTCAAGCATTTGAACTTGGACACCCATATATGTTTGTCAGCTATATCGACAGGCGACCTAGCCCCGAAGTCCTCAGGCTCCGGCCACGTGGGGGCAAAACTCCACGCCGTCTAAGTAACCGAATGGGGCATCCCTGTCCTGGAGCGCCGAGGTGGCAGGAAGCCGTAGCCCTGGGATGCCTTAAATTCCCAAGCTGCCTGCCCTGCAACAACAGCAGCAGCAGCGACAGCCAGAAGGAGCCTCCCGCCAAACAGCCCCACGTGCCCACCTTCCACCCAACCTACTCGCTGCTGCCAACGCCTTCCATCGCTCCCCCAAACCTGGACCGGGGGTGAAATGGCCACCAACCACCATGACTCCCCCCCACCTCTCCCGACCCCCACCAGCCAAGGAAGGAGAAAAGGGGTGGGGGTGGCGGGGCTGCGCCTGTGCTTTTGATTGCCTCTCATCAGGCAGCGTGGCTTAGCTTTTAACCCTTCGAGGCACACGAAGGCCCCGCGGAGGAAAAAAAACTTAAAGGCAAAGACAAAACGGGGTGGGGGGAGGGAGAGAGAGGTGGGCGCTTCTAGGAAGCCGACAGAACGTTCCCGGGAACCGCCGCGCGCCAGGCTGGAATCCTCCTCATCCCTCCTCCCCCCTGCCCACTCTTTGGCCGCTTCCTCAAAGAGGAGGAATCCCGGATCACGCGCCGGAGTCCAGGCAGCGGTGGGAAGGCGGGAGCGCGAGCGCGAGCGCATGCACTCTCCTCCCTCCCTCTTTTGCTCTCTCTGCCCCGCCATCCTTTCTCAGCGGCAGCCCGGGGGGGAACATGTCGGCGGGTGAAAAAAATTAACCCCTTCCTCGCTGGGCGTGGGCAGTATTTTTTATTTTAAAGCCGCTCCTTTGGGCCACACAGCGGCCTAAAGCCATCCTTCTTGCTTGCCTCCCTCCCTCCCGCTTCCTTCCTTCCTTCCCTCCCTCCCCCCTCCCGACATACACACCTCCCAGAGCCGTGGCAAAGGTTGCAAAGAGCCGCATGCGGCTCTGGAGCCGTGGGTTGCCGACCGATGCCCTAGAGGATTTGATGAAAATCCAAAAGGACCTTGACAGATTAGAGTCCTGGGCCAAAGCTAAAAGAATGGGATTCAACAGAGGGAAATGTAGGGTGGTGTATCTAGGTAAAAAGAATGGATTGCACAGATATAGGATGGGAGATACCTGGCTGGAAAATGTGAAACGGATCTGGGAGTCTTGGTGGACCACAAATTGAACATGAGTCAGCAGTGTGATGTGGCGGCCAAGAAAGCCAACTTGATTCTTGATTACATCAACAGAAGTATAGTGTCTAGATCAAGGTAAGTGATAGTACTACTCTATTCTGCTCTGGTCATACCCCATCTGGAGTACTGTGTCCAGTTCTGTGCACCTCAATTTAAAAAGAATGTTGACAATCTTGAATGGATCCAGAGGAGGGCGACCAACATGATTGAGGGTCTGGAAGAAATGTCTTACGAGGGGTGGCTTAGGGAGCTGGGAATGTTTAGCCTTACAAAAAGAAGGCTGAGAGGGGATATGATAGCTATGTTTAAATATTTGAAAGGATGTCACATTGAAGAAGGGACTGGTTTGTTTTCCATGGCTTCAGAGATTAGGATTTGGGGCAATGGTCTCAAACTACAGGAAAAGAGATTCAATTTAAACATTAGGAAGAACTTCATAACAGTTAGAGCTGGTTGGCAGTGGAATATGCTGCCACAGAGGGTGGTGGAGTCTCCTTCTTTGGAGGTTTTTAAGTAGAGGCTGGAGGCCATATGTCAGGAGTACGGTGATGGGGGTACCTGCATGGTAGGGGGTTGGACTAGATGGCCCTCGAGGTCTCTTCCAACTCGATGATTCTTTCTTTCTTTCTTTCTTTCTTTCTTTCTTTCTTTCTTTCTTTCTTTCTTTCTTTCTTTCTTTCTAATGGACAGAGCACAGGTTAGCCCTTATTATTCAGAAATATACTCTACTATAACTGCCACAACTCCATTTTTTAGAATCATAGAATTGGTGGTTTGTTGAGTTACTTGGAATTCATTTCTGGAAAGCTCAACTTCATTTATACTCCTCAGCTGCTCTTCAAGTACAGAATTCTAAGTTCCATACTGCCTCTCAATCTAAAGACTGCTTAGCCACCACAAACTGTTTGCAGGCTTTTTCTTGACACATTTGCCAATGGGGGTTGGGATCAGTGGAACCACTGGAAACTGCACCGCTGCTGCAATTTGACAGTCATTATAAAAGATTTTGCTGCCACTAGAGCTGAGCAATAACTGCTGTGCTTAGAACATGGTGACAATACCCACCAACATAATGGAAATTATTACAATGTTTAAGGAAGAGTGCCTTGTCCCTTTCCAGAGGGAAATATAAAAATGCATGTATAGTAGGACAGCTGTATCCATGGGGGATAGGTTTCAGGACTGCCCATGGATATCAAAATCCATGGATAAGAACTGACACTCTTATCCAGGTGTGGTGGTGGCGGCGAGGGGTCTACAGTATTGGTGAAGTGCCAGGGATGAAAGCGGTGATGATGCGTAGCCACTACCTTTGCCTAGAATGTCCAAATAACCTCCTGCTGGGGAGGGGTGAAGAGCAGCAAAAGTCCATTCCCCTCCCACTCCACAACCCCCATTCGCTCCTGCCCTTACCGCCGAACTAGCAATGTCTCCAGTGTCTCCTCAGCAGTTGTCACTAGACAAGGGCACGACTCGGCAAAATTGTCGTTTCCATTTTCAGTTATCTTTTCCGTTACGTAATGGAAACGGTAACGATAATTAAGCCGTCAAAACTCGAACTCGAACCAAAAAAAGAAAAATTTGGTCGGGTTTTTCGTTTCCGTCTGTGGCATAGCGGCAATCGCGTGCTGCGAAGCACAGAAAAAGTTTTTTAAAGTTTTTTTTTAAAAAACCCCGACTCCCGGCCAAAAAAGCAGGCAAAAATAAGCCTGCCTGAGGCTTTGCCACCTACCAGAGGGGTGGTTTCTGGGGGGTCCCCGGCCTTTCCCCCCCCTTCTCCTGTCCTGGGCTGCTTGCACCAGGCTGGGGGGGGGTCATCCTTGTCGTCTGTCTCGCTGCATGCCATGTGGTGGTGGGGGATCCAAAATGGCGACCGCAATTTTTCTTTTGAAATCGTGGTCAAAAAACACACCAAATCACCACAGAAACATGTGAAATTTATTTATTTTAAATGCCTGAATTTTTATAGTAGCAGCAGTGGGTTTTTTATAGCAATAAAACTTCATATTGATTTTATTTTATTTTATTTTATTTTTTATTTTTTTAGACCTGCCCATTTGGGTTGGGCATGGGATGGGACCATGCAATTTTTTTGAACCATTCCACCAATGGCATTGCCAGGTTTTTGACTGACACTTCTGGATGTCTCGGAGGGCATAAAAAGCCGAGGCACCTTCCAGAAATCGCAGTCGGGTGTATGGATGTGGTTGAGGGAGGAGGGCTGGCTGCTGGTGCTGGTGTGATCCAATCGAGATTGAGGAGGGAGGCTGGAGGCTTTAGGATTTAAGTTAGGCAGGCAGGGAGGGAATTGAATTTAGAAAATAATTTCTTTGATTCCCTGCAGCTTTGTCTGCTGAAGGGAATAGCAGTTTATTCTTTATTTCTTCTCTGGCAGTTTGAGGATTTTTTTCTGATATTGGATAAAGGGGGAGGTTCAACTGGGAGTGGGAGGTGTGGATTTATTTTAAAAATATATTATATACTACCATTTATTTTCTATTTTCCCAACTTCAATTTGCTTGCACACACAAACATTTGGGGTGCAAGCCAAGAAGAGAACCTCTATCCTAAGTGATATCCTAACTGCCCACTCGCCCGCCCACCCGCCCACGCCGCCACCCGCCTGCGGCTCGCGCCACCTCCCGCCAACTCGCCCGCCCGCGGCCGCCGCCCACCCATGGCCTCCCAGCCACTGCCCCCGCCCCCGCACCTCCCCCCCCGCCCGCCCCCAGCCCCACCCTCCACCTAGGGCGCAAAAACACCTAGTGCCGGCCCTGATTGCAGGACGCCCCTGTGCTCTGGGAAGTCAAATCATGCTAAATCGTGGTGGAAACGACAAACAACAAACGGAAACGACAAATTTTTGAAAAATTTCGCAACAAACCGAAACGACCCAAAATGGACCCGTTCCGACAAACGAAAACTTGAAACGTCATTTTTCCTGGTCGTGCCCATGTCTAGTTGTCACAGTGGTGGTGGTGGCTGCAGCATCTGTGGTGGCGGCAAAAGAGGCACCCACATAACCCTGAGTATACCTGTGGGCCATGCAGGTACCTCTTCCACTGCTGCCTCTGCCACCAATGTTGTGGACTGCTACTGATGCTGCAGCCGCCGCCACTGCGGCAACTGGCTATTTGCTTTATGATCCCCTTTTCAGCTGTTTTGTGGCAGTAGCCTGCTTTGTGGCTACTGATTTTTTAAAAATATTTCCCCCTCAAACTGTAGATAAGTGAATCAGTGGTTAATGATCCAGCGGATAAGCTGGTTGTACTGTATTCTTACTCTGGAGTGTAGTTTTTGTATAATAGTAGTAGCAAATCAGGGACAATGAGACCCACAAAAACACGTTTCAGGATATGTGCAGTCTCCATGCCACATATTGCTCACCAGTGACCCTATGCTTCTCTAAACCCATCTCATCCTATTACTCTCACCACCTCTTGTGGTAGAGAATCACCCACAGAAAAATACCCAGAGAAAGGGATGGCTCAGAAGAAAATTCATTATGCACGTCATACAAGAATTCTAAAGTTCACTTAGAGATTCACCAGTTTGGTGTTTTTTAGAGTCCAGATCAGTAAAGGAACCGTGCACGAAAGCTTTTGCTCACTAGCATCTTCTCACATCTGCTGGCTGCCTCTCTGCCTCTTTTCAGTAAGTACCCATTAATTTTGCCTGTACAGTGGTACCTCTGCTTACAAGTTTAATCCATTCTGAATGCATGCTCATAAGTTCAACAACTCGTAAGTAGAGCAGCTGTATCTAATAAATAAATAAATAAATAAATAAATAAATAAATAAATAAATAAATAAATAAATAAAATCAAGTAGAGCAGACAGCATATAAATTTGTAAGACAGCAGTTAAAACACTAATGGTTTTCTGCTCTTAAGTCCAATTGCTCCTAAGTAGAGCCACTCGTAAGTAGAGATGCCACTGTAAAATGTTCCTCTGGAACAGCTTTTGTAATTATTCTTTGCATTTCTGCTCTCCAGTGACTTAAGTAAGCCTATGCAAAGCATTCAATTATAGACAAAGAAACCTACATTTATCCCACCTTCCTCAATCTATTTCTGGAAATGGATTCATGGAAAGCATACAGGTGAGGAGTGTGCCCACCAGCCAGCTGTCATTATGTCAATCCCACCAACACCTGTCTTCATGCTGACAATTAGCATGTCCTCAGCGCAAGGAGGCATTGTACCTGACTGCATTAGTCTGTCATCCCTTGTAAACCAAAACAAATGGGTAGTGGCTGTGTGTGCGACTCAAGATCAGAATTACATACTGGTGCATGTAGATAACAACACAATGAAATCAATAAAGCATAATCACAAGGCTCAGCAATTTTGCACTAGCTGCATTGTCATGGTTCTTGCTACCAGCATAATTTGGGGGTTAATTGCAGTATTGTGGGAGAATGGGAAAGACTTAATCCACTTCATGCCTATTGAGACACTGATGGGAGTTTCAGTTCTTGTAAGTGTCAGAAAGCACTCCTAGCAGTAAAGCGATTTATTCCTGCATATTAATTAAGCCAGAGGTTGGATCCAGCTTCAGGTGATTGCACTCAAACACACAGGAGTAGCTCTCTCTGCCTGCTCCAGTCCACAGCAGTCCCTTGATCTCACTCAAAGTGCTCTGAGGGGTGGGGGGGTGCGTGCATCCTTACTGCGTATGATGAGCTGTTCTGCAGAAGCGGGTGCACTCCATATTCGATAGAGGCACTTTCAGGAAGTAGAATGTTTCCAGCCACAGAAGGCTGAGCCTATATCCAGCCCAGTGTAAACATGCAGATTTTAATCAAAAGTAGAACACTACAAGATTGTTTTTAATCTTTGCACAGACATGTATCGGGGGAGTGGCGGACAAGGGCTCCTGCCCCAGGGCACAAAGATCTAAGGGCACCATAAAATATCCTCCCCACATGAGTCTGGAGGAGCTGGCAGGGTTGAGAGTGCCCTGAGCTCCACCCAAACACAAACACAAGCCACCTCAGTTCAGTCTCCAGCCAAGCCTGCCCAAGCTCAGCCCCACCCCCACCCCTGCTGCCTGGGCATCACAGGAGCAAGAGGGCCGGAGCGGGGGGGCGAGGTGAAAGAGCACATGTTCCCGTTCACCTTCTTTTATGGATGGCACGTGGAGTGGCTTGGCATCCTAGTAGAGACCCTTTGGCACAACAAGTCTGCTCTTCCTTCCCTCCCCCTCCCCGATTCTCAACTGCCCAGACACCTCTCTCTCCCCCCCCATCCCTGTTGACCACCCTTTGGAATCACACAAGTTTCAAGTTTAAGGGGGTTATTCTTTCTTCTCCTCCCCTCCCTGTCAGAGGGTGTCCCTCACTCACTTTCTCTCACTCTCTTTCTGTGTGCGTGGCTAGGAGCCCGAGTTTGCCCAGGCTGGCATGTGCTCATGGGCTGCAACCTCAGAGGGATTTTGTGTCATACTTGTTTTGAGTGTCCCCCCTCCCCCGTCTTCATCAGCAAGATTTGGGGGACATGCCGTTTTTGTTATTCTGTTGGAATTGAGTTCTGACCCATGGCTATTCAAGGTTGTGGACTCTGTATATCCTCTCCCCTCCCACCCCCTGCACCCCAGTTTTTAAATTGAAAAACTGTAATTGTGTCAAACACGTGTTGACAAGTGCATTTATAATACAACTTTCTGGATGAGCAGTGCCTTCATCAGACAATTGAAATATCAAAAACACACAATCTACCAAGTTCTGCAGGCCTCTTTGTCAGGGGAGGCATTGCAGAGCTTGAAGAATCAAAAGAGGTTCCCTCCCCCAAATATTGACTGTGTTTCTGGTCCTGGAATCCCATGTTCTTGGCTGCCAGTGCTCATAAAAGCAGTCACCCTGTGCTTCCATGAATAGGGCCACAGGGGATTTCAGGGAGTGAGGAGAAACACATTTGGGTTGACTGTGCCCTGAGGGGAAGATCACAGCTCAAACTGAATTGCCAATCTCCATCTTGGGGCTTAGGTGCTGGTGTAACTAGGGAGGGGTAGAACAGATTGCCCCGGGTGCCCAGCAATCTGGGGGCACCTGGGGGAGGGCAGCAGGAGGAGGAAGCTATGTGCCATCCTGCCAGCAGTCGTCCTTTTACCCCACTAAGGCTTGGCGATCCTTAGTCAGGGGAAAGGAGGAAAGGGAAGCAGGTGATTTCCCACCCCCCAGCAGCACCTTTGTTGATTGCTCCCCTTCTCCCCCCGCCCCCAGCTAAGGCTTAGTGATCATTAGCCCAGGGAAAGGAGGAGAGAGGAGCGTGTGACTGAGGTATTGCTTGGGGGGGGGGAAATCCCATTGCCTGATTCCCTCTCCTCCTTTCCATGGACTAACAGTTGCCAAGCCGCTGGGGGAAAGGAGGAGGGGGAAGAATTCTGAGGAGGTTCATGGTTGAAAAACAAAAAAACATTGCCTGTTTGGTGCTATCCGTGTGCTGTGCGGTTTGTACAGGAGAACCTTGTCCAGGAAGAGGGTGTGAGAAAGAGGGACCCTCCCCCATGTCCCCCAGGATTGGGCACCCCTTGCTCTGAGGGTGAGATGCAGTTGGGGGGCAGGAGACAGCGCTAAAACTGACTTTGTCCCCAGGAGCTCCAAATGCTAGCTACGCCTCTGTCTTTGCATTAGTTTCATGCTAGACTGAATGGTGCAATTGTCAAGTAAGGTAGTTTTGACAAAATGTTTGTAACATGGTATTTAACAGATTCATAAAATGGTTTCTGTGTAAAACACATGGTCATTTGCTAGACACAGGTGTATGGAATAATCACTATGAAAAGGTCAGAATGATCATGTCCAGGTGCCATGGATAATCACCTAACACTCATGTGATTGGTCTAAACTATGTTGCCAATGTGTATAAAAGACAGCTTTGAAATCCATTTATTTTGGGGCTGCTTTTGATGAGATAGCAGTTTCCCACTACTCTGTATATATGCTGGGTGTCTTATCTTGATGTACAGTGGACCCTCATATAACATATGGTTTGTATATCATAAAATGTGTACAAGAAAAAAAATTCCAGAGATAGGAGAAATTTGCTTAACAGAATCACCAATTGGGCAAATTCGTACAACATAAAAATGGTTGCGATTAAAGATTACTCTGTTTTCAATGCATCCCTATGGGAAATTTGTATAAAGGAAAATTTGGTTAACATAATTTCGTTTGGAAAAAATTAATTCCTTTATACAAGGTACCACTGTATATTGTTTAAATATGTAATATAAGCTTTTATGCAGTTTCTTTGTCTCCCAGCTCCAATCTGTATTTTGCAATTATCTTTCTACACCACTGTGCAACTCTGCAAGTTTTCTAAAACACATTTAAACCTCATTCATTTATTGTAACAATACCCATTGGAGATGGGCATGACCAGGAAAAATGACGTTTTGAGTTTTCGATTGTCGGGACGGGTCCGTTTCGGCTCGTTTCCGTTTGTCGAGGAAATTTTCAAAAATTTGTTGTTTCCGTTTGTCATTTGTCGTTTGGGTTGGGGTTGGGGTTGGGGTAAGTGGGCTCTGGGAGGCACCTCTCTGGGTGCTTCTCTGACGTCTGACCCACTAAGAAGGGAAGCAAGGGAAGCGTTTCGCGGAGCCGCCGCGTACCATACATTTACATTACATTATGTTAGGGTGGGGTGGCAGAGGCACCTCTCTGGGTGCCTCTGATTCAGTAAGAAGGGAAGCATAGTAGCGTACTGCCGTACAGGTTAGGGAATGGGATAGGGGATAGTGGGCTCTGCGAGGCACCTCTCTGGGGGCCTCACTTTGACTCACTAAGAAGGGGAGCGTACTAGCGTACTGACGTACAGGTTAGGGAATGGGATAGGGGATAGTGGGCTGTGGGAGGCACCTCTCTGGGTGCCTGGGACCCACTAAGAAGGAAAGTGTACTTGCGTACGGATCTGGGTTAGGGTTGGGGTTAGGGTAAGGGCTAGGCTTAGGGTTATGGTTAAGGTTAGGGTGGGTTATTGGGCTGCACCTCTGGGTGCCTCTGACCCACTAAGAAGGACAGCGTACTGGCGTATGGGTTAGGGTTGGGTTAGGGTTAGGGTTAGGGTTTGTGGGCTTTTAATGCCCTCTCTGGCACATCCAGAAGTCTCAGTCAAAACCTGGCCATGCGATTGGTGGAATGGATCCAAAAATTTGCATGGTCCCATCCCATGGCCAGCCCATCATTGCGCATGCACAGGTGTAAAAAAATAAAAATAAAAATAAAATAAAATAAAATCAATGGAGACGTTTTATTGCAAGAAAAACCTACTGCTGCTACTATAAAAAATCAGGCATTTAAAATACCTAATTTTCAAATGTTTCTGTGGTGCTTTGGTGGGTTTTTGGACCACGATTTAAAAATAAATATTGTGGTCGCCATTTTGGATCCCCCCCCATCGCATGGCAAATGGAGGCGACGAGGATGGCCCCCCCAGCCTGGTACCAGCAGCCCAGGACAGGAGGGGGGGAAGGCTGGGGACCCCCCCAGAAACCACCCCTCGGTAGGTGCCCTCACTGAGGCAGGCATATTTTCACCTGCTTTTATGGCCGGGAATCGGGTTTTTTTAAAAAATAACTTTTTTTCTGTGCTGCTTGGCATCGCGCGATCGCCGCGATGCCATGAACGACAACGAAAAATCAGACCCAATTTTTCTTTTTCGGTTCGAGTTTGAGTTGGAGCGGAGTAATTCTCGTTACCGTTACCCGTTAGGTAACGATAACGAGAACCGAAAACGGAAACGAGAATTTCGCCTAGTCGTGCCCATGTCTAATACCCATTCTGAACAGTGCATCTCCTATCAGCAGCATCATGTGCCACCAGGTCAATTACAGTGAACCTTTTCAGGGTCTTCCAGGTAAAGAACACTCTGAAGTGATGTACCATTCCTTTCTTCTGGGAGCATTCCGAGACCTTACGGCTTGTCCAAAGCCACACAGGCTGGATCTATTCTCAGAAGGCACAATGGGGAAGCCATCTCCACAGCGAGATACGAATTCACTGAGCTAATATAGATTAGTAACTGATTTTAAAGTGACAACAAGATGAGTACATGTTTCACAGAGTTTTTGCACTTTGGGTAAACTCTCTCTCTCTCTCTCTCTCTCTCTCTCTCTCTCTCTCTCTCTCTCTCTCTCTCTCTCTCTCTCTCTCTCTCTCTCTGCTACACAGTAGAAATACAGAGATCCACAAAGGATAATAGCTACAAGTGATTTGCAGTTGATCCCTCCCTGTCACACAAATTACAGACAGTCCATCAAAAACCTAAAAGAACTGTCTCCAACCCTAGAATAGAGAGGCTGCTCTGTCACCTTTAATTTTCCTCAAAGAAAGCAGGGGTGGGGGGAAGACATCTGTCTTTCAAGAAATATTTGTCCCATCAGTTTCTTGGTTTTAGGACTGGCTGCTGTGTTCCAGCTGGAGATCTGCTGTTTCAATTGGTTCCCTGGTTTTTACTGCTCCTTATTACTGTTTTATGGTCATCAAACTTTAATGTATACCAATTTCAGAGCACTGGCTATGAAGCAGCCTATCATATGAGCAATAATAATATTAATTTATTTATTTATATAGGATGTTTTATTATTAAATACAAACCTCAGCTTTCCCTGTTGCTATTCTCAGGGCCACTAACAACAACCACGTGATTTTGTGATGCAGAAGGAACTGTGGATTGGTAGTGATGCCCAAGCTCAGATTCAATCAACAGTGTCATCCAAACTAAAGAAGAGTTTTCAAAATTAACTTATTTGGCCACAGTTTTCAAAATCATTGAGTGGCACAACCATGTTGGCTACAGCATTCTGAGATTTGTAGTTCCCATAAGTATTTCTGCCAAGAAAACTCCATGGACATGGGGCCAGGAAGAGTTGGTCACAACTGTAATGACACCACCACCACCACCACCACCACCACCAAGTAACGTTTACAACCTCTGGCAAAAATAAGTTAAGGCGATATCTTGATAGGCCACTTTTAAAAATAAAAAACAATGAACATTGCAAGCTTTCGAGTTTAAATAACTCTTCTTCAAAGCAGATCCCAGAAGTTCAGACATGGTAAAAGATCTGCTTTACCAGTATGTAACTTTTAGATGTTCCTAAAATCCATGACTGCTGTAGATGGTGTTGCAGCCAGGGCAGAAGTCTTGTAAGAGGCAGGAAGAGCAGTTGTGTTTTGGATGCCCATGCAGCTCAACCCCCTTTTTTTTGCTTTGATGGATTTCCAGCCTCTGGCTCTAGAGTCAGTGAAATGGCATAAACCACAACAGAAAACTGCCACTCAAGAATAAGCTGGTGGTTGCATACCTGGTCATGTGTCCAATCACATAATGGGGCCTCTAGAAATGCAACAAATGCCTCATTAATTAGAGAAGGCACCACTTTTACCATTTCAAGTGCACAAGCATAAATCGGCAGCTGGATTCTGGCCAATGTATCAAAGAGCAAAATATCTGAAATATCTTTTCCTGTAATCCTGGACAACTTCTGCCAGCCAGAACACACATTATAGAAATAAGGAGGAATGGGCAAAATGCATCTTGGGCTCTGAACTCAGAGGCAGGGAAGGATCAATTTGTTAATGCTGGATAGATTGACAGTCACCCCAGCCCAGTAAGGTCCCTCCCAGCCAAACCTATTAAAAGCAGCATGCAAGGCTGCAAAAACTCCAACATGAAAACACAAAGGATAATCCATGTTGTCTGTTAAAAAAGAATTGCAGCAATCAGCCTGGAATTATAAATAGAAATACCAAATGCAGCATGAAGCAGTCATTTTCCTTATTTTTCCAGAATGCATCCAGGCTTCAACACAGTCAGATCAATGGGGATTCCAGGGTTTTTCTTGTGGTTATATGAGCCTCAAGATGTCTGCCTGGTCTGGTGAGCCACCCACTAGACCAGTGCTTAGCAACTATTTTGCACCAGTCTTGAGCACTTTTATAATAACCAAGTAACCTGTGACTCCCCTATCATGTTTGTATAAAAAGCATTTTAATGGGGTTAAACTCATCTCTTCTCGGAAAGTACAAGCTCCTTTACCCACCCCACCCCCCGGTCTATTTTTCTTAAGTACACATATACCATAACTTCAGTATCTGGCTCCAAAAGGTCAAGGGTAGAGATGTGAAGGCCTGGGAAAAAAACTGGAAAATTTCAGGGGGGAAACTGTTTTTTACATCCTCCCCCACAAGGCTTTTTTTTTGGGGGGGGTCCCTGAAAAACTGGAAAAAATGAAAAAAGAAAAAGAAAAAATTAGGAAATGTGTTATTTTAACATGATGAATAAAATATTTTAAGACAGGGTGTTCAAATATTTTTCAAATCACTTCTAAAAATTATGATCAGATTATTCCGATCATGCACTAAGGACAAGCAAGTCCTAGGTTACAAACTGAACTCTCCAATGCAAGAACAAGGTGCATTTCTTCCTTTAGGAGGTGCTGCTAATGTCACAAGAAAAATGATTCTGATTAAATTTCATGCCCATTCACTGAAACTTATTCCCACTCCCTTCTATACATTTATTTTTATGAGAATGATATTTTTATTTTTATTTAATACTGTGGAAAGGAAATATGAATAATTGTTAATTCTGGAATATTAAAAATTGTTTTGTAGAGGATTAACCCCTACCCCATAAATCAGTAAACAGCTCAGGAGATTGTTACTCTATTTGTTACAATTACAAATAAATATTATTTAAAAAGCAACTTCTGTTTATAATCATTATTTGGATATACTAAATATTAATATGCTAGTTGTGATCCTTTTATGCCAAGTCAAATTGTCTTATTTTAGTTAATAGTCATATTTTATGTTTCTAAAGTAACATGTGAGATCCAAAATATATATCTATGCTTGCTGATGAGCTTATTGATACAACATATGATTCTTGGGAAATCTCCAACTTGACTCAAAAATATTTCACATCTTTTGACATCTTTTGACTTATTCTCACTTTTGAGCTTTTCTGACTTAGTCTATTTTTGAAGCACTGAACCACAAGATTACAAACAGAATGGCTTTCAAGCTGTAAAAGCAGAGGACAGTGCTAATGTAGAATTTTTTTCAATTTTTCTGAAAATTTCCATTTTTTTCTGGGGGAAAGGGGGGAAAACTCAGTTTTCCCCCAAGCTTTCAAAATTTCCAAAAATGTTACCTCTCTAATAGGGAGAAATTATTTAACAGTGGTTACAAGACTTATAAAGAGACTCACAAACTCCCAGAAAACACTCTGTGACCCCCGTGGTGCTCCTGACCCTCACGTTGGGAAACAGTTTACAAGGGAATGAAAAGGAGTGACAGCAGTGAATTGCTTTCAATATCATGCAAAGTGGCTTCTGCAGCCATCTTCATTTCTCTGGAGAGGAGCAGTAAATGATGTGAGGAATCTCCTAGAACTGTGCACACTTTATGACAGTGTCATCAAGATTCTGTGGTTTTATGCCTGCTCTATATGTACAGTACATTTTACCTTTTGAATGTCTTATCCTTAAATAAGTACTTCAAGCACCAAAAGAGGTAATTAAAGATTGAAGTAGATAATACAATAAACATGTCATTAGCAGCAGAGTTCTGTGAAATGAAGAAAGACATCTGATAAGTTTCCTCACTCCATATTTTGCAAATCAGCTCATTATTTTGTGTAGGGATTGTTTATTTGGAGATAAACATGATCTCCATGTGCAAATCTGTGTTTTGAAGAAATAGTGTGGTTGTAGGGGAAACATGTTGCCCCATGTGATGTAATGGACAGAATAATGTACTGGGACTTGGGAGCAGAAATGGGCTTGAATTGGAAAAATGGCAAATGGTTTCAATTTGTGATTCGTCAATGTTGGCAAATCATGAGTAACTAATTTATAATTTTGCTGGCAAATTGCAATTCATTTTTGCCTTTAAAACCATATTAAATGCCCCCCAGGCACCAAGAGACACCAAAATCATAGAGAAGCTCCCCATGAGTCTTCTCTACAGTCTCTCAAAGTTTGATGAAGATTGGGTTTTGGACATCCAAATTATAGAACCATAAAGTGGATCCCCCAGGAAAGCAGCTGGTTTGGTGGGGAAAATCAGCTTCACCAAATTTGAGGGATTGTACAGCAGAGTTGGAGGAGGCTTCTCTGCAGTTCTGGTGTCTCTAGGTATTGGGGCTGGGGCATTTTAAAGCTTGATGAATCAATGAATAAAAATCACTAAAATGTGTGTATTTGTATTCATTGAGGGCATCAATTTAGATGAATATAAATTAACAAATTAGTGGTTTTTGATGAATTGGACAATTTATTTCTTAAAATGTGAGGCTTCAATCAAGAGCACCACTTGGAAAAATGTGTATTGGGTGTGTGTGGGGATTGTTGTTGCTCTACAAGCTACGGCAGGATTCTGGGGATTGTGAGCCCAAAAATTAATAATAAAAACATCCCCAGCCATGCTAAGGACTACTCAGCTCTGAGCTGTGAGTGCATGAGGCAGTGCACAAACTGCAGCATTTTCATATTTTCATATTCTCATTGTTGTCATTTAGTTGTCATGAAGTAGCAGTAAATGGTAATGTGCAGTCTAATCTTCAGGGGTCACAGAAAACAACTGCCAAAATATGAGAGCTCATTAAGAGGCTTGTTGTTACTAAATCTATCAAGTACACAAAGCATCCCACAGGTAGCCAAATACCTGTTTAGCTGCAAAGGTGATCTTCAGGTCTTGGAAAACTTGCTAAAGGGGGCATTACCGGTTTTTTTTTTAAGCCTGGTGGCCGTGGGGACAAGATTTTTGGAAACAGTTTATCTGGAAATTTAACCGGGATGTTAAAGGACGTGTGATAGAGCCCTTAGTTCTTGTGAAAAGAAAATAATTACAACTAATTTGTTATTTGTAATGAGTAAGCATCATGTTAGTTTCCTCAAGTTACTTCCAAGCTCTGATCTGGCCCAGAGTTTGAGACCTCCCAAACCTCTCCCTCAGTGGTGGCCTACAGCTGATTCTTTCAAATGGGTCACTGCTGCTCTTCTCTCTTGCTGCTACTGTTTGATCACTGTCACTCTTTCAGCAAGTGAACAGTGAAAAGAGAGTCTGGAGAAAGAATGAGAAGGAAAGTAATCCCTGAAGGTCTTAATTTGTCTATCTGGGGAGTAGTATGGATTAAAGTGGGTTTGTTACATGGTCACTGCACTGTTCTTCAGAAATGATCACGCAGGTGGAAGCCAAAGTTATCTTTCTAGTTACTTTTCAAAGAAAAAAACAAACAGAATACTGTGAGCTGCTGGTCCTTGTACTGAGGTCGCAGTGGACCAGCTGTCTCCTGCCTTGAAGCCATTCAGCAGTAGAACATTCTGTGAGTGTGAAGAAACTGTACATGTGACACAGCACCAGCTAATCCTGGACACTGGTCACTGACCAGAGATGACTCAAAGAATTGCCATTACAGCAGGCTACCTGTTCATTTATCATATGGTTCTCAAAAATCTATATGAAATTTAGCCACCTATGTTCTGATTCATTCTTTCATTCATTTTCTTTGTGTCTGTCTCTGTGTGTATGTGTGTCTTTCTTGGAAGAGTTTCAGTAATATCAATTACATCTCTGCAGATCCTTATTAAGCCAATTGCAACCCATTTAGCTGCAACCAAATGTTTAGACATAAATGTTCCAGTTAGAGTTTGAAGTATAATTTATATGCATGGATGCACAGTAGTTCAAAGCCATTTAACCAGTTTTATAGGGCAATAATACTGGGAAGGACAATCAGAGTTCCACAGTTAACAGGATACGTAACACTGGAGTGCAAATTACAGTACCTTCCCAAACAAAATTGACTGCACAAATTTAGAAGAAAAGGCCAGCCCAGAAGCTCGTTTCATGACCCATGTAATCTATAATCACACAGCAAGTTGGAAACCAAGAATTGCACGTTAATGCACCATCTCTACAATTTTTCAAGCAGGCAACTGACTCACTAAGTTTGAATACAATGGATACAGCTCTACAACCACTGTGCATATACTTTGGGTCTCTGTATGTTGATCTCCTGCATGTCTAAGCCACCTTATTGCTCAAAATCCTCTTGCTTAGCGTATTAAATCACACATAGTAAATTGCCCTGGAACTACTGAATCAACGAGGATCCGGAACATTAACTCCTCCATAATTTCCACTGATTGAAATGGGTGTCTAGAGTCTAGAGTCTATACTAGTTGTGACTTGATTTTGGTGAATGTCAATACTGTTCCTACACAAATTAAGAGTGGCCTTAATAGCTAATACTATGGGCAATTGCACATGTAACACCAATAAGTGGTCCACTTCCTATGCTTGTTTATGTGTAAACAATTTAAGCAAGTCCTCCTTAGCTGTCTGTTCCTTGACCCTATTCATAGCAACAGCTGGAGGCTGCTTTTCTTCTTCAGTTTGGTGTTGTTTTTTCAGTTTGATGGCTGTTTTGATTTCATTCTTGGAATAGCCATTTGCCTGTAGGGCCCAATTCAGGTGGCTGAGTTCCGTGTTGAGGAATTCAGCTTCACAGTTTCAGTTTGTATGATCTACAAGAGTTTTGATTATGCCCCTTTTTGTCATAGATCTTTTCATGTAAAAAGGTAACTTCTTCCACTGTCCCATACTGGGTTTTGTGTTAATTATGTAAAGTTGGCCAGTGGCTGAAAAATATCATCAGAATACCTGAACCTTTAAAATATTTTGTTGGTGGGTTGCATTTTTTAAAATGCAGCACAAAACTGCCCCCTGACTTTGATGGGTGCCATACTCTCAATGATGCTTCCTATGTAATGATCATAATCTTATGCCCTTATTTGCTTTTGTGCATGGGCTGATAAAAAAATAATGTTGCTGCCATTTCCATAAAATAAATAGCTTGTTATATTTGATACATAAATAAAAATCAAGTCACTGTGTCATAGATGTAGCATGGTAATAAAGGATGACATTGAAATCTCATTTGTGCTACAAGTGTATTCAGGTTAAAAATATTTCTCAGCACAACAATAAAAGAGACTATGATAATTAGCAGTGATGCCAAGGGTGGTTCTTTAAAAATCAATTTAACAGTGAAAAACACACAATTGTTTCAAAAATTAACTCTATAAATAAGTCCAGCCCTTCCTGCTAGCAGAACTTCATGTGATTGATTTGAAATAACACATTTATATTGTTGTCACCTCAGATAAAAAAACCCATTTGGTATAATAATTCTAGGGGAGTGCATTTTGGATTTGAGATTATTTATTGTGTTTTTAATCAGACAGCTTCATTTTCATGGGTTGTCAGTTAGAAGGCTATAAAAAAATAATCCTCATGCCCTTTATGGTTTTTACTGAAACATCTAGATTGAGGCTGTGGGAACAACTAGATTACAATGCGAGACAATTTGGGGTTTTGGTCTGGTCCAGTAGGTTCTTACTTCCACTTACTTGTGACCAATAAAAAGGTAGACAATTCTTTAACATAGAAGACCATCTTTCATAAAAGAGGATCTGCAGCCTCCCTAATTTATCTGGAAATTGAGTCATGGCAAGTGGACTTGTTTTTCTTGAGAGATTGAAACGTTTCACTGCTCACCCAAACAGCTTTGTCAATCCATGCTATGATAAACAGGATCTTTCAGCACTCAAGGGAATGCTGGTTCAAACGATTGCTAATGTTGACATCTAGTTGAACTAATGACTAGTCTTGATTAGTAAGAGACTAGTAAGAAACTATCCAAGAAGGATAACTAAACAAGCTGTGGGGTGGGATGCTCTGTTTCTGTGTTTTGTGCCCTTGCAAGGATAAATTGAAATGTTGGTTATCTGTAGTGTTCTCTTCATGGTAACTGAAGGTTTAAATTTAGGTGGACAGGAATCCCTCAAGCCTCTTAGTCTCTTTATTCTTACTGTTTGGACTTGGGGCTATCATGCTTGAAGATGCTGTGCCATCCTACTTGTGTGATTGGTGCTGTGTGTGTGCAGGAGCTCTGGCAGGGTTCCTCTCTGGTGTTTGCCTTTCTTGATGTACAGTGGTTCCTTTTGTGTTCAGGTCTGGCACCATGAGCATGCTGACCCCTGACTGATGGGAGTTAGTAATGAAAAGAGCTGGCTGGAAGCATTGCACCCTTGTGCAGGATTTGGTGCACTGGCATTTCCTTCTTGTGTGGAGGAGTTGCCCATGCAACTAGGAAGGGTGGCTGGAGCAACAGAGCAGAAGAGCTAAGTCAGAGATGCAGAGGGGGACAGTGCAGACCGAAGGAAGGGCTGTCAGGAAATGACTCAGCATAACAGTGCAAGACTGGGAGAATTAGGAGCTGAAAGTATGTTTGTCTGCATAAAGAACTTTGCTTTATGTAACTCCTGCCAGATTCCTCAATAGCTGCAAAGTCCTCTTAAAAACACTTCTTACTTTGTCAACTACAAGTACAGATGATCCCAAACAAAGCTATGCAGCTGGGATAAACAGCCCCCTAGCAAGATAGTCTCCTTGGACTGCTTTGCCAGTTCTCATATACATGATAAGTGTTAATACAATCCATATCTCTATCTAAGAGGGTACATAGAAGAATACTCCGCATTAGAGATGGGCACAAAATTATTTCTTTTGTTTAGTTTTTGGTCGTTGACCGTAAATAAAATTTCATTCATTCATTTCTTTTGTTTTATTTTTTGTTTTTGTATTGTGCCCTAATGAAATGAAAAACGAAATGACCCATTCAAAGAAAAATGAAATTAAACAAAATGGAAATTTTGTTTCATTCCATTTTGTTTTTCATTTTCCCATAGGAATGCATGGGGGGAAAGCCTGCAAACCCCCAAGTGCCTGGTTTTTAAAAAATAAAAAATAAAAAAACAATTTCGTACAAAACAAATCCCCCTCAACAAACAAAAAATGAAATGGAATGGAATTTTTCCATTTCGTGCCCATCTCTACTCCACATATTTACCATTTCTCTTTATCCAATGGAGCACTGTAAATGAAAGCATCCCAATCCTCTTCAGTGGAGACTGTAAAAACCAGGGGTTGCTTTGTCCATGCAGTATTTCCTCATCTCATCAATTGGGATGGTGGTGGGGATAAGGTTCACTCATTCCCCAGTCCCCACCCAAATTCCCCAGGATTCAAGGTTGTGTGTGCATAAGCAGGACCAGCCCAAAGGGCTGCTTACTCAGTCTAGCATTCATTCTTCCACTTGGATGAACCAGATGGCTCTGAGAGCTGCAGAAGCATCAACAGCAACTCCAATGTTGTTCTCCAGCAAAGACTTTCAGAAGCATTCACATTGGAAATGGTGGTTGGCCATCATGACATGTAGCCAATCACAGTCTGAACGGCATCTGCTTTGGTAGCCAGGACCACAGCTTGGAGAAGAAGATTCTATAACCCACATTTAAACAGCAAAGAATCCTATGGCCTCTTTAAGGCTAACTAGGTTGACATGGCATAAGTTTTTGTGAACTGCAGCCTCTTACCTCTACCAAAGAACACTTGGTAGCCTTAAAGATGCTACAACAGCCTCCTCCTCCTCCTCCTCCTCCTCCTCCTCCTTCACCACCACCACCACCACCACCACCACCACCACCACCACCACCACCACCACCACCACCATCTTGTGCCATCAAGTCAATTCAAACTCAGGGGTTTTCAAAGGAGAAAGTACTGGAAATTCCATAATTCATTCCCCCAGGGTTTCCAGGCAGAGAGTACTCAGAAGGGGTTACATTCCATCCTTCTGGGGTGCCCTGGGACTGTGCAGCTTGCCCAAGGCCACATACTCTGGCTCTTCTTGGATGGACAGTGGGAAATTGAACTCCCAATCTCTGACTCCACAGCCAGACATTTAAATCCCTGTGTTATCCAGCCAGCTCTCATTATATATAATTTGACTATAATCTGTCGGAAGGCATTTTGCTTTATAACTTGTGATCATGTCCCAGTTTTGCAGAGTAGAGGTTGCACTATACATAAGGGGCATGTCCTGAATATCTGCAAAAAACAGGACCTTAAATACATGCAGACTGGAATGGGACAAAGTGCTGATCCCCCACCCTACATTTACTGGTGTACTACACCAGTCTTTGCACAATGCTTGTTTCCTTTACAAAACGAAAACCAGGAAGAAAGAAAGTGCAAAAGTGATTTGTGCTATTCATTGCAGTAATGGTGCAGCAGCTACCCATGCCCACATAACAATATGTAGGATATGTTTTCTATTTCTGCATGGTACTGAGTGTACTGTACTGCTGACAAGCTGAGCACACCTACACATGTCCTGTTTACACTGGAAGCAATGCTGATTTCTTCAGCAGCTACCAACCTTTATTGTTCGATCAAATCTCAGGGTATTTCTTATGCTATGATTGGAATATATGGGTTCACCCAGAGAAGCTCTCCATCCTGACCTAGGTTCAAACGCTTAATGAACAGAGTCTTGGCAGCGGGGGGGTGGGGGGTGGGACATAGCATAAAGATTTGAGGTTACTGATATAATAGTGTCAGAGAATTAAGGCACTGGGATTTTTTATATCAGGGGGCAATGATATCATCTGCCACCATCACCACATCCACCAGCCTTCCTTATTCTTTTGAGGTTTGGTTTTGATCCTTGCTGTAGCTGTGAGGGAGTGGCAATTTGCCTTGAAGAATACATTATGTAAACCACCTGCTGTAATGCACTTGGGGGAGCGAATTGCTCTTGAGTGGGTTTTAAAGAAACATTTACTTTGGAAAAAATGAATCTGCTCCTAGCAGAAACAAAAACTGATGCGGATATGATGCAATCCTATCCTACAGAGTTTCTGGGGGGAAGGCAGAGAGGAAAGTATGTACAGGATTCGAAATACAGATGCATTTATGCAAAGTGTGATGAAAGTGCTAAACTGATGTGTGAGGTAATAATCTAGAGCAGCTGTTCTCCACAGATGCCATATGACCCCCCTTGCGGGGGAGGGGGGCTAGCACATTTGAAGGCGGCCACAAACTGCATCATACCGCCGTATAAAGTTTGTTATGCAACTTAGACAATCCTGAATTAGTTCATATTTCTTTCCTATTATATTTATGGTCATTTAAAGATGACAGAGAATGTCTGATCTAAAGAACAGTCTAGAAATGGGAAAACATCGTATGAAATCCCTATAAATCTTGAGTTATCCATATGTGCTTAGATACCCTGCCACGTTGTGCTCCTCAGACATCTTTAAAAATGAATTATATTTAAGGTAGAGATTTGGGAAGACAACGAAAGTGTGGAATCACTTCTGTGGATAATGAGGTGAAAATGAAAGAAGAAGAAAAAACAAGTGAGGGGGAGGGAAGATGGGAGAAGAAATTGGCGGAGAGCTTGTCACTATCTTCAGCCTTATCTATCTCACAATGTTGTTATGAGGATAAACTCCATGGACAAAATCCTGTCACATACAGTTATGCCTATGTAAATGTGCCAGGTTTTTGTTGCCTGGCAACAAGAAATTGTGAAGTTCAGTTGGGCTAGAAGTTATACGTCCCCAGCACAACTGACTGTGCAGTGCACCAGCAGAAGTGCTTCAGGGATAGCACTCCTACCTCAGCTCTGTTAGAATTACCACAGGTGCCACATTAATCCATGTTCAAAAATCCTTTATCTCCTGAGCCACCTGCAGAAATGTCTCAGAAATTGACAAGGTGTCCACCTTGGACTAAGGAGACAGGTTCAAATCCCCACTTGGCCATGAAGCTGAATTGAGTTCTTGTGTGCTGGTCCCAACTATTTCTCAACATTGCTGTGACAAGAAAATGGGGAGAAGATCCACTTACATTTTTTCAGCTCCTGGGAGGAAAGGCTGGAAATAAATAATACAAGTGAATATAACTACACTCTCCTGAGGTTTCTGTAAGACTTTCTCATTCATCAATGATTCATGGTGCTTAATATCCACATCCAATAGTATGCAACACTAGTTGTTGAGCAGAGGCAGAGAGGTGCCCATGAAACAGAGTATTAGTGTTCAAAACCTTTTCCTTGATCGGCTGGTAAGGTCTCCCATTTCTTTTTCAAAGTAACATTGGGAAAAGATTATATTTTGGCTCCCTAGGGTTTGCTATGACTGCTTCTTCTCATATCACCCCCTCTGACTGGGTCACTGTGCCCCCTTGAATGACATAATATTGTAGATTGTGTGTTGACTCTGGACTCCTCAGAAAAGCAGAGAGCAGAATGGCAATTTGGTTGTACTGCTGGCTTTAGCAAACAGCATTTTGCAAATATGTTTTGTTTGGCAAGAAGTAGAAAGTAGAGCTTGGAAAAGTTGCCTCTGCAATTACCAGAAGCCCTCAACCAGCAGGACCAACACCTGAAAGCTCTAGTAGTGTCAACAGGTTGCTATCTGTCTTTCTGACAGTGTATCCATGTTTGAGAGGGGAGGGGAGGTTTCTGAATGAAACCAGGAAGCAAGGTTTAAAACCTCCTCCAACCATGTATACTAGAGATGGGCACAGAACGAACATTTTTTCATTTCTGTTATTCGTTTGTCATTCTGTTACGTAACAAAATGACAAACAAAAATTGTGATGAAAATGCAACGGAAGGAACAGAACCAAGAAAAATGTGGTCGTTCCGTTTCATTTCCGTTAATGGCGATGCCCAATGAAATGAGCTGTTTTAAATGTTAAAAAACGCCCTGGACATCCGTAAAAATGCAGCGATAATTATTTATATTGTCTGATAATACCTACCAGGGGGTTGGGGTCCTTAAAAGGTGCATTTATGTCTTTTCTCAGATCACTGTATTTTTTCCCTTTAAGGGGAGTTGGGGGACATCGACCTAAAATGGCTCCCAGATGCCTAATATTGATTGATTTCTTGGGTATTAAAACACCCTGGACATCTGTAAAAATGCAGCAATAATCTGATAATTATTTGAAATTATTACCTACCAGGGGGTTGGGGTCCTTAAAACGTTTGTTTTTGTCTTTTCCCATCGCGATGTATTTTCCCCCCTTTAAAATGGATGTCGCCACCAGCCACAAAATGGAGGCAAGCCATGTGATGGAATCATGTTCAACCAATAGCATGCCCAGGTTGCAGACTGGGCATGTCTGGCAGCCACAGAGGGCATAAAAAGCTCTGGCAGCCCTCGTCCTCCTTGCAGTCTCTGGTGGGAGTTAGGGTGGGATTGCTGTCTCTGCGACTCTAGCTTCAGTCCTGCAGCCTCCCTGTGTGCGTGTATGCTGCGTACCTCTCAGTGAGTGCCCTTCCTTGCCCTGCAGTGCAGTCACTCTGCAGCTGCCTTGCACCCTGGGCAATGCCCGCCGCTGCCTTTCAAGCCTCCCTGCGTAGCTAGACTATACTGTGTCTCTGCCAGCATCCATTTTTTTAGTGTTTTCCCTCTGGTCTGGGGCGTTGGGGGACGCCTGCGCATGGAAATGCTTTAAAAATCACGCAAAAAGCAGGTAGAAATGAAAAACGAAAAAACGAAAAACAGAAATGAAAATTTTCCAAAAATTCGCAACAAACGGAAATGAACCGAAACAGACCACTCAACGACAAATGAAAACCTGAAACACCATTTTTTTGTTTCGTGCCCATCTCTGATGTATACTGTTCCCAGTTTGAATGAGGGCTGTGCTGACTGACTTCACACTTTTTTAAAAAGAGATTTCTTAATATGATCTGCAGTAGCCCATAGGTTATCTGGTCATGCTCATTGCCATGATAGATTGTATCCATCAGAAATGCATTAATTATTTGCAGAGATACAGCTAAGCATATGGATTAGTATATGTAACATTTAATGCAAATCTGTATGCTTTTCTCATGGCACAATGGTTAAATGCCTCTACTGCAAGTAAAACTGTGCTCACGACCTGGGGTTCAATCCCTGGTAGCTGGCTCATGGTTGACTCAGCCTTCCATCCTTCCGAGGTCGATAAATTGAGTACCCAGCTTGCTGCGGGGGGTAGGGGGCAATGTGTAGCCTGCATAATTTAACTGTAAACCGCCCAGGGACTACTTGAAGTGTTATGGGGTGGTATATAAGCAGAGTACTTTGCTTTTTGCATTTCTTCTTCTTCTTCTTCTTCTTTGCATGATGTCCTTTCTACTTTTCGATAATGTGTGCATGGCCACTGCCTATGATCTAATGCTCAATATGTCTATTTTAACCCTCTGTGTGTTCAGCTGAATGTATGAAGGGAGTCTGTGTGCTGTTAAGTTACACATGCCTGGTTCATCCAAGGCATTTTGCTGCCCGAAGCAAAACAGTCCTCGCCCAATTGCAGGAGCAATGTTCTTTCATTTCTATGAGAACAGGTTGGTTTAGGGGGTGCAGGATAGATTTCTTGGCACCCATATCAGTGTCTCCCAAGCAAGGAAAATGGCCAGAAGACCTCCCTCCCTCCCCAAATCCCATTTATAACATTTTTAGATACACAGGCAGAAACACTGTATTGTGTTGCCTTGTATTGTATACAAACTATTAAGTTATCATTATGCAGTTTTGCCCCTTCCTGCAAAAATTCTGCAGACACTTGTGATCATTCTTATGTATGCCTGTAGACTCTTTCCATATGATTGGGAATCTGAAACAAATTGGGATCTTGAACATCCATCCAGAATTATACATGCAATTTGCTTAATACCCATTCCTTTTTGTGCCTCCCTTTACAACAGCTCTCCCCTGGAAAGTTATTTACTGGAGGCATTTGTGTTGCTGTGCTGGGAAAAGTGGAAGGCAGCAGGAAAAGAGGAAGCCCAAGTTCAAGAAGGGCTGACTCCATTCAGGAAGCCACAGGCTTGAGTTACAAACAGTTACTAAGAGGTTCAAATGACCCACATGTGCCCAGGTGGTGTTCAGAAGCCTCCGAAATGCAATCAGCCAATCCCTTACCTTGCTCTGTGCCCGCACAGAGCTGAACTCCAACAAGGAAGCAGCCTCCGACGTCATCGTTACCTCTCCCTGGCACTAGCAAATCAGTCAGGGAGGCAGGATGATGCATTTCCCGGCATAGCTCTTGATTGGCCAGTGCCAGGGAGAAGGCATGATGACATTGGAGGCTGCTTCCTTGTTGGAGCTCAGCTCCGTGTGGGTGCAGAGCAAGGTAAGGGATTGGCTGATTGTGTTTCGGAGGCTTCCGAACACCACCTGGGTTCACATGGGTCGTTTAGGAACCGGTAGCTTCCAAAATGAATAGCCCATCCTAATTGTGACATTACACTTTCAAAGTATTATCAAATGTAAAGACTGAGGTCTATAAAAGAATGTGTGAGCTTTTACTTCATGTTTCCCCTGTTACATTCTGTGATGTGTGATGTTGTGATACTTCCATTGCTTGTGAGACTTTGACTACCTAGACTTGGTGAATATTAAATATGACCTCCCAGTTCACCCCAGTCATTATATTTTTCTACTTCTGTACATTCATGTCTCCTTGAGGACAGATTCCTCTGGGCCTCATAGACATTTTGTTAAAAATTAGTGAAGTGTTGAATCCCGATAACTTCTAACATCAATTGCAACGGTTTTTAAATTGTTGCCTAAGGCCAATGTGCAGTCATGGCAGGCTTCTAGCACTAGACCCATTGCGACATGGCCAGAGTAAGTGCAAGCATGGTATCAGCTACGGTTTGTGTGATACAAGCAGATGTGTAGTGGATTCTACAACTGGCAGAAGAGGAAAATTTCAGCACCATCTTCCATGGTGTAAAGTTTTTAAAAAACCTTTTATTGTGGCAAATTGATATTTGGTATTTCTTGTCTTGGTTAACAACCGTAAATAAAGATTCATTCATTCATTCATTCATACATTATTGTGAGCAATATGGTGGCCTCACAATTACACAGGGCTGGAACAAAAAAATCCATATACAAATCAGAATGAAGCAGATGGTAGACAACATTACAAACAAAATATCTCACTTTCCATTGGGAGTACAGCAACATTGGAGCATAGAAAGTGTCGTTAATATGTTTACAGAGAAACATGATGCTTTATGCTGTGATCCATAGTATTTTTAAGGAGAACCATTAGTTATACTGGACAGACATATTTTCTTTTATTTATACCCACCATATGGCTGGTGTAAACAAATACTGGCTGTGTGTTTCACTTGGCAGCCCATTGTGTAGGAGCACCAAGGGGTTGGGGGTTGTATTCCCCAGTGGGCCTGCCAGGAGAAGAGCCAGCTTATGTGACTTTTGGCAAGAATCAGGGTCCCACAACAAGGCCTGAAGAAGGTAAGGGTAAACTGCTTCTTTACACCAAGAAAGCCCTGAGAAAAATTGCCATAAGTTAGATTTAACATGACAACATGCAATTAGAAATGGGGAGAAATCCCAAAAAATGGTGATTGATTGTGATTCATCGGGGCTGACAAATTAACAAATTGATCAATTTCTAATGATGAATCTATTTGTCTCACCTTTAAATTGCTATAAATTGTCTCACTTTTAAATAGCATCTAGAAGCTCCAAATTTACTCTGCAAATCTCCCCTACAAGCACTGCAAGTTTGGTGACATCTGGGGTTCAGACATCTGAACTAGGCATCCCCAAAGAGGTTTCCCCCAAGAAAGTGCCCCAAAGTTCCAGACAGACTTCTTCCAGCTCTTCTCTACAACCCTTCTAAATTTGATGAAGACTGGGTTTTAGACATCTGAGTTATACGCCAGGGGAGCCCTAGGAAAGTTCCCTTTAGCAAGAGGGCTGAAGAAATCCATTTTCCCCCATACTTGGAGGGATTGTATAGAAGTCTCAAGTAGAGATGGGCACAACCAGGAAAAATTACGTTTCGAGTTGTCGTGTGTCAGAGCCGGCCCGTTTCGGCTCGTTTCCATTTTTCGTGAAATTTTTCAAAAATTTGTCACTTCGTTTGTCGTTTTTTCATCTGTCGTTAGTACTGGTTTTGGGGGTAGCAGGCTCCTGGAGGCACCTCTCTGGGGTGGGTGCCTCCTCTGCCCCGCCATGAAGGGAAAGCGGGCTCCTGGAGGCACCTCTCTGGGGTGGGTGCCTCCTCTGGCCCGCTACAAAATGGCATGCATAGCCAATTGGATAGGCATACCATTAAGTTGCAGTTGCAGTAGCAGGCAGAGGCACCTCTCTTTTGGGTGCCTCTGTGACTCACTGCCTGCGGTGCACTTGGGCTGGGGAACGAAGTGAGAGAGGACCCCTACGGGCACCCTGTGACTCACTAAGAATGGAAGTGTACTTGCTGTAGTGCAATGCGAGTACACATCTGGCTTACTGGTTAGGGGGTTAGCACAAGGGCTAGGCTTAGGGTTACGGGTCAGGTTAGGGTGAGTTACTGGGGTGCACCTCTGGGTGCCTCTCTGACCCATTAAGAAGGACAGTGTACTGGCGTATGGGTTCGGGTTCGGGTTCGGGTTCGGGTTCGGGCTAGGGTTAGTGGGCTTTTTAAGCCCGACTGGCACATCCCAGAAGTCTCAGTCAAAACCTGGCCAAGTGGCCATGCAATTGATGGAATGGCTCCAAAAATTTGCATGGTCCACTCCCATGGCCAGCCCATCATTGTGCAGGTGTAAAAAAATAAAAATAAAAATAAAAATAAAATAAAATCAATGGAGACGTTTTGCTGCAAGAAAAACCCACTGCTGCTATTGAAAAATTCAAGTAGTTTTAAAATAGCTATTTTTGCATGCTTCTGTGGTGCTTTGGTGTATTTTTGGACCACGCGATTTCAAAATAAATATTGCGGTTGCCCCATTTGGATCCCCCGCCCGCACCGCATGGCATCGAGCTGGCGAGAACAACAAGGATGCGTGCAGCCCAGGAGAGGAGGGGGGAGGCTGGGGACCCCCCCCAGAAACCACCCTTCTGGTAGGTGCCCTCACTGAGGCAGGCATATTTTCGCCTGCTTTTTTGGCCAGGAATCGGGGTTTTTTTTTTAAAACTTTTTTCTTTTTTTCTGTGCCGCGCCGCTTGGCAAGTTGGTGTGGCGACTCGACGAGGATGCACACTTTGCGCAGCCCAGGAGAGGAGGAGGGAGACCAGGGAGCCCCCCCCCAGAAACCACCCCTCTGGTAGGTGCCCTCACTCAGGCAGGCATATTTTCGCCTGCTTTTTTGGCCAGGAATCGGTTTTTTTTAAAAAAAATTTAAAACTTTTTTCCTGTGCCGCTTGGCATCGCGTGATTGCTGCGATGCCAGGAACGACCATGACAAATCAGACCCAATTTGAATTTAGTCGGTTCGAGTTCGAGTTCTGGTGGAGTAATTGTCGTTACCGTTTCCGTTACGTAATGGAAACGAGAAACGGAAACAGAAACGAGAATTTTGCCAAGTCGTGCCCATGTCTAGTCTCAAGAGATGCTTTTCTCCAAGTTTGGTGTCTTTAGGAGCCTTGGGGGGCATTTTATAGGCTGTCAACAAATAAAAAATGCTTAAACAACCCATCAGTTCATATTCATCAGGGGACTCCATTTATGACTAATGTGAACTGATAAATTTTGACAAATTGGCTAAATATGTCAGAAAATACATTGGGGGTTTTCAATTTGTCCTCAGAGCGACATACAATTAATTAATGTTTTGATCCCAAATTCAATTCATTCTATCTATCTATCTATCTATCTATCTATCTATCTATCTATCTATCTATCTATCTATCTATCTATCTATCTATCTATCTATCTATCTATCTATCTGGTTATTCTCGACAGGTTTTCTAGTCAAAAGGATCAGGTAGGATTACATTTGCTTTTACTCCTTCACAAAGCTCCAGAAACAATAAACCTTGACATACCTGCAGTTCCCTTTATCTGGCACCAGAACAAAAAAACTGGAATCTGGTTGCAAGGACTCTGTGTTTTCTACTACTAAAGTCCTTGGCTCCCCAAAGACACCCCTTTTTGATTAAACAGTTTCCTGAGTCTAAAACCCTGCCCATACTGGCATATACTTATTCCATGGTGGTACTCTTTAGAATGAGAGAAAAATACTTTGTCTCTTTGCATTTCAACTGAAAATGATGCATCCTTCCCCTTTAAGAACTAACCCATATCTTTTTGACACAGGGCAAGGGTTATACAATCTTTTGGGGACAATTCATTGACATGCAAAATACCTTGCTTGGTTTTGGCAGATGGGTACAAAGAGTTAAAACAGATTGCACTGAAGATAAGGACCTTTAAAAACTGTCAGGATCACACCAGATTTCACAGTGTAACCTCTTCTAGAGATGGGCATGAAATGAAAATATAGTGCTTTGTTTCATTTCTGCTTTCATTTCATTTTTTTTGTTACTAATGGATTTTTAAAATAATTTTCAGAATGAAATGAAACAAAATGATTTGTTATGCTATATAATGGCTCACCTGGGTTCTAGAGGAACCAATTTTGGGAGGAAGGTTTTTGGATTCTTCCCTTTAAGCCCCCTAAATTTGGATATGTTTGGGGTTTAGGAGACTGAATTATTAAACTCCAAAAGGGGTCCCCCAGGAGAACATTATTTGTAATTATTAAGGGAAGCACTTATCTAATTGCTTCCCTTAAAATTTCTCCTTGGGGGATCCACTTTGGAGTTTAATAACCTAGTCCTCTGAATACCAAACCTCTCCAAATTTGAGGGGCTTAAAGGAAATAGTCCAAATAAGCTACCCACCTAATTTGGTTCCTATACTACAAGTTGTTTCATTTCTAAAGGGGGAAAATGGTGTCTAGTTTCATTTTGCTTCATTTCGTAATGAAAGACATCCTACAGTTTTGTTTCATAATGAAATAATTGTTATGTAATGAAACAATGGAACATTTCATGCCCATCTCTAGTCTCTTCCTTAGAACTGCAGGATAGCTCAATGCTTTAGGTAGCTATAGAGCCAGAGGCTGCGTGTTACATTCCCCACTATACCTCCTTGAGAGGAATTGGACTCAGTGGTCCAGAGGTTCTTTTCCAGCTCTGCAGTTCTAAGAACAGTCATCATCATCATCATCATCATCACCACCACCACCATCATCATCATTGAAATAGTGTACTATTTCCTTTTGTGGTTAAATTAATGCAATATTCTAGTGATGAGGAAAAATACCATTCAGACATGGGACCACTCCAGTGGAGAAAAATCAAGTTTCTTGATTTATTTTTAACCAAAAGCACTACCACACTATAGGAATTAACAGAAAAAGTCGTAACCAATCCTACAGTATTTCAGCGTCCACATTACAAGTAGTGTAGCAGGTTACACCCTATCACCCTATAGACCAGTGTTGGTGAACCTATGGCACGGGTGCCAAAGGTGGCACTCAGAGCCCTTTCTGTGGGCACCTGACATTGCCCTTTCACAGCCACCTGTATTCAAGTTAAATGGCTGTATTGGCATTTTGCGAAAAATTAGTGAGTTTTGAATCACAGTTTGGGCACCCGGTCTCTAAAAGGTTAGCCATCACTGCTATAGACCCTAAAACTAGTCCTATAGCCAAAATGTAGAAGAACCTTCCAGTTGGGCTCTTTTCAGTAACATATTTAAGACTCTGTTTGTATTCTTCCAGCTAAATGTCATCTGTGTGATTAATCCTTGAAAAAGCAAGGGGCATTTGTGGGTAATGCAGCCTACGGTCACCTCATTATGACTTTCAAGATCACCAATTCCAATTAAGCTCTAGCATATTATGAATGTTCTGCACTTGGAGGAGGAGGAGGAGGGAGGAGGAGGAGGAGGAGGAGGAGGAGGAGGAGGAGGAGGAGGAGGAGGCAGCACAGTGGCAGGAGAGTTTAATTCTAAGGAAGAGTGGGAAATGAGCCTCGGTGGAAAGCTGCAGAGTTTGAGACATATGGCAGAACTGATTGGCATTTGGGGAGGTGTTTTCCTCATCATAATGTCTTGCAGTTTGTTCTGCATGGAACAGAAAGCAGAACAAGAGTTGTCCTGCCATTTCTCATGCATCTTCTCCCACACCAATCCTGAGAGAGACTGGGGTGGCTGTTTGTTTACATGCCAACAAGAAGGAGAGAGAGAGAGAGAGAGAGAGAGAGAGAGAGAGAGAGAGAGAGAGAGAGAGAGAGAGAGAGAGAGAGAGAGAGAGAGAGAGAGAGAGAGAGAGATCTTAACTTACTGTTTGCATGTGGTACATTTTAAATGCTGGCACAAATATAGAAACAATTATTTTTTGAAGAGGAAAATAGAAATGCATGGCATCTTACCATAGCAGGTAAGGCAGGGGGGTCAGTCAGTCATTGTGCTCAGTTCTTTGTTGTCCAGATGCTGGTTGTTTCGAGGCAACCTGCAGTCCTCTATTTTCCCTTCTGTTGGTTCTTTCTCTTTGAAATGGGCTTGGACTAAACAGCCTTTCAAAGAGAGAGCACCACCAAATAAGGAACTGTCCTGCCATCTGTCTGGGCCTCCATCTGTGAGGAGGAGAACATAGAATACCAAGAGGACCTTGTGTGGTGTGTACTAATTCATCTACAGAAATATGCTGTTCTAGAAAGAGGTTGAAATCCAGTAGTAAGCCACAGTCAGAAGAGTTGTCTCCCCCAAATTACCATGGATTCAATGGGCCTACTCCATTTGTGATTTACTGTTGGGTTTTAGCTATCACATTTTGAAGAGCTTGCTTGCCATCTTGTTATGGCTAAGGAGAGGATATTCATTGGTTGAAATCTTGATAGGAGGCAGATTGTTGCTGATGATTTTTTTTTTAATATCTGAGTGCACACCACTCTTTCTCAAATCCAGTTTTTTCAACCACTGTTCCATGGCACAGTTCCTGGTGTGCCGTGGGAAAAATTCTCCCTACAAAACTTTTGATAGAGATGCCTTGGGAGGGCCTGGGCTGAAAAAGAGGTCTTTAATCTGATTTTTTTCAGAAACAATCACCTGCTTTAATCTGTAGCAATCACCTACTGTCGGTGGCATCATTCCTATTTCCATTCTGAGAAGGCTTTCCATAAGGCAGAACTTGACTTAACAGCCCACAGTTGTATTGCTGTATAGTATACTACTCAGTTTAACCATATCAAATAAAATATTGTTCATTTTTTGTTTAGTCCATCAGATACAAAGACCTAAAATCAAAACTGTGGATAAACAAACTTAATGATCTGACCTGCTAGCTCCATCATGTTCAAAAACCCTTGTGAGTAGACATGGGCACGACTTGGCGAAATTCTCGTTTCCGTTTCCGTTCCTCATTTCCGTTACGTAATGGAAACGGTAACGACAATTAAGCCGTCAGAACTCGAACTCGAACTGATAAAAGAAAAATTGGGTCTGATTTGTCGTTGTTGTTCATGGCATCGCGGCGATCGCGCGATGCCAACCGGCACAGAAAAAAAGTTTTAAAAAAACAAACCCGATTCCTGGCCAAAAAAGCAGGCGAAAATATGCCTGCCTGAGTGAGGGCACCTACCAGAGGGGTGGTTTCTGGGGGGGGCTCCCCGGCCTCCCCCCTTCTCCTGTCCTGGGCTGCTCTGGTGGGGGGCATCCTCATCGTCTCGCTATGCGATGCAGTGCAGGGGGATCCAAAATGGCGACCGCAATATTTTTTTTTGAAATCGTGGTCCAAAAACCCACCAAAGCACCACACAGAAACATGCGAAAATTAGGTATTTTAACTGCCTGAATTTTTTTTTACAGTAGCAGCAGTGGGTTTTTCTTGCAATAAACGTCTGTCTCCAATCTCATTTATTTTATTTTATTTTATTTTTATTTTTATTTTTTTACACCTGCTCAATGATGGACTGGCCATGGGATGGGACCATGCAAATTTTTGGAGCCATTCCACCAATCGCATGGCCACTTGGCCAGGTTTTCACTGAGACTTCTGGAATGTGCCAGTCAGGCATAAAAAGCCCACTATAACCCTAGCCCTAACCCTAACCCTAACCCTAACCCTAACCCTAACCCTAACCCATACGCCAGTACACTGTCCTTCTTAGTGGGTTAGAGGCACCCAGAGGTGCAGCCCACTAACTCACCCTAACCTTACCCATAATAACCCTAAGCCTAGCCCTTGCCCTAACCCCAACCCTAAGCCAGATCTGTACTCGCATTGCACTACACGCAAGTACACTGTCCTTCTTAGTGAGTCAGAGGGCGCCCAGCAGAGGCATTCTTCTCTCACCTCGCTCACCAGTCCAAAGTTCCAAAAAACTCTGTACACCAGTATGCTGTCCTTCTTAGTGAGCTAGAGGCACCCAAAAGAGAGGTGCCTCTGCCAGTGCCACTTGGTACGCAATGGCTACACGGTCATGTACCCTTCCTTTTCCCTTTGTAGGGGGCCAGAGGAGGCATCCACCCCAGAGAGGTGCCTCCAGGAGCCCGCTACTCTACCCCCCTAAACCAGTACTAACAACAGATGACAAACAAAATGACAAATTTTTGAAAAATTTCGCGACAAACGGAAACGAGCCGAAACGGGCCGGCTCCGACACACGACAACTCAAAACATCATTTTTCCTGGTCATGCCCATCTCTACTTGTGAGGCAAATTAGATACTCAAGAGAAAATAGCAATTCTGACACATTACAGAAACAGCTTAATATCTCATCAGAACACCTGGCTGACTCTCCAAGGTAAGCCACACCCACCACAGAACTTACATTCAAAGCCAGACAGATTCCAGCAGGCAACAACTATGGTGGCGCCTTTAGCATTCATGGGAAATGCCGGCCAAGAAAGCAAAGTGCTCTGCTTATATACCGCCCCACAGCACTTCAAGTAGTCTCTGGGCAGTTTATAGCTTTTAATTACAGTATGCAGGTTACACATCCCCCAAGCAAGCTGGGTACTCTTTTTAGTGACCTCGGAAGGATGGGAAGCTGAGTCAACCATGAGCCTGCTACCTGGGATTGAACCCCAGGTCATGAGCACAGTTTTAGCTGCAGTACAAGCATTTAACCACTGCGCCACGAGTCTCCTACTGAAGCCTAACTAATGACATTGGCTGTAGCGGGCTCCCAGGTGCATGCTGGCCATGAGCTGAAACTGTGCTTTTTTTTAGTCCCACGGAAGTGTCACTGAGGCCTGTGTACCTACCTGTGTGTTTAAAATAATAATGATAATAAACTTGACTGTCTCTTTCATAAGATCTAGGTACCAGGGGTATCTTTCTGTGTCCAGGGGTTTCTCCTCCAGTCCTGGGCTCCCTGCCTCACCGGCCCCTTCCTAGATCCCTCTATTGGGTTCTTTCTCCTCCCAGGTGCAGAGTTCTCTCCCTTCCAGTTCCTTAGGGGAATTCCCCCAAGGTCCACTGAGAGGCTCACTGTACATAACTCCATGGGTTCCAGGGGAAGGTGAGTCACCCCACTTACAGGCCATTTCCCCCATCCTCGTAATGCTACTTTACTCTTTCATCAGTAGCAACAGACATACAGTAAGGATTCTGAACAAAACTGGTACCATAAAGGTGGCTCCTTTTCGTTTAGCTTACTTCTACTCTGCACATGACGAGAGATGTAATGTGGGTGGGATATATAGTTGGAGTTGCCATGGCTACTCCTCGTTTTAATGAGCTTGGAGACTTTTATTATCAAACTTAATACATTCATAATTATTGCTTCTCTTTTGTGTAGAGGCCCTTTTTTTCTTTCCCTGCCCCCGTAAAGAAAATCAATGGTGAAACCAAAAGCAACAATTTCAGGAGTCCCAGAAAACAAGCTAGCTTCCCCGACATAGCTGCCCAATGAGAGAGAGAGGAAATGCTCTTGCAAGAAAATCATCATTATTACCAAACTTTATTGGGAACAATTCCGCCTTCTCAAGGCATTTGTGTCATCCATAAATATTCAAGATATGAGTCTAATCAGGTGGTTTTTAGAATTCCCAGAAATGTGAGAACAAACTGCATTGGCTGCCACATCTTGTTTCAAATGATTAATGCTTCCCCCTCCTCTTGGGCAATTCATATTTAGGAACCCTGTAGGTTAAGAGCCTTCATGACTATAGCAAGCTTTCGCTAATGAAAAGCATTAACGTCAGCCCTGCCTGTAACTCCGGGATATTTTCATTCAACAAGGTTCCAGATCAAAGCATATAAAACACCTCCCAGGGGGTTCTCTATGGATGCCTATTTACTAAGAGGTGCATAAACATGAGAATTTTTCAAACCAAGGTTGCAGCAGGGTTCACCTTGCCATGAAACTGCTGCTCTTATTATTATAATTGCAACAACTTTGTTTTGCAAGTTTCTTGCCCCCCCCATTTATGAGATAACCTTCAGAACAAGATGACCCTATGTCCAGAAGAGTGCCCTTGTTTTGTTTTCAGCTTATTCTTGGTGTTTGAAAGGGTAGGGCTGGCATTAGCAAAGCCCTTGACCACTTGCAACAAACGAATAAATCTCACTGCCGTTCGCATACCTCCAAGACAGAACTGGGCCAAAATACCACATAGTATCTTTTATGTAATCTGGAATTAAGCAAACTGGTTCTCTTTATAAGCCATGTCTAGAGTAGTATTCAGAAAGTAACATTTTCCCCAATATCGGTGTGCTTGCTGTTAAAAGAAAATAGAAGCTGGATGAAACCAGGCATATGGTTAATAGTACATAACATATGCAATGTAAGACAAATCCATAAAACAGTTTCTGAAAAGCCTCTAGAACTGATTCCCATAGATGTAAGTTTGTTTAAACATGGGGGGCGGGGAATGAAACTTCCTGTTTCTAGGTGAAACAGGGGTTTCATGAAAAAATGAGTGAAACAAAACCCTTCCTGGCCAAGACTGGGTTGGGCCATCACTTCTCCGTCCTGGTCCATTCCACAATGCTGTTGGAAGATGATGGTTACAGTGCCTTCATGCCAAGAGTGGACACAACAGGGGTTATTAGGGAAGAAAAAGGGGTGTGTGTGGACAGAGCGAAAGATGGAAATAATTCATGGGGGGGGGGATGGAGGTGTAAGGATAAGGAGGTGGGGTGCTTTAGTGGGAGGTTCAGTTGTGTCCCTTTAAGAGGGAAAATTTTGGCTAATGAGGGGCTGTGTTTGGGGTTGATAGTCTTGATTTATGGACAGGTACAAATGGGGTTTCAATGGAGTACTGAGTGTAGATCAGAGTCCATTACTGGCTTTTTCTTTTCAGCGCCCCCTGTGGATTTATGAATTGCAGTCCTCTGTAGGCTGCTACAAAGTAACCAGGTTCTGTCACTCAAGGTGGTGGTGGTGGGAATCTGGCTGTGCTATTCTCTACAGGAAAGCTGAGGGATGGCTTATCAGTGGTTCTCAAACCTTTGAATGGGAGGAATGGATATTTTGAGGGCTTGGCAACAGTATGTTGTATGGGCTTGAGGCAGTGTTCAAAAGGTGATCCCAACTGTAGTAGCATATGAGGTTGAAATAAATCCAACACTTTGGACAATGGCAGCCAAATTATAATACAGTACATACATTTTGTATTAAATAAAAGGAGGCACTGGTATATTAAGATCATTGGTTATATCTCTCAAGATTTGTTAAGGCACACATACAAACACACCCCTCCCCAGCCTGGGTGCAGCAAGCCAATCTCCCAGCATGCTCCAGTACCCTCCCCATCTGCCACATAAAGCCACCATGACAGGAGAGCTGTCACACTGCCAACAGCAAGGCTTTAGACCCACTTCTCTCAGGCCACTTCCTGGAGACAAATAGCAGCACAATATTTATCTATCTATCTATCTATCTATCTATCTATCTATCTATCTATCTATCTATCTATCTATCTATCTATCTATCTATCTATCTATCTATCTATCTCAGGGGTCCTCAACCTTTTTAAACAGAGGGCCAGTTCACTGTCCCTCAGACACTGTTGGGGACCAGACTAGATTTTGAAAAAAATATGAAGAAATACCTATGCACACTGAACATATTTTTTGTAGTGCACAAAAAACAGGAAAAAGAATGCAATATTAATATAATAATAACAATAAATTACAATTAATAATAATAATAATAATAATAATAATAATAATAATAATAATAATAATAATAATAATAATAATAATAATAATAATAATAATAATAATAAAGACCTTTGGGTAGTGGGCGGCATACAAGCTATATAAATAATAATAATAATAATAATAATAATAATAATAATAATAATAATAATAATAATAATAATAATAATAATAATAATAATAATAATAATAATAATAATACAGTGGAAATAACGGAGCCTCCCTTCAAAGTCACGCCGCAACCTCCAGACTGGGATTGCAGCACCATGAAGTGGGGGGTGGGTGGGTGGGTGGGTGGAAGGAGGGTGGAAGGAGGGTGGGGGTGTCCTACCGGTGTCACGACGAGGCCTCGTCCGGCCCAACCTGACTGAAGACCAAGTTCAAAATCCGTCCCGACTGCAACGCTTAGGGACCCTTCCCCGCCTCCAGAGCAACACAACCTTCCCCCCCACCCCGCCCCACCTTTCCCCTCAAATAGCCCGGAGAGCCCTCCCCCCCCGCAGAGTTAATAAGATCTCACTGGGCGGGAACCAGCGCTGCCCTTCCCGCTCTGCCTTGGTCAGTTTCCACCGCTGAGGAAGGCCGAGCTGCTCCGCCTCGACGCGACTCCTGTTTTTCTCCCCCCCCCCACCAGGAGGTGTGCATGCGCCTCATCCGCTGTGTGACGTTGCATCATGGCAGCTTCCTTGTTCCGTATAAGATGGTTGCCCCCAGGAGGCTGCGACTATGCCCGTTCTGAAGCAACTTTACTAGTAGTATAAGGGCTCGAGTGGCCCCCATGGGCGGGGGCAGGGTGGGGGGTATGCTGTTGCTCCCGGGGGCCGGATTCAGGCTCCCTGGGGGCCGTATACGGCCCGCGGGCCATAGGTTCAGGACCCCTGATCTATCTATCTATCAATCTATCTATCTATCTAAAAGCAGCACATATCGTGTGGTAGCATTTGTGGCTATGACTAATGAAGTCTACAGCTGTGTCCTTCCTTAGAAGGCAGAGCTGTGTATGCCACTAAATCTACCTGAGGACACAAAAGACTGCCCGATCAGTTTGGATAGGGTGTGACATGCTACTGGTGTTGTTGATGTAAGAGTCAACTGTGAGGCTAGACTGGAGAACAAGTGCCATCTTGTCTTCAGGCAGCAAAATAACTTAGGCTGACTTTGGGATAAGATGATCAAGATCCTTTATTGACCACTCATTGTGTTCTGCGCATGGAGCTAGAGTGAACATACGCAACCATTTGAACTCGATAGGAACATTCTCAAGTAGTAGGTGCACTTGTTTCCAGAAGGAAGGGTATGTCTCTATGTGGCATTTGTGTAACTTGCCCTAGCTAATCTTAGACCATTGTCAAATGTATAAGCCCTCCTACAAATATCTTTTCTGCCTAACAATAAGGCAGCATGGAATTGTGAGGCTGGAAGCTTGATGGTCATTAGAAAGCCTTTGAAAATAGCTTTTTATTTATGTCCCTTAGTCCTCAAAGGCCATGCCCTTATTAAATCAAAGGGTTAACATGTTTCCTGCTGATATGGTTTAAAGATTATGCTACAGCTTGACTGTACAGTACATAATAGGATTAAATGAAAAGAGTTGGTTTAAATATCATTATGTTAGGGTTTAGGTAAAATAGCAAAATGTAACAGAAAAACAATAGGGAACAACAGGCAGTGTTGTAAATGAGCAGATGATACTCTCACATCACAAGCCAAAAGGCACAAAGGCATTCATCATTTTGGATGAGGGTTCACACAAGGACCTCTACAGAACTGGCCAAAGAACCAGCACTGAAGTCTCAAAAGCCCAGTGTTATGAAAAGTGGATCTCCTACTAATTCCTACAGCATTTTTGGCATACAATTGAACTTTATAGTCCACAGCCCTTTCCAACTCTTCCTAACTCTGGATAAGTGTGCCACATCCTTGGCATGCACAAGGTCTCTCACTGAATCATTGGTGTCTGTAGGCAGAACTAGGAATAATTTTGCCTGAACCCGTGAGCAAACCGTTAGTCACTGTTGACAATACCTCGGTAGGTGGACCAATGGTCTAGCTTGATTTAAAAGCATCTCTTACATTTCCAATGATTTCTCATTCCAGATTGTAAGAAAGTCTGCCAGTTATCTCCTTACCATTTCCTAATCGGGCCTGTGACCAAACAATACAGATTGATTGATATAGTCATCATTAACCATTTCCTAGCAATCATGTCACACTCGAAGTCATCAAACCACTCTTCGGCACTATTGTGCAGCAACCTGACCCCGTAAAAGTGGCTCACTACTTTTTCTCAGCAAATACTCATATTGCCATATACTTTCTCTGGTTCCCTGGGATTTACTCTCACAAAGACAAGCTGTGAAAACAGGGACTAATGAGGGATTCGTATCCCCTCTTTACACATTCTCCATCTGGCCAGTGTACGACTATCTCTAGGTTTCCTGCACACCTATCATGTTCTGTTCCTTCCCTTCTCAAGCCAATGCCCTCCAGCTATTTTAGATCATGGTTCTCATCCTCCTCAATCATTTGGCACTTGATCGTAGACCGATGGGAATAGTGGTGCAAGATGACCAGAAGGCCCATAGAACAGGCTTCTCCAAACCACTCCCCACTAAGTGATCCAGACTGCAACTACCATTAGCCATGTTTTTTTTTCTCCTGTGGATACTGGGCCATAGGATCTGAGTGAGGCATAAACTCAAAGGGCAGATGCTAAGACATGCAGGATGTAGTGCACACCAACATATCACGTTGGAAAAGTATCTACTGTAGCATAACACACAATAGTAAGCTCTATTGTGGGTAGTATTAATGCATAGCTCTGCCTTGCCAGTTTCAAGATGAGAATTACAATAGACCTCTTCAGGTGGTAGAAAATATGTAAAATATGTAAAATATTCATTCCATCCCTAGTGTTGGTTTCATCCGACATAGAAAGGAGAGTCACTCTGAAAATGGAGAGCTGCATGGGAATCCCAAATGGCTGAGCAAGCTCTCAGAAACAGAAGGAATTCTCTCTCTTCATGCTCTTTATGTTCCACGTTGAGAAAGGTGAAATCATGACAAAGTAGGTGGAGCTACAATGCTCCATTCTACATGCAAGTATCCTTCACCTTTTTTAACACTCACACAGGGCTATTGAGCTCTCACACAAGATCTGCAGCCAGCTAAAATACAACCTGTCCTGTTTAAATTGCTGTGTGGTATTTAGCCCTGTTGTGATGAATAATTCATAAGAAGTGTCTGTATTGATTGGTTGTTTGTGGACCAAGGAGAGAGTCTGGGGAGGAGCCTCAGGGGATTTAAGGCTCAGTCCAGCACTGAATTAGTCAGATAGGGACTGACACTGTCTGAAAGAAGGACAGATAGGGACCTATACTTAATGAAAAAAGATAGATAGGGTCTAACTGAGAGACAGTTAAAGACTAGAGAAAGAAGAGGGAGGATTTTAGAACTTCTGTGAAGAACACTAAGTGTTGAGTGTCTGAAAACTTAAAAACTGGGTGTTCAAGTGATCACAGTAGTCTGTAACATAACTTTAGTGTGTTTGTGCTACATTCTTAATTTTGCTTGTACCTAAACACAGTACCCTTAATTATTTTATTACTACTTTGTAATAAATAAATTTATTTTGTTGTTCAGTCGTTCAGTCTTGTCCGACTCTTCGTGATCCCATGGACCAGAGCTCGCCAGGCCTTCCTGTCTTCCACTGCCTCCCGGAGTTTGGTCAAATCAATGTTGGTTGCATTGATGACACCATCCAACCATCTCATTCTCTGTCATCCTCTTTTCCTTTTGCCTTCGATCTTTCCCAACATCAGGGACTTTTCTAAGGATTCCTCTCTCCTCATGAGGTGGCCAATGTACTGGAGCCTCAGCTTTAAAATCTGTCCTTCCAGTGGACATTCAGGATTGATTTCTTTCAGGATGGATAGGTTTGATCTCCTTGCAGTCCAGGGGACTGTCAAGACTCTCCTCCAGCACCACAGCTCAAAAGCATTGATTCTGTGGTGATCCGCCTTCTTTATAGTCCAGCTCTCACTTCCATACATAAGTCCAGCTCTCACTTCCATGGACAGAGACAAATTTATTTTATCTTTATTCAATTTAAAACAGTCTGAAATTACTAATTTTACTAGAGAAGCTAGTTGGTGGCAGCAAAAGAGAAAAATTAGAAGCAGTGCTTGCCAATAGCTTCTGGAGGGGCTGGGGACAAAGCACAGGAATACTACAGCAAGTAGGAACTTCAGCAAGGAAAACAGAAGCAATATCCTGTCATTACTCATTCCTTTTTCATTGTGGGCATTTTGTATTTGTTTCCCTGGAGAAATGAATGCAAAGCACCGCACCTCCATGCTTCCCTGTCCAAGTGGTCGGCCAGGATTGGCACAATGACTGCAACTGTGGAGCCAAGTAAGGGTCCAGCAGGGGGAAGCCACACTGGACCGGGCCACTGTGTCCACGGTGGTGCCACAGTTTGCATTCATTTTCCTCTTCTTATACCCAATAGGCTAACCTGCCATAAAGAACAGTGGGACTAGTAGGGTTTCCTAATACTTCACTCACCTGCCAAAGCAACCAGGGACCCTGTTCCATTGGAGGGCACCCATGTCCTTAAAAAAAAAAGAGTCCAGAAATGACATTTTGCCATGTCTGCTACTGCACTGGTGTACAATAGAGACATCCATGTAAATATGTCAGTCCTACCTCGAATCATCCCAATTAAGAGAACAGGAAACTGCTTGTCATGAAATTACTTTTTTTGGTCCCAAATACATTCTGTGCAATTTCAAAACCTGTTGTTTTGCACATTTCCTTAAAAAGCACAGCATGAGAATCAACCAAAATCTCTGCAACAGAGACAACATTTCATGTACTTGTTGTTTAATAATCTTCCAGGCAAGGAAGCTCACAATGAGCTCAACTAGGTGGCGTGTCCAGACTGGGCATGCTCCCTTACACAGGGAACACTCTAGCCTTGCTTTCTAGTGCATCACAATATCCAGCAGTAGAATCATAGAATCATAGAGTTGGAAGAGACCTCAAGGGCCATCCAGTCCAACCCCCTGCCATGCAGGAATCCCCATCACATTATTTCTGACAGATGGCTATCCAGCCTCTGCTTAAAAACCTCCAAAGAAGGAGAATCCACCACCCTCTGTGGCAGCATATTCCACTGCAAAACAGTTCTAATTTTCAGGAAGTTCTTCCTAATGTTTAAATTGAATCTCTATTCCTGTAGTTTGAAACCATAGCCCCGAGTCCTAGTCTCTGAAGGCATAGAAAACAAACCTGTTCCCTCTTCAATATGATATCCTTTCAAATATTTAAACATAGCGATCATATCCCCTCTCAGCCTTCTTTTTGAAAGGCTAAACATTCCCAGTTCCATAAGCTGTTCCTCATAAGACATTTCTCCGGACCTTCAACCATCCTGGTCACCCTCTTCTGTACCCGCTCAAGGTTGTCAACATCCTTTTAAAACTGAGACACACAGAACTGGACACAGTGGCATCCCACATTAAGTCAGGTGGGGTCTGATCAGAGCAGAATAGTGATACTATCACTTCCCTTGATCTAGACACTATGGTTCTGTTGATGCAACCAAGAATCACATTGGTTTTCCTGGCCACTGCTTCACACTGCTGACTCATGTTCAATTTGTGGTCCACCAAGACTCCCAGATCCCTTTCACAGGTACTATTTTCCATCCAGGTGTCTCCCATGCTATATCTGTGCAATTCATTCTTTTTACCTAGATGCAGCACCCTCTAAAATCACAGAACTCTGTTATTTTAGACCTGCCAATTTCTTATACATTTAACAGCATGTTTACCAGGTGTCACTGGTATGTTAGAGAAATGATGCAACTATGACAAGCCAAATGGGCAGAGAAGCAAACTGAGAGAAAATATGCCAGGTGGATTCTGTGCAAATAAGATCTTCCTAAGAACAGCATTATCTGATGGCAGGTATGCAAACAGATTGTTGAAAGTTGTGTTCCAGCAAGATAATATAACAAGCCATCTTACAATTGCAAGCTGTTATGCAATATCCAGGTTCAATATCGTCTCCAAGACAGGTTTACAACATACAGTAGATAGCTGTCAAACTCTGTTAATATACTTGGCTTGATTATAGAGAAGATAATTTGCACTGTGCCCTGCTTTCAGCAACATCTTGTTTTGTGACTGCAATGTGTTGTCTGGTTGCCTTCTGTGCTGATACAAGAAACTAGGCAAAGAAAAAAAATAAGCAAATGAAGAGTAAAGCTGGAAACTTTGCTCATCCACGCAAAAGATGTTGCCGTTCCCACCACTAACAAACATATACCAATTTTACTGTATACAGAATGTTAACACTTGTGAGTTACATACTTAAGCCAGGTTTTCAAACAAAAAAAATGTGTGAGAGAGGCATGACCCATTATCAGAAAAAGAAATTCAAGACTAATTCAGCACTGATGTGGTTCAGTACATAGGGATTAAATGCTAGACTTTCAACAATTCAGGATGTGAAGTCCTGGGCTGAGATGAGAAGTCTGCCAGTCTGCTTCTACCCCACCTCTGGCCAATCAGGAGCTCTATGCTTTGAAGAGCCAATAGAAAGATGATGGACGTAAGCAAGAGGGAGGTGCCCATGCCATGCCACTCTTTCTTTGAACTGACCTGTACAGTACAGTCCCATCAGACCATTCTGCCATGTGCCTTCCAAGAAGAAGCCTGGTGTCCATCTTGCCAAGTAAACTTTTAAGAACTCGCTCCTGGCAAATTACATCCCTTGCCATGTTTGGACTTCTCTACCTGCTTGGACAAAGGAAGCTTGCTCCCGAAAGCTCAGCAACTTTTTTTTATTTTTCTTCTAGCAGCCTATGAAGGTATCATCCATAGTCTAGTTTTGCTTTTGTTTTAATGGCTGCATGGCTCCAAACCTCTTTTTTTACTGCAATAGAACAAGATGCGATGAAAGAGCTGCCTCTACCATGAAGAAAGCTAAAGAAACATCTACAGAAATAGGACACCAACACTAGGTACTGTGATATCATTTTCCCTTCATTTGGGTCTTCATTGGTTCTACCTAGTGGGACAGGGTGGCCGGGTCAGCGCTCTAAAATAAAAAAAGAAGATGAAAAGAACCAGCACTGACCCAGCCCCAGGTCAGTGCTTGGGAAAACAAAAACAAAAAACAGAGGCGCTGGCCTCACAAACTAAAGCCGTTGCTGCCGGGGCCAGGATCGCCACCGCTGCCGCCCGGTAAGTCGGACTCAAACTGGTTTGGCTCGGTTTGGGTTCGTACATTTTTTAAAAAAAATTTGTATGAACCCAAACCAAGCTGAACCAAGGGTGGGCCCGAAACAGACAAACCCGAACCATGGGTTTTCTTTTTCGTACCCACCTCTAATACCGACAGAAGGAAAGTAAAATGCTTTGTTGTTTCCAAGAGCTGCAAAGGTTGCTGCATTTGAGCAAAAAATATTGTATGAAGATGAATTAACTCACTGTGCCAGAAGGCTGCATTCTACTCAGCTTTTCAGTCAGAATATTGCAGGCAGTAAATTTTATGTGACAGCATACTATGCACCATAATGGAATAAAATAAAAAATACAATTATATGACCACTATATCTGTCAGTTGGTTTCATTTTATCTCAAAGTTTAGCTTCATTTTACACACATGAAGAAGCTTAAGGAGGAGGAAAGCTCTATATTTCCTGCTGTGGCACTCTTACTTACTCATTAGTTCTCTTTAAAAAAGCAAAAGTGGGATTTTTTTTTTAGTTAAACATCAGAGTGTGAACTGAAGGCATCCAGTTCTGAATAATCAAGTGAGGCAAATATATATGTAGATGTATTGAAATTGATGGAATGTGGTGGCTCAGCAGGCTAGAGCACTGAAAACTGTCAATGTCAAAGTCAGGAGCTCAGTGGTTCGAATCCCGGGTGCCACGCAGCAGAGTGAGCTCTTGCTGTTAACCCCAGCTCCTGCCAACCTAGCAGTGTGAAAGCATGTAAATGTAAGTAGATGAATAGGTACCACCATAAAAAGCAGGAAGGTAAAGCAGTGTTTCCTTGCAGCCATGCCAGACACATGGCCCTGGACTTGCACCACATTGGCTCTTTGGCATGAATACAGAGATGAGCACTGCCCCTAGAGTCGGACACAACTAGCACGCATGTGTGGCGGGAACCTCTACTTTTTACCTTTATAATAAAATAAGGGACAAAATGGTCAAATTCTACAATACAGTTGGAAGCCTCTGGCAGAAATTCATCTGTCATCCGTTCATATAAATCATCTATTCATCTTTATCTAGAAAAGCTCCTCAGGAAGTTTGTAGAAGACATAAGGAGAATGCCACTCCCTGTCCCATATTCAAGAAGTGACATGTAATGAGGAGGAAGGGAGGAGGAGGAGGAAGGGGGGAGTCCATCTATTCCTATTACACAATCATATTGTTCCTGCCAGTCATTTAGACGGTTTGAAGAAGATGAAGTGGAGATCTTAACCCAGCATTCCAAACATAGTTGGATACAGGAAAATTGAAAGACACCCTTTTTAAAAGCCTATCAAGCAAAACAAAACTAAAACCACAGCCAAAATCATTGCAGCATCTTAAAGGCCTCACTTTCTCGCTCTTTGGGAAGTTTTTCTTTATCCCGCAAAGAAGAGTAGGGCCGTCACTTCACGAAGTACTTCGCTTCGCAGCGTGATTGCCTTCGCTTTGAATGCGAAGGCGGTCATGTGGTCTCAGTTCGCCCCCACCCCCTCTTTCTCTGTCCTCACAGCTTTTCATTCCCATTGCCACCTCACGTGCTCCCTTCCCGGTGCAACGTCCCGCTTTCTTTTATTTTTAAAAAAAAAAATACCGAATGCATCGATACCCGGCTGTCATTTGCGGCAAATGAATTACTGTATGATCCTTCATTTTCCACTCCCGATTTGTATTGGCCATTGGCGGCCATAAAAAAATGCTGTTCCCCGTCAGGGATATTGGACCAGCACACAACATGATCCATCAGTCCTCCAAGGGCATTCGAGTAATCCCTTCCTAAATCCCAGAGCAGTGACCAAGTCAACTTCCGCCTCAAACTACCATTACAAAGCTATCATGCCTCCCTCTTCATCAGTATTTCGGAGAAAAAGTAACTGAAAAAATTTTAAAAAAGAAAAATTAGTGGCCAACGTGACTTTGGATGCGAAGTGGGATGCGAAGATTCCCGGCCTCCGGCAGGGAATCTCGCCCGCTGGAGCTCGGTCGTGGTCGGGTGGCGCCGAACCCAAAGAGGAGGCGCGTGCGGACAAAAGCGGTCGATTCGCACGAAAACAACAGCAAGCCTCAGGAGGAGGGGAGGGGAACCACCACCATCAGTACCAGCTCATTCCCCCCACCCCCCTTCCCGGTCAAGCCCATGAAGTTAAATTTCTGAATTTCAGAAAGGCAAATCACAGGGATATTGGCATTTATTCTGAATTTATTTATTTATTTAAAGAAGGGGTTTATTCTAGTCATTAAGTTTTGAAAACAACAGCAACCTCAAGTCGAGTCACTGGTGTGACTTTATTTATTTATTTATTTGTTTATTTTAATACCACCCATCAGACAGCAGGGCCACTTAAGCCTGACTTGACAGTGAGTCCTACAACTTGAGTCCCCATTTCTGCCAAATGGAAAACTGAGCAAAGTTCTCACCTGAAACCAGTGAACAGCTGTATTTCTTTATCCAAAATGTGAAAGAATATGACTTTCCTTGAAAGAACTGCTGGGTAGCTCAGTGGTATTGTTATCTGGTTGCAGAGCCAGAGGTTGGGGGTTTGAGACCCCACTGTACCCTTGACTGGGGGTGGACTTTGTGGCTGATAGGATCCCTTCCATCTCGGCTGGAAAAATCTGGGGGAGAGCCACCCTCCCCTATAAACTATATGTTTATACTTATAGTTTATATTTATAGTTTATACTGTAAGTTTAGAGTGGAGGAGGAAAAAGACACCTTCTTTGTTTTCTTTTGAAGTGAAATTGTGAATAAATTTTAATCCAACTAAAATTTTATAGACAATCAGGGACCAAATTAATCCTTCCTTCCTTCCTTCCTTCCTCCCCCTCCCACCCGCTTGTCTTACAAGAATGGAACTCCTAGCCTATGATTAAATATAACGAATACAAGTAAAACATGGAATTGATGCACACCTTGAAGGTTTAAAACCCAGCAGTAAAATATAGCATCTGCTCAAGTGGAAGCCTTCTCTGCAACAAATAATGTAAGTTGTGGAAGGCTTGTTTTGGAGAAAAGGGGGCATGGCTTCTCAGAATAAAGACAGTAGGGAGGGAGCCAGCCTGCAATCATACCAGGTGATATAAACAACTTTGCATTCAAAGCAAAGTAAAAGCAAAGTGTTCTGCTTATATACTGCCCCATACCACTTCAAGTAGTCTCTGGGCAGTTTACAGTTTTAATTACATTATGCAGGCTACACACTGCCCCCCCCCATCCAGCAAGGTAAGGTACTCATTTTACCAAACACAGAAGGCTGGAAGGCTGAGTCAACCATGAGTTGGCTACTTGGGATTGAACTCCAGGCTGTGAGCACAGTTTTAGCTGCAGTACAGGCATTTAACCACTGAGCCACAGGGTTCCATTAATTTATTCGGAGGCATTTAGATACTGATTCCAGGGCAGTGGCATTCCTCAGAGTTTTATGCCTGGTTAATCAGATGTGCAAATGAATTCTGGGTTAACCTTTTGAAGACCAGTCACAAACCAAAGAGAGCTAATTAACAAGAGATCATGGGAAATGTCTTTTGATTTCAGGGAGATTCCCTTCTTGGAAGGATGCTGCCCACCTGTTCAGCATCCTCCCCGCATGGAATCTACTAGCCCAGGATATCCCACAGTTTCACATACCATTGTCATTTTAACTATGTTTAATCCTAACACCCTACTGATGGCATTTAATTTGTCTGAGGGCTGTCAGGCACCTTAAGGGCAGCTTGCTTAGGGCATACTTGAACCCTCATATCTCTTGCACTATCCGCCAGCATTGTGACCAGTGATGTAACTAAACACCCTGCTCCGCACCGAAGGGAGAATGGGATGGGCAAAAACTCGCCGCCGCTCCATGCGGCGGCGACCAAAATAATCTCATTCTCTCCTTACTGTGGGGTGGGAGGGTGGGGCTGAGCTTGCAATCAAGAATAGCAATGGAGGAGCTGGGCTAAATAGCCTCCCAGCCCCCTCCCTCCAGATCATGTTTTTGGTATGAACTCTATGGTGCCAAGGAACCCTCCGAGTGTTTGAGTTGGGGGAAGCCATTTGACTTGACTATAGCACCATCTGCCTTCTCTCATTTCTGCTTCAGTTTTCCATTCCAGGTATTTATTTGATCCTGAATATTTATTGAGGCTCAATGATAGAAAATTATCAGTGTGCATGATCAATATAGAATTCCTGAGAGCAAAACTATGACAATGCTAGACATTTGCAAGCATGTTCATATACATCTCTTGTTTGCAAGCCAGAGCCTTCCTATTTATCTCTTCAAGCTTTAATGGATGAATTTCATTCCATCATGAATACAAATGCACACTCTATCAATGTTATAAAATATGGGCGGCGGTGTGGGGGGTGGGGGAAGGAAACACAGCAAACTGTGGACTAAGGAAACAAATGTGCCAATCAACGTGACATGCCAAGAGAAAGCAAAAAGATTTTTAAAAGAGAAAACAAAACCAATTCTCTGTGCTGTTGTTTGCAAATGGAGCTTGTAGGATGTGATTTTAAAGAAACAAACAGACTTTTCTAACATCACTTGGCTGTGAAGCTGCTCTCTGAAAGAGACAGAAGGCAACAATGAGCAAGAGTTTTCAAAAGAAATGCAATGCAAAAAAACTGAGAATAACAAACTGGAAGTGACACATTTTCCCTTGAGAATGCTGGAAGGGGATTGGATATTTGCTCCTGGAGTGGCTCAAAAGGATGAAAGAAATTTGCTGAAAGAAAAAAAAATGAAAGAGCAGACATCTTAGAGGACAGAACCCAAAGCATCTGAGCTTTACCAGGACAATTAAAATGGCCACAACTGGGGGTTCAGTGAATCAAATATAATAATGAGAGGGTAAAGAGAAAAACAGGACAAAAGAGAGGTGCCACCAATACAAGTGGCTCTGTGATTTTTGTTCTCTTTTTGTAATTCTTAGGGTGACCTTCTGTTAAGAAATGGCTCAAACTTCTTATCACAGATAAAAGAACATTCAGATAATACAGCACAGTTATGACACATTCTGATATGTTGTTATCAAGTGCAGCAAGAACAATCCTTACATGATGGTACACAATATAGCATTTATTTTATTTACTCAGTGTCATAGTTTCTGCAGAGTTCAAGGAATTCTACATTGTGTTCCTTCTATTTTTATTGCCATAACAGTACTGGTGTAGGTTTCAGCTTTATTGGATTACTACAACATTACAGTAAGGGGAGCTTTGAGATTTTCCAGAGGTCTGCCTCGCTGAGTACAGATAACACTGCATCTACAGTTGATGTAAACATTCCACACATTGGGCTAGATTTGATTCTCACGGCTTTTGAAGCCAGACTGCCAGAGACATCAGGTGGAGTTCTGCAGATTCAGCATGAGACCCAGGTGTCCGAGGTATCAGTTTGCCATCTTCCTTCTCTCTGCAGACAAAATCCAGGCACAGACCCTTGTAGCTCTATCTCGGGGGGCCTTTAATTTTGACGTTGAAACTCATGCAGTTGAATAAGCTATGAGTAATGTGGATCCTTCAAACAACATAACTGATTAGGTAGCTGAAGCTCTAAAACCTGCATTTTAATTTGGACATCCCTGCTTCCTCGGCTGAGCGGGAGACTGCTGGAGGGAGCGGGAAAGGGAAGTCCCTGCACCTGCCTGGATGATGTCTTACGAGGAACGGCTGAGGGAACTGGGAATGTTTAGCCTTTCAAAAAGAAGACTGAAAGGGGATATAATAACTATGTTTAAATATTTGAAAGGATGTCATATTGAAGAGGGAACAGGTTTGTTTTCCATGGCTTCAGAGACTAGGACTCAGAGCAATGGTTTCAAACTACAGGAAAAGAGATTCCATTTGAACATTCGGAAGAACTTCATGATAGTTAGAGCTGTTTGGCAGTGGAATATGCTGCCCCGGAGGGTGGTGGAGTCTCCTTCTGTGGAGGTTTTTAAGCAGAGGCTGGATGGCAGGGGTTTGGACTGGATGGCCCTTGAGATCTCTTCCAACTCTGCGATTCTATGAAAGGAGGACCCAGGCAGCTTGTAACAGAAAGTGAGTGGTGGAGCAGGCAGCTGTAGATCGGGAGACGCAAATTTGGACAAAGTGGCATGTGAATTTGGACAAAGTGGGTCAAATTGCTTCTTGCCCATATCTAATAGGTAGCAACCAGTTTCCGTTAGGAATAGAACATGGGAAGTTGCAAGGTTTGGTAACAGAACAAGAGATTAAACTAATGTGTTGAATGAAATCTTGTTGGGCAAAAATCTGACCCAGTTTTAAACTATTGTTAATAAAAGAGACATTGATTCAATTTATCCACTCAAGGGGTAAACGAAAAGGAGGCAGAGAGCACGGAAATAGATGACACATCCCAAAATCATCCTGCAGAGACCATAATGTCTGTTTTCCCTAGTTTGAATGGGTCCCTTGGTGATGTGCTTTTATTCTATCAAAACAGTTACCTCACCACATGTTAAGCGTGTAAGCCGGCTGACAACAGAGACATCTAGGCAACCCTATGAATGAATCTTATCTTCAAAGAGGGTTTCCTAACATCCTGTTGAGGAAGGAAATGCGCTCAGCTGGCAAGGAATGACAATGCTCAGGTTTTCCTCACACCAGCCAGGGAAAAAAATTTCAACCAATTTTTATTAGAGCATAAAGTAAGCATTTAAATATGATGTGCAGCGTTGCTTAGAGGAGGAAAGGTCTCATCATCCAAACACTTATTTTTTATTCCTATTATGTTAACTTTCTTTCTTTTTAAACAAGCATTTTTAACTGCCTTCCTACCACTCGTTTCTGCCCCTTCTCTCTTTTTTAAAAGGATTTCCTTTCATTTTGGCAGGATGTTCTGTGAGGAAGATTGCCACATTTCCCCTGAACGCAGGGCCACCTGCAGCTTAAAATAGCACAGGAGTCAACATTTAAAATTTATGTGTGGTATTTTTCAGGGGCTTTATAAAGGTGAGGATCCCCTCCTCTGTCTCCCTCTCTCCCTCTCTCTCCCTCCATCCCCCCCTCTCTCATTGTCAATGTAAAGGAGGTCGCCCAAGGTGTGCTTTAGAATTAAATAGCCCCCCTGTTGTGGTAGCCTAGAGAGTTGCAGGCAATACATTCTCATTTTAGTGTCTGGGGCACAATACTAAGGAAGCTCTAATTCAGAAGCAGACCCATAGCAGGAGTATTAACACTTGAAAGCAGAGGTCTAGTAGGGTTGTGTGTGGGGTTTGTGTTTGAAGCCAAAGGCTGAAATACAGTGTGTAAAATACTGCTGTGTTTCTGATCTGTATGTATGGGTGTGAAAGCTAGACAGGTAAGAAAGCTGAAAGGAAAAAAAATACAGTATTTTGAAATGGAGGAGAAGTTTGCAGATACCCTGGACGAGTGGTTTTCCACCTGTGGGTCCCCAGATGTTCCTGGACTGCAATTCTCAGAAATCCTGGCCAGCTCAGCTAGTGATGAAGACTTCTGGAAGTTGCAGTCCAGGAACATCTGAGGACCCACAGGTTGAGAACCACTGGCCAAGGGTATCTGCAAACTTCTCCTCCAGCAACACAAGTAGGTCCTGGATGAAAGCAAGCTGGAACTCTCTGTGGAGGCAAAGCTATTGAAAGTGAGGTTGTCCTACTTTGGGTACATCTTGAGATGGCAGGATTCTATGGGGGGAATAATGCTGGGAAAGGTGGAAGACAGCGGAAAAAGATGGACAGACTCCCTGAAAGGACCACAGGCCTGGGTTTACAAGGGCTGTTGAGGACAGGTCATTTTGGAGATGGCTCATTCATAGGGCCACAATGACTAGGAGGAGATTTGATGGCACATAACAACAAGAAAGAGACTTAAGGGTTCAGGGTGAAAAACTAGGGAGCAGTGAGAATGTTTCTGCATTTATAAGTGTGAGTGGTGCGGTTTTTTGGGGTGGCGGGTTGTTTGCAAGAACTTTAATAATTCATAATTCAAAATAGTAAATGTAGAGGAAAGTAAAAATCAACAGAGTCACCCATCCATCTATCCAGGTAGAGTCCCCCAAACACACACACACACACACCGACCAAGACTGCTCTACAGCCTGTTAGAACTGGGCCTCACAGCTAGCAAGGTTCCCTCAAAGGCAGGTTCTCAAGGTGGTGCACACTCTTCTCTCTGAACTCCACACCACCACCATGCATGTGGTTTTTCCTCCCCATGCACCTGTCATGACTGATTTTTTTTTTTGTCACGATGGAACCAGCATGGGGAGAATGGTGCATGCGCCCCCCCCCACAAAGCCCTATGCAGCATGAAAACTAGTCCCTGGTGCCAAAAAGTTTAGCGATAGCTGGTGTAGATGACATGGAGATGTTAATATTAAGAGGAGAAAAGAGAAGTAACAGATTAATTTAACACTATTGTTGGATTTGTATTGCTAGCCTGAGGAAGGCAATTTAAATTATTCTAAGATATTAAATTTTCAGATCAGATTTTCAAGCTAAGTAACAATTAATGAACCATACTAAGCATTTTCTATTAAAGTGTGAACCAATTTTGAATCTTGCAAAGGTAACCATGTTTGTGGTGCTAAATTAGGGTTGTTGCCATATATGCACACATTTGATTTGCTTGTGATAGGAACTGGCCAGCATTCACACATTTTCATATATTTTATATAATATTTTAATACATTTAAATACTAGAGCAAATAAAACTCCAAGCTGTTGTCCTCCTTCAAATCTTTGGTTTCCAACATGAGGACCTTTGAGGAAAGAAGATCTGGTTTTTATTATGACTATGCATTTACAAGTTGAAATTATCATATGCAATGAACAGCAGAAATGGGAGTTGCAAAATAAGTGTAACTCCCATTGATTCAGTAGGCTTTCTGCAGTTGATCCTAAGTACAGTCAGACCCTAACATCCATGGGGTATGTATCCACACAGCATCACTTGTCCATAGCCTGGAAATATTAAAAATATTTTTAAAAACACAGAAATAAGTATTTACACATTGCAATTACCAGAATGGGCCACTAGAGGGAACCAGAGACCATACTGTAAAGGTAGTTGGCTGCCATTTCACCTAGTTTCTTACCAGCTTGAGGTAATTCCCTCTGTCTCCCAAGCAGTTACAAAGAGAGCCTTGGGTCCAAAGATTATAGGGTTCACTATTATCTCTGATTTTCAGTATTTTGGGGAGGGGGGCTTGAAATCAATACACTGTGGATACTGAGGGGTCCTACTGTATTGGATTTATCCCATGGATTAATTACACGACGTGCATGTGTTATTCTTAGTGCAGAATTTCCTGCTGCTATGTGGAAAAGTTTTGGAAATGTAAATAGCTTCTTGCAGTGACACTTCCACTGAGCATGAAGGATTATAAGGACTTGGGCAACTTGTCCTGTGTCATGATGACTTTTCATCCAGGAGCGAAACATGTTTTAGGAACTAGCGTTTCATGATGAAGTTTTGAGAGCTGAGTGGTGAGGTGATAAAGCATTAGGTACCCTTCTCCAAGCTGTTGTCCTCCTTCAGATGTACCAGGTGGTCTGATGCCTCCCATATCCCTAAGTATACCAAGATATAAAATATTGTATATGCAAGCCAATTGCAAATCTGGGTCAGATTTAGTTTATTTTAATTTCATGGGTGGGGGGGGATGGGTTTGCAATGCATCTGTGGCCCCGGCCTCATATCTGATCCAAGCATTTTAAATTCTGTGGACCATAACACTTTAAAATGGTGCTGCTTTCTTTTTAAATTAGAATGAATCACATGGCTGCCCATTTGCTAAACAATTCTACAGGGTTTTGTTGGAACCCAGGGCCTTTTTACATGACCCCTAAGATCCGCTGGCCACTTAAATTCGGACCAGAGATCTTAGGGGTTCCTCACTCTTCCTCTGTCCCCACCCCCCTCCGCACTTCCTGGTTGCTGGCTGCCTGAGGGAGGGAGAAAAAGAGAAAGAAAAGAATGCCGGTTTACCTCCGTTTTGTTCCCGGCAGCATACAGATCTCTTAGAGGGGCGGGGCACAAAAAAAGAACAAACAGAAGCCAGGAGAGCCCCGCACTCACTATCCTTACACCGGATCAAATATTTGTCACATCCAAAAAGCAGGTACAAGAAAACTGCTGTTTGATCGCGCTAAAGTGGGCGGGGTCGCACTTAATTGTCTGCAAAGTCCGGAGCTGGTGGGTAAACATTTTTAAGGTCCGGACCTTGCAGCCATTTGCGGCGGAGCTTAGGGGTCATGTATAAACGCCCTTAAAAAGCCCTTTGCACCTCTTCACAGTTTTCTGGAGCAACATTCAAAAGAATAATAATTAATCAGCATGTCCCTTTCAGCCTTTATTGAGCGAGAGATCCATTTTCTAGATCTTACAGTTTGCTGGGGTGGATATTCCTGCCAAATTTTAATTTTAAGCAGGAAATAGAATTTAGGAGGGAAAATAATGGGGTCTATTGCTGGCAGTGCATGTTTAAATATTGACCAGATTTTCCTCTTCACTGCTAATTTAGGGAAGCTTGATTTAAAAAATTCATATAGATGACATTTTGTAGTGCAAAATTAAAGATGTTTATTTTTCACATTTATATTCCCTTCCCTACTTCATGGAGTCCAGGCTATGAAACATGAGGTGGTCTCCCATTTGGGGGCTGGCCAGGCACACCCTCATTTAAGCTTCAAAAAGATTAGCACAACATGCATCTACAGGCACACCAGAGGGTGGAAGAAACATGAGTCATCGCAGGCACATTTTATCCACATGTGGCGGATTTGCCAGAAGCAGGAGAGGCAGGCTGACCTAAAGGTCTCCATTTAATCAGAAGATATTCATAAAGGACAGTGGGTGTTACATGCTTTTAAAAAAGAAAGCAGCAATATCCTGAAAGAAGGTCATATCAATTTGCAATCTGCTGTGCATGGTGATGATTTTCCGCCCGCTGGTTACTCTGAAGAAAGAAAGTGCTTTTAAAAAACTGATTTTTTTAAAAAAATGAGATTGTGACAATGATTCTCGATTTGTTATTTTGTTTATTTAGTTTACATATTTTACCCCATCCTTCTTTTTTAAAAAAGAAAGACCCAAGTTAGCTTACATCATTAAGAAGGCAATCTTAAAAGCTAAAAACAGTGAGTGATTCAAATGTTAAAAAAAGAATTAATTATTTTATAGCAACAAATATCTGGAAAGCCAATGGCTCCCTTCACTAATGGGACTGAATTACCGATGTCAGGACAGAGAGGTTTATACATTTCTCAGAGAAGAGGAGAGGCCTGGAAGTCACCCATTCACAGTAAGCACCTAGACACCAAAATGAGAAGGCACACAAGCCACCTAGTTACAACCTTTTCATAGAAGTATATAATAGTAAACTTGGAAGGGGCCTATTAAGGCCCTCAAGTCCAACACCCCTCTCCATGCAGGAGCACAAATCAAAGGATATCTGTCAGGTGGTTCTCCAAATTCCTCTTGAATGCCATTGCTGTACTGCCCTAACAGGAGGATTTCCCAAATATTTAGGAAAATATCTCCAGGCTGATATTTTGGATTGTTATTAAAACTGCAGTAAGCATCTGTAAATTTACCATAAGACACTATATATCAAATCTTGTTGAACTATGGCTCATGTGATCCCACTGGCTCTATTCCTGGGGCAGATGAAGTTCAAGACCAACAATTTCTAGAGCAGTGGTTCTCAACGTGTGGGTCCCCAGATGTTCTTGGACTGCAACTCCCAGAAATCCCTTCCCATACAGCGAGTGGTGTAGGCTTCTGGGAGTTGCAGTGCAGGAACATCTGGGGACCCACACATTGAGAACCACTGTTCTAGAGTGCCTACAGTGCAGTGTAGTGGACAGCTTGTTGGATATGGTGGCGGGCATCCTATTGTGTAATAATTTATGCCTATGGAAGAGTGAGGATACCATTTTCAGAGGGCAGTTTAGATTTTCTGAAACTTGTGTAATCCCCTCCATTGTGTAAAAACCGTGGGAGCCACAGAATGCAAGAAGAAGGTGTTTAATTACTGAAACCTCCCAATACTAGTAATGGGGAGGAGGATTTAGGGTAGCTAAAGACATCCTCCATCTGCCCCATGGCTCCCACAGGTTCCAACAGATAAAAGGGATTACACATGTACAGAAATGAGTTCAACTGGGATCAAGGGAATTTACTCCTATACAGGACCACATCTTAAGTGTGACAAAGGTGGAGCTAGGGAAAGATGATAAATGGAACCTTTAGAAATACCAGCTATTTCAATACAAAAACAAGGGCAGGTGACCTTTATTAGAATCCAAAAAAGCGAGCCTCCCATATAATGAACATTATTTTCTACAGTATCCTCATATGCACTGTACCACCAACTATCAAATACTAGGACACTCTATCACAAAATATAAAGAAATATGAATTTATCATAATCACTGTATTTTTTATTTGTTTGTTGATTCAAAAGTGTGAAATCAGGTAAACTGGCATTATAATGTGAACAAACATATACCATACTGGGCTTGCAAGTTGAATTGACCTATTTCCTGACTTGATTTATAAGGATGTCCCTTTATAAGTCACTAATGTCTGCAGCACAGCCAATTCAACAAAGGTGGTTACTTCATGTCCTTCTTCGAGCCGAGGTGAACTTGCCTCCGTGTTGAAATTGGTTTTCAACACGGATCGAGAAGTGGATTGAAAAGATTCCTGAGCTCCAGGACGGAAATCTCTCACCCCGCTTGGAGCGCAGTTCAGGGGGCGTGGTCGGGGTGAACTCGGATTGACCCCACAAGGACGTGAGGTTCCGTTCCTTTGAACTCAGATTGACCCCACAAGGACGTGAGGTTCCGTTCCTTCAAACTCGGATTGACCCCACAAGGACATGAGGTTGAGTTCCTTCGAACCGGTCTCCAGCGGGCCATGAACTGCAGCGAGAGGGACGTGAAGTATCAGCCAAAGAAGGTGAGAACCCTGATTTATTTATTTATTTATTTATTTATTTATTTATTTATTTATTCATTCATTCATTCACTTTATATGCTGCCCACTACCCAAAGGTCTCTGGGCGGCTTACAATCAAAGAATTAAAACAATTTAAAATAGTTATAAATAAAATATCAATAAATCATCAAACAGTAATAAAAACCTTCTTTAAAATCATCATCCTAAAGTTGTCATCAACGGACCCACAATCTATATTGTATCAATTAAAAACCTTCTGGAACAGCTCATGAACACATTTTATGATTTAGCTCAGCAGGCAGGAAACAGTCTGACAACTTTGTGGGTGATGTGTGGAGGCAGCATAATTCCACAGAGAACAAGATGTATTAGTTTTCCAGTATACTAATATCTTGGTCTATGAAGGCAAAAAGTGCAGCTGTGCTGTGGGGACACTCTACAAGCAGATATGCTGCTGAGATTAGGCACCATTTTGAGGTATTCTGTTTTCTGCATGTGCCATTGTCACACTGACTTATCAGTCAATCAAGCGACAACTAGCACCAACAGGTGTGTGTGTTCACCCTGCTTGACTACTGAAAATATTACTGCTTAAGGAACACAAAGCCAAAACAACCCACATAATTGGAACCAGTACCACAATTACCATGGACAGTTACCGCTGTGTTGGCTGTAACTGTGGCATGTGTGCGTGTGTGTATTCAGGTGTTGTCTTGTTTGCATAGAAAACAATCTTTGGTCCTCTGCTGGCCCCCATACAGCCATGAGGAATCAAACGTGAAGACAGGTAGGACTAACTTTTAAGTGAACATGGCTGTTCTTTGTAAAATAGACACTCAGCACTAACTGAGGGAGGGGTGCTTTTCTCAGCTAGATACAAAAGTGGAAGAGGTGATACCTTTAGGCTACTAGAAAATTATCAAAAATATTGCTAATATTTCGAGGGCAAAACCTCCTTCCTCAGAGCAGTACCAATAGGTTATAACATGGCAAAAGGTGGATTTGCCAAGAGTCATTTCTTATATGCAAGGTCCTTGGCAAGATGGGGGAAAGCCAGACAGTTTCTTAGGGAGCTTGGATGTTCTTAGTTTGCATCTGAAATGAAGGGAGGGAGGTGTTTTTATTGTCCCAGTCCTTCCAAAGACATGTCCCAGGTCATGTACACACATTCACACCTCTCCTCAATGTGGCTCATCGAGGCCAATGGCCCCTGCCTTTCTGCACTTCACACAGATTTCTGCACTTCATACAGATGTTTCAGGTACAGAACCACATGTCCCAATCTTCATTTAAAAACACACCAATTTTAGAAAGCCCATTTCTGGTGTCACCCTGATTCTTTGATAAAGCCAGGTATAAACATGTTTTTATTGGCTCCTCTGTCATGTCGATTAGATTGTTTTTCATTAATCATCATCTAGCGTAACTTAACAATCACCAGGTTTTAATGTGAGATATTCTATGTTGTGAATGTTTAGTACAGAGGAGATAACTTTTATAGGCATACTTGGCATGAGTTTTGAGAAGGAAGAGAAAAGCTATAGCCATCAGTATGTTTACAGCTGTGGGTCCTCCTTTGCATGTGGTCAGTGCTGAATAGTGGCTGAGGAAATGTCTGACACTAATTACAAACATAAACTCATAAATACTGAGCTGCCTGGGGAGAACTTCCCCTGCTGGTATTTGCATATGTCCCTGTCTCTCTGGTTCTCACATTCTCTTTGTTTAAAGGCCAAGCTAAATGCAACCGCATTCATGCAATTGGCAACTGAAGTCTTTTAAAAAGTAATCTGAAAGCATGAGTGATTCCAATCCTGGTAAAGAGCCCATGGTGAAGGGTCTTCAGGGCACTAAATGTATCAAATACCTAAACAACTAGATTTTTCTATGCACTGTTCAACATGAACAGAACAGAGTTTGGACAGAACACATGACAAGTGACATTGCAGAATTGTAGAATCATAAAGTTGGAAGACCTCAAGGGCCATCCAGTCCATCCCCCTGCCATGCAGGAAGCCCCCTCAAAGTATCCCTGACAGATGGACATCCAGCCTCTGCTTAAAAATCTCCAAAGAAGACTCCACCACCCTCCGTGGCAGCTTATTCCACTACTGAACAGCTCTAACCATCATGAAGTTCTTCCTAATGTTCAAATGGAATCTCTTTTCCAGTAGTTTAAAACCATTGCCCCAAGTCCTAGTCTCTCAAGCCATGGAAAACAAACCTGTTCCCTCTTTGATATGATACCCTTCCAAATATTTAAACATGGCTATCATATTCCCTCTCAACCTTCTTTTTGTAAAGCTAAACATTCCCAGCTCCCTAAGCTGCTCCTCTTAAGACATTTCTTCCAGACCTTTAACCATCCTGGTCACCCTCCTCTGGACCTGTTCAAGGTTGTCAACATCCTTTTTAAATTGAGGTGCACAGAACTGAACACAGTATTCCAGGTAGGGTCAGAACAGAGCAGAATAGAGTGGTACTATCACTTCCCTTGATCTAGACACTATTCGTTTTGTTCTGTAATGAAACGAATAATGAATAATGAAACAAAAGAAATCATTTCATGCCCATCTCTATTTATGATGTTACTGGTATAGCTAAGAATAGATGATATCAAATTTTGGCAAGGTTTGATCAATAGTTATTGTAATGAAGGTAAAAAAATATAATAAGTAAAAAAAATCTGGTATAGAGTTCAAAATAAAGGAGGTATATGTTTACCAAATGTTAAAAACTACTATATGGCAAAATAATTAAGATTTATTGGAGAAATTATATACAACCCAGTGAAGTTAGCATGGTGGGAATTGGAATAATCTGAACTGAAAGTTAACATTGAAAAATGTTTATTTGGCACTATTAAAAAATCAAAAATAAGTGAGATTAATGATCCCTTTATTTGATCTATGTTAAATGCATGATATATATAAAATAAAAGATTGTGTCTCTCAGATTCACAATTAAAACCAGTGAGAGAAATAGAGAACTTCCCTCCAAATATAAAAGCTTTTATAAAAATATTTAGGGAAAAACAAGTTGTTAGATTGAAGAATTGGGTGGGTAAAATGAGATCAAAGGAACAAATGAAAGAAGTTCTCCAATGTAGGGACATATCATGGTTTAATTATGTAAAACTAAAAAAATGGACTAACAACTGGATAAAGAAATATAATAAATGTAGGGAATATACAAAATATGAACAATTTTAGTGTTATATGAAGATACTCAGAAAGAAGATTTATTGAAAGGCAGTGTGAATAAACTATATATTTCTGGATTTAGAGGAAGAAGAAAATGAGGGGAGAGGTTTGAATGCAGTCTAGGAGCAAGATTTTGAAAAGAAATAAAAGAGGAAGATTGGGCTAAGATATGGAGAATGAGAATACGGTACTTAGATCTATATAAGTGAGAATAAAAGTTTTTTAAAAAATGAGTTTAAGATGGTATTTTACACTAGTGAAATTGAATAAAATAAATAGTAATTAATTATTCAAAGGTTAGATGGAAATGTGATAAGGAAGTTGGTACCTTTTTCCATATTTGGTGGGAATGCTAGATATCAAACAAATAAGAGAAAGTACTTTTTCACTAGTTTATGGAACTCCCTGCTAGAAGAAGTGGTGGCAGCTGTCAGCCTTGGCAGCTTTAAGAAAGGATTAGACAAGTTCATGGAGAACAAGGGTATCAATGACAACCTAAGGACAACCTCTGGGTTGAAGAGATAGGCAGGACATCTCTCATTGTCATTTGTGGGGGAATCATAAGCAGGTGAAGACATCTGCCTGAGAAAACCCTGAAGCAAATGGTGAGCCTCTGTGTGAGACAGAATGCTGGATTGGATGGGCTGTGACCTGTTCTAGCAAGGCTGTTCTTATGGTCTTATGTTCTTATAGAAATTTAAAAAAAGAAATAAACAAATTTCAGCCCCCCTGTTACTTGAAGGTCCGAAGGCTCTCATGAAATTCCTCCATCATGGTAAAGCTACCGGGGGCTGCAGGGCAAGGGAGAAGTCTTTCATGTCAGATCTTTGCCACCCGTTATAAAGTAATCATTGGTCTTCTGCAGTACAGCTGTGTGCACAGCTGACTTAAGGGAATGTAGAAGTCTGAAAAAACATCTCTAAAAGAAAAAGCTGTTTAGACAATCAAGTTCCCAAAGTTTTCTTTAAAAACCTTTCCTGAAGGTTATGTGTGACTCGTCATCCCAAAACAGAAGCAGCGTTATTTTCAAAATTTATAGCAGGTTGCCTGCCACACCCATTGTTAAAGCAAAACCCAAAACATGCTGCTTATATAATGTCCCATAGTGCTTAAAGCAGCCTACAATTTAATGATGCAGGGTACACATTGCCCCCGCCCCCATCAAGCTGGGTACTCATTTTACTGACCTCAGAAGGATGGAAGGCTGAGTGAACCTGGAGCCTGCTACCTGGGACTGAACCCAAGGTCGTGAAAACAGTTACAGCTGCAGTACAGCAGTTTAACCACTGCACCACAAGGCCCAAGGCATAGTTTTCTTAAGTAAGGAATCAGCTGTCTTCTTACCCCACCCAGTGAGCTGGGTATTCATTTTACTGACCTTGGAAGGATAGAAGGCTGAGTCAAGCACAAGGTGGCTACCTGGGATTGAACTGATGAGCACAGTTTGGGCTGGCGTACAGCAGTTTAAGCACTGCACCACGAGACTCCTGACAATGGGCAAAGTATCTGGGCCATTAAACATCATGGCAGAGGTTAATCTCTTAAGGAACTGAAGCTTGCCATACATTTCATTCAATACTGTTGCTGCTTTTAATTATAAAAGTGTGGGCATGGAGTTTAACATGACCTAACATTTAATAGACACTTTGCTTGTCATGTTGAAATGTGATTTGGGTGAAAGGGGATAAATTGACAGTTTTATCTGTATGAAATGGCCAGTGTATTCCTCAATCCAATCCCCTGCCTATTTCTTTTTCTTTTCTTGTTTCCTTTGTTTTTAAAGAGCTGAGTCCATCCAGTCTGAAAACTATTTCCCCCTGACAGACATTGTGGTTATGGGGAATGTGGCAGGGTGAGACTTTCTTCTAAGATGCAACCCAGACTCTGAAAAATTGCAGGGGGTCAGCATGACAACTGGGTGAAAGGCTGACTGACAGAACCAAACTGCCAGCCTCCCTCCCTCATAGGATTCCTTCCAAACTCTTAAAATATGACACTTTCCCCACCCCACCCCCGTTTCCCTCATAGGAAAGTATGTTCTACATTCACCCTCACCCCCCACAACAGGTAGGCTGTCAAAATGCCACAGTCCCTTTAACCTTAGCATTCAGAGCACCAGGAGTAGCATTGCCACAGAAACCTTAATTTGCTTTATACAGAGACGGTACATTTTGCTCCAAGTAATTTACATTTCAACACTAGTTGGTGGCGATAAGGTGATGCCTTTGTCTCTCCAAATGGCCACCCTGAGTTTTAATTACAGCAAAGGGCTTGAAAGTACACCTGCAATTTAATGTACCAGAACAGATGACAGACCTGTCAGGTTAACAGGGAAAATGAAGTGTCAAAATAAAGAGGAATACCTCTGACAGGGGAAAGGTAACATTCACGCACCCAAGAAGCAACAAATTATATTGTGCCACAGAACCCAAGTATGTTAAAGTTATTTTTTCCAATGGCCATTATTCTGGGGGATTCTGAATCCAAGAAAGTATATTTAATCATAGATAAAATCCAAAGGTATAATTATTCTGAGTTCTCCTTTGTTTTTGATTGGTGGACATGATTTATCTTGCATCCACAGTCACTTGCATGCTGGTCAGTTAAATTATGGGGTTAGTAAGATATCGCTTGCAACAGAGCCTGCGATATACCTTGTATGGGGATGAGAACCCTGACTGACTTATAATTGCATATGAGGATTGGGAATCTTCTCCTTGCTGGTAAAGACAGCAAGATATTTCATGGTGCTGTTGACAATGAGGAGTTGTTTTTTGTTCCAATTGCACAATTGCACAAAATACCAAGGGAGTGAGTTTGTTGCAAGGACTGAGAAGAATCAGAACATAAGAACATAAGAAGAGCCATGCTGGATCAGGCCAAAGGCCCATCTAGTCCAGCTTCCTGTATCTCACAGCGGCCCCACCAGATGCATTTGGGAGCGCATGAGACTAAATATCTGTCTCCTGATACTACTCCCCTGCATCTGGCCCTTGAAGTACCCTGGTTTTAAGCCTGGAGATTACACATCTCCATCATGGTTTGTAACCTGTGATGGAGTTTTCCACCAGGAATCTGTCCAATCCCCTTTTGAAGGCATCCAGGCCAGATGCCATCACCATCTCCTGTGGCAGGGAGTTCCATTGACTAACAAAGTGCTGGGTGAAAAAAATATTTTCTTTGGTCAGTTCTTACTCTCCCAGCCCTCAATTTGAGTGTATGTTCCCTAGTTCTGGTATTTTGGGAGAGGGAGAAGAGCTTCCCTCTATCCACTTTACTCATGCCCTGCATTATTTTGTATGTCTCAATCATATCCCCCCTCAGGCGCCTTTTTTCCAGACTAAAGAGGCCCAAATGTTTTAGCCTTTCCTCATAAGGGAGGTGCCCCAGACCAGTAATCATTTTAGTCGCTCTCTTCTGCACCTTTTCCAGTTCCACTATGTCTTTCTTGAGATGCGGTGACCAGAATTGTACACAATACTCCAGGTACTCCCCACACATTGGGGAGACACCTTCATGGAGCTGCCCAACAACACACCAAGATCTCTTTCCTGATACGTCACGGATAACTCAGAGCCCATGAGTTGATAGATAAAGTTTGGATTTTTTGCCCCAATATGCATTACTTTACATTTGGCTACATTAAAACGCATTTGCCATTTCTCAGCCCATTCCCCCAGTTTGGAGAGATCCTTCTGGAGCTCTTCACAATCTTCTCTGATTTTTACCACACGGAAAAGTTTTGTGTCATCTGCAAACTTGGCCACCTCACTGTTTATCCTTGGCTCCAGGTCATTTATGAACAGATTGAAAAGCACCGGTGCCAGGACAGATCCCTGGGGCACACCGCTGTTCACTTCACTCCATTGTGAAAATTTACCATTGACACCTACTCTTTGTGTCCTGGATCTCAACCAGTTCTCAATCCATAAGAGGACCTGCCCTCTTATCCCATGACTGTGCAATTTTCTCAGCAACCTTTGGTGAGGGACTATGTCAAAAGCCTTTTGAAAATCCAGATAGACTATATCCACCGGTTTACCCAAATCCACATGCCTGTTGACCTTTTCAAAAAATTCTAAAAGATTTGTCAGACAAGACTTACCCTATGTGGTTCCATCCACATACTGTATATCCTGTATATGCAAAGAACTCATTTAATTTCTCTGCAATTTCCAAGTCCTCCTTAACTTCTCCTTTTCCTCCCTCACCATCCAGAGGGCCAACTGGTTCTCTGGCAGGTTTTCTACTTCTAACATATTTAAAGAAGCTTTTATTATTACCCTTTATATTGCTAGCCATGCGTTCTTCAAAATCTTTCTTTGCCTCTCTTATCATCTTCTTACATTTCTTTTGCCAGAGTTTGTGTTCCTTTTTATTTTCCTCATTTGGGGAGGATTTCCATTTACAGAAAGACCTCTCCTTGCACTTTAGAGCCTCTCTAACTCCACTCGTTAACTATGCCGGTGTCCTCGTGGACTTAAATGAGCTCTTCTTTCTTTGTGGTATGCACTTGTGCTGGGCCTCTATTACCGTTGTTTTAAACAGGCTCCATGCACTCTGAAGAGATTGGATTCTTCTAACCTTCCCCTTCAATTTCTCTCTAACTAGTTTCCTCATCTGAGGGAAGTTTGCCCTTCGAAAATCAAGGATTTTTATGTCTGATTTGCTTGACACTCTTTCTCCAACATGCATGGCAAGGGAAATTGCAGCATGGTAACCGTTCCCCATAGGCTCAGTGACAATCATGTCCCTGACCAGGTCCTGAGTATCACACAGTATTAGATCCAGAGTTGCCTGTTCTCGGGTGGGCTCCATGACAAGTTGCTCTAAGGCACAATCATTCAGCAAGTCGAGAAACCCAGTTTCTCTTTCTTGCCCAGAGCTCGCATTGGCCCAGTCAATGTGGGGATAATTGAAGTCCCCCATGATCACTATCCTATCCCTCTTAGACACCTCCATGATTTGTCTCCTCATTTCAAGGTCCCCCTGAAGTTTTTGATCTGGTGGATGATAGAATACCCCAACTATCACATCACTCCTTGGACCTGGTAGTTTAACCCACAGTGATTCTATGGTGATTCTATGGTGGAGTCAGACCCTCTGTTAATCTCCATTCTGCTGGATTTTACCCCTTCTTTGACATAGATGGCCACTCCTCCTCCAACCCACCCCTCTCTATCCCTTCTATAGAGTTTATAGCCTGGGATTGCTGTATCCCACTGGTTCTCTACATTCCACCAGGTTTCTGTTATGGCTATTATATCTATGTTATCCCTAGCTGCCAAATGTTCAAGTTCTCCCATCTTTGCTCGGAGGCTTCGAGCATTGGCATAGAAGCACCTGTACAGTGGGTCCTGCAACAACAGCTGCTGCCTTGTTCTCTCCCCCCCACAGCTTTTATTTTCAGTAGACAAACTATCACATTCCATTATTCTCCCAGTGCTAATACCTGCTATGTCATCTCTATGTGATCCTCTACCCTCTCCAACCTCATTTCCTAATGATGAGGTGTTTCGAACCGGATGCCACTCAGCTCCTGTCGGCTTTCCCCCAGAGATGAGAAGTATGAGATGAGTTCTGATCATCTTTTTGACAGTCACTCAGTCCTGTGCTTGGTATTCATATGCATGTCTGTATTGGTTCTCAATGGTAACAGATACTAATTTTGCATAAATTGCTCAGGAAATTATTGAGAAAACAAAGAAGAGATGATACTCTCTTCTTTCTTATCACAGGCTTATGCTTGGGGCAAAGCATCCAACTAGTCTTGAAAATTCCTTTTCAAAACATCTCAATTTGTTCAGACAGCTTGAATTAAAATTAGCAAACAATTTAACAGGTACACCTTACAACCCTAGTATTTTGACTCTTACACCAATAACAATTGCTACAGCCCCGATCCCAATTACCAGTGACCTTCTATATGACTGCACAAACAAATATGAAATCATGAGTAACCATGATGGGACTGGGGTATAGGAGACCCCTGCATAAACACTGGAAGACTGGGCGTATCTAAAATATTTCTGAAATCAATAAGCCCTCTCAGATGTCCCATTGACAAATCTGATTTTTGTTCATCATACAGTTGGCCTAGAAGCATCCAGCATAGGCTTGAAAAGATTATGGCATGTATGGGAAGGGTCAACACACATTACATCAGAGAATGGGAAACTTTGGCCCTCCAGATGTTTCTGTCCAACTCCAAGAAGCTCCAGTGATAGTGAATTATAAGGGCTGCAGCCCAAAGTCCCCATGTTCTGCCTTTTGTTTTCTCCTACAGAATTTCATAGTTTTCTGGCCCTGTTATGGTTGCCAGATGATTCTGATCCTGAACAGGCATTACCTGCCATTCTCAACCTCTTTTGGCCATGGCCTTTCTAGGAGATCTTCTGAGGTTCCAGGGCTCCCTGTCAAGCAAGGATACAACAAGAACAGTTGAACAATATCTGTCAAGTGTCTCATTTTGGCCAGGACAGTACCAGTTTTCAGACTTTTTCCCACCACCACCCCAGAACATTTATTTTCCTGGAAATGTCCTGGGCAATGGCAGTTGACAGGTGGTGGTGGGGGATGAGCTGGTGCACCTGCGGCTCAATGGGGTAGGAGGGGCAAAGCAATGGTGTGTGTGTGTGTGTGTGTGTGTGCGTGTGCGTGCGTGCATGCATGCGCTCGCACACACACACCATGGCAGGGGAAAGGGGCACCAACATAGTATCTCCCTATTAACTTTCTCCCCCTTCTGCAGCCACTGCCATTGCCTGCCACTTCGCGCACCCTCCCTCCCTGCCTCTGCCCTGGGCTGGCTAGCCAGTCGCACCCGTCCCAAGGTGGCCCACAGTGGAGGCGCGCTCTTACTGGAAGGACTGTGTTTAGTGCGCTTTAACAATGGAGAGGGGTGCTGGTAAATTGAACCTAGATTGGTAAAGCACACCCAACACACTCCTTCAATTAATAACTACCCACATCCACTTTGACATTTAATATATCAGTCTTCATAGCCCCAAGCCTCTCCAAATTTCAGGAGTTTACAGGGAAGAGTCCAACCTTGGTCCCTAGCCATTTTGGTGCTGATTCACGGCTGCTGCAGTACTATTTTAGGAACATTTTTATGTACACCAAAACTGCTGGGGACCAAGTTTGGATGGTTCTATGAAAACCTCCTGAAATTTAGAAAGGTTTGGGTTCAGGGAGCTGAAATATGAAGCTCCAAAGAGGGGGCAGGTGGCTGTTAATTGAAGGAGTGTGTTTGGCGTTCTTTACCAATCTTAATTTACCAGCTTCCCCTCTCTTTTGTTAAAGCCTGCTGTACACACCCCTTCAATCAACTACCCGCACCCGCTTTGGAGCTTCATCACTCAGCTCCCTGACACCCAAACCTTCCCAATTTTGGGGGGCTTTCAGGGAAGAGCTTGAGGAAGGTCCCCTGGCATTTCCTCTAGAACAAATTGTTTCATTTTAGAGAGGGGGGAAATGGCATTTCATTTTGTTTCATAACAAAACACTGGCTGGCGTTTTGTTTCATCATAAAACATTTTGTAACCTTACAACATGACAAAACAATGTGTCATTTTTGGTAAGGTACCCATCCCTAATTAACAGTCATTTCAGCCCAAAAACTTCCCTCCCAGCCAAACTTGCTAAATGTAGCATACCAAGTTGCAAAAACTCCAGCACAGGATGTGATTGCAAGACTATGTTTAACACAAAAAGAAAGTGATTTTGGGATTTAACTCCTGGAAGCTCCAGTGGTAATGGATTGTGGGCTATGTGGTTATAGGATGTTCCCAATCTCTGCATTAGACACCAAATTCTTGAATAAGTTTCACAATATATGTGCACCTTTTCCAGCAACAGAAAGTTGTTCAAAAACTGGAAACTATTTAGATTTTTAGAGTGGACTGAAAAATTTCTTATAGGACTTTGACAAACAATTGAAACCCCCCCCCAATTCTAAATGGACTGGATGCAAAATGAAACAAAACAAAACAAAATATTCCTCATATCCAGTGGTGGTGGAGTACGGTGAGGTGGGGTTAAAACAATGGCCCTACAGACTGGTACCTCATTATCCCTTATCCCATTATCTACCCTATTAGACTGGTACCTCATTATCCCTTACCCCTGGCTATGCTGGCTTCAGCTGGCTCAAAGATTGCTACCCAATAACTGAAGCCTAACTCAATTTGCAGTCTCAAGCTATAATATACTTCTCTAATTACTTAACCCAGCCATGCTGTCAACTTCCATGTACCGGTAATGTAGTACATGTGCTTTGTCACCAGTGGTTCAGAGGTCTGCCCTGGTCTGATCATGGATGCCTTTTACATAAGCAAGTGATTTGTCAGGTGAATAAATCAAACACCACAACTTTGTCCCTAATTAAAATGAAAGCTCACTGATATGCTGCCAGGAAAGGCCATACTGCACATTATTCCTGTAAATTATACCTGAGCTGCTGCATATGTAATCCAATTTGTTCCTATTTTTCCCCACACCTTTTTGTCAAATATATTTCTCAGCAAACAAGAAGCCAGGATTGTGTCAGACAAAACAATTAGCTTCAATTCTAATGGCAGATTAACAGAAGTGGACACAGTACAATGCTGTGTAATTAGATGGAATAGGAAGCAAAAGCTCTATTTGCATATGAAATAGTTTGGGACAAGCATGTAAATTATCAAGAGAGGTTGAGGTCTACCAAATGGAACAGCATGGTTGGGAGACAGCTGGGAAGGTAACATTTCACAACAGTGGGTAGCTAGCGGCAGATATGTCATGAAGCATTTAAATGGCAAAATGGGCAAAGAGAGACACACATTTCAGTAATTCTGGCTCTCAGTAGAACAGCTTTGGTTCTAAGCTGGGACATGAGCAGATTTGAAACAAAATCTAAATATGATTCTTGGGAGTCAGAAATCGGTGGGGGAACAGCGTCTGCAATTTTGAAGTAGACAACCAAGACAAACAATGAATTTTCTGATTCATCCTAATTAGAGATGGGGATGAAATGGAAAATTGGTGTTTCGTTTCATTTTTCAGTTCATTTTTGTTTTGTTTTGTTTCATTTTTAATGAATTTTTAAGTAAAATTAATTTCGTTTTCATTTCATTTTGTTTTTCATTTTTTCTTAAAACACTGTCTCTCTCATATAGATTTTTGGCAGAGAGAGAAAGATGCAGGAAAGTGTCTCTAACCCCAAAGAAGCAAGCCACCCACAGAGGGTGGGTGCTTGCACAACAATAAAATATTCTTTAAAAAATTTAAAAAATCAATCAGAGTAATCACAAAATTACATATTTTAAGCACTGGATATAAACTTTATAGGGACTGTCAACCATTGAATTTTTAATTATTTTTATTTTATTTAACATTGGTTTTAAATAATTATAATCCTTTTATTTTACATTGTACAGAAACGCTGCATTAACATAAAACAAATCAGAACAAACCAAAATTTTCAGTTTGTTTCATTTCATTTTTCTTTTAAAATCAGTTCATTTTTCATTGTGTTTTGAAATGAAATGAAAAATGAAACAAAAAAATTGTTTCGTGCCCATTTCTAATCCATCAACCAAAGTAAGACATTTTAGTCCCTCAGAGTCATGTTTTGTTGCAAAATCCATATAGAAGTAGATCTAGAAGGTAGTTGTTGTACAACATTCTCACCTGTAAGGTCACAAAGTTCCTCTGCTGGCCATGTCTTTGTTTTTTATTGGTAGAGCTGGGATGAAAATTGCCCTAAATAATTGATTGCTTATTGCTATCAGAGATTATCAAAGCCAACATAATTTATTAGGGGAAAACATTTCCCATGCCAGTTGTTCATGAAGCATGGGGCTAGGAAGCAGAAGTGATATATTCCATTTGTCAGGAGGTGGGTCCTATTTGGGGGTAGAGAGAACCACATTAAATCTGTGGATTTTGGAAATATGAGACGTGTAAGTGTAACCCAAACTCCTATCCCAACCCTGCTTCTATCCCTCAGTACAAACCCCAGAACGTTCTTAATGCCAAAGCTTTTATCCTGGTTGATATGACTTAATGTCAAAAAGTGTTCAGTTTTCCAAAATATGAGGTGCTCATTCAGACTCACAGAGAAATGCTTTGTTATCCTAAGACTATGAGGGCATTGGGGGGAAATGCAGCTGAATCCGACTAAAACTGAGTATAGTCTAGAGCTTCAGCGTACCAGATATCTGATAGAAATGTAAAAGCTGACCAGTAGAGATGGGCACGACCAGACAAAAAAATTTCAAGTTGTTTTTCGGGACGGGTCCGTTTTGGGTCGTTTCCGTTTTTCGGGAAATTTTTCAAAAATTTGTCGTTTCGTCGTTTCGTTTGTCGCTTGTCGTTACCGCTGCGATTTAGCGCGACTTGACTTCCCAGAGCATGGGGTTAGGGGGTAAGGGCTAGGCTTAGGGTAACGGTTAAGGTTAGGGTGGGTTAGTGGGCTGTACCTCTGGGTGCCTCTGGCCCACTAAGAACACAGTGTACTGGCGTATGGGTTAGGGTTAGGGTTAGGATTAGGATTAGGGTTGGTGGGCTTTTTATGCCCTCTCTGGCACATCCAGAAGTCTCAGCAAAACCTGGCCATGCGATTGGTGGAATGGCTCCAAAAATTTGCATGGTCCCATCCCATGGCCCATCATTGCGCGTGCGCAGGTGTAAAAAAATAAAAATAAAATAAAATAAAATAAAATCAATGGAGACGTTTTGTTGCAAGAAAAACCCACTGCTGCTACTGTAAAAATTCAAGCATTTAAAATAGCTAATTTTCGCATGTTTCTGTGGTGCTTTGGTGGGTTTTTGGACCACGATTTCAAAAAAAATATTGTGGTCACCATTTTGGATCCCCCCGCACCGCATGGCAAATGGAGATGCCGAGGATGCCCCCTCCCAGCCCGGTAGCAGCAGCCCAGGACAGGAGGGGGGGGAGGCTGGAGTGGGGACCCCCCCAGAAACCACCCCTCTGGTAGGTGCCCTCAGGCAGGCATATTTTCGCTTGCTTTTTTGGCCGGGAATTGGGTTTTTTTTATTTCTAAAACTTTTTTTCTGTGCTGCTTGGCATCGCGCGATCGCTGCAATGCCAGGAACGACAACGACAAATCAGACCCAATTTTTCTTTTGTCGGTTTGAGTTCGAGTTCTGGGGGAGTAATTGTCGTTACCGTTTCCGTTGCGTAACGGAAATGAGTAACGGAAACGGAAACGAGAATTTCGCCAAGTCGTGCCGATGTCTACTGACCAGCAAAAAGCTGTTGTTGCCCTTACCACGTCATGCTCCATGGCAGATGTACTCTCACTAAATCTGTTCTATCATTATGATTCTACTGGAGTGGGGCATCTCCCTTATGAGGAAAGACTACAGCGTTTGGGGGTATTTTGTATGGAGAAAGAGGTACCTGAGGTGGGACATGACTGAGACATAAAAAATTATGCAATGGGTGCATAAGGTGGATAGACAGAGACCTAAAAAGAGGGTACCTCTAAGTGCCAGATGTAGGGGAGTGACATCAGGGGACAGGCATCTAAATGTCTCATGTGCTCCCAGAGGCATCTAGTGTGGCCACTGGACTACATGGGCTCTTGGCCTGATCCAGCAGGGCTGTTCATATGGCAACACTAGTAAGATTTCCAAGGTATGTGAGCTAAGGAGTGTTTTTGCCAGTGCTACATCCACTAGTAATTTTTGTAAAGGCTGAGTGGGGCTTTTAGTCCATGTTTCTTGAGTCCTAGTCCAGCATCTTAGCCACTACGTTAAACTATGCCTGCTCTGAAGCTGGAGAGTCCTTTTAATCATTTTCTGATACTTATGCATTATTTACCAAGAATGTGTCCATGGCAGATATGTAGGGCTTCTTTTGAAAATTAACTCATTCTCTGACAGTCAGAGGTTTGGTTTAATTAAGAAATATGAAAACATGGTTGACAGGTATATAATGAAGACCTCTAGATTTTTGTATGCTTTCAATAAGGGTAGGACATACAAGTTAAACTCGAAAAATTAGAGTATTGTGCAAATGTTCAGTAAGTCACTCAAAAGGTGAAACTAATATATGCGATAGACCAGTGGTGGTGAACCTTTTAGAGACCAAGTGCCCAAACTGTGATTCAAAACCCACTATTTTTTCGCAAAGTGCCAATACAGCAATTTAACCTGAATACAGGTGGTTGTGAAGGGATGATGTCGGGTGCCCACAGAAAGGGCTCCAAGTGCCATCTTTGGCACCTGTGCCATAGGTTCGCTAACACTGCGATAGACTCATTACATGCAAAGTGATATATGTCAAGCCTTACTTTGGTATAATTGTGATTATCATTGCGTACAGTTTATGAAAACCCCAAATTCACAATCTCAGAAAATTAAATATTCCAAGGATTGGAAATAGAACAATATAGGACCTCTGAAAAGTATAAGCATGCATATGTACTCAGTACTTTGTTTGGGCCCCTTTTGCATTGATTACTGCCTCAATATGGCATGGCATGGATGCTATCAGCCTGTGGCACTGATGAGGGGTTATGGAAGACCAGGATGCTTCAATAGCATCCTTCAGCTCCACAGCATTGTTCAGTCTCATGTCCCTCATCTTTCTCTTGGCAATGCCCCATAGATTCTCCATGGGGCTCAGCTCAGGTGAGTTTGGTGGCCAATCAAGCACAGTAATCCCATGGTCATTAAACCAGGTTTTGGTACTTTTGGCAACGTGGGCAGCTACCAGGTCCTGCTAGAAAATGAAGTCAGAAACCCCATAAAGCTCTTCTGTGGAAGGAAGCATGAAATGCTCCAAAAATCTCCTGGTAGACAGCTGCATTGACCCTGGACTTAATGAAGCACAGTGGACCAACACCAACAGATGACATGGTTCCCCAAATCTACACAGGCTGTGGAAACTTCACACTGGACTTCAAGCATCATGCATTGTGTGCCTCTTCATTCTTCCCTCAGAGTCTGGGTCCTTGGTTCCCAAATGAGATGCAAAAGTTGCTCTCATTAGAAAAGAGGAATTTGGGCCACTGAGCAACAGCATTCAGGAGTGGCTTGACAAGAAGAATACGAGATATGAAGCCCATGTCTGGCATCCGTGTGTGTGTGGTGGCTCTTGATGCACTAACTCCAGCTTCACTCCACTTCTTGTGAAAGTCCCCAACACTTTTGAATGGCCTTTTCTTGACTATCCTCTCCAGGCTGCCATCATCCCTGCTGCTTGTGCACCTTTTTCTTCCACACTTTTCCCTTCCACATAACTTTCTATTGATGTGCTTTGATACAGCGCTTCTTTTGCAATCTGTACCTTTTCCACAGCTTTCCTTCTTTCGTTCTTTCTTTGCTCATCTTTTGAGAGTGCCCAGACTTAAATAATATCTCTTAATGATCAGAGACTCATGCATGCGTGAATGCGTATCTGCCTCCTACTCTCTGCACTTCCCTCGTGGATGATGTTCTAGGGCACTTACTGTGATTTCAGAGCTGTGAAGGAGGTGTCAGATGAAAGTACAGAACAAGTTGATTTGCCAAAAGTCATTTTGGCAATCTGCAAAAGAACTCTCAAGAATTCTCCTCCTTCCAAAAAAAAAAAAAAAATAAATCACACACACACACAAATAATGGGACAAGCCTGTTGTAAATGCAAGCTAGCAGTGGGATTTTTAAAATGTCTGTGAATATTCCTTTACTGCTTTAAGGCTTGTATGGATGTCTCAGAAACCCAGTTGCTGCTGTTGCAGAAGAAGAAGAAGAAGAAGAAGAAGAAGAAGAAGAAGAAGAAGAAGAAGAAGAAGAAGAAGAAGAAGAAGAAGAAGAAGAAGAAGAAGAAGAAGAAGAAGAAGAAGAAGAAGAAGAAGAAGAAGAAGAAATATGAGGCAACACAAACCCAGCTCAAGCAAACATGAAAAGGACTACAATAGGGGGTATGTTAGCAGGGAAAATGGAATTCTTTTAAAATTACTTATATTTTAAATTTTAAAATAACAATAAATTATATATAAAACTGACAATAAAATAGGGGGAAGGAAAAGGCCACTTACGTTATTGTTATTTTTATTGTTGTTTTACAGAAAGAAAGTGACCTGGTCTATTTGGGTTTTCTCTGGAATGTCTGGAGCAGGTTTAATTAAGAATTAATTAAGAAATATGGGTCCGATCTAGCAGGACTCTTTTTATGTTCTTGGCTTTCCAGATTTTGGGTGGGCATTGTTCATGATCTGTGTGGCCTTTAGAAGATGCTACAAAACTGGCTGTCATTCTGCCAAGAACTACCTGCTCATGAATTAGCAACCAGAGCCCAAACTGAGGAGCCACCTGATCACACTGTTCTCTACTTCAGTACTGAGGTATATGTGTATACATACAGCAATTATTTTGTGTTTATCAATATGAATCACCATATGTGATTTTTATGCAACTTGTTTTCTTTTCTCCTCACTTTAGCAATGTGTAAGACAGGGGTGCCCAAACTTTTTGTAAGACGGGCCAGATTTGGTGGCTGAGAATGTGTCAGGGGCCGGTTGCTCCCGACCCTGCCACCCCACTGCAAGCCCCACCCACTGACCCATAAGCCCCACCCTCTGACCCCTTGCAACCCCACCCGCAGGAAGGAAGGTGGGGACCAAGGGAGGGGGGGAGGAAGGTGGAAACCAAGAGAGGAAGGAAGGAAGGAAGGTAGGGAACAAGGAAGGGAGGGAGGGAGGGAGGTGGGGACCAAGGGAGGGAGGAAAGAAGGAAGGAAGGAAGGTGGGGACCAAGGGAGGGAGGAAAGAAGGAAGGTGGGGACCAAAGGAAGCACAGGGAGCAGTGGCCACAGGTTGCCCTTTGGAAGAGGTGATCTGTGCAACCTTGCACCCCCCCAAGCTCCCCAGCGGTGGCGACGGCTGGCCCACCACCCCACCCCAAAGCTCCTTGGCGGTGGCAGAGGCCCACTCGCCTGCCCACCCCCACACATTCCTCTGCAGTGCCGGTGGCAGCAGACCACCCATCCGCCCATCTGCCCAAGCTTCCCAGCGGTGTTGGTGGCGTGGCCCACCCAATCACTGCCCCGCGCGTGCGCCCAACCTCACAATGTTCCCGACTATGCCGGTGGTGGCAGCCCGCCTGTGCGCCATCCTGCGCACACACGCCTAGCTTCACAAGGTTCCCGTTGATGCAGGTGGCAGCGCCCACCTGCGCGCTACCCCCGCGCGCACGCCCAGCCCCACAAGCTTCCTGGTGGTGCTGGTGGTGGCGATCTGCCACCTCGCCCGCCCACCCATCCCCACAAGCTTCTGCTCACCGGCCAGGCGGCCCACCCAGCCCCTCAAGCTTCCTGGTGGTGTCAGTGTTGGTGGAAGATTTTTTTTAAAAAAAAAACATGGGGTGAAGGAGGGGGAGGGAGGGGCGGGCCAGCCAGCCGTGGGCCACTCAGAATGACCTGAGGGGCCGGATTTGGCCCCCGGGCCGGACTTTGGGCAGGCCTGGTGTAAGAGGTCACTTCTACTGTTAAGCAGTAATTCATCCTGGAGTATGGGGGAATAAAATAGAAGGCAGTAAAACATACAGACTAGGACAATTAGTCTGTTCACATGTACTAGTATATGAACTGCTGATACATAATGCTGCTTACCATGTTTCCTCATGATAGCAGACAGTTCTATTGGTTTATACATCCATGTACCTGTCCTGCTATGCCTATTTTCACCCATGATTTACTTGCATTTTCTGCTTCCCATCTTGTTCAGCTTCCTTGTCATTCTATTTGCAACCTGACCAACCTAGCAGAGTTTTACACCTCCATCTACAGTACTGCCATATTCATCTATTGATGTAATCCATTTGTGAAAAATGGCATTCAAAATGGCTTAACAACAATTCACACACACCAGTGGGTTTAGATGACCCAGGTGGTGGTCCAAGGAAAGGTTTTTTTTAATCTGGGAGGATCTTTGGAGTTTGGGATGATTGATATCACCAGTATGTGGATGACACCCAGCTCTAACTTTCTTTGCCATCTCAATCTGGAGAAGCTATTTCAGCTCCGGATCAGGGTCTGGTGTCAGAAATAGACTGGACGAGAGTAAATAAATGGAAACTTAATCCAGAAAAGACAGGTGGGTTCCTGGTCAGTTGAAAAAAAGATCAAGGAACAGGGATACAACATATGCTGAATGAGGTTACACTCCTCCTGAAACCTCAGATATGCAGTTTCAGGATGTTCCTGGATTCATCTCTAAATCTGAATGGCCATGTTTCAATCGTGACTGGGAGTGTAATTGCACAATTAAAACTATTGCACCAGCTGTGCCTATTCCTGGAGAGGTCTGACATGGTCATAGTGGAAAATTGGTCACATCCTGACAGTATTACTGTAATGCACTCTACATGGGGTGACCTTCAGGACTCAGGAACCTTCAGTAGGTCTAAAACCAAACAGAACCGGAACAAATTAGTTCGGTTTGGTTTGTTCTTCCCTGCTGGTGATGACAGCCCGGCTGTCACTGCTGGTGGGAGGCCTGTCAAAGAGAGCCCCCTTCTTGCCTCACAAACGGAGGTGGGACTGGGGCTCCATCTCCAGCGATCTCTGCCGCGGGTGAAAGACAGCCGGTGCCACTGTCATGCACTCACGGTGGAGGGCGGCGAGAGGGAGCCGCGGCCTCGCTTCCGTGTGCAGAGGCAAGACCGCGGCTCAATCTCCTCCACCCAGGGTGACAGCCTTGGTCTCACCTCCACACGCGGAGGCGGGATCACAGCCCCCTGTCCAGCCAGCGATCTCTGCTGCAGGTGCTTGACAGCCGTCCTGCTGTCATGCACCTCTGGCGGAGACTGCTGGAGAGGGGGCTGCATGCAGAAGGGCGAATGGGGGTCTGAAAGGGATCTTCCCTGCCCAGGTCATGACAGTGCTGGGGAAGTACACAGAGGGGCAAAGGGGGGTCTGAAAGGGATCTTCCCCACCAGGGTCATGACAGTGCATGCAGAGGGGCGAACGGGGGTCTCGACTTCCCTGCGCTGGATGACAGGGTGCCCACCACTGTCATCCGGTGTGGGGAAGGCAGAGGGCAGTGAGAGGGGCCTGCGATCCGGCTTCTGTGCATCCCCTCTCCAGCGATCTCCGGGGCACTCCGGCAACACCTGGCCCTGGGAGGGCTCCCCGCGGCTGTGGGACGTCTCTCCCAGGAGGCTTGCCGCCAGCTCCAGTGGCGTCTGGCCCCACCTGGGAGGGCTCCCCAAGCCACCTCGAAAATTGAAAAAACTGAAACGAAGCAGGCCCTAGGGGCCTGAAAAATGGTAAAGAAATGAAGCGGGGGCTCAGGGGCTGAATAACAGAAACGAATGCAATTTTGGCATTTTGTGCCCATCTCTACTGGTTACAGAGAACATGTTAACATCCCTCCCCCATTACAGCACCTTTACTGACTGCCAATCTATTCCTAGGCAGAATACAAAAAGCTGGTTCTAACCAATAAATCCCTAAACAGCTTGGGCACAATCTATTTCAAGGACCACATCTCCCTTAATGAGTTTGCTTGAGTGTTAATGTCATCAGGGGAGGCTTTCTTTACCACCTTCACAATCGTCATTGTTGATACACAGGAGAGGGCCTTCTCTGTTGCTGCCCCATCTTTGCTGTCCTTCCAAAAGAAGGCAAAAACATTTTTCTTTAGGCAAGCTTTCCCTTAAAGACTGGCTGTCTGAGTGAAGGATCAGCTAAATCTCTTACACTGGATGTTGCCTTAATTGCAGTAATGGGGCTTCTACTTGTATAAGGAGGGAGTCAACTCTCCTTAGTGTAAACGGTAGACAATTTGAAACTGCACAGTTAAAGGGATTTAAGCAACTGGAGTTTGGCCTATGATTACAATAGTATCTACTCAGGGAGATTGGAACTGTAACAGGAAGAAAAAGATTTAAAAACTAGATTTTCAGGGCTCAAATGGGTGTACTGTACTATGTCATTTGACAGATAGTGCTTGACTTGCAGTCCCAAATTGGAAGCCTGTTTCTCCCACCTGGTTATGTTAGAAGTTTTGGGAAGGAATGCTTACAAACAGTTTGAAGAGGCATATACAAACATACAGACTCTGCCTTCCCAACTTATGAAGCACAGGGTTGACACTGGGGTGATGTGGGGCTCACCGACATCCTCCACTTTTAAACTGTATATATTCCAATGTTCATTCCCAGATCCTACAGATATGCATGTAGACATTGGTTGAGTAATATCCCTGTCTTTTTATTGTGTTTTGTTTGCAAAAATCCTAACTACACTGACACTGTGTAGTGAAAATTCTTGAAATAGATGCACTCATCATGATAGTCACCATACTCAGTTGCATAAAGAAAGCCTGCTAATGCAAGCAGCTGTCTTGATCCATATTAGCAAACTGAGAGCTTGGAACATTACAGTTAAGTTCTGGGCTGCCAGCTTGATATTATACTTGCTTCAATCACCAAACAATCCATTGTTTTATGAAACATTAACCTGGTGTCTTGCCCTTACCAGAAAAAAAATACAGGGAAGTATTATTACATTTCCCCCTAGTGGCAATCTCTGACACTGCATCTTGAAAATATTTATAAAAATCAAAAAGTTGGAGAGTTGATAAGTTCCTTTTAAGATAATTTCTTAAATGCCTGAAATATTATTTAAGTGTAATATTACCTTGTGTCATATGCAAAGATAACTAATTTATTATACAAATAAATATATTACAATTCATTACATCAAAGTTCTGAATAAACCTGTCCCTATATTATTCAGTTCCACCAGTAGTAGGTATTTTCCCTGTTAGTGAAATTCTAGGAACCCTGGTTTTATTACTGGAATCCAAGCCATATGAGGAAAGACTGAAAGAAGTGGGCATGTCTATCCTTAAGAAAAGAAGATTGAGGGAAGATATGATAGCACTCTTGAAATATTTGAAAGATAGGGAGGGTGGGGTCTGTTCTCGATCATCCCAGAGTGCAGGACACATAATAATGGGCTCAAGTTGCAGGTAGCAAGGTTTAGGGGGAACACCAGGAAAAATATCTTAGCTGTTAGAGCAGTATGACAATGGAATCAATTACTGTACCTTGAGAAAGGGCTTGAAAAGTTTCCTTGAGAAAGGGCCTGAATTGGATGGCTTTGAGGCTTAACTAAGTCTAGCTTTCTTTCTGAACAGGGAGGTAAACCTAGTTAAACTATAAAGCTTTCCAGTTTCCACATGAGCCACATGTAAGTGTCTGTGTGGTGTGCAGTAGGTAAAACTCCCAGAAGAAATGTATGGGGTTTGTAGTCAAAGAAATTAAAAAAATCATCTCCCTGATAATACCCAGTTTGGTGTAGTGGGTAGAGTGATGGGCAAGGACTCCAGATATCAGAGTGGAAACTGACTGGAGGAGCTCAGCTGATAAAACCATTCCTTCATTATCTCCTTTATCCAGAAAGTCCTATTAGGGTCACTCTAAATCCGTTCCAATTTGACAGCACATAACAACTCCCCAGTTCTCAGCCCTGTTATGAAAAATACTTTGTCATAGAATGGCAGATGATTCATCAGCATTACATGTACATTTGAAAAGTTTACAGCTAAGTTCACTGTGGGGTGTGTGGCACCTGTATAACTTGAAATTACTGAGCCTAGGTGGGGTGAGGAGTAGGGATTCTTGGATATGCAAAGCAAAGCGGTGCATTTAAAAAATACAAAATCAAAGAAAAAAGGCTGGAAAAGAAGCATGCACTTTTTTTCTCCAGACCTTGTGGCAACAGTGATGCTTAAAATGATGGGCTTAGATTCATATCTGAACAAAACCATCTCTCATTACAGCAAAAAAAGAAAGCACACACACATACTGTTAATGATAAAAACTCTTAGGTTGTTTGATAGTATCCATGGAAACATTCACTTATCTGAGCTTGCAATATACATGTACCAGGTTGTTTGATATTTTAAAAGAGAAAAATGCAAAAGGAATGAATATACTGTATCTGCATATCAGTTCCATCACCTAAGTTGACTGGATCAGTCTTCCTCCCTATACTTTTGAAGAACACATATAAGGAGTCACACAACTTGAATATTCATCATCAGTGCAAAATCGTACACACTACCAAGCGAGGATGTGCAAGATTGTCATTGGTTTCTATTTAGAAGTTCAACTTCAGTAAAATATCATTTATCAGCAGTGAGACACATAGAAAATTAATATAGGGACTGCTTTCCAGGCTAAAAACTATGGAGGACAATACAGAATTAAGAAGTCATAAAGATGCTTAATGTTGGAGCATGTGTGAATTATATATATAGTCTTCCTTCATTCTCCCCCCCCCCCACCAAGTACCAATCATCATGATCTTTTATGAATCTACCTGTCTAGTGAGATAATATTTGGGGAGCTGCTTGCCTTCACCAGTGCCCCCAGAAGTGCACTTAGTTGAATGGTAGCCAGGAAGGTAGCCTTCTCCATGATGGTATCTAATCCTAAAGCTGCCTTGCCCCTGCCTGGGTAGCTTTCCATAACTTGATTTAAAAAAACCATTCCATATTGTTAGGCTAATAAACTGCATGGCTGTTTCAATGAACTGTCTCAAACTACTTGTGAAAGGGATCTGGGAGTCTTGGTGGACCACAAATTGAACATGTGTCAGCAGTGTGATGCGGCAGCCAGGAAAGCCAATGCGACTCTTGGTTGTATCAACAGAACCATAGTGTCTAGATCAAGGGAAGTGATACCACCACTCTATTCTGCTCTTGTCAGACCCCACCTGGAGTACTGTGTCCAGTTCTGTGCACCTCAATTTAAAAAGGATTTTGACAACCTCAAGCGGGTGCAGAGGAGGGCGACCTGGATGGTTGAAGTTCTGGAGGAAATGTCTTATGAGGAACGGCTTAGGGAACTGGGAATGTTTAGCCTTTCAAAAAGAAGACTGAGAGGGGATATGATAGCTATGTTTAAATATTTGAAAGGATGTCATATTGAAGAGGGAACAGGTTTGTTTTCCATGGCTTCAGAGACTAGGACTCGGGGCAATGGTTTCAAACTACAGGAAAAGAGATTCCATTTGAACATTAGGAAGAACTTCATGACAGTTAGAGCTGTTCGGCAGTGGAATATGCTGCCAAGGAGGGTGGTTGAGTCTCTTTCTTTGGAGGTTTTTAAACAGAGGCTGGATGGCCATCTGTCGGAAATATTGTGATGGGGGTTCCTGCATGGCAGGTGGTTGGACTAGATGGCCCTTGAGGTCTCTTCCAACTCTATGATTCTATGATTCTAAGTTATTGTTACTGCTGATGTTTTGCACTACTGTGCATTTTGGTAATATATTGCAGCTGATGCTTTCAAATTGTTCTGTTATCATTTTATTTTTCTTACTAGTGGCTTTAGGCTCTTTTTTCAGGACGATGGCAAATAAATGTGTTTTTTTAAATTATTGATTCAGTCTGGGTTTCAAAGAACTGTAGCACTTAACCTCTGCCAACATCTTGGTAGGGCTTCAGAGTCTTTCTTCCTATAGCAGAGTCAAACAGGATTTTAAACATTATTTCCATATTGCCTTGGTCTTAATCTTGGTACTGTGTAGGTCACTGCTACTCAAGAGATGAAAATGCAGAAGTCCCAAGCAAACCATGCAATTCTTTGATTCCAAACCAAGCAATTTGCAGTTACTAGCACAATTAACACCCAACTCTACTTGTCCATGAGTAGGTAAAGCTAATATGAATTATGTTTGACGTTTTGAGGTTCAAAGACCTATTGTCTCGGTCCAGCACGCTTCAGCTGCGCTGGCGAGAATATTCTTGTTAGCAGAGGATAATATGCACAGTGAGAAAGCTACAAACGCTTGTGGAAGGCTACAAACGCTTGTGGAATTCTTCGAAAACAAACTGGGGTTTATTATGAACGGTTCCAGAAAAACAAACATAGAATTCTTACATATGTAGACAGCACCCAGCAGTATCTTCAGGAAATACAAACATAAACAGTAGTAACGTAGAGTTCGGCACCAACACGTAGCAAGACGTAGGAATGCAGGATTCAAAGCTCACAGTAGCAGGGGGCATGAACACGCACAGGAGGCAGATGCAGGAGCACGAAGCTGGAGCAAGGCTCAAGCATTCCTCCTTAAATATACAATTCATGCAGGTGTGGCACTTTCTACCACTTTCTACAATGAAGGTAATCCCTTTCAGGATTCTTTCCTTGCATTGCATTGCAACTTTGTCCGCATCTCTGACAGAAAACCTAACATTATGTACACAACAGTAGGCAATACTTTGCATGGAAGAATGGGAATAATCTGTCAGCTTCACTATCTTCCTCATCCAAATTCTTCAAAGTTTTTATTCCAAATATTTATTTATTTATTTATTTATTTATTTATTTATTTATTTATTTATTTATTTATTTATTTATTTATTTGCCACCCACTACCCAAAGGTCTTTACCAGTGGGTAGTGGGTATGATATTTTTGAATTTTTAATTTATAAACAATCAAACAAACAAACATCAGAAAAAAATCCTACCAGTCGATTTCACTAAGCCTTCCATGCAGGTATTAAAATGAAGTTTCCTGTACAAAAAAGATAGCAGGCCACATTCTGTGCTAATATGGTTGAACACACAGGGATTGAAATCCAGATTTTTAAGAGAGAAGGGTTCATATCATAATTAGAGATGGTCACGGAACGAACATTTTTTCGTTTCCGTTACCATTTGTCGTTTCCGTTACGCAATGAAACGACAAACGAAAATTGTGATGAAAATGCAACGAAATGAACAGAACCACGAAAATTGTGGTCGTTACGTTTCGTTTCCATTAATGGCGATGCACAATGAAATGAGCTGTTTTAAATGTTAAAAAATGCCCTGGACATCCATAAAAACACAGCGATAATTATTTATATTGTCTGATAATACCTACCAGGGGGGTTGGGATCCTTAAAACATTTGTTTTAGTCTTCTCCCATCGCGATGTATTATTCTTTTCCCTTTAAAATGGATGTCGCCACCAGCCACAAAATGGAGGCAAGCCATGTGATGGGATCATGTTCAACCAATAGCATGCCCAGGTTGCAGACTGGGCAGGCAGGTCTGGCAGCCACAGAGGGCATAAAAAGCTCTGGCAGCCCCCGTCCTCCTTGCAGTCTCTGGTGGGAGTTAGGGTGGGATTGCTGTCTCTGCTGCACCTCTAGCTTCAGTCCTGCAGCCTCCCTGTGTGCGTGCGTGCTGCGTACCTCTCGGTGAGTACCCTCCCTTGCCCCGCAGTGCAGTCACTCTGCGGCTGCCTTGCACCCTGGGCAACGCCCGCTGCTGCCTTTGCAGCCTCCCTGCATACCTAGTCTATACTGTGTCTCTGCCAGCATCCATTTTTTTAGTGTTTTCTCTCTGGTCTGGGGCGTTGGGGGATGCCTGCGCATGGAAATGCTTTAAAAATCACGCAAAAAGCGGGTAGAAACGACAAACAAAAAAATTAAAAACGGTAACGAAATTTTTCAAAAAATTCCCGACAAACAGAAACGAACCGAAACAGACCTCTCAACGACAAATGAAAAACTGAAACACCATTTTTCTGTTTCGTGCCCATCTCTAATCATAATAGCACATAGGAGTATGTAGAGAGACAAGATGTCTGTCAGTTTCCATGCCCTCCACATTTGATTTGTCTAAATCTCAAGTTCACTTCATCTCAAACCTTTCTTTTTAATCCTACTTTTATAAAGGTTGGTCAAACATGAAGGGCATAAACTTCTTAGTCCATCACCACCGTCCACCTGCCGCTCCATAAAAACTGGGCCACTTCCATAGGGTCCTGCAACAGCCGTGTTGTTGATCTGCTAGAAAGATTTCCAGCCTGCTTTAGGTAAGGCATCACACAGCAATGATTTTATTTCTCAGGGCTACACAGTGCACTAAGAAAAGCCCATAATTAGCCGTCACTGTTCTTTTTCACTTGCCAGAGAGCAAGTGTGGCCAGGCATGATTGCCGTCCACCTGAGGGTCATGGGACATGGTTAGAGATAATAGTAACCTTTGCCTGCTACCATGGTGTGAAGGCAGAAAATAAGAGGGAGCTCAGCTGTCAGAGATGTTGGTTTCTGACTACTGGGCTGCTTTGACATTCCCCTTTGAGGGATCCCTTGAGGATCTCATGGCATGTAAGATGAGCACCACCTATCACAACAAATACGTACACCCCCATTAATGGGGCTTTAGAACTAGACGTGGCAAAGCACTGAAGCAGGTAGAGCAGATGCAGAAATGAAAAACACAAAACATAAACAAAGACTCCCCCTAACTAAAAAGAAAGCCAATGGAGTAAGAAAGGCTACCAGTGAATAACAATGTGTGTGTATAAGTTCACAGATTGTCAGTTTCAGGTTTCACTGTAATTAATACAGGGCAGACTCGTAAAAAAATAATAAAATCTCAGGGAGATTCATTTTCTGAATCCTGACAGCATTTCCAGGCACTGCAAGAGACAGTTATTGAGCTACAGCAGGTAGTAGTGAATATTTTATGTTGTTTGCTTTGTATCTGGAAGGAAGAGTTTCGTCAAAGGGGTTGGGAGGGAGAGGCAGTGGCAGCCTACCTTCGGAGAATATAAATAGCCACACATGGCCAGGTTCATTCTTAGCAATGAGCGACATCATATTTTATGAGCGTGGAGGCTTTTAATCCACATCTTCAGCACATGACATTTAGAGTTCAGCTGGATCCGAGAGGAATGGTTTAGCCCTAAATTCTGTTCCCACAGTGGCTGCCAGGTGTTTTTTCGAAAAGTTCCAATCAGGATCAGAGCTATAAAAAAGCTTACTTTTTAGTTAACAACTCCCAGAATCTCCAGTTGTTATCCAATTTGATTCTGGGTCACATGGTGCCTGTTCTTCTGGGCTCACATAGAGGATTCCAGTGATATATAAAAGGGTTGGATTTTGGCCATTGGTTTTGAGGAAAGAATCAAGCATGATTTACATCTGTCGTGTTTTTGTGCTCACCAGGAAAAGGATGTGAAGCACCCTGTTCCCAGGGTAGACAGACAATGGCGGCTCCGCTCAGGATCCTTTCTCAGGCGGGGCTTCTTTGCCTGCCCAAATGAAAGAGGCGCAAAGTGCAGCGCTATTACCTAGGCTGTGTGGGTGGAAAGCGAGCCCATTTAAAGCTCGTGCACTCTCTCCGCCCTCTGCCTGTGCAGTTTGAGGCTTCCTTCCCTCCTGCCTTTTAATGTGGATGGTGAAGCTTGCTGGTCGCTTTGGGGCCTTATGGGAATTTTTGTCTATCACTCAAATTGGCACAGAGTGACAGTGTGTTTTCGCCCAGCCCATCATCCATAAGGCGTGGCTGGGTATGTTATAAACAAAATTTCCCTTATCAGTGACAGTGGTGGTTAGAGCAAGTGGTCTTGCCCATTATGGCGCCTCATTAAGGTGCTGGGCAGCCCTCATGGATACACTTAATAAACACGAATTAGCAATAGGTATAGCTAAATAGGAGCCCCTGTCAGGTAAATGAGGGCTGCCAATAGGTATGAGATTCTGGAGGGTAAGAAGGCTCTAGTACAGTGATGGCGAACCTATGGCACGGGTGCCAAAGGTGGCACTCGGAGCCCTTTCTGTGGGCACCCGACTTCGCCCCTTCATAGCCACCTATATTCAGGTTAAATTACTGTATTGGCACTTTGCAAAACAATTAGTACATTTTGAATTGCAGTTTGGGCACTCGGTCTCTAAAAGGTTCGCCATCACTGCTCTAGTACCTGCAATGCATCTTACCCGAGGCATCATACAACATGTCGGATGAATCTTTTATAAAATGGAGGGGCTGACAAGTTATAACACCTACTCGAGCTGCCACTTGTGCTACAGCACAGGCCCTCTTTAGTTTACAGTTATCACAGTATAGTTAATTAATGGTGTTAATAAATTGTGGCCCTTATTAATTCAAAACTTTGTCTCATCTCTTGATTTCTCTCTGGGTGGGCAATGGGCAAATGGTTCCATAGCCACACCTTAAGTGTTAGATATCAAGAGGCTGAAAATGAAGTTTTCACTTGTTGCCAAAAGGACAAGAGAGCTGCAGCTAGCCTCATGGGGGATGGCCTTATATTACCAGGGGGCAGCCACAAAGAAGGCCCTCTCTTGGGTCCCCATCAACCCTACCTGTAAAGGTGATAGGATCAAGAGTAGGGTCTCTTAAGATCTTAACATATGAGCAGGGTGATATGGGTCTGTCATACACTATGGAACCAAGCCTTATAGGACTTTATAGATCATGACCAGCAGTTTTAACTGGGCTTGGAGACAGACCAGTAATCAACCAACCTGCTGTGACAGGGGTGTTATATGCCCCCTATAACCACACCTACCAACAATCTGGCTGTAGCATTTATATCAACATGAACTGTGAATAAAAGACAGTTACAAATGAAATGTTACTTCATCGAGTGTCAAGTGGGTTTATGGATTAAAATTACCCCCCACAAATAATTTCTTAAAACTGCAAGCCATCTTGCATAGTCTTCCCTCCCTGTTCCTTTCTCCTCCAGAACCCAGATAACTTTTGCACAGAAAGCTATACGATCCGTCAGTTGGTCTGTTTTGCACTAGGCTTGAAATGGTTAATCAGAAAGAGAAATCTCGCCTTGCTGCAAGAGATGAAATTCCATTCATATTCCTTTGTAAACAAGTTAACAATGCAGCACTACTCCATGCTCATCATAAAAATCACCTTAGCAACACCTACAGAACAACTGCTTGAGCTGTCTTTCAGAGCTAGCTGGCACACGGAGATCAGCAAAAGCTTCAAGGATGTGGGAAAATGGCAATGCCCTCTCCTTTGCTTTTTGAAATAATAATCACAATAAAACCTAGCACTTCCTTAGAAAAAAAATGCTATAGCTCCAGTATTACGCAGACCAGTTCATTAGTAAGAGACGCACTTGGAAGCTTCAAGCTGTGTGCATGCTTCTCCCTTGCTTCTTATACATATATATTTCCTTCTTCTACATGGAGAGCATTTTTTACCAAAACAAATTCTGGGTGTGTCCAACCACTCTTGGCCAATAAAAGGATTCTGATTCTGATTCTGCTTAGCATAAAGTGCGGTTGAATTCGGCCGCCTTGACCTTGGGATTAATATACACAGGATTAGGGAAGGGCAATCCAAGCGGAAGGACTTGCCTCCCAAAACTAGTAATTTCCAGCAGTCAGCTAAGTTTGTGTGTACATGTATTATACATGTATAATAAGTGATGTTATATATGCAGCCAAGTCATATCCAGCTTACAGCAATCCTGTGTAGACATGGACACGACCAGAAAAAATGACGTTTCGAGTTTTCGTTTGTCGGAACGGGTCCGTTTCAGGTCGTTTCCGTTTGTCGTGAATTTTTTCAAAAATGTGTCGTTTCCGTTTGTCGTTTGTCGTTTCCACCGTGATTTAGCGCGATTTGACTTCCCAGAGCGTAGGGGCGTCCTGCAATCAGGGCTGGCACTAGGTGTTTTTGCACCCTAGGCGGCGGGTGGGGCGGGGGGCGGAGGCAGGGGGAGGTGCGGGTGGGGGGAGGTGGCGGGGGGCATGGGTGGGCGGCAGCCGCGGGCAGGCGAGTGGGCGGGCAGCGGCGCAGGCCGCAGGCGGATGGCGGCACAGGCGGATGGGCGAGTGGGCCATTAGGATATCACTTAGGATAGAGGTTCTGTTCTTGGCTTGCACCCCAAATTTGTGTGTGTGCAAGCAAATTGAAGTTGGGAAAATAGAAAATAAATGGTAGTATATAATATATTTTTAAAATAAATCCCACTCCCAGTCGAACCTCCCCCTTTATCCAATATCAGAAAAAAATCCTCAAACTGCCAGAAAAGAAATAAAGAATAAACTGCTATTCCCTTCAGCAGACAAAGCTGCAGGGAATCAAAGAAATTATTTTCTAAATTCAATTCCCTCCCTGCTTGCCTAACTTAAATCCTAAAGACTCCAGCCTCCCTCCTCAATCTCGATCAGATCACACCAGCACCAGCAGCCAGCCCCCCTCCCTCAACCACATCCATACACCCGACTGCGATTTCTGGAAGGCACCTTGGCTTTTTATGCCCTCCGAGACATCCAGAAGTGTCAGTCAAAAACCTGGCGATGCCATTGGTGGAATGGTTCAAAAAAATTGCATGGTCCCATCCCATGCCCAGCCCAAATGGACAGGTGTAAAAAAATAAAAAATAAAATAAAATAAAATAAAACCAATACAACATTTTATTGCTATAAAAAACCCACTGCTGCTACTATAAAAATTCAGGCATTTAAAATAAATAAATTTCACATGTTTCTGTGGTGATTTGGTGTGTTTTTTGACCACGATTTCAAAAGAAAAATTGCGGTCACCATTTTGGATTCCCCCCCACTGCATGGCATGCAGCGAGACAGATGATGAGGATGACCCCCCCAGCCTGGTGCAAGCAGCCCAGGACAGGAGAAGAGGGGGAAAGGCCGGGCACCCCCCAGAAACCACCCCTCTGGTAGGTGGCAAAGCCTCAGGCAGGCATATTTTCACCTGCTTTTTTGGCTGGGAGTCGGGGTTTTTAAAAAAACTTTTAAAACTTTTTCTGTGCTTCGCATCGCGCGATCGCCGCGATGCCACAAACGGAAACGAAAAACCTGACCAAATGTTTCTTTTTTCGGTTCGAGTTCGAGTTCTGACGGCTTAATTATCATTACCGTTTCCGTTACGTAACGGAAACGATAACAGAAAACAGAAACGACAATTTCGCTGAGTCGTGCCCATGTCTAATCCTGTGAATGAGTAACACCAGAAAGCCCTATCATCAACAGTCTGGTTCAGTTCACTGGTGGCTTCTTTTACTAAGTCATTCCATTCCATGATTGGTCTTCCTCTTTTCCTTCTGCCTTCAGCTCTTCTCAACATGATTGTCTTTTCCCCAAAATCTTCTCTTCCCATTGTGTGCCCAGATTTAAAAGCATCTGGGCATGGAAAAGCCCCTTCAGGTGCCTAAAACAGGCTCGAGTGAGGAATGTGATGAAACTACTTCCTAGAAGGTACAAGGGCTCCTATTATTGTTTTTAAAAGTATGACCTAACAATTTACAAGGCATTAGGTCAGTGATTCCCAACCTGGGGGTCGGGACCCCTTTGAGGGTCAAAAGACTATTTTACGGGGTCACCATGAGTCAGAGAAGAAAAAGGCACAAACAGCTTGGGTCTGGAGGAGGAAGGGGAGGAAGGGGGGAAAGAGTGAGTTATAGCTTGATAGGTTAGAGGGGGTGTCAGTCAATGGCACCAGAGGCTGCACTTGTCTGAGGGTGTCTGTATAGAGGGAATTTCTCTATGGCACCTGCGGCAGTGGCCTGTCTGCCAAAGGGGGCTTGTGGCCTCTCCCAAGCAGGGCAAGGGGTCACAAGATGAGGAACTGTACTAAAGGGTCACGGCATTAGGGAGGTTGGGAACCACTGCATTAAGTCGTTTCTGGACCTCCTGGAGTAGATGATTTCAAAGATACCTTCCAGCTCTATGATTGGCACTTGAGACTGCTGAGCTATCAACAAATGTCAGCCTTCTGCCACCTGTAAGATGTTACTTGCACTTTTTGAAAAGCTGTAAATTTAGCTCATTTAGTGCAGTCACATATGCAATGGTACCTCAGGTGATTAATTTAATTCACTCTGCAAGTCAATTTGCTAACTGAAAAATTTGTTATCCAAAACGTGGTTTTCCATGGAAATGAATGGAAATCCAATTAATCCGTTCCAGAGGTCCGAAAAAAAGCAAAAAATGCTGGGGGGATTATCCAGATCTCTTTATAAAGTGCCCTTTAAATGCATGCAGTGCTGGAACACACACACCCCAGAACACCCCCCTGCAGTAAAATGCAAACATGGACAAAAGAAACCAGCAAAACTACCCCCAGTCTGTTCTCACCAAAAAATACAATGGGGAAAAAATGCAAACAGACAAACAAAGCAAAGCAAATTATTCCACTTATATACCGCACCATACCACTTCAAGTAGTCTCTGGGCTACTTGAAGTTACAGTGTGTACTCATTTTACTGACCTCAGAAGGATGGAAGGCTGAGTCAGCCATGAGCCGGCTACCTGGGATTGAACCCAGGTTGTGAGCACAGTTTTACCTGCAGTACAGGTATTTAACCACTGTGCCATGGGGCTCGGTATATAAGCAGCAAGAGAAACCCAACCTGTTCTTGCCTGCAGAGCAATGGAGAAGACTGCAAACATGGACTAAAGAAAGCAACAAGACTACCCCCAGCCTGTTCCCACCAAAAGTGCAATGAAAAGCAGTGCAAAGATGAATAAAAGCGAGCTCCAACACAAATGCCAGGTCATTCATTCCAAAAGTGCAATCGAAACCAATGCAAAAACACAAAAGAAAGCAAGGAAGCCTTTCCAAGTTTGAAAGGTCCAGATTCCTCAGCAAAAAATGTCCAGAATGCCTCCATAACACCATGAAAAAAATGCTTCAACTCCTCCCACCCCTACATAAACTACAGGGGGTGCAATGCATCCTGGGTACAGTTTTTTGCAAGGCATTATGTAACATTTGTTATCTGAGGCAGCCCTATTCCTGGAAATTTCAATTTGCTATCTGAATTATACATTAACAGAGGCATTTTTATCAGAGGTATTACTGTACTTTGTTCAAGGCATTTAAGAGGAAGACCCACTAAATAAAGATGCATCTGGCTCTTGTCAGGAGCCCCTGAATTTTTACATTGAAGGATCCTTTCCCCCTTTCTCCTACTGTTCAGTTTGATAATGTAGTTGCCACAACCCTTTGAAATGGCCTCCACCTCACTTCCTACCCACTGCCTACGAGGGTTCATTGTATGAAGTGGATGCTGACTACTCCCTAGAGACTGCTGTGAGTTCCAGTGGAAACACACTGCATATTAAGTCAGAATGCTGTTCAAAAGCCTGCTTTTAAACCACTTTCAGTTTATGCTTTCGTTCTAGAATGCAGCAGAGTGAGACAAGAGTGAGCAGAGTGAGGGCATGTGTGCAGGCAGGATAATGCACCTCGCCTTCATGGACTCATTTTGTTCATGGGCCACAATCCATTACACAAAGGGCAATTCTTGTCACAGAAACCCCACTGCATCTATTTGTAATTAAAATATCAGCTGTGTGCATGGGATATTGGGGGAGGCTGTGCATCACTAAATGACATTTAGGACTTGTGCATTAAGGGAACTAGATCTTCTGTGCACTAAGGCTGATTCTGATTATCTGCTTCCCCAACATGTATTTGATTACAGACAAAGTTCTGTAAAGTATGAACAGATGCAATATATTGAATGAGGTATGCTGCCCAAACAAAACAAGCTAACTTCCAATCATGTTGACACTTCAGAATCAAATTTATATGTGGCATAGGAAAGAGTTGGTTCTTCATCTTTAATTTGAAAAGCATCTAGGATAGGGGGAGCCAGCATAGCACATTGCCCCCCCCCACTCGAAATGACCAGGCGAGACAGTATGCTGGGGGTAACAGGGCCACACTTTATTAACATATAACAATAACAATAACAACAGGAGGGGCCAGGCATCCATTATCTGGTTGGACCCCTGGGGTCTCCCGGGACCCCTCCAACCAGCCAGCATCGGGCGAGCTGCGACCCCCGGTTGGTGCCGTCATCCGATAGCACCAACCAGGCCAGTCAATTTGGTTTGCCTCTCCCTGCCTCTGTTGTCCACAATCTGGGTGATTCCCAGCGCAGGGAGGCGTTGCTCTCCCCCACCCCAGCCGCGAGACCTCCTGGCCCGCGGTGTTGTGGTGGAGGGGCATTTGATTTCCAGTGTCAATTGTAGGCTCCCCGGTGCCCTCCATCCTCTTTTAACCGCCACTGCCAAGGGCCTAGCTTTGCTATGGCCCTGGCCACCCATTAACAGCCAATTCCGCTGCCAGGCCCCTCCTCAGGTCCCGCAGGAACAACTCGGTGCCCTCGTCAGTCAGGTGTACTCCATCCGACCTGTAGAGCTCTGCCCTGCGTACATTAAATTCCGGGTGGCCCACAACTGCCCCAAACTCCCGGCAGACCGCCCGACAAACTTCCTGGTTTACCCCCTTCCTGGAGCGGTTCAGCTTTTGTGGGTCACAGTTAGCTCTCCAAACTTGGCGTGGTATCAATCTGGACCACAGCACCTTGCATGTCGGGAACTGGGTCTTCCACATGGCTAAGTCCCTCAAAATTAGGGATTTGCCAGTCTGCCTGGTCAAATCGTTTCCCCCCAGATGAATCAGTAGGAAATCAGGCGGAGTGCCCCACGCCGCGGCCGTAGCCACTCCGAAGAACTCACGCCATCTCATTCCCCTCCTTCCCCACCACTCGATGGTAGCCTGATTACCCAGCCCCAGGTTCGGACCCCAGCCCGTTCTGCGGGCGAATTTTTCGGCCCAGTATACGTAACTGTGACCCACAAAAATGATTCGTGCCCTATAGGCGCCACCTGCTGTTCCTAGGGAGACAAAAACAACATGTTAAAGATCCGGCAGCGGCCGCACGTATCTCTTGTAACATTGTGAGGCCCACCTCCCCAACTGTCGAATAGACCCCGGGTCGTATCCCACAGCGGCAGCCGTGGACGCCGCTCCTATCCGAAAGGAATGGGTGCCAAATTTGAGTGTCCCCAGCCCCAACTGCACTAAAACCTTGTTGGTCATGGCCGCAAACTGGAATTTAGTCAACGGGCGGCCGTCACTATGGAGGAAGAGGTATCCCTCGCGAGGACCACGCCATGCGAGATAATCCCGCATAGCCGCCACCGGGCAAATGGCTATGATAGAACATGGGCCCAGTCTTATCTCCTCCCCCTTGCCCTTCTGGTCAGTCTTGGACCGCCGTACTCGCACCGACAGGTTGCTGCCGGTCATGCGAATATCCGCTATACAAAGGGCGGTAAGTGATGTGTCACGCCCGCTAGCAGCCACCAGCTCACTGACCCGCAGGGCGCCAAAGAAGGCCAACAGTGAGGCGGCCCTGAACATGGCCACCTCATATCCATCGGCACACACATCCGGCCAGCTGGCGCACATGCGCTCCAGGAGCCGCGGTGAAAGCGGGAAGCGGGCGTCTGGGACCTTGCCCCTCATCCTGCCCCAGCCTGCTACCATGCCTCGGACCCTGAAGTCCCTCGTGGTGTCTGGGTGTCCCCTTATCTTGGAGAAAAATGCAAGGGCAGCTAACTTCCCCTGAAGCGAACCAGGCGCCAACCCCTTGCGATGTAGATATACCAGGAATCTCTGCAGGTGTTCTATGGGCAGGGGGCATATTTGTGCCAAACCCTGAGTGTCCCTAAAGCAGGTAAATTCCTCCATCATGGCTGAGTAACTCTTCTGCGTCCTGGGGGCGACAGAGCCACGGAGAGCTCCATCGGCCTCAGCCCGCCAACCCTCCATACCTCCGTCGGGATCTCCACGGGCTGCTCGGCTGCTTCTGGGGCGAGGGCCCGGAAACGCTCATCCTGTCGGTGGGACAAAGCGTCAGCGATCTCATTATCTATCCCCGGCACATGGTGGGCGTGCACCACGATGTTAAATTGCAAGGCCTGCAACACAAATGCCCTCACTAGCCTCATGACCCCATGGGAACGTGATGTCTGGGCATTGATCACATAAACCACCGCCTGATTGTCACACCAGAAGTGCACCACTGAGTTGGCCCACACCTCCGACCAGATGTACAGGGCGGCCCATATGGGGAACAGTTCCAAGAAGGTAAGGTCACGTGTTACCCCCTCAGCCTGCCAATCAGGCGGCCAGTTGCCGCTGCACCAGTTCCCCCTCCAATAAATACCGAACCCCAGGCCCCCAGCCGCATCGGTGTGGACCTGGAATCGGGCACCCAACCAGAGCTCGTCCGTCCAGAATGAGACCCCGTTGAATCCCTGCAAAAATTCACTCCACACTATGAGGTCCTCTCTCATTTCGGCTGTAACCCGGGTTCTATGAGTGGGTCTACGCAGCCCGCTCATAGCCGTACAGAGCCGGCGCAGGAATGCCCGCCCCAGTGCCACCACCTTGCATGCAAAGTTGAGGTGGCCCACCAGCTCTTGCAGCTCCCTCAGGGATATCTTGCGGCGTACTTGGGCCTGGCTCACCCTATCCCGAAGGTCCAGTAGCTTGTCCTGCGGCAGCCTGCAGGCCTGTGCTCTAGTGTCTATCTCTATTCCCAAGAAGGTGATAACCTGGCTAGGCCCTTCCGTTTTTTCCTCGGCCAGGGGCAGGCCCAGTTGGCGGGCCAATAACCGAAACCCCTCTAGGAGGTGCTGACACCGATCTGTGCCCACCGGGCCACAGAACAGGTAGTCATCCAGGTAATGGGCAGTGCTGTCCCAACCCGTGGCCCTTCTAAGCCGCCACTCTACAAACGAGCTAAACACCTCAAAAATGGCGCAGGAAACAGAACACCCGAACGGAAGGGCCCTGTCCATATAAAACTGGCCCCTAAACTGGAACCCTAGCAACTCAAAGTCCTGGGGATGTACCGGGAGAAGGCGGAAGGCCGACTTAATGTCGCATTTTGCCATCTCCGCAGCCACTCCGCAGGTGCGCACCATGCGCACCGCGGCATCAAAGGAGGTGTACCTGACTAAGCAAAGCTCAGGAGGTATCCCGTCATTAAGTGATGTTCCCCTAGGGTGTGACAGGTGATGTATCAGGCGGAATTCCCCCGGTGCCTTCTTGGGAACCAAGCCAATGGGAGACACCCACAGATTTGGCACCGGTGGTTCCGGGAAGGGGCCAAGGACCCGCCCTTCCCGGACTTCTTTAAGTATCTTCCCCTCTGCCACCCCTTCCGCCACCTCCAGTGATCTCAAGTTCCTAGCCAACCGGGGCAAGCGTGCCCCACAAAAAGGTATACGAAAACCAAACTCAAAACCCTCAACCAAAAAACGTGCCGCTTCCCTATCAGGGTAATCGGCTGCCCATCGCCTAAGCACCTCCAGCCTAATTGGGCTGGGCCCCTTTCGCAGGAAGTCCCTCTGAACCCCCTGGCTTTCTGGGTCCCCCCCGTCTCTGGACTTGCCCTGCTGGGGGTGTGCTCTGCTGCAGCTGGTGGCCGGGTGGGGGACCCCACAGACTGAGCACTCATGTTTGAAGCGGCAGGGCTTCCTGTTACAAATGCCCTGCCCATTGTAGTCCCAGCATACCAGCCGGACTTGAACCGGCTGGCCCGCAGTGCGGGCAGGTGTGTTGGCCGGCCCCCACCATATTGTGTGGCCACTGTCATATCTATCCCCCAGCATTGGCTTATTCGGAGTCATAAACTGCAACCAGAGGGGCGGCAGTGGTTCGTCCCAGCGGACGTATGGGTCCAGGGCTGCCCTACGACGGAACTCTTCATCATACTGCAGCCAGCAGTGCCCAGGATAGTCTACAAAAGCCCTGTAGATAATATCCAGGTACTTGAGCATCGATTGGGCCCTCCAAGGGTGTGCTTGCAAGGACAGGGACATATAAATCAAGTAAGCTGGCAGCCAGGTCGCCCATGAGCGCTCCGGCTTTTTCTTGAGCCTGCGTTCCTTGTCTTGTGGATCTTCCCTGTCCAGTTCCTTAACCTCCAACTCCCTGTTCAGCAGGCTGAATATATCGATGTATTCGCCCTGCCATATCTTCTCCCTCGTGGACTGGGCCAGGTGGTGTCCAAATGGGGAGGCGTAATCACCAAACGGCATGGCTGCCGCCGCCACCCCCGGGTATCCAGGGGCGGCCCCATACCTGGCCATGGCGGAACTCCCGCTGCCAGATGCCCTTCCTCCGGCCAGCCAGCCAGCTGACCCGGTGGCCATGAAAGGGGAAAACCTGGCTGGCCTGGCTGCCCATGTCCCTGCCTGCCCATAGATGACATAGGCTGGCCTGGTTGCGACCCCATTGTTGGGGGCGAAGGCCCGGGCATCCACGATGGGATCAGCTCCCAAGCCGGAAGCATGGCCGGCGGGAAAAGAACCGGGAGCGTGTGGGCAGTTCCCTGGGACGTGGCAGCGACCCCGGCCGGGGGAACGCCCGCTGGCCAAGGCCATGTGACTGTGGGCGCAGGTTCCGGCGTGCAAGCCAACTCACTGGGTGAAGTGCTCTCCGCAGCCGGCATCAGAGACTGGTCTGCATCCACCGGGTCTGCCATCACAGCTTCCTCCTGGTCTGGTTCCTGCGCCGCTGGTCGAGGCCTTTTGGCCGCCGCCAGGGCCGCCCCATGTCCTGCGGATGTGCTCGGTGTCGCCTCCATCCGTTCCAGTGCTGTAAATCGAGCAGACATGTCAGTAATCATACCTTTAAGCTGGGCCCGCTTACGGGACTTAGCTGGACGCGCACTCGTCCTAGGGGCCGGCTGGGCCTGGGTTCCCGGGCACTCAATCCCTTTTGAAGCTTCTAGGGCCTGGAGCCGCTCCTCCAGCTGCAGCCAGATGGGCCAGCGTTCCTCGTCGGAGTCCTCTGCAGAGCTATGGGCCTGTTGTTGTGGCTGGCGCGCCACTGGGTGTTTACCCTTGCCCACCCTTCGGCCCTTGCCAGGTGCCATGATTACCACTTCCCCAGTTACCATTACCACTACCTTCCAAGCAAGGTATGGAGGGGGGGTCGGAAAGAAGGAGCCAGGCCCCCACCCACGGTACGCGCGCACCCCCGCTCACCAGCCCGCCGCCCCCTCGCAACTCCCGCCGCCAAAGACCGCAGTGCGGCGAGGGCCCCGCGGCCTGTCCCGCCGCCACCCCCCGGCCCGCTCACTCAGGTGGGGGAGGGCTGAAGCTGCTCCCCCCAATCCACCGTCCGGCCTCTGCCAGGAGCCTGTGCGGCCGATTCGCCGCTGCCGCCGAATCCCCGGTGCAGCGCTGCCGCCGCTTGCTCTGCTGCCGTGCTGCCGCCGGGGCCGAAGTCCCGGTTCTCCCTGGCGGCGGGTCACCAGGCGCTCGCCCGACCCTGGGTCGGGTAGTCTGGATCGGGGCCGCCAACGCGGCCCTTGCCAAGATGGCGCCCGCCACGTGCAGCTCGCCGAGCAGCAAAATGGCGGCGCTCCCTGGCGTTCCGACGGTCCTACCCCATTGAACGCCAAACGCGACTGCCTGCTGGTTGGGGGGAGGAGCCACCCTTTATAGGATGCTCCTCCCCCCTCCCTCACAGGATGCTGTCATCCTATCTCGCCCCTCACCATTCTCGCGAGGGGCAAGTCGGCTCCACGGAGGGACTAGCCGTCCGCGGAGCCAGCAATGGCTAGCTACATAGTTGTTGTGAGTTTTTCGGGCTGTTTGGCCATGTTCTGGAAGGTTTTCTTCCTGGCGTTTCACCAGACTCTGTGCTTGGCATCTTCAGAGGGCAAGGAGCTCAGAAAACTCTCTCTGCTCTGGGGTGTAGAGTGAGTGAGACTGTGAGGTTTAAAAGTGGTGGGAAAGAGGAAACTTGTCGTATGCAGGAGAATAGGTGTTAGTCATTGTATTGTGATGAAGCAACAGTGATCAGTTCACACAATAGAACAGCTGACACCCATCAACTCCACAGAAGGATAGTTGCTACCCCTGACTGTATTGTAACTTCTTAATCCCCTCATCACACAAAGACTTCAACGTCCCAAAGCAACTTGTTTATTAAGCCACTTCACAATACCGGAAATTCAAATCAGAAAGAACCTTTGTAGCTTTGATTGCTGCAAAGCTTGATTTTAGTCCTTTACCAGGAACAGGGACACAAAAAGTGCAGACTGAGGTGCATCAGTGACAAATTGGGGCAAATTGGTCCATTTGCTGGGGAAAAAGAGTGACCCAATCTGATCCAGCAATACACTAAACCACAGGACAAATATATGTCTGAATGAGCCCTAAATTAAAGGAGACACTCATGTCCTTTTAGAGGGCTTCTTAGCCTTACAGAAGAAACTATGCATTTGGCTTGCCTGTGTGCTTCCCACACGCTAGAGTTCAGTTTTTGCTTGGGCTTTTCTTGATTTGATCAAGCGTCTGCTGTAAATACATCTTTTTCCATCAAGGAAACATCATAAGTTAGCTTATTTGACTTTGTAATTATGATTGGCTTTGAGACCAGTGTAATTTCAAGTCACGCCACATGCTAGGCTCCAAGCATGTGGCATATCTTATCATTATAAATGATTTGATGAGCTCTTCATGGAAATAATTTTGTGACTATGGAATAATGGGGAGGCAAGGTGGAAGTAGGGGGGAGAAGAAAATTCCTGTTTCCCATCTAGGCATTACAGAATACGCAAAGTGGAGAAGATTTGTCTTAGTCATCAGAGCTCCAGTTTGATGTTTGATGTTGATGTTGATGTTGAAGGTTTTGCCTTGTGAGAGACCATGGACTGTTCAACTGCAAATTCACTATTTAGAGCCCTCTTTGAGCATGTGACTGAATTAGATGTATGCAACATCAGACCTTCCTAATATGAAGGCTCTGGATTTGGTGGGCCACATATAATTATTTGAAGATTGGCTCTGCCCTTGTGTGTCAAAGCAACTGTGTTCTGCTTATATACTGCACCATAGTGCTTAAAGCACTCTCTGGGCTGTTTACAAGTAATTATGCAGGCTACACATCCACCACTACCCCCTGCCAGCTGGGTACTCATTTGATTGACCTCAGAAGGATGGAACCCTGAGTTCCTACCTGTAATTGAATAAGAATAGTTATGGCTGCAGTACAGCAGTTTAACCACTGCACCACAGGGCCCAAGGCATAGTTTTCTCAAGAAGGAAACATCTGTTATCTTATGTACTTTTTCATATTTACAGGTGTCCAGGTATTCCCTTAGTAGAACAATACAATGTGAGGTTGGTTGAGCTACCTTCCATCATGGTGATGAAATTTGTCATAATTAGCTCACGTCACTACTTTTGGCTAATATAATATAATATAATATAATATAATACAATACAATACAATACAATACAATACAATACAATATAATATAATATAAAGCAATGACTGCAGTCACATATTAATATCTTCAATTGATACAATGTAAAACATCTGTTATCTTTTGCTCTTAGGGTATGAATAAGTAGTGCACACTTTCTTTAAAAACTCCTCTATCATTAATGGCAAGCAGATAATTCTTGTACTGTATGGCCAAATCCAAGCAGCAACAGCAACTGGAAGCTTGCCTTAACTTTGACTGAGGTAAAACAGCCATTTTTCAGTCCCACAAGCTTGTGTGAGGACCATTTGAAGAGGTTTGTAAAATACGTTTGTTCAGTTCACACAACTATGAGCTTTTCTCCATACACAGAGATCTCTCATTCTCCTCAATGTTGTGTTTCCTTTGGTTCTGCATTTTCCTTCAAGCAGTGTGCCTACCGTGTTGACTGCAGGGAATACCCATTAGGCAAACTACAGAACTTCTCACGCTGATGTAATAAAAACAGACTTGGAGTATGAAATCAACTGTGGAAGAAAGTGGCAAGAGAGATTACCTAACTGTTTTGATCCCCAGCACATAATCAAAATCATGCCCACCCTCTTCCCAGCTATTCTTCATCCTATCTACAAGAACACTGCCCTTAATTTTTCCCCTGCAGAGGAGTAAGCAGCTGGTGGTGATGAGTTTGAATGGAGAATGAGAAAAGAGGAAGTCTTAAGCAACTCCCTTCATTTACTCTTTGCCTGTTTAAATCTCCAAAGCTGTTTTTCATTTTTTTTTTTAAAAAAAGAATGCATCAGAAATATTTGGAGAGTGTTTCATATGTCTCCCATGTGGTGTCAACTTTGGCCCAAAGAAGGCTGAGAGAAAACTGTACCAGACAAGAAAAATATCATTAGAAGAGGCAATTCCCTCTGTGCTGATAATGTCTGACGGCCACAGCAGTACCTCTTCACACCTCCCATAATTTACAAATGAGCTTGCTCTGTTCTGCACTTGGTCATCAGCAGGCCAGCACAGGCTTCGTTTGTAGGTACAATTACACAATCACAAAGACATACCCCAAACCCGAGTCCTGTTCAAGCAGTTGGGGGAAAAGGAAAGGCAAGACCTGACTCATGAACATGGGGAAAAGGGTATCTCGGTGCCCCTTAGAACCAATTTCCTCACATTGAGAACTAAACCTGAAGAAGAGGAAAGCTGCCTGTGCACACAAAGCACTTCCACAGAATTGGGGTGGGAACACTTGTTTTTCAGGTTTTCTGATCATGCAAAGAGCCCACACACGTGGAGACCACTCTCCATTTCACATTGAGCTCTCCAGATTCAAGGACATACTGTAGTTGATTTTATTTTCTCAAAACAAGTTGATCTGTAACATAGTTTGGTTCTCTCTTCCTCCCATTTTATTCATTTGAGCCTGTGCACTGTAGAAGGTTGATTGCTTAGCTATATGCCCTTCTCATGTTTTCTCTTCCAGCCTAATAGCCATTGTTTGAAAAAAAATTGGACTATATCTCCCAGAATCCTGCAGTCAGCATGGCTTTTCTGATGCAACATGGGTTCCAATATATCCTTCATGAACGAATTAACTCCTGTTATGGATCTTCTATCAGTTCTTGATACTGGGGTTCTAGCCTTCCTTGAGTTTTGCCTTTTGCATATGTTTCTCACCCAGTCTTCTCCATTCAACTTCTTGTGAGAGGTTTACTGCCTCCCTTCTCTCATGAGTTCTACTCACCTGGCTTTTCTTCCCATACAAGACCAGTAACAGAAAAGAGGCTTAGATTTTCCTTGCCTGCAGCTGAGGTATACACATAGATATTATAACTCCCAATGTAACCCAAAAATTCCAAAATGTTCAGGATAAAATATCTCTGTAATGAGGAACTTGGGTTTGTTAACACCCAACAAGGCATAGTTTAATCATGTGGGATTTGTATGTTGATTTATCTAAATTGTAACCCATTAGCACTCTCATTGGGAGTGTTACCAGTTTCTACAGATTATTTCTGAGTCTGTGCTTGGAACCAGTGTCCAATAATTATATTGAAATAAAACAAGGAAGCGCAAACACTGAACTGTTTAAGTCTGATTCATTGAAGCCAAGTCAAAAGCAATAGTCAGTGGTCTCACCCTGGATTGTGTGAGTGAGTGAGCGATGAACATTGGTTCAACATCACTTTTTTTATACATAGAAACCAGTTCAAGGTTTCCCTCAGTCTGCATTGGTGGGTGATTGTTCACAGTTGTCCTGATGATCCAATTTCCTGTGCCATTAAGCTCTTGATGGTTTACTCCTTGAGTAAATGTTCCATAGAGTGGTGTCCTATTGTTCAACTGAGCCCAGTCTGGCAGAAATGTGGAAATGTGGGGACAGTTTGCCCTGCAGATAATCCTCTCATACAGGTGTTCTGGCACTTCCTGGAGTCGTATACTTCCAGTTAATTTACATTCTTCATGTATTCAAGTTCCTATAATTTATCTAGCTGGAATTATGATTTGGAGCCTGATTTCTCATGGTATCAGGAGCATTTAGAATGTTGTAGCCAGAGATTGAATAGAACAGGGATTTGAAAAGAAGGAGAAAAAGACTGGAAAGGTATGAATGAAGGATAAGGAGGATTTTATATCTATGAGTTGGTTGACTGATGTCGATGTTGCATGAATTTTTCATTATTTCACAGAGGGGGGCCAGGCTTTAGATGCATCTCCCATGAATAAAAAAAATACATATGTAGCTCTGGAAAATGCCAACTGAAAATAGGCATGATTTCTGGTGGCTGCTTTTGTGAAACCACATGAAGACACTCTTACAAGTCTGCTGCGCATTTCTGTAAAACCATTGGATTTCCATTTTTCCAAATTGCTAAATTGCTCCAAATGCTATTAACAGGTACAGGGGGAAAATGGTGTGGTAGTGTAGCTTTCTTTTTCCTCCCTGATTTGATTGTCAAGACTTTTAAGAATGGTGAATACATGTACAAGATGCACAATAGGGTGCTAATTGCACTCAATTAGTCACTGTTCCAAACCACTGGTATTCATCATTTGCTAGCGCCCTGCAGTATTTTCCTTTGGTGATACAGAAGTGGGCAAATAACCCAAGGGAAAATACATATTCAATAGAGCCTAGTGCATTCTTCACCCATTTCCCTCGAATTATCACCCCCCTACCCAACCGTATCTCTCATTTTTTTGCTCATTTGTTCTGCAAATCAGTCCTTATGTAAAGATTGTTTGAAAAAGAAAAACTTGCAAATTGTTTGAAAATATATAGCTTCTGATTTTGAAGGAGAAAGAGAAAGATTGAGAAAAGAAGAGTATGGATCTGATTGAAACAAGAGGAGAGATTACCAGAACTCGTATGTGCACATTTTATGAAGACCAGTGCCCTCCGATAGATGGATCAAAATACTAACATGTGCAAAATTCAACTATACCATTGTGACGTCACCCCTTCCAGAGACTGGGTTTTCAGAGGCACAACAGGGTTTATTTTGACATCCCACCGCTGTGCCACTAAATTGTGACAACACCTCCCTTTTACACACTGAATTCTGTGATGGAAATGGTACTGCTGCCACCTTTTATTCACTTAATAATGCTGCCACCTTTTAAACTCATCGCCTCATGAATTGGGACAGACTCAGATGAATAATATAAAAATAATTACAACGTTTATTGAGAAGATAATAAATATAACAATATCTGAGGATGGTATGTGTTGCCTTTAACATATACTGTAATAGATTTAATCAGCTCTACAAGCCTCCCTTGTCTTCAATAACTAGTAAACAGTATAGCCCTCACTGCCTGACAGAACTCTCAGAGAACAGTGCTCTCTCCCAGCACTCACTCTCAACTTAACCCAACTCACTGAACTGCCTCAACTGACTAGGCTCCACACTTTTTATATTATACCATTCCCCGCCCTCCTGCTGGGATTGGCTGATGATTTGTATATTCATCACTCCTGTTTGCTGGGTTTGTCACAACCATTAACAAACAACATCAGCTTATTAACTGCTGGAAGATGTGTGCAGTAGCATACATGAAATGTCAGAAGAAGGGTCATGTGTTAGAGGCATCTACTGAATCACTATAGCGTCTGTGTGCTCTTCATTCCCAGTTTTCACAGTCTTTCATCTCATGCACGGTCACTGTGACCTGGTGAGTTGTGATTCTATCCTCTACAGGTTTTTATGTCACAGCTTGTGCCAAACATTACAAAAAAGAGAAAGCAGGAACACAACATAGTGCTTCTTCTTTTCATGTATTTGACAACTTGCTTTATTGAGCAATTGAATAGAATAAAATTGCTGCTGGAAACTGGGTCTGCTTGTTGGTTAGCTCCACACTCACAACTCAAAGGTAGTTTATTTTTCAACTTAATTTTCTACAAATACTGGTACTTTGTGTTCAAGTCAGTTCATCAAAAAATGAAATGAAATGAAATAAACAATTTAGTGCAATAACACAAGGGCAATAAATATCTTGGTTACCCACGATTTCCATACTCCAGGTGCTGCAAATAGTTCACTTTGGCTGCCATCCCACTGCCAGAAAATCCAGATCAAAGTAAAATGCGGATTTTCCCCCAGAACGGTCATGTGGTTGAAAATGCTGTTCCTGTGTCCCCACAGGTGCAGTTTAAAGAACCGTATCTTTTGTGTTCCCATGAGCAGGAACTGCAACACAGTGGAACAAAAAGGTTTTAATGTGGATTTTCTGAGTCCCCCATGGACTCAAGTACCAGTTAAAGATCTGCATCGGAACTGAGACAAACTTTGTACCACCTCGATACCAGGTACTTGCAAAACTCACTGGGTCATGCTTAAATGGGCATGGTCTCATTTCCCCCCTTTAAAGTCCATTGGTCGTGGGGACACATTTTTTATTAACCGCATCTTCAAGCAGTTTGAAGCAGTTTTAGTGGTTGTGCGATAGCAGCCGTTGTGTTCTTAGCTGCTTTTGCTGGCATTCTTGCCCTGGGCATCAACAACATACCCAGCTCGGTTGGTCCTTGGATGGCAGTGTGCCATTAAGGCTGTACTCAAAGCCTTGACAGCTTGGTGGGAACAGCCAGGGCTCAGGTTTTTCTTGAAATAGATTTTGAGAGTCCAAGGGAGACCATGATGATGAGGCAGCAGAATAAGATTTCATGGAGAAACAGGCACAGTGCAAAAAGAAAATTAAAATACGCCACAACACTGCACTTGAGAGTATAACAATTGACAATTTATTTAAACAGCAGAAGTTTCAAGGGATAAAAAAGTCTTGGTGAGCTCAATAGTGATAATATTTGTTACTAATGACACCAAGTTGATGCCCAGTTTAAATGATATCATCTTATAGCTAGCTCCAGCTGAAGTAGAGCCATTGACTGTATGATAGCTACATAAGTAATGACATGTCATTGGCAATTTATTCATTGTTTTTACTCTAGCTGGGCTTAACAATAGCATTCTAGGCAATGTGTCCTTCTTTACAGAGGATCATCAATTTGATGGCATCTGCTATCTGATGTCTGGGCAATTTGCAGACCTCCTGTTGTTGAACTCAAGGGTATGCTGGCTACAACTGATGGGTTTGACTCAAGTGTGTCAGGACCCTGCCTGCCGCTGAACCTGACTCTGAGGGGTTAAATGGTGAAGAGCTGCTGGAGGAGCCTTGCAGCTCAAATCAGCAAGCAGCTGGGTCTGATGACTCAGCTGAAAACATATCTTCACCTCCTAGAAGGGCCATGAGCAGGATTCTGCAACAGGCGTGCTACCAGAAGAGCTAGGGAAAGAGTCTTTGATGCTAGACGGGGAATCAGGTCGGGAAGCCCTGAGTACTAGCAGAAGCCTTTCCAGAAGTAAGGGTGTGTTCCTTGTTTTGGGATAAAGCTGGCAAGCTCACCTTGAGCTCTCAGTGGGAGCAACACGTCATTTGAACTTGCAGCCATGTTCCTGTCTGTTTCTGACCTTGGCTCTGTTTCCTGACTTCAGACTGGTTTCCTGGACAACAGCTTGATCTGTTCCCTTTGGCTTGGCATCTGGTTTCCGTGACTTGGATTGGTAATTGCTGGGAGTTGGATTCTGTTATTTATCTGGCACTTGTTTGTTAGCAAAGGACTTGAACTGGCTTGATTCTCCACTAAAGACTTTGGCAACGAACTGAACTCTGTCTGTGTGTGTGCTCTGTGTGCGGGGCTTGACAAAGTGTCATCTCCATGACCACATAAAGCTCATCTCTGCTTTATTTAAAAGTGAAGACTGCATACTTGAGTTTTCAGACAACAAATCACAAGAAAGGACATCAACATTGTCTATCAAACATGAGCACCAGGACAGCCAGTCACCTGATCACCATTGCCAGGACCCTGCCTGTCATGGAACACAAATGTGAAGGGTTAAATGCTGGAGAGCAGCAGGAGGAGCCTTGTAGTTCAACTCAGCAGGCAGCTGAGTCTGAGGATGCAGCTGAGGGCACACCTCCTCCTCCCATAAGGGCTAGGAGCAGGATCCTGCAAAGGAGAACTAACAGGAGAGCTAGGGAAAGGATCTTTAATGATAGGCGTAGAATTAGATCTGAAAGCCCTGAGTTCTAGCAGGAGCCTTGCCAGAGATATGGGTGTGCTCCCTGTTTTAGGATAAAGCTAGCAAGTTTACCCTGAACCCTCTGTGGGAGCAACGCATCACTTACCTTGCCACCACATTCCTGTGTGTTATCCTGACTTTGTTTCCTGACCTTGGACTGGCTTTCTGACTACGGCGTTCTCTGTTTCCTGACCTTGGACCGGCTTCCTGACTACGACGTTTCTCTGTTTCCCTTGAACTTGGCATTTGGCTCTGTAAGTTATTCTGGATTGACTCGGACTGTACTATGTACTTTATCTGGATTACAACTAAAGTTCCTGGCAAAGAACTGAACTTTGCTTGCTGTGTGTTCTGTGTGCGGGTTTGACAGTTTGCTCCCACCCACCAAACTTATTCAAGCAGAATGGAGAAGGAGGGGGCTGTTGGAATGACTCCACTGGAAGCTTTGCAAAACCAAGTACTGTTTTTGTCACAGGCAATTGTTCAGTTGCAGCAAGCTCCAGCATCATTACAGCCTCGTTGCCCCTTGCTGCCTCCTGACCGGTTTGACGGCAAATTAGAGGAATTCCCAGCATTCTTGGCTCAATGCAAGCTGTTCATTGAGGTATGGGCTCAAGAATTTCCTACTGAGAGGTCTAAGGTCTGTTTTATCATCAGTTTATTGAAGGGACAGGCAGCTAAATGGGTGACTCCTTTACTCCTCAGTGCTTCACCTTTGCTGGATAATTATCAGGCTTTCCTGAACCATATTTCTTCAGCCTTTCAGAATCCCGTGCAGGCTGCTACCACCAACAGGAGACTCAGAGCTTTGAAACAGGGCAAAGACTCAGTGTTTGATTATACCACTGCATTTCATTTGATAGTTCAGGATTTGCAGTGGAACGAGCCGGCACTGATTTCTCAGTATATGGAAGGTTTGGCAGATGAAGTGCTGGATGAACTCTGCAGGGTAGAACAACCAAACACACTGCAGGAACTCATTACCCTGTGTCTGAGAATAGATGGACGCCTGGAAATCCGTCGTCTCTCTTGAGGCCAGAACTGCAAACAGCAACCTCTGCCAGCTGTGTCTCATCTGCAATCCCGGGAGGCCCGTGAAGTGGATCCAGAGCCTATGCAACTGGGAGCTGCTCGACCACGCCTCACTCCAGAGGAAAAGGCAAGATGACGCTTTCATCATCTCTGCCTGTACTGTGGGGGAGGAGGACATTTCACTTCTAATTGTCCTTTGAAGCGTTCCTCAATAAGTGCTGCTATCTCTCCAGCAGTAAAAGGGCAGCTCCATCCTTGAAGGAACCCCGAGGAATGGAGCATACCGAAGGGTTCCCAGGCAATACTATCACACCTCAAGGACCTTTTCTGATACCTGTGACTCTAGGGCTTCCTGATGGTTGGGAGATTCCGGTGTATGCTATGGTAGACTCTGGGGCGACTCACTGTTTTGTGGATGCTGGGTTTGTGCGGTACCATCGGATTCCAGTACAAAATAAGGACACTCCTTTGTTAGTAGAATCCATTGAGGGTTGGTTACTTCGTTCTGGGCTGGTAGCTCAGGAAACCTGTCCCCTTACTCTTCAGGTAATGGATCATAATGAGCAGATTAGCTTTAATGTAATCCGAATGCCCCAGTTTCCTCTTGTTTTGGGACTTTCCTGGTTGCGAGCTCATAATCCACTGGTGGATTGGGTGCAAGGGGAATTATATTTCAAGGTTCCTTGTTCAAAGCAACATTCCTCTACAGTACTGGCATCTGCCCATGATACATCTGACCCTGTCTTACCTCAGGCATACCAAGATTTGCAGATGTATTTGAGGAAAAGGGGGCTGACAAGCTACCTCCACATCGACCCTATGACTGTGCCATTGATTTGATTCCTGGGGCACCTCTTCCTGTGGCGCGAGTTTATCCCATGTCCGAACCAGAATTAGAAGCGTTGAGGGCTTTTCTAGATAAAAATCTTCGACGTGGGTTCATACGGCCTTCCAAATCACCACTGTCCGCACCAGTGATATTTGTCAAGAAGAAGGGAGGGGAGCTTCATCCTTGTAATGATTATAGAGCACTAAACAAGATCACTATTAGGGACCGGTACCCTTTACCCTTAATCTCTGAACTTTTGGACCAGTTGAAAGGGGCTATACTAAGCTGGACCTTCGGGGCGTATAATTTGTCCGTAAGTTGGCCTGGATGCCTTCAAAAGCAGATTCCTAGGGAAAAGTCCATCACGGGTTACAAACCATGATGGAGATGTGTAATCTCTAGGCTTTAAACCAGGGTACTTCAAGGGCCAGATGCAGGGGAGTGGTATCAGGAGACAGATATCTGTCTCATGCGCTCCCAAACGTATCCTGGACTAGATGGGCCTTTGGCCTGATCCAGCATGGCTCTTCTTATGTTCTTATGTTCTTATGAGTGTAAAACTGCATTCCAGACCCGGTAAGGTCAATATGAACATTTAGTAATGCCTTTTGGTCTGACCAATGCACCCAGTGTGTTTCAGAGGATGATGAATGACATTTTCCAGGATCTCCTAGATCGTTGTGTGATTGTGTATTTAGATGACATTCTGATTTACTCTGCTGATCCAGCTCAACATGTTCAAGATGTTCGTCAGGTCTTACAGCGTCTTCGGGAGAACGGACTCTATGCTAAGCTGGAAAAATGTGAGTTTAACATTGAAGAAGGTGAATTCCTGGGGCATATCATTTCTCCCCAGGGAATCCGCATGGACCCCAAGAAAGTAGAGGCTGTGTTGTCATGGCAGCAACCACAAAATCGTAAGGACTTGCAACGGTTCCTTGGCTTCGCTAACTACTACCATCAGTTTATTCCTGCTTATGCCGATATTGCTGCACCTTTAAACCATCTCCTTCGTCCCAAAGAGCCTTTCCGGTGGACTTCAGAAGCAGAGAAGGCTTTCTCTTCCTTGAAAACCCGCTTTACCTCGGAGCCTTTACTTCGCTACCCTGATCCACAACTGCCGTTCATAGTGGAAGCTGACGCATCTAGTGTTGCCCTGGGAGCAGTATTATCTCAACAAGAGGATCCCTCCCAAACTCCGCGTCCCTGTGCCTACTATTCTCAGCAATTAAAACCCGCAGAGAAGAATTATATGATCTGGGAGCGTGAACTGTTGGCCATCAAAACAGCTTTTGATGTATGGAGGCATTACCTTGAGGGAGCTCGACACCCTGTGCAAGTGTTAACTGATCACAGAAACCTGGAACATTTACAAACAGCTTGGCGATTGTCTCAGCAACAAATCCAGTGGTCTTTATTCTTTTCCCGGTTCGATTTTTGTATCAAATATATTCCTGAGGCTCAGAATAAGAAAGCTGATGCATTATCTAGAAAACCTGAATATGCGGCACCAGTGAAAGAGACCTTTGTGGCACCCATCTTACCTCCTTCTGTGTTTGCAGCCACGAATCCGTGTCCCAGCTTGGCAGAAGAAATCCGGGAATCTCAAGCTCGAGATCCATGGACTCAGCGACGTCTTCAAGAACTTCAGAATGGGGAGCATGGAGAGTTTTCTGCACAACAAGGGTTATTACTACATTGAGGGAGGTTATATGTTCCTGCTGGTCCCCTTCGTAACCAGGTATTGCATCTATCTCATGATTCTTTACCTGCTGGACACTTTGGACTTTACAAAACCCTGCATCTGCTCACAAGAGAGTTCTGGTGGCCACAGGTCTGTGCTGATGTTGCCCGATATGTGGGTTCCTGTGAAGTTTGTCGGCGAGCAAAGGATGTGGTGGCTAAACCCTCAGGTCTGTTGCATCCTTTGCCAACACCCTCTGGTCCCTGGAATGCTGTCTCCCTAGATTTTATCATGGATCTTCCCCACTCAAAAGGGTTTACCTGCATCCTGGTCTTCGTAGATTTATTCACCAAAATGGCCCACTTTGTTCCTTGTCCTAAATCTCCTACCGCAGCAGAAACAGCTCATCATTATTTACAACACCTCTTCAGGCTTCATGGTTTACCTGAACACCTTATTTTGGATCGTGGACCCCAATTCACCTCTCGTTTCTGGCAAGCAATGCACAAGGCACTAGGAACCCAAGTCCACTTGTCATCCGCTTATCACCCAGTCAGATGGTCAGACTGAGCGCACCAATGCCACTTTAGAACAATATTTACGTTGTTATACATGTTATCAACAGGACAATTGGGCGGATTTGTTGCCTTTAGCTGAGTTTGCATACAACAATGCTGTACATTCATCCACTCGTCAAACCCCATTCATGGCCAACTATGGGTATCATCCTCGGTACTTTCCAACCACCCTTCCTTCCACCTCTGTGCCAGCTACCGATGCTTATATCCAAGAACTTCATGGCATTCAAGAATTATTGAAAGAACAACTCAATCATGCCAAGGAAGCATATAAAAAAGCAGCGTATTAGAAAAGACAAGAAGGTCCACAGTTGAATCCAGGCATGAAAGTTTGGCTCTCTACCCGATATTTGAGACATCCTAGGCGATCCCGGAAACTAGATCCTTGATTCATCAGCCCTTACCCCATCCTAAAAAAAATCAACCCAGTGGCGTTCCGTCTACAATTACCTGCATCCCTCCATATTCATCCCGTGTTCCATCGTTCCCTCTTGGTCCCAGCCAAAGATCCTGACCCCAACCGACCACCAAATCCTGAACCTCCTCCACCGATCTTAGTAGAAGGAGAAGAGGAGTATGAGGTCTGCCAAATTTTGGATTCCCAGATACATCGGGGGGGGGTTGCAATACTTAGTGGACTGGGAAGGGTATGGACCAGAAGATCGATCTTGGGAACCGGTGTCTAACTTACATGCGCCGGAGTTGATTCAGCAATTTCATGATAATTACCCAGATAAACCTGGCCCATCGGAAGAGGGGGACCATGGGGAGGGGGATAGTGCCAGGACCCTGCCTGTCATGGAACCTGAATGTGAAGGGTTAAATGCTGGAGAGCAGCAGGAGGAGCCTTGTAGTTCAACTCAGCAGGCAGCTGAGTCTGAGGACGCAGCTGAGGACACACCTCCTCCTCCTATAAGGGCTAGGAGCAGGATCCTGCAAAGGAGAACTAACAGGAGAGCTAGGGAAAGGATCTTTAATGATAGGCGTAGAATTAGATCTGAAAGCCCTGAGTTCTAGCAGGAGCCTTGCCAGAGATATGGGTGTGCTCCCTGTTTTAGGATAAAGCTAGCAAGTTTACTCTGAACCTTCTGTGGGAGCAACGCGTCACTTACCTTGCCACCACGTTCCTGTGTGTTATCCTGAATTTGTTTCCTGACCTTGGACCGGCTTTCTGACTATGGCGTTCTCTGTTTCCTGACCTTGGACTGGCTTCCTGACTATGACGTTCCTCTGTTTACCTTGAACTTGGCATTTGGCTCTGTAAATTATTCTGGATTGACTCGGACTGTACTTTGTTCTTTATCTGGATTACAACTAAAGTTCCTGGCAAAGAACTGAACTTGGCTTGCTGTGTGTTCTGTGTGCGGGGCTTGACAACCATCTTCTCCACTGGGGCAGAGATTTCTATTGCTCTTTCTTCTATGTCTGTTTCACTTGCAACACTTATTTCCTAATTGTAATCTGTATATGATGTGCCAACCTGTGACCTCTTTTGATGTATGACACATTGAGTCTTTTTTCTGGCAAAGGTGTAAGTAACCACAATAATCACACAATTACTAAGAGCAAATTTAACTCCACATCTAGGTTGTTTCTCAGATGCATTTCACACATAAATTATGTATTTATGTTCCAAGTTTACATTGCCCTTTTACTTAGCTAGAATCCTGAGGGCAGTTTAAAATAAAACAAGGACTAAAATAATGTTAACTGCATCATGTTATAATTAATAAGTAATATTAACTATTCATTGATCACAAGGAGAGATTGCAATAGTAAATTTCAACTCTAAAGTAAAACATCCTGTGCTAATTATAACTCTTAAAGAAGCATCTGTTCAAGAAGGAGAATATAATCTTGATCACTGCAGGTTGTTTGTTTTTCAAATTCATTGACAGAGCTGAATTCCCTTGAAGGAGCAATTAGTGGCTCTTCTCTTTTAGCCTTTTTCGTTGTTGTTTTCCTTTTTTGTCTCAGAAGCCAAAGACACTACCTTCTGAGATAAGGTTATCACACCACTGGAAGGCACCAAGGATCATGTGTAACCCCTATGAAATATTGGTTCAGCCTAAATGGGAGGGACTAAAAAACAGTGGGACATTGAGTAAGAAAATTGAATCAGAAAGAGAGGGAGGGCTGAAGAGACTGGAGGTGCTGTTGCCACTTGAACTGCTTTCCAACTTGGTTTAGTAATTCCTATATGTTTATGTTGAAGGGTTGAATCCGCATACTGAATTCATGAATTGCATACAATTGAATTGATATTTTTTTTTTAGTGTTTTGAAGATTCCACATATGGGACTGTTTCTTCTATATACTGGACACCAAAAACCAGTTGAAAGAATTATCTGAATTTAGTAAATTCAAATGGGGACTTACATTTTACAATTCTTCCAGCAAGCTTTGTATTGGTGCTATTGCCTAGGACATACATATAGAAACTGTAGCAATTGATTTGTTGTCTGTTACATAACTGTGAATAAAAAAAGACTCATTTTGTGAAAATATGTTTGCAAATAGCCCCATAGAACTTAAGTGTTACACACGGTGACCTGAGATGTCTCAATTTATTGTTTATTTATTCAAAGTATAGTGGAACCCGGATTAATTTGTTCCAAGTGCATGCTCGCAAGTTGCTAATCTCATAAATTGGGGACAGTTTCTCAGAGAATGCATTGAAAATCAGTGCATTCCTATGGAAAACCGCTTTAAACAAGCCACCGCTTCTTCCCCTCAACCCGCCTGGTCGGGGGGAGGAACAGCAGCTTGTTTAAAATGTCTTTTAGCCACAAAGCCAAGCACTTGTCTTGGTAGCTAAAATACATTTTTAAACAACCTGCACTTCCCCCCTCAATCAGGTGCATTGCGGGGGAAGGAGCAGGGTTTTTAAAATGTCTTTGAGCAACTGAGGCAAGCAGCAGTCGTATAAGTCAAAGGAACCCTATCTTTCATGCATAGTGCGCCAAGGAAAACCGCCAGTGGATTTTCACTCATAAGTCAGTTTTCTCATACGTTGGGTACGTCGTGAGTTGGGGTACCACTGTATTCATTTCTCAGTTTTTGGCCAACCAGTGCCCACACAGTGATGTATAATAAAAGAGATAAAAACATTTAGAAATTTAAATTTATTTAATTAGGTGGTACTGTGACAACAAGGAAGGAATTCAGTCAAGATCCATGCAGTTTATTAATTCTTCAGAATGAAAAACCAAGGCCTTTAGTAGTCATCTTGTGTTACTGAAAAAGATAGAACTTTTGGGGAGCTTTTTGAAACTGTTGTTTAAAGCAGAGGTGGTGTTCAACCAAGCTGAGGTAAAAAGCCAACAGTAGGTGTTTATACACGACCCCTAAGCTGCGCTGCAAATGGCTCCCAGCTCTGGAGGTTAGAAATGTTTTCCCACCAGCTCCGGAGTTTGGAGACAATTAAGTGCGACCCCGCCCACTTTAGCGCAACCCAGCGCATTTTTCATGTACCTGCTCTCTGCAGGTGAAAAAAATTTGATGCGGATAAGAGTGCCGGGCTCTCCTGGCTTGTCTGTTGTTTTTTTGCCTCCCGCCCCTTTAAGAGCTCCTTGAGACGGAACCAGGAAGTAACGGGGCGCTCGTGGCAAGTTCGACCAGCAGCGGCAGGTTAGTAAAGGCTTCTTTTGCCCTTTTTTCCCCTCCCCCCTCACGCCGACAGGAGCAGGAAGTTCTGAGGGGTGGGGACGGAGGAACAGAAACGAACCCCCAAGATCTCTGGTCCGAATTTAAGGGACCAGCGGATCTTAGGGGTCGTGTGAAAAGGCCCAGTGTTTTGTGTTGTGTTAAAATTTAAAGTGTGGTCAGTCCTCATGACAGTCTCCCTAACAATCAAGAGCTCTCAGTGCCTCTGGCAGTCATCTGGCAATGATTTTGACTATTAAAGGATCCCATACCCTGTCCGAGAGCTCCCAAAGGATTTCCCTGAACAAAAAGGAAAGCCTTTGAACCCTAAATGCGGGTGATAGGAAGCTTCAATTAGTTTAATTATTTTTTTTCCAGCACCAGAGTCAGTTCACCTTCCACCAACAGGATTTTGCCCAATGTGTGAGAAAGTGGGATGGACAGATTCATTGACACCACGTTGCATCCACTCTTGCCTCAGTGCACTTGCTTGCTTATCCAGTTCTCTTTTGCATAAGGAGCCAGAAATGCAGGGAAGCGTCCCATGTGGATACACCCTAATTAAGCAGATCTTTGTGTGGCTGAATTATGAGTGCTCTCGTTTGTTAACGACTTCAGTCTCATAGGGGAGACGTTGATAAAATAATGAGCCAAGCTGCTGCTGATCTTTCACAAAGTACGTAAATGCCCCATTGTTTGCTGTCCAAAATAATTCCAGCTCAGTAATTGTTTCATGACACAAGAGGCAATCAAAATCCATTTGGTTAACTGAGATCCTTGAGTTTTGATTAAATTTGGCTCTGGCTCATCAGTGCTCTCTATGAATGGAAATGAAATTGTCCCTTATATTTTATCCTTTTGGGCTCTTATCCCAGCAACCCTGCTATACGGAGTGCGCTGCAACAGGGCAAGAGAGACTAATAAGTAGTTTAAATTGTTTCATCATGAAATGAGGGGTAGAGCCTCGTGGTGCAGTGGTTAAATGCCTGTACTGCAGGTGAAACTGTGCCCACGACCTGGGGTTCAATCCCAGGTAGCAGGCTCAAGGTTCACTCAGCCTTACATCCTTCCGAGGTCGGTAAAATGAGTACCCAGCTTGCTGGGGGTGGGGGGCAATGTGTAGCCTGCACACTGTAATTAAAAATTGTAAACCGCCCAGAGACTACTTAAAGTGGTATGGGGCGGTATATAAGCAGAACACTTTGCTTTATATATAAGCAGAACACTTTAGCAAAATGGTCTGCATCTTGCGAACTCTGGCTTCCAAACCGGGGAAATCCGGAGGCCATGAAACTCAAAGGTTGTCTTGGACCATTTCAGTCTGATACATCTTACTGGGTTCCTGGATAGATAAAATAGGAAAGCAGAGAGGTGTGTTCACCCCTGTGGAGCAGATTTGGTGAATGTGAAGAGGGCTAGTAATGGACACCATAAATGAGGAAGTCCTGTTCTATAGAAAAGACCATTTCTGCAATACTGAATAATATTGTCCTATATCAGTGTTTTTCAACCACTGTTCCGTGGCACACTAGTGTGCCGCGAGATGTTGCCTGGTGTGCCGTTGGAAAAATTGAAAAACACTGATTTAAATGATAAATTCTCCGGAGGGAGAAGGAGGGGGGGCGTGGAGAGCTTGCTTCCCCATTGTAGGGCGAGGAGCTATTCTGGTCTTTACGGTAGGGGCTTCTCCTGCTGCCGCCCGCCCGCCCACCTGCCCGGCCTGGGGCTCCTCCTTCCTTCCATCCCTCGCCCTTGCCTTCCTCTTGGCCACTGCGGGGCGACAGGTGGCGCGAGGCGGCGCTGGCTTCCCCTCCCTGGCGCGCGCGGTGCCCCGGCGGGGTGTCGAGGAAGCCGCTTGCAGATGTCCAGGGTGGCGCGGCGTTGCAAGCCCGCCAGCTGGAGGAGGGCGATGGGGCCAGGAGGGGCGAGGCGGTGGCGGGGCGGGCTTGTCCTCCTGCTCCTCCTTCCCCTCCTCCTCCTGCTGCTGCTGCCGGGCGCTGCGATGAAACTCTACTGCAAAGTGGTGGCCCTGGCGCTCTGCCTGGCGCTGCTGCTCCTGCTCTACCTCTTCGTGGGCAACCCGATGACGAGGACGAGCCGCCTTGGTGAGGGGCCAAAGGAAGCCCCCGGGCGACTCTGGTCGCCACCTCCCGGTGGGACACTCCAGACCGGCGGCTCTCCAAGCCCCATTTCTGACCCGTCCCGGGCGTGGTGGAGCGCGAGGCGAAGGAAGTGGCCGCCTCCATTTCCAAGAGGCAGAAGTTTCAGCAGCAGCTGCCGCCACCACGTCTCCAGCGAAAAGCGGGCAGGCGGAGCGCCGCCCGAGGGAAGTTTGCGAATGAGAGGTAAAGTCCACCCACGCCCACCCACCCCTCACCCCTTTCCGTCCACCTTGCCCCTCTGTCCCTCGCCATCGCCCTTGGGCAGGAGAATTTGGCCCCGAGCAGGCTGTCTCTCGCATCCTGCTCCCTCCACCCGCTTTACTCCCGAGGAAATCGGCTCACCCGCTGTCGGCTCACCGTCTTCTCAAGGCGGCGGGTGATGCATGATGCCCTTAAGTTCCAGTTCTGGATTTGCAGGGAAGGAGGGGGGCAGAATCCTACAAAAATCCCACCCAGTCCTTGATCATCAGTGTGGCCCTCAAGGAGGCCAGACAAGCCAGCACGAGCAACCGAGCAAACTTCCTACAGAGCTGCGGCGCCAGCCACTGTCCCTTTCTGGTTTTGGGAAGCTGGTGTAAGACCGAAGTATATAAAGCTGCTTTCTTCTAGTGTGAATATTGCCCTGAGATATTCGAATAGGTTTTCAGATGTGCCTTTTTATTAATTTGGGGGGGGGGGTAGTTCTAGAAATTGTTGATTGAATTTTACTGTATGTTTGCATTTATGGTGGCAACACTAATGGGTGGTGGTGGTATAGATTTATTTGATTCCTATTCAAGAGAATTACTTATATATAGTCAATATAGGCACAGAGATAAATTTTTTAACATTTTCTAATGGTGGTGTGCCTCGTGATTTTTTTCATGAAACAAGTGTGCCTTTGCCCAAAAAAGGTTGAAAAACACTGTCCTATATGTTTTTTTCTTTCTTGAGCACTTTTGTGTCACAGTTTTGAAGCTAGAAATATTAAAGGGGTAGGAGTCAGAAACAAGAATAAATTTGCAATTAGATTTATATATTGCAGGCCCACCATTTTATTGAACTAGAAGGAGCCATCTATGAAAATGACCAATTCTGGAGAAGACTGCTACGTAGCTTGTCAATTGTTTTTAATAGAGGCAGCATATTGTATTATATCTGACATGGACTGTCAGGAAGCGAAATTGTTTCTGATGTATTCTTGCCCTGGATAATGGAAATTGCTTTTTGTGCCATTTTAAACCGCATATGTTTCATTTAATTCTAAATAGACTTGTTTAATAAATGGGTTCCTAACATATCATTTGAGACAACTGAGGCCACAGGTCAGTCGGTGTCTCTCCTGGCCCACATTTAATTTGTTTAGTGTGTATAACTCAAATGTTGTTTTCACTGTGGAAACAACATGGCTGTTCCTCCAAGCAGCCCACTACAGCAACCAACATGTAAATAAGCTCTGGATGCACACAAAAGTGGCCTTTATTTATTTATTTATTTATTTATTTATTTATTTATTTATTTATTTATTTATTTATTTATTTTTGAAAACCACTTACAGATACCACAGGCTGTTCTGCTAAGCACTCTCCTGGGGCACCATTAAATATCATGGATCAACCTGTACTGCACTGCCCTTTTCCTGGTTCCCATCTGCTCTCCTCATAAAGAGATGCCATAAATACTCCCAGAATCCATTGCTGCTGCTACTGCTAAAAGTGGGCACTTCCCCCTTCCCTTTACTTTTCCCTCAAGCAATGGAAGGAAAACTCTGCTTGTTGGCAGAACTCTGTGGTGCAGGTGGGCATTCCGAATGACCTTCCTGTGTGCACCATAGAGCTCCTGCTGTTGCTGCTAAGGTTGATAGCAACTGTGGTGGTGAAGAGGGTATTTTCTACCCTTGCTAACTTGTGACAATGAGTCTGAGGTCTAGAGCAGGGCTGTTCAACTCCCAAATATCCCCCACGGTTGACTTTCTGAGCATGTGCCACTGCTGCGACCGCTTTGACATCAGATACCACTGGGATTGAGGGTGAGCAGAAGCCCCTTGGGGAGGGCATGGAGATGGTCCGCTGGCCAGCAGCAGCTCTTGGAGGAAAGAGGGTGGCATGGGTCAGCAGGGCCCAAGGAGGTGCACCTCAGGCAGGGTGGACGGAGCCAGGCAGTGTTGGTCCTCCTCCCCCTCCCCTTCCCAGTTGCGCCCCCCACCACTGGCCACCCCTCCCAGCTTGGCAGGCAGCTCCCTGAGGCCACCACCAGAGAGGCCGAGGGCGCAGAGGGTGGCTGAGAGGAGGTGCCCAGCCTGTGAGAGCTTGGCAGGGCCCAGGCCGCAGCCCAGCAGTGCCAGCACCTGCAGCCCCGCCAGGTGTGTGAGTGGGGGGAAATCCCTCCCAATACAGCATCAAATACAAATGTGGAGACATGAAGATCCTCTAGAACAGGGCTGTCCAGCTTTGAATAGCCCACGGGCTCCTTTTGCCCACCACATGTCCTGGTGGGCTCCTTTGCAAAGTGTTTGCACGTGCGCACAAGTGCACACACATGCACACTCCTCACCGCTGTTCCGCCCCTAGTTCCTCAGTGCTCCCTGTGCCTCGTGCACATGCATCCACACAGGCACACACACAAACACCTGCCCCTCCACATGCACGCTGACACACATGAACACTAAAGCTCGCCCCCCCCACACAAGGAGGAGCGGTGATGATGGCCATGAGGAAGCTAGCAGGGCCGAGATGTAGCCAGGCACTCCTTGCCTGCTGGCTCCCGGCTGCCTCAGCCTGGCCCTGTGAGCCACTGTGCACGCATTCCTGGGCCCCAGCGGTTGACTTCCTAAATGGGCTGGTTTTGTTTTCTTTGTGTGTGTGCGTTTTGCACTTCCTCGCTTCAAGGGAGAGCAGCCCCCTCCCTTCCACGCTCTTCTGCTCCCCCCCTTTTTTTTTGCACGATCGGGCAGCAGCAGCAGCAAGCAGTGCAGGGGTGCAGAAAGGAAAATGAGATGGTGGGGAGTCCGTTGCGTGACGGCTTCCCCCTCGCTGTCGTCATTTGGACAGTGTCCACCCCCGTATGCATGCATGCATGCAAGCAAGCTTGTTTCCTTGCAAGCCACAAAGGAACCGCCGGGTGCAAATGTGGCAGCCACTGGTGCAGGCGAGAAACAAAGACTTGGTATTATGCTTATTGCAAAGGGATCAGATCCTGCTCGCATCTGCATTGCATCACCTGCCGAGTGAAATGGGAAGGGCGGAAGTAGTTTGGGGGAACCCCCCCCCAACACGTTCCTCTCTCAGACTGTTTCTTGCGCACGTGGAGCATATGGCTTTGCCATTACCAGGAGGCTTGTGCTGCCTTGGTGCCGTATTTTTGTTTTAAGGGGGAGCTGTAGCAGAAAATGACGGATAAAGGCATGATATTTGTTAAATAAATAAGGGGAGGGAAACCCTGGGAAAAGGAGGAGGAGGCCGAGGAGATACAGGGTGGGTGGAGCCAGGTGGCAGCATTCCCCCTCCTCCACCATTGCCTCCCCTTCCCAGTGGTGGTCACCCCAGCCGCCGGCCACCCCTCCCAGCTTGGCAGGCAGCCAAGGCAGAAGCTGGCCAGAAGGAGGCGCCTGGCCCAGGAGAGGCTGACGGAGCCCAGGCTGCAGCCCTGCCAAGCGGCCCAACACCGGCCTGGGCTCCCGTGTGCCTCACCAGTGCGCTATTGGGGGGAACTCCCCTCAACACGCTACCAGAGGCGACATGCCGGGAGGCCGGCAGGGACTTGGTGGGCAACCTCCAACAGCACCATGGGCGACTAGTCACCTGCGGTCAACGCATTGGGTAAGCCAGCTCTAGAACAAATTTGAGCGCACCACAGCACAACATATAATCAAATAGCATAATGGAACATAGTTGAGCACACACTCCATGTACAGTACAGTACTTTTATACATTGAATGACTAATCACATTTAGCATGATGTGATGCTGATTGCATAATGCATTAACTCATCTCATGACACATGATAATGGGACTACACTTTTTCTGATTCCACACACCTGTGAAATATTTGTGTGTGTGTGTGCCACCGTCTTGGTTGATTATTTTCATCAGACTTTTATTAGTATTTGTCTTGTTTTGTTCTGTTTGTTGTATATTATTTTGGATGATGTGTTTTATATGTATTCTTTTTTGATCTAAATGTGTTTGTTATGAACCTCCCACAGTTCCCTTAGGAATACAGGCGGTATACAAATATATAAAATAAAATAAAATAAAATAATAATCTAGACCCCATTTTATTATGTCTCTTCTCTGCCCAAACAAGTAAATAATTAGACTCCATTTTCTGTCTGTCTTGATATTCTTCCTTATTTATGGGTTGACAGAAAACATTCCAAGTCTTTCTACTTGTTCCTTAGGTTTTATACCTGACAACTGTTTTGTTTGCAACCCATTGTCTCCACTCTCAAATAATTTTATATCTCACCTAAATTCTTCCTTTGGAATTCTTTTCCTAGTTGCTTTTCCCCCTCTTTCCATTTGACCTTTTATCTCTGACATGTAACATAAATCTAGACTCATTTTCTTATATATCTCCAAACAAGTAAATAAGTAGACTCCATTTTCTGAGAGTCTTGACAGCAGAGTGGTCTGCTGTTGGTAGAGGCAGGGCCAAGGTGATTAAAATGCTGACCTGGAGTGGTGCACTACTAGGATAGAAGGTGCTCAATAAGTTTCCTGGCCAGCTAGAAAAGGGGAAGCTCATTGTACCAAGCCCCAGTAGGAGCCATTGGCAGCTTCCTTAAGGCAGTGGCTATTTATTTATTTATTTATTTTAGGGCTTATATGGGAACTCCGGGTGGTTTACAACAAAACAAAACAGTAACAAGTTAAATACAACATCATATAAAATAATCTATAGGGGTTAGGGTCCCAGACAGCCACTGCCATTCAGAACTGGGTGGCTTGTGGACTGAGATAGAAAGTGCCTCACTTCAATACTTTGCAGGGTGCCTTTTACTAGTCTGAGCAAAGCAAAGCAAAGTGTGCAGCTTAAATACCACCCCATACTGCTTAAAGCACTCTTTGGGGAGTTGACAGATTAATTACACAAGCTACATGTTGCTGATCCCCTAGAAAGCTGGATTCTCAGTTTACTGAAGTACTACTCAGAAGGATGAAAGTTTGAGTCTGAGTATCTAAGCCCAACTGGATCATGTGCAGTCTTTGATGGTTACTTCACGTCCATTCTCGTCCCGGGAGGAAGTTTGTTGTGTGTTGATGTTGGTTGTGGTCACGTGGTCTTCTTCCAGTTCTGTCCCTGTTCCCGTGTACGCACGGGCGGGGTGGATGATACCGGCATGTCTGTTACCGCACGTCCTCGTTCCTTGATGAGATGTGAAATTCAAAGCCTTTGTTCTCCGGGTTTTTTTTCAGCCCGACCTTCCGTTTTTCTATGTTTTGATTCTCTGAAGCCTTGCCTTCATTGTGTTACGGAGCTAAGTTTGAGGCATTTGTCTTTTAATCTCTCTGCACTGCATTGCTGACTCCATAGGGAATGTACTGGCGAATGGCATTTCACACTCCTGCCACTAGATGGAGAATGGCACATTGTGTGAGGAGCCTTACCTCACGGGCACTCATCTCGGAACAAGAAGCATGATGAGCAGATTCCCGAGGCCAGGGAGGGGAAATCTCTCATCCCACCTAAATCGCAGTTCAGGGGGCGTGGTTGGGACAAACTCCCCTCATCCTGCAATGGACATGCGGTTATATTACTTCATACCAGTCCCAAGCGGGACCATGAACAGCAATGAGATGGATGTGAAGTATCAGCTGCAGTACTGCAGCTTAACCACTGCACCATGAGACCCCAGTGTCCCATAAGGCTCCTGTAATAAGCTGTTGCTGAGTCAAAGCAGTTATTAGTATGCTAAATGAACTAGAGTCTGATTCAAATAAGGTCTGACCTGCTATCCTATTTTTTTAGATGAATCTAGACAAATCCCTAGCAGCTTGACCTATGACAAGTCAACCAGCCTCCTTTCTCCTTGTGTGTGTGTTGTTTCGTTGCAGTCGTGACCGACTATTCATGACCCCATGTCCACGGAGTTTTCTTGGCAGGAATACTGGAGTGGTTTGCAAGTTCCTATTCCAGGCGCCTACAGCACCTGGCATTCCCTGGTCGTCTCCCATCCAAGTACTAACCAGGGCCATCCCTGCTTAGCTTCCAAAATCAGGCGAGATCGGATGTGCTTAGGGCATCTAGGCAGGTCCTTTGTGCTTAGTGTTATCCATTTTGAAATTGTATTTTATATATTAAGAACAGCTATTTCCTTGACAGCCTCCGGGGTTTACATTAACAGGTTTGCTAAATTCAGTAACTCAGAGTACTCAAAGACATTTAAGATGCATGCCTGCTGTTAAGTACCAAAATGTGTGCACCAGCGCTTGGCAGAAGAATCATCACAGTGCTGAGATCCCTCCATGCTCATGGCTTGAGTGAGTAAGCCCAGCATGTGGGAAAATAGGGATGCCAAGAACATTTGGCTGTTCTCCTTCTCTGTTTGTGAGCAATCTTGAGTGAAGGCTGTTTTCACAAGAGTTTGGAAATTGTCTGTCTTCCAGCTCTTTCACCCCAGTCATTTTGTACACTGTAAAGCAAGGATGCCCTCTAGAAAGAAGACGTTTTATGATATATTCTCTACCCTCTTGAACATACTTGTGGCATGGCTAATGTCTCAGCTCTCAGACATTAATTTTTCTTCCCATGATGTACAGAAAAGAGAGAGAGAGTATTCAGATTATTATTACACATTGCCTTTCCCCCTCACTTTTTTACTGTTTCATCTTTTGCATTGTTCAAAAGTTGCTTTTCAGGAAGTGAAAAAATGCCTTATTTCCTCACACTCAGCAGTATAGATGAGCATAACTGAAAACAAGCCAAAACAGAAAGAGGAAATCCATATTTTAGCATGTGCTTCTGAGACACAAAGAGTTAGTGAACACAAATAACATTTATCATGTACATCCCACCTTCCAACCAATGCAAAGGGAGGGAAAATGTGGCCCTCTGAAATGTTTGGAACCAAAACTCCCATCATGCTTTACCATTGGCCAATCTGGTTAAGGTTGATCAAGATTAGAGATACAGACCCTTGGCCCTGCTTCAGAAAATACAAAACAGAAGACAAAAAAAAAGAGGAGGGGAAAGCAAGAAAAGAATGTATAATTATTTCTTTCCTCATTTTTTTCTTCAGAGCAAGCCTAAATGGTAGACATTCACAACTAGGGATGGGCAGGAAATGAAAAATGAAATGCTGTTTTCTCATTTCATTATGTAACAAAACAAAACAAACAAAACAAAACGAGGAAGCAGCATTTTGTTATAGACAAAATGAAACGGCTGTTTTTGCATTGAAACGAACCATTTCGTGCCGTCATTTTGGGGCTCCTGCCGAGCTGTCAATGGCTGGACCCCTTTAAACCTGGCCCAGTTGGCACCATGGGGACCATCTAGTGCTGACTGGACCAGGTTTAAAGGGGTCCAGCCATTGACAGCTCGGCAGGTTCCTGAAAATAATGGAACGAAATGGTTCATTTTGTGCCATATATATATATTGAGATTTGTCCTCCACCTGGAGACTTAAAGAACCCTGAGACTGTAGCTTGGCAATCCTAGCACCTAGCATCACATTCTATATTTTCCCTCTGCCTTCTGAAGCACTCTTATTTAAAACTCACTTTGGCAGCAGGGTTAAAATTGACTGTGCAAGATCTAGGAATTATCAATAGTGACAGTGTTTAAAAGGTTGCAACAATCTACCACAATCTCTTCCCAAAATACCTTTGGAATGATACTGTGTCATGATGGCCTTAAACAGAATTTTAAAAATGACAACTAGCAACAGAATAGAAAATAGTCTGACAGTTTTCTTAGCCAATCTGGAAGTTGAATCATGGTAACTGGACTTCTTTTCTTGTGACATCAAACATTTTGCTACTCATCCAGGTAGCTTTTTCAGTCTGAATAAAGTTGGTGTGAGGCTTCCACCTTGGTTTCACATCATTCTGGTCTGAGCAGGTTCTTTAGGTGGACAGTGGCTGGAATAGGGTTGTTAGGTGGACAATGGCCTGAATAGGCTCATTAGATAAACAATGGTCAGGTGTGTGTGAAAGTCCTATCTTTGCAACCCTTCCAAATACCCATTAAGTATGGGTTGTTAATAGGGATGGGCATTTGCAGAATTCTCAGGCTAGTAGCTTTTCTAAGCTTTATTATGCAGGCATTCAGCTGTGATGTGGTTCCAAAATGATCCACATGAGCCCAGGTGAAGCCTCTGACACACAAGCAGCCGATCACTTACCTTGTTCTATGCCCCCACACAGCTGAGCTCCAACAAGGAATCAGGCTCCAACATCATCTTTGCTCCTCTGTGGTGCTGGCCAATCAGGAGCTGTGCAGGGACAGGCATCATCCCGCCTCCCTGTCTGATTGGCCAGCACCACAGAAGAGCAAAAATGACATTGGAGCCTGCTTCTTTGTTGCAGCTCTGCTCCCTGCAGGCACAGAACAAGGTAAATGATTGGCTGCTTGTGTGTCGAAGGCTTCTGAACACCACCTGGGCTTGTGTGAGTCTTTTGGAATCGGTAGGTTCCAAAATAAATTGCCCATCCCTAGTTGCTAGCTGTGGCCTTCCTAGTGGAGGTGTGAAGTGCTTTTCATTTGTCTGGTGATTGATGAATGATCTAACAAGCCTATGACGACCATTTTCCACCTAATGAGCCTATTCAGGGCAAAGTGGTGCAAAACCAGGGTGAATTATAAATTGGAGGCTTTTCATCAAATTTACTTCAACTGTCAAAGCTACTTGGATGTGTAGCAAAATGTTTCAATCTCACAAGAAAGAAGTCCAGTTGCCAGGACTCAACTTTCAGATACCTTTACCTGGATGACTGAGAATCTTCACAGACTTTTCTTAGCCAAAATTTTCAGGTCTTTCCAACTACCCCTGTTTTACACATTTTGCAGCCTTTATATAAAACTTGGACAAGTTACTTTTTGAGACTAAAAGTGCCCATGCTTTTGGGGGAATCTGGGGAGTTGCCATTCAAGTTATAAAGCAGGGGTGTCCAAACTTTTTGCAAGGAGGGCCAGATTTGGTGAGGTGAAAATGTGCAGGGGCCGACCATTCAGCCGCATTTGGCCCCTGGGGCAGACTTTGGACAAGTCTCCATAACATGCAAGGAGGCAGGGAGGATGCTGCAGCAACGGAGCCAGGGGGTGGGTAGGCTGGGAAGATGGCTGGGTGGTGGTGGACAGAGGCAGGAAGGGCAGGCAAAACATAAAACTGCAAGCTGATGCCTCCATCTGTTATGGGGAAGGGCCAGCTGGTGGGGATGACTGACTGGTGGGGAGAAGAGGCCGTGGGCCACTCATAATTTGTAAACAGTCTGCATTTAGCCCCCGGGCCTGACTTTGGCCATGCCTGATAGAACGGATCCGAGCTTTAACCTGCAAGTTGATTGAGACATATTCATTATCATAGTATGGAGCCAAATGGACCAATCGTCTCAATCGTTATGAGTGAGAGACAGAGCATGGAAAAGCTCATTTCCTAAAATCTGGCCCCTCTTCCCCCAGATAACATTATCCAAGCTGACTGGGAGATTCTGGAATCATATTCTTCAAAAGTAACTTTTCAAAGCTCTGCATATTGCCTTCTATAAATTGTGAGACGTTTTCTTGTCAAGGTTTGACATTCTCTCCACTTGCCAGTTAAATGCCGGAATTAGAGGCATCTTTCACACTCTTTAAATGTTCTAAGCTGAACTCTTGCTGTCCACATGCTTCTCCCTGCCTGCCCTTTTAGGCTGATTATATGCATTGATTGGTTGTTACATGCCATATATCACTACTAGAATTGATTCACTGTGGGACTTGGACTCAGATCCTATTGATTCCATAAACTCAGTGATGGATTAGCAGTTGCAAACAAGCAATCAAACTCAAACCTATCTGTATGAGATCTAGAAGATATTGAACAAGCTATCAGTCTAGCTTAGCATTATTAGCCTTGGCAAAATAGTTCATAAGTTGGGAGGGGAGATCGTTTCCTGCAGTCACGGAAAGTCTGATTTGTTGCTCAAATAACAAATCTGGTAAATCTGATATCAAGCAAAGGGCCACTTTAGCGGATTTTAGCTGCCCTTTACAATCGGGGATGTTCGGCCTCCGCTGCAAAACAAGGAGGCAATCAGACAAGCATAGACTATTGGTTTTGCTTTGGTGTGGTTGGTTTTGCCCTATTTTCTGGTGTTTTTAAGTAAAGGTCATTCTGCTCCTTTCCAGCATAGCTCAAGGGCTGCCATTTACTTGGTGCAATTGGGGATTTTCCTGATCACCCTGTTTGTCAGTCACTGGGGTCTCTTAATTTGCTCTCAAATAGAGCTGTGGGTGGCATTCCCTTCTGTGGCAACTCTGTGACATAATTATGCAGTGTGTTTTGACAGTAGAACTAATGTTGGAGGAAAGTACGTATCTCCTCTGTTTTCCTCTTCTCATAACTTTTTCCAGTATTCTCCTATATGTTGCAGTATTACAGTATTTGAGATAGAAATCGGGACCTATCTCTGCTGGCCTTCCGCAAACAGGCAGAGACCTTTCTCTTCAGGCAGCCTTTTTCCTAATGACAGGTGGTTTGAGAGGGGTTTTAAATGCATTATTGTGCTTTGTTTTAAATATGTTTTAATATTGCTCTTCGTACTATGCACTTAATCTATATTGAGTGCATAGTATGAAGAGCAGTATTAAAACATATCTAAAACAAAGCACAATAATCATTTAATACATATAATAATACAAAATTAATAATACAACAATACATGTTTATTTTTTTAAAATATTTGTATATTTCTTGTTTTTAGCTTTTAAATACCGTTTTATGCTGTAAGCTACCTTGGGTCCTTTCAGAAAGGCAGGAAATGAATAAATGACCACACTAGTGAACAAACTAATGAATAAGGGAATGTCCATGCAAGGTTGACATTCTGATGTAACACCATGCCACTTACTCAATTCAGGATACAAAAGAGAAGATGCTGTGTCCCACAGAATGACAAGTGTGACAAAAGTCAGAGAAATGGGCAGGAGTGGAGGTGTAAATAATCGAAAAGTGCATAAATTGGGGCAATCTGTCATCTTTCTCATGGAAGAATAATTGTCTGCTATGTGAGCAGGAGGATAGCTCAAGTGTGAGATTAAATACATTACACTGAAAATAAGAGTGTTTTAAATGATTGCTCCAAATTCCCCTGTCTAGTAACCTCAGAAATTATCTGGTTCTTGACCCAGAGGTAGGCACCATTTCTTGTTTGTCTCAGGCAGCAGAAGGCTGCAGGCCAATCCTGACTTTGAAAAGAGCCCCAAATTACCATTGGATGGGCCAGGAGAAGAGATTTCAAAACTAATTCCTATCTTGTAGAATCTGCAGATGCAAGAGGATACATGATGGCAGACAAGTACTGTATCAAACTGAAAGGACTTACAAATCTCTTTTGTACAAAGGTTCCCTTCATGGGCAGGATATTATTTGTGGATTAAATTGTAAATACATTTAGACAAACAGACATATAAATCACTTTCAACCCTTTGTAGTAAATGAATGAAACATTTGGAGCAACTGGGACCCTCGGCAACCCTTGAGCAAGGTTAATGCATGTGCATCCATAGCCCTCCCACATCACAGCTGAATGCCTGCATAATAAAGCTTAGAAAAGCTACTGGCCTGAGAATTTTGCAGGTTATTATCTGAAAAAGTCACTTTTCCTAGCTCAGCTGCAGAGAGCATTTTCTTTCTTTGCTCTAAAGCTGACTAGCAGACTTGAAGTTCAGAGTTCAAGGAGGAGCTGCAATTACTGTGTGGGCAGTTGTATGCAACATTTTGTTCTAAGAGCTATTTTCTTGTTTGTGTTGTTTGAAGGGGGTGGAGGAAATGCCCTTGCAATTTGGATGATTTTAGTTTGCCTTTTAAATGGTTGTGATCATGAATCAGCTATGATTCTGTATGCTGTGCAGATGGGATGAAATTGTCCTGGAAAACAGATTCATTGTGTTGTGTAATGTGGAAACTAAGGTATAAAATGAGCAGCTCAGACCCCAAAGGGGATGACGTTTCTGGAGAACAATCTAGCTTCCAGTTGGTTGGAGAGCACAGTCACTTGAGTTGGGCTACAAAGTCAGAGGTTTGGAATCTGATTCCCCAATGTACCTCTTGCAAGAAGGGCTGTAGTCTAGAGAGCCCTAGGCAAGGGGCACAGTCCAAGAGTACACCCTGCGGGAGGGACTGGTATAGCTAGAAAAAGCTGGAAAAAGGTTGCCATTAAGCCAAACTGTCTTGATGGCCCATATTTAACATTGTTTAATATTTTCTGTTAGTTGCTTGGAGTCCTGCAAGCAATAGTGGGCTAAATTGGCCTTGGCATTTATTATTTATTTATTTATTATTGAATTTATACACTGCCCATTTTCCCAAGGGAACTCTGGGTGGCTTACAATTGGCTGAACTAATCAGCAAAGTTACAAAAAGTTAATAACTTTTAAAGTTTCAATTACACCACACTTCACTCCTAAGCTGAGTGTGTCTGCAACACTGGAATCTTTTCCTAGCAAGCCTAGCAAGCAGGAAAAATACCCTCTTGTACATGAAATGAAGAATGGCATCTTAGAGAGAAGCATTTTTTAAATAACCAAAGATTCCAAAACACGCTGGCACAGAGCGTCTACTTCTCGATCACCCAGAATGTTTTCAGTGTCCAAGTACAAATTCATTTGACTGCCTGCCAACTGCAGATTCCAAAAGCCTGCAAGCTGATCCATGAAGAATCATGCACTTATCAGTAAAGAACGTGGGTAAGAATTTCACCGCATGCCACACGACAGTAAGGATGTGAAACACACAACATTAACACCACAGAATGTTGCACCCCAAATGATTGCACATGAAAATCACATTATCCTCATGGGAGTGCCTCGAGAAAGACAAAGGAGGGTGGTTTAAACAGCTATAAGCCTTATTCATGACAAAGAATGGAGGGGGGGACATTTTACATGTGTTCTCAGACCAGAAAGGCACTCCAGTTGTTGAACCTTAATCCTTTTTTAGCACCAGTGCAGAGGAAACCAGTCCAGTAAGTGCACTTTGATGCTTCACTAGATTCAACTGTAAGAATGACACATCATCGTTCAGCCAGAGACCAGGTTAGTACCCAGAACACCTCGTCGTTATTAATGAAATTACAAGGGTGGAGGCATGCACATCTGACAGCCAGGATCATTACCATGGAGGGCAATGGCTTCTCGGAAGGGCTGCAAGTCTGTCTCTACAGAGGAGCTAGCTTCTGTGGAAGTAGCCCGGTTAGGAGATAACTACAGTTAATCTTGGCATGATTTTGGCATGGTCTAGCTTCTTCTTAATCTTGTGTAATACTAGTTCATTCTTGGGACCAGCATTGAAGCACCTAGTTACCTAATAACCTGGCTTCAAAAAGCTGTGCTTCAAGTCAGAATCAGACCTTAATTGGACTTTCAAGGCAAGCGAGATACAATATTTAAGGAGTGGTTTTTACCAGTTCCACTCCTACCCTAGGGACTTTCCATGCCCAAGTACAGGTTTGTACCCTATTCTTCAAAGTCCTTGTCCATCACTTTATCCACTACAATAGTAATAATTGCTTTCTTCTCCCCAATGACTAATAGTAACCAACCTTCATTTTAATCATAACTTAATAGAGATACTGTAGCTTCACTACTTTTATTTGTTGGTTTTCTAGTTAAACTAAAGAGTGCTGCTTATATAAGAGCCTCGTGGCGCAGGGGTCAAATGCCTGCACTGCAGGTAAAACTGTGCTCACAACCTGGGGTTCAATCCCCGGTAGCAGGCCCATGGTTGACTCAGCCTCCCATCCTTCCGAGGTCGGTAAAATGAGTACCCAGCTTGCTGGAGAGGCAATGTGTAGCCTGCATACTGTAATTTTAAAAAATGCAAACTGCCCAGAGACTACTTGAAGTGGTATGGGGTGGTATATAAGCAGACCACTTTGCTTTATATACTGCCCCATAGTATTTAAAGCTCTCTCTGGGTGGTTTACAGTTTAATTATATAAGTTACACATTGCCCCGCCACAAGCTGAGTAATCAATTTACCCACCTCAGAAGGATGGAGATTTGAGTGAAGCTCAAGCTAGCTTCCGGAGCCTGGGATCAAACTTACCTTTTGAGCACAGTCTTCACTGCAGTGCTATAGTTTTAACTACTATTCCATGCAGCTAAAAGCATATGCGTGGCTTCACAAAATGTTGGAGGAGGTCTGTAGCAGGTTTGTGTTGCTGCTTCTTCTTTGCTGTGGTTGTGGCAGCAACAGTGAGGTCGACATGATGTTATGTCCTACAAACTGGTGACTAGCAGTGTTCATATTTATTTTTTAAATAGCTTTGCTAATGGGAGCTGGGGAAAGCTGGTACTTTGGCATTCAGATCTTTTCCGAACTTAATAATTTTCTCTTTAAATGACAGGTTATCTATTAGACGAGTATCACCTGTGTCTTTTGGCTTTGATGCCATCTGTTTATGTGGCTGTTTCCCTGTTGAATGCCCATCACTCACCCTGCTACCTAATATGCAAAAGGAGGCCAGTTGAACCAGGTGAATGTAGACTCTTAGACCATCAGCACTCCAAATAATGCAAAGATAATTGGTTCTGTGTCCCAATCCCTGGAGGACAGGTGTGACATATACAAAGGGCAAATGAGCTGGCCCACTCTCCCTTTGTGAGGTCAGAATCATCCGAGGGAAACAGTGCTTCAGTTTGTCTATATTTCTGAGAGTTTAAATCGACTGCCACTTTTTGGTGGAGTGCCATTTCCAGCAGCAAACCTGGGCAGGATGCTGCATAATGGATGAATCAGCCCGAGTGTCTCTCACTTCCCCCTGCTGTTTGTTATGTTAATGCAAATATAGAGAGCCCTTTAGCTAAATCCCCGCCAGGCCACTGCAGCACAGCAAGGGTCCCATTAAGAGCAACCATCAAGAAACGGACCCATCAGTTGTGATGGGAAAGATGTTTAGGGATGCATCACAACCATGTTTCTTTCTTACCTCTACAGAATGCATGGCAGAGAATTTCCTGACTGCCTTGTCCCCCCCAGAAACAGAGGTCATCAAGGAAGGAACAGCATGCTCCTGCTAAGAGGTGAGTTTTAACCAAAGTGGCATGAATAGATCTCAGATTTCCTTTGCTTCACAAAACACTTTAATGTTAGAAAACCTTGTGGAAGCCCCAACACTTTGCACCTATCTGTCATCAGTGTCTGAGGGGTTCCTTTGAGAGGAGAGCAGCTTATGTCTGTCTTTTTCATTGGCTGCTGCTTCACCTTCCGATTGCCCCACAGAAATCAAAGGTCGTTCCGTTTCCAGTCTTTCTCTAACTCATTATTTCCTTTCAAACTCTTCTCTCTCTTGAGGCCCCCCCCCTCAACCATGTCTAGCACAGGATCAGCTATCTAAATTAGGAATCAGGCTTTCTTACGGAGATGGTTTTCTTCCCAAAATGAAGGATGAACTATTATTTTCCAAGTGTGTGTTGTGTCATTACAGCTGTGACCGACTCTTTGTGACTCCATGTTCATGGAGTTTTCTTGGCAGGAATACTGGAGTGGTTTGCCAGTTCCTACTCCAGGCACCTACAGCACCTGGTATTCCCTGGTGGTCTCCCATCCAAGTACTAAGCAGAGTCGACCCTGCTTAGCTTCCAAAATCAGGCAAGATCGGATTTGCTTAGGGCATCTAGGCAGCTATTATTTTCTAAGTAAATCTTGGTAATTATCATTGTACTTTAAGATCACTATCTACCTGGTTTATTGTTTTGGAGTTCATTCCACAATCAAGGAGCGACCACCTAGAAGGCCCAGCATTTCATTCCAGACTAAAGAAATATCCAGCAATAGGGAAATGTTGCTTTTTGGATGACATCTCTTTGAGTATCAGAGCCAAAGAATTCTGGGAACTTTTCCTGTCTCTCAACCTTTTTTCTTTCTCTGAAAATGTTGGCAATTATCCTAGTGCCAACTAAGAGAAGACTTGTTAAATCAATTACTGAATGGCAGGCCAATCCATCTGAGTCAGCAGTCCACTCAAGTTGGGACTAGCAATAGGATACTGGCCACAGTTCTTTATAACTACTTTTTATTATTTGATAATGTATGCAGATGCAAGCAATCGACAAACTAATAGTTGATTTAAAATAATAAATGGACTAATAATTAGTTAATACCATGGTTAATAAGGTGATGGTGGTGGTAGCAGTGTTATTTATTCTAACCATGATAAATATCCTATTGCCCTTTTTATTTTGCCTGCCCTCTCCCAAAAAAATCTAGGGATATTTCATTTTTAAATTTCATCTTTAAATTCTCATGGGCAGGATGCCATCTAACAGACTCTGTTTTAAATGTGTTTCTTAAGGCCTTTCAATTATATTTTAATTACATTAATTGTATTTTAATTGTAACTGTATATTTTTAATATTGTAAGGTATGATTGATCATTTTGTAAACCACCCCAGGTAGTGCAGTTTGCACTAAGGGGGCTGTATAGAAAAGCCGCTATTCAATTGAGAGGTTTATATTGCTACAGACTGCTTTTAGGACAGTTGTTTTTGGAGAGAAGAGTAGAAAAAACTATCTAAATTTATTGGCATTTTTAATAATTTGAATATGGTACATGATCAAATTCACCATAGAAAAAAAACAATGCAGAAATGTTTGAACCTGACATATTAGAGTCAGCATATAAGGGACAGGGACTGTAGCTTGGGGTGCTCCTAGATGCCGGTCTAACTCTGGAAGCCGGTCTAACTCTGGAAGCCCAGGTGTACTTGGTGGCCAGGGGCGCCTTTCTCCAGCTGTGGAAAATATACCAGCTATGCCCCTACCTAAACGAACGGAGCCTCGTGACAGTTATGCATGCACTGATAACATCCCATATTGATTACTGCAATGTGTTTTATGTGGGGCAGCCTTTGAAGATGGTCTGGTGATTGCAACCGGTTCAGAATCTTGCTTCCTGGCTGGTGAGCAGTGCAGCCACCAAGGATCACATCACGCGAATTCTGTATAACTTTTATTGGTTACCAGTTGCTGCCTGAGCCCAATTCAAAGTGCTTGTTTTGACATATAAAGCCCTAAACAGCTTAGGACCTAGGTACATGAATGACAGCCTCCTGCCATGAACCTACCCGGCAGTTAAGATCCAGCCAGGGAGCCCTCAAGGAGGTGAAAGGGATGGCTTGAAGGTATAGGGCCTTTTCAGCAGCTGCCCCCAAACGATGGAATGCCCTCCCGAGTGAGACTCACATGGTGCCGACATTGATGACATTTTGGCGCCAGGTAAAAACCTTCCCTGCCTCAGTCTGGAATATCTTATAAATGGGGCACATTTCTACTTTTGTGTCCCAGTTGATCAGTGAGGCTACAAAATAAAACAGGCTGAACTGTGCTTTCATCATTGTAAGGCTAATTACACTGCTGACAATGAGGCCTGTAATAAGACTTCCTGGGGTAGGAACTGGCAAGCCACCCCGGTATCCCTGCCAAGAACATCCCATGGTCAGAAACAAAAGGCTAAAAGATATGACGCTGGAAGATGAGCCCCTCAGGTCGGAAGGTGTCCAACATGCTACTGAGGAAGAGCGGAGGACAAGTACAAGTAGCTCCAGAGCTAATGAAGTGGCTGGGCCAAAGCCGAAAGGACGCTCAGCTGCAGACGTGCCTGGAAGAGAAAGGAAAGTCCAATGCTGCAAAGAAATATACTGCATAGGAACCTGGAATGTGAGATCTATGAACCAGGGTAAGCTGGATGTGGTCAAACGTGAGATGGAAAGAATAAACATTGACATCCTGGGTATCAGTGAACTTAAATGGACAGGAATGGGTGAATTCAGTTCAGATGACTATCACATCTACTACTGTGGGCAAGAATCCCAAAGAAGAAATGGAGTAGCCTTCATAGTCAACAATAGAGTGAGAAAAGCAGTACTGGGATACAACCTAAAAAATGATAGAATGATCTCTATTCCAAGGCAGCCCTTTGAACATCACAGTAATCCAAGTTTATGCACCAACTACCGGTGCTGAAGAGTCTGAGATTGACCAATTTTACGAAGACTTACAACAACTTCTAGAACTGACACCAAAGAAAGATGTTCTTCTCATCATAGGGGATTGGAATGCTAAAGTAGGGAGTCAAGTGATAAAAGGAATAACTGGCAAGTTTGGCCTTGGAGTTCCAAATGAAGCAGGGCAAAGGCTAATTGAGTTTTGTCAAGAGAACAAGCTGGTCATTGCAAACACTCTTTTCCAACAACACAAAAAGGCGACTCTACACATGGACATCACCAGATGGACAATACCGGAATCAGATTGACTATGTTCTCTGCAGCCAAAGATGGAGGAGCTCTATACAGTCAGCAAAAACAAGACCTGGTGCTGACTGTGGCTCAGATCATCAGCTTATTATTTCAAAATTCAAACTTAAACTGAAGAAAGTAGGGAAGATCACTGGGCCAGTTAGGTATAACCTAAGTCAAATCCCATATGAATACACAGTGGAAGTGAAGAATAGATTCAAGGAACTAGATTTGGTGGACAGAACACCTGAAGAATTATGGATGGAGGCGTGTAACATTGTACAGGAGGCTGCAATGAAAAATATTCCAAAGAAAAGAAAATGCAAGAAAGCAAAGTGGTTGTCCAACGAGGCCCTACAAATAGCGGAGGAGAGAAGGGATGCAAAATGCAAGGGAGAAAGGAAAGATACAGAAAATTGAATGCAGACTTCCAAAGAATAGCAAGGAGAGACAGGGCGGCCTTCTTGAATGAACAGTGCAAAGAAATAGAGGAAAACAACAGAAAAGGAAAAACCAGAGATCTGTTCAAGAAAATTGGAGATATTAAAGGGGTATTTCGTGCAAAGATGGATATGATAAAGGACAAAAATGGTAGGGACCTAACTGAAGCAGAAGAGATCAAGAAGAGATGGCAAGAATATACAGAAGAATTATATCGGAAAGATCTGGATGTCCCTGATAACCAAGATAGCGTAATTGCTGACTTGGAGCCAGACATCCTGGAAAGTGAAGTCAAGTGGGCCTTAGAAAGCATTGCAAACAACAAGGCCAGTGGAGGTGACGGCATTCCAATTGAACTCTTTAAAATCTTAAAAGAGGATGCTGTAAAGGTGCTGCATAAGATATGCCAGCAAATTTGGAAAACCCAGCAGTGGCCAGAGGACTGGAAAAGATCGGTCTACATCCCAATCCCAAAGAAAGGAAATGCCAAAGAATGCTCCAACTATCGCACAATTGCACTCATTTCACATGCTAGCAAGGTTATGCTCAAAATTCTACAAGGCAGGCTTCAGCAGTATGTGGAAAGAGAACTTCCAGAACTACAAGCTGGATTTCGAAGGGGCAGAGGAACTAGAGATCAAATCGCCAACATGCGCTGGATTATGGAGAAAGCCAGAGAGTTCCAGAAAAACATCTACTTCTGCTTCATTGACTATGCCAAAGCCTTCGACTGTGTAGACCACAACAAACTATGGCAAGTCCTTAAAGGAATGAGGAGTGCCTGACCACCTTATCTGTCTCCTAAGAAATCTATATGTGGGACAAGCAGCAACCGTCAGAACTGGATATGGAACAACTGACTGGTTTAGAATTGGGAAAGGAGTACGACAAGGCTGTATACTGTCACCTTGCCTATTTAACTTATATGCAGAGTACATCATGAGAAAGGCCGGTCTGGATGAATCACAAGCCGGAATTAAGATTGCCGGACGAAATATCAACAACCTCAGATACGCAGATGATACTACTCTAATAGCAGAGAGTGAGGAAGAATTAAAGAACCTCTTAATGAGGGTGAAAGAGGAGAGTGGAAAAAATGGGCTGAAGCTCAACATCAAAAAAACTAAGATCATGGCCACTGGTCCCATCACCTCCTGGCAAATAGAAGGGGAAGAAATGGAGGCAATGACAGAGTTTATTTTCTTGGGCTCCTTGATCACTTCAGATGGCGACTGCAGCAATGAAATAAAAAGACGCCTGCTTCTTGGGAGGAAAGCAATGGCAAACCTAGATAGCATACTAAAGAGCAGAGACATCAGTTTGCCAACTAAGGTCAGGATGGTTAAAGCTATGGTTTTTCCAGTAGTGATGTATGGAAGTGAGAGCTGGACTATAAAGAAGGCTGATCGCCGCAGAATTGATGCTTTTGAGCTGTGGTGCTGGAGGAGAGTCTTGAGAGTCCCCTGGACTGCAAAGAGATCAAACCTATCCATTCTGAAAGAAATCAACCCCGAATGTTCACTGGAAGGACAGATTTTGAAGCTGAGGCTCCAGTACTTTGGCCACCTCATGAGAAGAGAGGACTCCCTGGAAAAGTCCCTGATGCTGGGAAAAATCGAAGGCAAAAGGAAAAGAGGACGACAGAGAATGAGATGGTTGGACAGTGTCATCGATGCAACCAAAATGAATTTGACAAAACTCCGGGAGGCAGTGGAGGATAGGAAGGCCTGGCGAGCTCTGGTCCATGGGGTCACGAAGAGTCGGACACGACTGAACGACTGAACAACAACAACAACAAAAAACCTTCCTGTTCCGGAAGTTTTTAAACTGATGATTGTGGGTCCTCATGGCAATTTTAGTGTTGTGTTTTAATGTATGGTATTTATTTGTTTTTATTGTTTTACTTTTATTGTAATTTTGATGTTTTAATTGTCTATTTTGATTGTGAGCCACCCAGAGACCTCTGGGGAGTGGGCAGCATGCAAGCTATAAATAAATAAATAAATAAATATATAAATAAATATATAAATAAAGATTACATGATTTGCTCTCAGGGTGTTAGGGTGTTTGAGTTAAGCTTCTTAGAATTCACGAAACTACAATGCTTGGGAATTAATGTTCTCATTCTGCATTTTGCAATAGCTGCATTTTTGCAGGGCACTAGAAACAAAATTTTGTTATTCACCCATACCCTTAGGGGAGTGGAATGATGCCAAATGAAGGCTCTTAGAGAATATGGTGGGTCCAGTTATTTCCTCATGCATAATTCTGAATTTCTTTCTCTAATGATTCCTTCTGCATTTCCATGGCAATTGTCACTCACCTTGGTGAAAATGACTTGATTTGAAGAAGGAATGTGCTGCTAAGCCTCAGAAATTAAATGAGACCTAGAAATGCTTGAATACACATCTCCATTATGACATACTGTCTTATCTGTGCTTGTGGTTGGGTTTGCAGACATGGGTGTGTGTGGTGTGGGCATGGAGAGAAGCCTGTGTTGAACTTGTCATAGATTTCAGATGGGGTAGCAGGGGAAAATTATGCACTGACTTCATGAGTCAGGAGATCTTTTGAGGTAGAGGACCTGCAAGAAGACTCATCAGTGAATGTGGCCATTTACCTATCTGCAGAAGAGAAGACATGGATCTGCATACAGTTTAGAAACAAATTGAAAAACAAACACTGCAGTCAGAGTCATATTGAGAAAATATATGCACAATGCCCATTGCAAAAAGGCTTCCACTTTTTCACAAAATATCTGTCATACAACCAATGTACACCAAATACATGTCAAAGGTGAAACTACTTGTATGGAAATGTGTGCATGTTTTCCCCAAATATGTTTCTGGTCTGTTATGTCAATGAACAGTATGGGGAAATCATAATGGTGACTGCTCTCAATTAAGTTAAATTTAAAAATATTTCAGAATTTTCTTAGAATTAGCAGGGTCTCCTTTGTGTTCACTGAGAGAAACTATTTCCACAGAACAGCTTGCCTTTATAATATTTGTATTATTTTCTTAGTTTTTCATTTTTTAAAAATCACTTTTCAGACTCTTCAAAAGTGACAACCAGTGTTCAGTTTTCTCCAGATTCTCAGCTCCAGAACAAAGATAGGCCTTGTTTCTTAAAGGAAGAGGCACATGACATAAAATGGCTGTTATGTGGAACAGGGTCGGGGGGATGGAAACTATAGTTGGTGTGTAAATGTATTTCCAATAACATAATGTCCTTGTTTTGCTAGCAGCAGTTATTGAGCCCCTCTGGTTGCATGGATGCTGAACTGTGGATAGCTGCCCCATCCTAATCCAGATTCAAACCACTTTCTAGAGCTGCTTTTACTCCTGGATATGTGGGATTCTGGATATGTGCTGTTTGTGCATACTATTATGGACTGCTACTAGGCCATCTTGGTTTTGATGAAATTTTCACAATTCTGTAGAATCAGGGGGAAAGACATTGCAAACTATTCAATATTCGATTTATTTGAGCTACCACTTGCTGCTATTAATGAAAAATCATTATTCTGTGTCAGATTTGAGCAAGAATGACATTACAGTAGGACACCATGACGAGAGGCTCCATGTCCATGGATTCACTGATCCATAGAATATTAGGTCTGAAAATATTAAAAGTGTTAAATGAAAAAACCTAGAAATATGGATTTCCATATGGATTTCCATAATTACTAGAAGAGGCCACTAGAGGGAGCCACAGATGACACTATATATATAGTTCACTATTATCCACAGTTTGGGGCATCCACAGGGTTTGGAACTGACCCCCCACCCCAATGGATTCCATAGTCCTGTATTTTGAACAGGATTGTTAGGTCAGCCTGTGCCCTCCATTGTGGAGGACAATCCTCTCTTTGAACACTTGTTTGTCTGAAGGCATCTTCTCTTTGAAACATTGTTCATGACTGCTCAAGCTGAAGAACATACAGGCATTTGACCTGATGTGAAATTCCACCAGTATTCTCACAGTGGATCTAACCATTACACAAGCAGAGGCCCAAGGGACATTGCAACACTTTATATTTGCACAAGCAGAAGTGAAAGGGGCCATTCATGTAATTGAAAATAGTGCTGTATCTAACTAAATTTGCTAACTGTAGAAATTTGTTTCTCCCAGTGCAATGACAACATCCAGTTCTACATGAACTCTGCAAAATAAACCTGTTGGCTACTCATCACTGTTTCGAAGTTGAATCCAGTAGGTCAAGTTGAACAGAGAACTGCTGGCTGAATAATATTTATATTAGAGACCAAGATGATTAGTGGAGATGCAGTTGGGTTTAAACCCCACCTGGGACCTATGCAACAAAGACTTGTTAGTGACTTGGTTAGATTTAAGCATCTCATTATTGTCAGGCTCAAATTAAATTATATTTTCTCAGAGAAATTAGATGAATAAAGTTGCTTGGTAAAGAAAAGCATACATCTGTGAAGCTCTCATCACCTCTAAAAGCCACTGACTATATACAACAAAAATATTTGGGACATTGGCTTTCAATTGTCTGGACTTTTTAAATTTGTAGTAAAACAAACATAGACACCTGCATGTTCTGGAAGTATGCATCTCCAAATTTATATTGAGTTTCCTTAGGTAGAGATATTCCATTTTGATGCAGCCTGATTGGCAGCACTATGTAATCAATGGAAAATAAACAAAATCTATCATCCAAAGAAGACTATAATCAGCACAACCGCATTATGCCAGATGAGGATAAAGCTTTGAATTAACACATTAATGTAACATATTAACAGTGAAATAATTGTTTTCAATTAAACAGAAGGAGAATCCAATTAAGATACCTGGACAGTAACTTCAACTTCAACTGACAGTTTGAAGTTGAAGAAAGTAATGTTTTGAGGGCAACAATTTTACTATCGATGTACTACGTCCACAGTGCTATCTTCATAAGACTAGGCATGTGCAAAAGTGTTTTCAATGCTAACACATTAAATTAATGTGTTGCTTCCAAGCTGTGGAACCTTGCCTCTGTCAGCTGCTGGTGTACCCAATAGGCTGAGTTCAAAGCACATGATGACTCAGATAGCATAGAGAGAAAGTTTCAGAGGTTCAGAGGTCTCTGTTGTCACTTAGGGAACCACTGTGTGCCATACCTGAAATAAATATTTCCAATGAGGTGGGGGAGAGAGAACAGGAATCCCTCATCCTATTAATATCAGATCCTCTGCTTTCCAGCATTGTTCCTCCTAGAGATTTGCAGCTTCTTCAATCCATCATTACTATCCCCAGCCCCCACCCCCCAAAAGGTGGAAGTTCATGGCCTACAGCAGGGTGGCGAACCTTTGGCATTCCAGATGTTTTGGATCACAACTCTCAGAATCCCGAGCCTAGATTACCAATGGCAAAGGACTGTGGGAGTTGTGGTCCAAAACATCTGGAGTGCTGAAGGTTCACCACCACTGGCCTAGAGCATATATGTAGGGACTTCAGGGCTACAGAACCAGGGTTGTAGCTGCATTGCTCTCTAGCAATACACTAAGAACCAAATGCTTCACACGAGACTTATATGAAGCAACTGAGTGCTGAAGAGGGGCTGCAGAACTGCTCCTGCACTGGCAGAGATCACAAAGTGACACTCATTGATCGAGTGATTAATTTATATCCCACCCATCCAGCCAAAGGCTACTCTGGGTGGCAAACAACAGTGTGATAAACATAAGCATAATTCAGACCTGAAAAATAATCTCAAAAATAAATGGGATACTAACAAACTAAAACAAAAACAAAATAAAAGGGTAAAACACTCAAAAGAAACAGATTAAAAAAGCAAAGCCAGAGGCAGAATTAAACGAGAAGTCCACTTGGTCACCAGACAAAGAAGATGGATGTAACTTTGCTTGGTGTAGGAACTCCATCTGGACTTAAGACATTGAAAGACCAAGGCAAACAATAAGTTCAAGAAGGGTGGATTAAGCAAGTATGTCCCCTAGAGTCCACCACATTCTCATTAACTGGCTCTTAAAGTCCTAATGAACAAGTGGTATTATACCACTCCTGATCATGAGGCACATCTATTGTGGGTCAGAGTCAGCTTTTGACTCCTTGGCTTTGAATCAGCTCTGGTTATAAACTGGCAGGCTTTTTGAAAATAAATGTTTGAATAAGACTGTCACTTTGTAGTTTTGTTGTATACCAGCCAGCAGTTGCAAAAATGCATCCAGTTGGTATCAGCATAAAATTATTCTTCCAGGACATTTGGCAATATATCACATGGGAAAGCTAATAATAGTTCTTCACTATTTTATGCATGCATGTAAAATGGTCTTCAAATCAATAGAACTAATTGAAAATATGGGCTTTGAAGACTATTACAAAACACAGTAAGGGAGGAGGAGAACCAAACCTATGACCTCTTATTAAAATGAATGTCCCTAGTTCTCAGAAATGGTAAAAGCTGAAAACAAAGCACCCAAAGAAATCTTGAAAAGTTTTTTAAAAGTCAAAAATAAAATAACACAGATGCCATTATTCTTAGCAGCTTTTGCATGTGATTGTCATATGTTTTTAATGATAGGCAAATGTTTGAAGTTAGCGGTATTAAAACCAATTACTGTCTGAAGAAAGATGCATGTTGCACAAGAATGCTGTTTGACCGTGTTGGTTAAGATCATGATTGGGTTTTAATTATTTCTCTCCCTTAACCCAATCTATAAAAATGGTAGTTTATCTGATTTATATTTGTGGCATTCACTCTAAACATGTTTTTGAAGGATTAGATTTTCCTGTAGAGCGTGGAGTGAGCTGAGGTAGGAATGGTGGACACAGAGTACAGTCTAACCACAGGATTCATAATAGAGACGGGCATGAACCGAAAAAATGGCAATTCATTTTGGTTCTGTTCATTGTAAGGTTTGGTTTGGTTCATTTTGCTTTAATGATTTTTTTTTGAAAAATTCATTTTGTTGGTTCATTGATTCGTTATTTGTTTTCCCTGCTTTGCGCAATTTAATCCATTTGACAGCACACAGGTGGGTAAACACATTTAAAAAATAAAAAACACAGACGTTGACAACAACTGCACAAACTGGACTGGCAGCATCCTCATCCTCATCATCCACATCATCAACACATCAATCACCTTCAACCCATCATCCTTACCGGGTGGCGGTGGTGGTGGCGGTGGCAGCGGCGGCAGGCAATCCTGGCCGCTGTGGCAGGGGCTTTTTGAGGCGCTGGCTTGGGGTCAGCACCTCTTTTTTCCCCCCAAACGCCGACCTTGCGGCCCCTGGGGCCAGGTCGGAGCATCTTTTATTTTTTATATATATATTCTTTATTTTAGGGTGCCAACCTGGCCACCCCTGGGGCCGGGTCAGCGCTCCTTTTTATATATTTTAATTTTTTTAATTTTTTTATATTTTTTATTTTTTTACTGCCGACCACGTGGTAGTGCGGGCCAGTCAGCTTTTTTCCTGGTCACCCCTCCTTGCAGCCAGGAAGACCGAAGGACCAGCACCAGGTAGGAGACATCTCTAGCAGTGCCATTAACGAAACAAACCAAACTGAACCATTTTTTTCGGTTTGTTTTGTTTTGTTCTAAATCCACTCTGGGGTTCGTTACTTGTTTTGTTACATAATGAAATGAATAACGAATAATGAAATGAACTAAAATTTCATTTTGTGCCCATCTCTAATACCTAATGTATTGGTAGAAGGCATGCCACATGTGAAGAAGAACCCGGGTTCATGACCTTTCCTATGCTTCCCCCTTGATCTCCCTTGACAGGAATGGGAGAGTAGCGGCCAGTCAGAGCAGATGATACAGGTGAGGTAGGCCAATAGATTGCTTTCAAGATAACAACTTCAGTCAAATTGGAAAATTGAACTCCTGCTGGCATCAATGGGAAAGAGATCAAATGAAGCTTGGGAATCATTATTTTTAAATCGTTCTCAAAATTCCTCCTGCCATCAAGGCCATTGGTGGATTCTGGTCCTTTCATTTCAATCGGGTAACTTTGTTTCAGGCTCTGAGACAAAATTGTTGCAGAGGTTTGAATTTCTGGTAAAATTCATTGCACTATGCATTAGAAATGAAGTGACTCACAGAGAATAGCTTCACATTCCTTTCTTTCTCATTAACTGGCACTTAAAGTCCTAATAAAAAGTGTTTTGCTTATATACTGCCCCATATCACTTTAGGCACTCTCTGAGCGGTTTACACTGTTAATTATGCAGGCTACACATCCCCCCCCCCAGCAAGGTGGGTACTCATTTTACTGACCTCAGAAGGATGGAAGGCTGAGTCAACCATGAGCCTGCTGCCTGGGATTGAACCCCAGGTCGTGAGCACAGTTTTAGCTGCAGCACAGGTAATAACTCACTCTCAGTTGTTGGTCTGTTTTATTTACAGTCTGCCTTTTTCCTGAAAAGGGTACCCAAGGCAGCTCACCATATTAAAAGATTACAAGCAAAAGCCATTTTAAAAAATTAAACTGTACACTAATGGAAATACAATCATATCATTCAAATGCTTGACTGCACCTACCTTGTCAGGAGCTTGGAGGGGAGGAAGCAGAGGCACTCCCTTTGGAGCTTCATAATGCAGCTCCCTGATCCCCAAAACTTTCCAAACTTCAGGGGCTTACCTAGAATCGCTTGTGGAAGCTCCCCTGCCATTTGGGTTGTTTAGGACCTATGGGAACATAGTGTTCCATTTCATTTTTGTTTTGTTTCATAATGAAACTACAGCGGTACCTTGTATAACGTAATTAATTCATTCCAAATGAAATTACGTTATACAAATTTTCCATTGTACAAATTGCAATTTCCCATAGGAATGCATTGAAAACAGATTTAATCCGTTCCAATGCATAGCCAAGACCAGGGCTGTACAACTTTGTTGTCCTACCTCAGGGATGCCCAACGCATCGACCGTGCCGCTAGCGCCAGAGCTTGGTGGGTCATGTGGGAGGGGATGAGTCAATGTGCCACTGCTGTGGAGCTTGTGGGGGCGGGAGCGGGTGTTCCTCCGATGCTACTGCCGGGAGTTTGGAGGGTGGGGGGAGGCGAGTGGCCACGGAGCTTGGGGAGGTGAGTGGGCGTTCCTCCTCCTCCGCCGACAACATTAGTGCTGGGGAGCTTGGTGGGTGGAGAGTGAATGGGCGTGCCGCCACTGCTGGGTTGGGTGGGGAGTGAGTGGGTGCGCCGCCACCACCAGGCTGGGGGGGAGCGAGTGGCCATTCCTCCACCTCCGACAACATCAGCGGGGGGAGAGGCAGAGAGGGGACCCCCCGCGCCATCCCTCTCCCCAGCCTCTGATCCCCGCCCCCACCCCACCCGCCGGAGGAGGAAAGACCTGGGATGGTCCGGAGCTGACCTGGCACATGGCTGGCCGGGGAGGGGGCAGTGCAGGGGGGTGGGGGCGGGGGTGGAAGGGTGTGTGTGTGTGTGTGTGTGTGTGTGTGTGTGTGTGTGTGTGTGTGTGTGTGTGTGTGTGTGTGTGTGTGTGTGTCCCTGTCCATCCATCCGAGGAGGATCCCAAGCCTGGCGCCCGCCCAGCCCAGCCCCGATCGCCGCGCGCTCTCGCCTGCCACCGTGGCGGTCTGAGCCGACGGCCATCCAGGGTGACTCCAGTGGCGTTGGCAGCAGCATCGGTGCCCCCACCCGTCCCCACCCCACCCCGGGGGCTGAGCTTGAGGGTGGGTCGCTTTCCTGGGCTCCTGGGCAGCTCGACTTGAGGCAGCAGCAGCAGCAGCAGCATGGTGGAGAACACCAGCATGGCCACCAAGATGGCCCTGATAAGAAAGCGCCCCCTCACACTCCTACCCCCCCACAACCTCCGTCGCCAGCACGGGCCTCCCTGGACTACCTAACCCACCCCACCCCGCCGCCGCCCCTGGCCATCGGGCTCCTCACCTCAACCGGCTCTGAAAGTTTGCTCAGGATCGATGGGGCAGCAGCAGGAGGAGGGCGGCAGCAGGTGGCGGTGGGCTCCAGGCGCAGCCAGGAAGGGGACCTTGGGAGGCCGCAGGACGGGCCCGGGGCTCCCCCTCCACGCAGGACCGCACCGCCCAGAGAGCCGCCGCCTGGCCAGTCGGCTTTGGACTGCCAGGACGCCTCGTCGATGTCTGTTACGATGGAGCTGCGGGGGGGGGCGCACCACCGCACCACCGTCCTGGGGGCGGGTGGGAAAGTTTTCAGGCAAACTTTTCTGTGTGCTCTGCCTGCTCGGGGCGCGCCCAGTGGGATAGGCGGCGAGCAGGGATACGGCTCTTCCTCCGCTGGCTTCTCCCTTTCCCCTCTTCCTGGCCGTCGGCTGTCCTCCGCCGAGCCGTCTTCTCCCCTTCCCCCATCCGTCGGTCTTCGCCTCACTGTCCGCCCCGAGCACCCTGTCGGCGGCTCCTGCTAACCATCTCTCTGTGTGTGTGTCTTGCTTTTCCAGCTGCCACCACTGCCTTCACAACCACCTCCTCACACACACACACACACCTCTCTCGCTCAGGCGCACCCTTAGCTCCCTCTGGTGAACGGAGGTGGCGCTAATTCCCTACCTCCGGATTTTTTACGTTGTACAGATTTTCCGTTATACAAACCCTACATTATACGAGGTACCACTGTACTTTAAAAATTCATTGCAAATGAAATGAAACTACTACAGAAGCAAAATGAAATGAAACAGCATTTTTCTGTTTCATACCCACCTCTATTAACAACTGATTTGCTTATTTGTAGGAATGGAACATTGTTCTTAAGTGAGGAGTGCCCATAGGTACATTTAAGTGCACATTTCAAAATAAACTGGAAGTTAAATTTTGAAAATAGAAACCATGCTTAGCTTACTCTTCCATTATGGAAAGAGAATTCTAACCGGGCAAACCTTATGCCTGCCCAGACACAGCTCTCCCTTCTTGCAGTCCTTCCTCTATAATTTAGACTTGCACTTCAAACCCAGGAATTCTAAATGAGACTGTAAGGCTACTTGTCCAGGTCTTTTTGTCACTGGCCTGGAAGTCATGCATGCCTCTCCATTTAGCAGCAAGGCAAGAACATCCAAAAATAAGTTTCTGCTTTCTAGGGATGTGAGGGATCACCTAAGTAGGGAGGGATTGACTCAGTACAGGAAACCACAACCTTGAGCTTGGAAGGCCTGAGCAGGGTAGTTAATGAGAGGACTTCAATGGAGTTCTTTAATTCATGACTTCACCCTAATTCAGAAGTGACTTGATGGCACTTAACAACTAGGTATGAATGTACCACAGGTGGTGCAAAGTGCTCACCTCCAGATGTGGTTGCAAATGTTGGCATTCCAGAGGATCTTTCCAGATGATTGTAACTCCCAGCATTCCTTGCCATTGGCTTTGATGGACAGGGCTGATGAAAGTCCTCTGGTATCTGGAGGGCTATAACTTTGCCCCACCTTGGGTATGGGCGATTAAATTAAAAGGCAGAAAGGAGTAATTGTTTAGGGTGGGGGTGGGGGTGGGGGTTTCAACAGACCAACAAACCCAAAGGGTCACATGAGCTTCCATACTTAGCCTTCAAATCACTCTGCACAAATAGGATTCTGGCCATTACTATTTCAGGGTATCTTAAGAAGAAGGCAAATATTCCTAGTAAATAAAGTGTTCCACTTGTATACCGCCCCATACCACTTCAAGTAGTCTCTGGACAGTTTACAGTTTAATTACAGTATGCAGGCTACACATTGCCCCCCTCAGCAAGCTGGATACTCATTTTACTGACCTTGGAAGGTTCGAAGGCTGAGTCAACCTTCAGCCTGCTACTTGGGATTGAACCCCAGGTCGTGAGCACAGTTCTAGCTGCAGTACAGGCATTTAACCACTGTGCCACGGGGCTACTTCTTTATCACTACAGGGCTGCTCTATGTGATTCTGGCAGTATCCTATGGAGTTAGTGAGCATCTATTGAGAAATCCCACAAGTATTTCAGGATCATGGCACTTGTAAGCTTAGCCATCAGTTGGAGTATCTTCACTGTGGCATCCCAAGACCTGCCTTTCATTATGGAGATCATTCTTGCATGGCAGTAACCCTTGTTCAAGATGTATGGTTCTATATTAACACACTGGTGGGACTTTTTGTAGTACAGTATTTTAGAACTCTTGCTGGCCCTGGATGTTTTGAGTGGACTGATCACTAGAAATCCTTACTCTTGCAGCACTAAGCTTGCAATAAAAACATCTGTGATGGGGTAGATGCAGCTATTAAAAAGTCACCCTGTGTGAAACCAGATTTGGTAGTTCACCGGATGCTGGTCCCCAGCACTACACATAGCTGAATTCTTAAGTTTTCCCACGGATGAAGTATAACATTCCTGGTTATGGTCCAAAGATGAACTCTCAGTGGCATAAAGCTGAAGCACAGGCTTTACTGTTCCTTCAGTTAAGGTAGAACAGGAAACACCTCAAGCCTAGAGGAAGCACAGAAATCTCTCTCTCTCTCTCTCTCTCTCTCTCTCTCTCTCTCTCTCTCTCTCTCTCTCTCTCTCTCTCTCTCTCTCTCTCTGTGTGTGTGTGTGTGTGTGTGTGTGTGTGTGTGTGTGTGTGTGTGTGTTCAAACCAATTCTTCGGGATAAGAACTTGAACATGGATAAAGCTTTTGATGCTGTCTAGTCAGCAAAAAAGAACCTTGTAGCCCATGGGAAATTAGTGCCGAAGTACGCCCAGAAATCAATGGGATTTGTCTGGCTTTGTTTTCTGCTTCTTGCAGGCCAGTGCAAGAGTTTAATAAAAAAAAGTGATAGAAGGGGTTTGGTATTCAAAGACTTCTGGGGAAAACAGCCATTTGTCCATCCGGGAAAAATGTGGTACAATAATTCCCTGATATAATGATCAAAGAATGGATTTGCAATTTTGGATTTGACAGTTTATTTCATTTCTGTCTGCCTTTCTCCCAAAGCAGATACACACAGCAAAATGATTGCATTTTTACACAATGAAGGAAAAAGTCATTATCATTATGCAGTTAAACATGCATATCCACTATCATGTTTAAAGACACAGGGCTTTGTGCCTACAGCATTCTGGGTCTCCCCCAGCAATCTCCAGCTTCCAGTTGTGCATTGCCCTGTTGTAAACAATGGGGCTTTATACTTGCACAATGAGGTTACTGGGTGCTTCCTGATGTGAGCAACAAAGGTTTTTTTTTGTCAAACAGAATGTTGGCCTTACTAATGTTAAAAGACCACCACCTTAAAACAATTTAAAATGTTTCCAACCCACATTTGAAAAAGTTAGCAAGTGTCCCTTCCCCCATTAACAATACCTTTTTCTGAAATGTTGTCAATAGAGATGGGCACGAATAAAAAAAATGGTGTTTCGTTTGTCTTTTGTCATTTAGAGGGTCCATTTCAGTTCAGTTCTGTTTTTCGCGAATTTTTGCAAAAATATCATTTTCATTTTCATTCGTTTCGTTACCATTTCGTTACCATTTATTTCAATGTTTGTGATTATTTTTAGCATTTAAAGCAGTTCACTGTATTGCCGTAACGAAAACGAAACGCACGACAAATTTTCTGGCATTTCTGTTCGTTTCATTTTATTTTAGAAACAAAATTTGTTTGTCATTTTGTTGCGTAATGAAATGAAAAAGTGAAAACAAAAACAAAAAATTGTTCATTTCATGCCCATCTCTAGTTGTCATTTAGCAAGCCCACAATTTTAGCAGATGCACAGAAGGGACTGGGCCAGCTGAGTCCCCTGCAAATGGGAGTTCCACAGTTCTACTTTTTTACTTCTCTGCCTTTTTTTGGGAACACAGCCTTTCACCAGTGGACAGCAATCCCAACAACAGGAAGTCTCACAATATCCCAAGTCAAGCAGGCAAGCCAGCAGACAAGTTGGCCCCATCCTGCTTCCATTCAATTACATATATGGGGACAAGGGCCCTTGTTTCATTTCCAAAGGAGCAAACTCACTCCGCTCTGGCAGGTCAGTTTATATCTCCCTTCTCTCAGAAGCTGCTGAACATTGGCGTTGGGGCATATCAATGTGAAGAGAAACAGTAGATACTAGAGATGGGCACGAATAGAAAAAATGGAGTTTCATTTGTCGTTTGTCGTTTAGAGGTCCGTTTTGGTTCATTTCCGTTGTTCGTGAAAGTTTTCAAAAAATTCATTTTCGTTTCGTTACTGTTTCGTTACCATTTTGCTACCATTTATTCCAATTTTTAATGATTTTTTAGCATTTAAAGCCGCTCACTTTATTGCAGTAATGGAAACGAAATGCACGACCAAAATCCTCGTGGTTCTGTTCATTTCGTTTCATTTGGGGGACAAATTCTGTTTGTCATTTTGTTGCGTAACAAAATGAAAAACGAACAACGAAAACGAAAAATTGTTCGTTCCGTGCCCATCTCTAGTAGATACATCCGGTTGTGCTTTTGGGGATTATGATGAGGAGGAGCACATAGATTTCAGAATGTACTACTACATCACTGCTAAGGGTATAGAAAGAATCCTGCACGTATATTTGGTTGGGTCTGAGATAGAGAGAGAGTGTGTGTGTTACAACCTACCTCTTTGGCCCATCAGTTCTGTGACTACCCTTGTCAGCATGGATGCATTGTTTTGGGCATAAGTACAGAAGCATATCAACAACTGCCTCATTCAAGGATACTCAAGGACTTACCAGTGAAAATCCTTTACTTTTTTTTGTTTTGCTTAGCCCAGAAACCTTTTGACTAGCCTTGACATGAAAGCCATTTCCTGTCAAATGACTGGTGAAGCAGACAAATAATCACACTGATATGGAGCAGAAAGCATTTAAGATGTCTGCACAAGGACCTTCTTGTTTATGCATTCTTCAGCCGTGACAGGGCAACTGGTGCATGTCACTCCAGAACATTGTAGATCAGGAGACCAGTCACATTAGGATTTTTTTTCAATGCAAAAATAATAACAATGGCCACCAGGCAGAAGGAAAGTAGCTTGGGAGCTGGTATCTGAGAAAACAAATTACTGTATATACTCGAATATATGCCTAGTTTTTCAGCCCTAATTTTGGGCTGAAAAAGGGGCCCTCTACTTATATTTGGGTCAATACTTTTAGCCACTCAGGCAAGTGCTTGGGTCGGTGGCTAAAAGTCATTTTAAACATTGCATGCCACTTCTCATGACCCCCCTCTGCATCACAGGGGAGTGGCACGCAATGTTTAAAATGACTTTTAGCCACTGACCCAAGCACTTGCATCAGTGGCTAAAAGTCATTTTAAACATCACACACCACTCCCCCAGCTCACAAAGGAGGAGCTGCCAGGCCCTGCTGCATTTCCCACCCTAGACTTATACTCGAGTCAATACATTTCCCCAGTTTTGGGGGTTTAAATTAGGGGCCTCGACTTACACTCAGGTCAACTTATACTCGAGTATATACGGTATTTTGCTAGTTCCAAACAATTCTCAAAGTTTTTCCATGATCAGTTACCTGAATGTTAACAATTCAAGCATGTATTGAATTTGGGAGGAAATTCATTGGTCTCACAATCATTCCTCACAGCCACACATCCTACTGAAAACAGAGACCCGGACTAATATCCTGATTCCTAAATAAGGAGTAATAAGCTGATTGAATAACTCTGTGGTTTAAGTATATGGCTGGAGAACCAGAGGTTGAAAGTTTGATTGCCCACTGTGCCTCCTGTGTGTTAGAGTCAGCCTGTGTGGCTTTGGGCAAGCTGTCCTAGGGTGCCACCAGAATAAGACGACTTCCGAGTATTCTCTACCTTGAAAAAAACCCTGAGAAACCTTGAAAAAAGATTGCCATAAGTCTGACTCAATGACACATGATTATTATTATAAGTAGGGTGTGGAAAAGAAGCCATGTAATCGCTCCCTCTGCTGGCAAGGTCACTGACCAGTTGTGTGACTGATCTTACAACCAGTGAGAGAACAGGCATGAAAAAGTGAGTTAAAGGTGGATGCTTATATGACTTCTCTTCCACCCCATGTTCAGAAAATAGGGTACTACTCCAAGAGCGTATATACATGAGTTGTGATATACAGTATACAACTATATTAAGCTGTTGCTATCAGTTTGATATGACTTTAATTGTCAGAGCTCCATCCACCAGAATCTTGGAATTTATACTTTAATGAAGGTAACTTTTATTTCTTTGCTAGAGTGCTCTAGAGTATTCCCCCTACAATGCTACTTATCTCACCAAAGGACAACTCTCAGGATTTTGCAGGATGGTGGTTAATAATGAAACTTATATAATTGTGTGGCATAGATACATTCAAGCAAAACCTTATGTTATGCTATGTTTTGTTCTGACAGGATCGAACTGGCAACAAGAGGGTAGGCATGAGGGCTTCTCAAAAATCAAAACAGAGGCATTGTGTGGCATTGACCATTTAGGAACCACTGAGATACAAGGGCAGACCATATTTAAAAGCCCACATTTGCATTGGGTGCAGAAATTCTTTCAAAGGCTCAAAACCTATTCATGTAACTTTGAATGGTGTAAGTTGATAAGAACATCAGCTTGTGCTGGCAGCCTTCTTTTCTAATTAGTTCAGTGTTTCTGATCTCCCAGTTTGAGATTCTAAGGCTCTCGAGGGTTCCTGTTCCTACATTGTCATTGTGCTATTGGATAAGTAGTAGACAAATCATGGGTTGTGTGTTTGCAGAAGTGAACCTTACAACCGCAAAACATATTTATAATAAGGTTTGTGGGTATAAACCACAATGGAAAAGAGACAGAAAGTAATACCCAAGAGGACGTGATGTAGTAATACAGTACTGTAATAAAGGTCAATTAATAAATTATGTTATGGGGGCATGTCAACTCATGACCGATACTTCAGTGTGGTCTTGCTCCATCAGCAACTTGGAGAGAGAAAACCGCTTCCCCCATGATTCGAATTTTCATCAGTGCAAGCGCCTCACTCATAAACTATTGAACCTGCCGATTCACCCTCCACCCCTTTTGCTATAATTTCAGAGACATGATGAAGGCAGTGGATGAGGAGAAGCTAAAGCAGATACCATAGCCTTAAGTCATCTTTCGGGTCATCTCCCTTCCTGATGCATTCGCAGTTCTTGATGCCCATCACAGCCCCACTTCTGGTATGTCCCAACCAAAGTGCAAGAGCAGCAGTTTGTGCCACTGACTCAGGGCAAGACAGGAGCTCTTCACAGATCCGCCCTTCCTTCCTGCACTCTATCAGCTGAATCAGAGAGAAGTAGGGGAATCACCAAAGGCAAAGCCAGTTTGCAGAAGGAGGAGGAATAAGCGTGAAAGACAAGTTCATCAGTATTTAGAAATAAGGAAACTTCACTGTTACAATGGGGAGAGGCAAATAGGAAGGAGACCTGGAACTAAGGCAAACAATTGTGTGAGTAATCCCCTCTGCCAATAAACCATTTCATATTTTCACTTCTGTACTACAACTATAACTGTGCTGACGACCTGGGGTTCAATTCCAGGTAGGAGGCTCCAGGTTCACTCAGCCTTCCATCCTTTCAAGGTCAGTACCCAGCTTGCTGGGGGAGAGGAAAACATGCAGACTACATAATTACTTCTACAACTACTGCAAAATAACCTAGAGAGTGCTTTAAGCTCTATGGGGAAGTTATATAAGCAGCAAGCTTTGCTTTTGCTTTACAGTATATACAGTATATTCTTTTTTTCTTCCTCCTTTTTGCAATACTTGGCATCAACAGAATCCATGCAGGAGTGGAAATCTCATATCTGAAAATTGTTAATGGAGTACAGAAATCACAAGATAGCCATCTGAAAGTAAAAGTGCAACACAATGACACCTAGCATGCATATAGCACATTTTTCATGTTCCTATAAAGGGATTCGGGAGACTCGTGAAGGATTATCAATTGTGGTTAGCCTTGCCAGCTGCCTAACATTGAAGAGAAACTATAGGCTTTACAGCAACCCTGTAAAGGACGCCATACAGAGGATATGGTGTAAGTGAAATGATTCACTGAAGCAGATGGCCAAGAAGGGAATGATGTATTCCCTTCTTATTGCTTTTTTTTTTAAAAAAATTCATTTTCTGTAATATTATTATTTTGATCTTTTTATTGTTCTTGTGTTTGATTGGTGTAAACCGCCAGGAGTTCCATTGGAAGACAGGCGGTATAAAAATATAAAAATTAAAAATAAATAAAAATGTAGGAATTTTCCTGTTCATGGCTGCAATACTGCACCCTACTTTATTTATCAGGGATTCTTACCTCCTTCCAATTTTTGGCCTAAAATTCACAACAGTTCTTCCTAGGATGACCCTTGCTTTGAAAAAAATCTAAATAGTCTTTGGGAAATAGAAAAAAAACCAGTTCTCTAGTGAGAAGGAAGGAAGGAAGGAAGGAAGGAAGGAAGGAAGGAAGGAAGGAAGGAAGGAAGGAAGGAAGGAAGGAAGGAAGGAAGGAAAGAAAGAAGGAAGGAAGGAGAGTGATAAAATCCATTGATGGGATAACCTGCAAAGCAGCAAAAGAAATTAGCTTTTCAGATTTGGGTTTACAAGCTCTTCAGAGGCAAAGCTTTTTCATTTCACTTACATTTACTCCCAAAATGCCTAGCAGCAGAGGGTGAGTCAAGCAGGGCAGTTGGACTTACTTGACTGGGACTTGGGAGGACCTGAGCCATGTGAAACCCACTGGATCACCTCAAGGTAGTCACATTTTTCTCTCTTTGCCTGAACAATCTCACAAAACTGTTGTGATGTTAAAATATGGACATGGACAACCTTGTATGCCACCATGCATTCATCACAGGAAATAAAGGAGGGCATAATTGTAGCAACCGTACCCTCTTCCAATCCACTTCCTCCTCCTGGAATCAGTGGAGGGGGGGGAGTAAAATGCATCTGTCCTCTTCTGCCATCCCCACAGAAATTTGAAAGGGTTGAGATGCTCCCCTAACCCCAAGTGGAAAGGGAAGGAGTTTTTTTTTTTTACTTTCTCTCATCCATGCTGCATCAAAGAGGAGCCCTCTGCTAACAATTTTTCCTGTTTTGTTTTTTAACCCTGCTTCTTATTTAGGGCGACTATTAAAGTCCTAGATTGAATCCAGCCTGAACTATCTCTAGTGGCAAAAAGGTTGAAACTGAGGCTGTCTTACTTTGGGCACATCATGAGAAGGCTGGATTCTCGGAAGAGAACCCATTCACAATAATCTTGGCATTCTGAGTAGTGTATATCTGTTCTACCGCTCTAAGCATTCTGTGACCACATTGTAAGTAATCCATTTGAGATTTCAATAGGGACCAAGAGACATTATCGAAGGCTTTTTCAGCATCCAAAAAGATAAAGGCTGCCTGCTTTTGGGAGTGTATTTCGTAATACTCTAAGGAGTTAAGTAAAGTTCTAATGTTTGACTGGAGATATCGATTTGGCAAGAATCCTCTCTGATCTGGGTGAATTAGCGTGGTAAGAATTTTCCGCCATCTAGTAGCCAAGATAGAAGCAAAGATTTTATAATCCCCATTTAGAAGGGCTATAGGCCTATAATTCTCTATAGCCTCTTTTGGTTTTCCGTCCTTGGGGATCAAAACTATGTTGGCAGATTTCCATGTATCTGGAATATCTTCTCCTTCCAGAATTGAATTGAAAATATGAAGTAATCTTGGGGCTAAAATATTTAAAAATTTCTGATAGTATTGAGCTGGCAAAGCGTCCAGGCCAGGTGTTCTATTGGGCTTTTGTCTTTGAATTGCATCAACCACCTCTGTTAAGGAAATTGTGGCATTAGTTAAATTTCTTTGGTCTTCATTAAGTTGTGGGAAGTTATGTTTCTCTAAATAATTATATATTAAGTTGGGGTCTATCTGTTTTCCTTTAAATAGGGTTTGGTAATATGCTTCAACTATTTTCATAATTGAAGCTTGGTCAGTTTGGTTAAGTCCCTGACTATCTTTTAAATTTATAATTGTTCTTTGGGTTTGCTGTTTCTTGAGTCTATAAGCCAAGATTCTTATACAGAAGGGCACAAGGCAAGGATGCCCCCTTTCACCGTGCTTTTTATTTTATCCTTAGAAAGTTTACTGCATGTGATTAGAAACTCAGCATCGATACAAGGTTTGAATAATCGGGGGGAAATCTATAAAATACAAGCTTTTGCTGATGATTTATTATTAATTTTGGAAGACCCTACATGGTCCATGCCAGAACTTCTAAGAACCCTAAAGGAATATTCAGAAATATCTGGCTTTTTGATTAACAAAACAAAAACTGTAATGTTGACCAAAAATATTTCTGTGACTAATATTCAAGAATTAGTGGACCTATCAGGATTCATGCATGTGAATAAGGTGAAATATTTAGGCATAACGATATCCAATAAATGTTCTACCCTCATTGATAACAATTATATCCCTCTGATCAAATCTGTAAAGGTAGATCTTGCTACCTGGGCCAAACTCCAGTTGTCACTAATGGGTAGGATAGCGGTTATCAAGATGTCCGTTTTACCAAAGCTGCTCTTCTTATTTCAATGCTTACCCGTGTTATCCAATTTTAAGATCTTGTCCGACTTAGAGAAGCATATTCATATATTCATTTGGCAAAAGAAAAAAGCTAGAATTAAAAATGCTTATCTGCAAGACAGGACTACTTCTGGGGGTTTTGCATTGCCTAATTTGTTCCTGTACTATAGAGCAGCAGCACTGACATGGATACGTGATTGGATTTCTATGACAAACGAAAGAATTTTAGGCTTGGAAGGTCATGATCTAGACAAAGGGTGGCACCATTACTTATGGTATAGAGGTAATATTCCATCCCTGTTTAAAAGACATTGGATACGGAATGCCCTAATCAAAAATTGGTTGTCTGTTAAAGACTTATTTTACCCCAAAGCTCCTAAATGGTTATCTCCAATGGAAGCAATTAGAGGACCAGGCTCAAAGGTAGTTAGTAACACTTTAACATACAAACAACTTCTGTATGAGGACCAGACTCTTAAACCTCCAAATCAGTTATCCCTTGAAGGGGTAAACATAGACTGGTGGACTTATCAACAAATATACTCGCATTATAAACTAGTGCAGAAGGAAAGTGGATTTATGGTAAATGACAATGTCTTTGATAAAATACTGTCATCAGGTGAGAAGAAACTGTTGAGTAAGTTTTATAATATGCTGTTACTTGAAAGAACAAGTGACTCACAGGTTAAAGAATGTATGATAAGATGGGTGGAAAACTGTGGGCACTCCATCCACTTAGATAAATGGTATATGTTATGGCAAACGATTAAGATGTTCAAATCCACCTCATATAAAGAGAATTGTTATAAAATGTTTTACAGATGGCATCTTAGTCCTCATAGATTATCCAAGATGTACAACTGTTCACCCATATGTTGGAAGTGCGAGCAAGAAATCGGCTCTTTCTACCATATGTGGTGGACTTGTAAAAAAGCCAAACTATTCTGGAATATGGTTAAGAACTTACTAGACATACTGTGGGAGGTTAGGTTAAAACATACACCAGAACTATTCTTGTTAAATATTATAGATACTGAGGTAACATATGATCAAAAATATGTAATTAATTATATAATAGTAACAGCCAGAATTTTGTATGCCCAACTTTGGAAGAACTCTGCAACACCTTCAAAAGATGACTTGAAAGGAAAACTATACTCGGCTATTGAAATGGACAGAATCTCCGGCCACCTGAAAGGAGAAGATGAAGAAGTTTTGTCAAGAAGATGGCAAGAGCTAATATCTGCATTAAAAATCTTATAAATGATGTTTGCGCTATGAGATTGTTATCAATGTAAAGCGATCCCTTTTTCTTTTTTCCTTTCTTCTTTTTTTTAACAATAAAAAAATAAAAAAAGAGAAGGCTGGATTCTCTGGACTCTCTGGATGGAAGGGGGACAATAATGCAAGGAAAGGCAGAACAAAAGGAAGACTAAATACAAGATGAACTGACTCCTTAAATGAAGCAACCAGTTTCATACAAATGCTGAGTGAAGCAGCAGAAGACATTGGTTTTCTTGACCACCGTGTCACACTGCTGACTCATGTTCAATTTGTGGTCCACCAAGACTCCCAGATCTCTTTCACATGTACTATTCTCTAGCCAGGTGTCTCTCATCCTATATCTGTGCAATTATTTTTTTTTTTAGATGCAGCACCCTATATTTCTCTTTAAAAACCCATTCTTTTAGCTTTGGCCCAGCACTCTAATCTGTCAAGGTCCTTTTAGATTTTCATCCTATCCTGTAGGGAATTAGCAACCCTTCCCAGTTTGGTATCATCTGCAAATTTAATCAGCATACTCTCAATTCTTTCTTCCAAGTCATTAATAAAGATATTGAATAGCACCAGACCCAGAACAGAACCCTGGGGCACCCCACTGGTCACGTCTCTTCAAGACAAAGAGAAGCCATTTATTATCACCTTTTGGTGTGATCAGTCAACCAATTACAAATCCACCTAACAGTAGCATGGTCTATCCTACATTTTACTACAAGTATATCATGGGGAATCTTATCAAAAGCCTTACTAAAATCTAGATAAGCAATATCCACAGCATTCCCCTCATCCACCAGGTCTATAACTCTATCAAATAAATGTTAAATTAGTCTGGCATGACTTGTTTTTAAGTAGCCCATTTTGACTTTTTGTAATGATTGCATTGTTTGTTAAATAATTACAGACCATTATTATCACCATATGACCCAGACTGGTGGGCTACACTTTTGGCACCTCTATTCACATCAATTAACAAAACTGGCATTATTCCCAAATTATGGACTAATGCAATAATCGTTCCTATCTTTTAAAAAGGAGATCATAGTTCCCCAGAAAATTACAGGCCTATTAGCCTTCTCTCAGTTATAGGCAAGCTTTATGCTAAACATCTACTGGTCAAACTTGAACACTGGGTCAGAAATCAGGCAATCTTGGGGGCCGAACAGATAGGCTTCAGGTCAGGCAAATCAATGTTAGATCATGCTCTTGTCCTGTCACATCTCATCAATAAGCAATTTAAGGTGTCTAATTCTAAGATTTATGTGGCCTTTCTAGATCTTAAGGGTGCATTTGACTCAGTAGATAGGCCCTTACTGTGAAGCAAGATATATAATCTAGGGATAGATAAAAGATTACGCCATCTGATTAGGAATTTATATTCCAACACCACTTACCAGGTGTGTTTACCGACAGGACAATTATCTGAGCTAATACCTTCCAATGGAGTCAAACAGGGATGTGTCTTAGCTCCTACACTATTCAATCTCTTTCTGAATGACTTACCTCCCTGTTTAAAAGAGGTTGAAGGTCATCCTCTTAAACTAGGTTCCCTTGCAGTACCAATACTCCTTTATGCAGATGACACTGTAATTCTATCACAGACGTGCCTAGGGCTAAAGCGATTAATAAACACGTGTGTTGATTACTTCTTGGACACCAAACTGCAACTAAACTACAGTAAATCCAAAATTATGGTTTTTGCCAAATCTTGGAAACCACTCAAATGGACCTTCAAAAGAAATAGCGTGGAACAGGTCAAACACTTTAAATATCTAGGAATTCAATTCCATTGCAAACACACCTGGCAACAGCACCGCAAAGTAGCATTGAACCTTGCGAGTTTGACAACACAATCTATAACTCGCTTCTTTTATAACAAAGGCAATGTTTATGTCCCAGCAGCCCTCAAAGTATTTAATGCTAAAGTTATTTCACAACTGTTATATGGCATCCCTATTTGGTTGAATGCCCTGGACCACACTGTGGAACGAATCCAAGCCTGCTTTTTACAGAAAATCTTAGGCACACCCAGATGTGTTTCTTATGCAGCACTATGCTTAGAAGTAGGACAACCTCTGATAGAGACAAGGGCATGGCTTAGATCTATTAAATTTTGGCTCAGAGTATATTATAATACTGACCAGGATAGCCTACTCTACCAACTCCTTGAAGACTCCCTAGCTCCAACAGGTTCAGCTAAATTAATTTAAAAAAATCAGTGCTGTGGGTATTGCGGTAGATACCCTTGGCTCTTTGCCCCAGTTGGAAGCTTACAAGCTGATAAAATGTAGTTTTCTGGGTGTACAACAGCAGGATTTACAGAGTGCAGCAAACTCAATATATTCACCAATGAGCTTGCTGGTTCCTGCTCAAGCTGAGCACCCTGCTCATTACCTTTACTTGCTAAAATGTCCCGAGGAACGGAGGGCCTACACTCTTGCTAGATGCAATGCAATTCCATCTGCAGTATTGTATGGGTGATTCAATGGAACTCTATACAGCGACAGGCGTTGCTCCTGTGCAATGGGTGCTGTGGAATCACTCTCCCATGTGGTTCTGTACTGTCCATTCTATGATCATTTTCATAAAAAAACTCCTTGATCATCTCCTTCTGAATAAGAGGCTTTGTTCAGACACTGACAATTTGAGGTTTCTTCTGTCTTCAAGAGAGTCTATTGTGATAGAAAATGTGGCAACTTTTTTAGCCCATTTGGTCAGGACCCTCAGGCAGAGATGAACTGAGCTGTTACTTTTGTAATGCAATTATTTTAAATTTGTATTCATTTGTAATTACCTTTTAAATCTGCACTGAAACTGTGATGTTTACTCTTTTTGTATGCCTATAAAGGCTGATTGATTGATTGATTGATTATCACCATAAGCCAAATGCAACTTGACACAACAATACAAAAACAAAATTACAGTCAGTATAATATATTTTAAGAGGTGGCTTCCTTTACCAGCATTTTGTTTTATTTTATTTTATTAAAATAATTTGTGATCTTGGCATTATTTTGAAATCATTAAGGCACTACAGCAAAGCATGAAGTGGAGGTCAGAGCTCTTGAATACTTAGATAGAGATAAGTCAGTTTATTTCACAAGTTTGAACTTACCACTTGAATGTTTTTTCCTGAAAAAAATCAAGTAGGGCCATCAAGGTCTTTTGTGACTATTAATCTAGTCTGGAGAACTGAATGAAGCTTTCGAGGTCAATTCGCAAGGTCTGTTTCTTGAGTGTGGCACACATTTGGCTAAGGCTGCTTCCTAACAGAACAGCAAGTGTTGGCAGAACAGTTTTATTTATATGAACTGCTTTCCACGTATGAGAGGGGCTTGCCTAAAATTGTTCTGCAGGGTTTCCAGAAATACAACCCATGAGCAAAATGCAGAATTTTTTTTTCTGCTGTGATGCTGGAGCAACACTGGAGAGAGAAAGCGAGAGAGGAGCAAGTTCATTTATAGACATGGTGGTGGTGGTTTCTAAAATGAGATAGAAAACAGATGGATCAACAGATTTGAAGCACTTGTACTTAGACATAGGGTACTGGTTGCTCTAGGGAAGGGAGTGGGCCAGGTTCAGAAGCCTGGAAACAATTGTTTGGACCCTCTTGAGTAGCACTAGCCCTCCACATGAAACTGGAAGACTTTAAAAAGGCTACTTCTGTATTTTGTTTTGGTATATGTTATTGCTCTTGAAACAAGTTGGGGAGATATCTTGTTTTATATTGGAAGGGCATCAAGGTGGCTTGAGATGGGAGCTGGGGGTGTGAAGCATTTCCTGTCCAATGTTCTAAGTCACTCCTAGGTGGGGAATCTCAGATGATCTATGTTCCAGATCCCTATTGTGGTACCAATGCAGCTTCAAGCTATGTGGGTTGTGCTTCAAACAGATTCAAGCTATTTTTATTCTGTGCCAGAAATGGCTAAATCCTGTGCAGTGTAGTGCTGTTTAGGGAGAATCCTGTGCAGGAAAGATACCATTCTGCACTGGAACTTTAATATTCCCATGCAGCTCAATGTTTCTTCAAGGAAAAAAAATGACCACAAAACTTCTGAAAGATTTCCTGCAAGAGTTTTATGTAGAAACACAAGCATATAAAGTTCTATGCCAAACAGTGCTATCAGAGCACCATATATCTTAACTAGGCACCAGTGTGGGCAGACTCTTATACTGCGTTTTCACACAGAAGCACGGGTACAGTGGTCCCCTGCCCATTTGTGGTTCATATACTATGGTCCCGCTATATCGCGGGACCACAGTATATGAAAAAAGACCCCCTGAGGTAAGGGGGGGGAAGGCCTGAGGTAAGGAGGGAGGGCCTGTCGAAGGCCTCAGAAATAACTTCCGGTTCACAGAGAGGCCCTTTTGGGGCCTCTAAAAGACCAAGAAAGGCACTCGCAGGCCCATTCGGGGCAGCGCCAGGCTGGGGTTAAGTACAAGAGCCCCCAGCTAGGTGGCCCAGGCCCAACCCGATCTGCATCCACATATTGCGGATTTTCAATTATCGCAGGTCAGGTGTGTGTGTGTGGGGGGTGTCAATGCACCCCATCAGAATTCCTACCCAAAAATTATTACTATCCCACACATTTGCACAAAAGGTGTATTGCTACTTTTGGAAGTCTCCCAAAGGAGCAATTTGTATTTCTAAAAAAGATGTTGCAGGTCCTCCCTTTAGTTCTCACTGTTGTTACATTCTGTCAAGCGTCATCTAAGTTATGATAATCCTCTGGTCCTTTTGGGGGTTTAGATGAGGTCTGTGTCCTTTCACATTGTGAGGCCCCTCATTGTTTGGAAAGCAGGGTTGGCTGAGGAGAGACCCCCTGTGAAGCAATGCCAGGGCCAAATGGCCCTGCTGGCATTCCTTCTGGTAGGACCTAGTGGGTCTAGTGCAGTTTTCAAAATAATTAAGATATACTGTATACAGCATGGCTTTGCCATTACCAGGGAGTTTCCATGTCCAAGTAGGAATTTTAACCCACTGAATCCTCTTTAACAGATCCAAAATAACCATTTTTCAGAATTAGAAGTGGATGTCCTGATTAGTTCTGGTGGCTTTCCCCCAGCACTTTTGATCATTTTTTGGATTTCCCCTAATTTATAGGCTGTCTTCCCTCTGAAAGACTGTACCTTGCCACATTTCAGGATTCTTCCAGGCCTGCTAATCCTTCCCTCATGTACATGAATAGTGTTTTGGTTATCCAAGTAACCACAATCATAGCCTGACTGCTGGAAACAGTGGGGGAAAGGAGGAGTTGATGAGACAAAACAGTACAAATAAACAAAGGTCTAGCTAGTTGCCTGTAACCCATACCATTGCTTCCACCTCTCTCTGATTTTTGTTTTCTTTTCCTCCTTGAAACATTATCTGCTCCATGGGCAGACATCAGAAGAATTGCAATTCATTTTGATTCATTTGTTCTCAAAGTTGATGAATCCCAAACAACAAATTTATGATATTTTCGGATGAATCGACAAATCAACTTGTAAATTCAGAAGTAGACCCCTCTAAGTTCATTGGGACTTCTAGAGAAGAAGTGTACAACTGTGGTTTTCCCTCTAAAAATCTGCACCTTAAATGTTCTGCTACTTGGAGATATGGGGAATATTAAACACCTGTAATGTTAATTTCTGCCCTACAAGAGCAAGAACACTTTCCTTAATGTTAACAACTACTGAACATTTTGAAAATTGGTTTTAAGAGCTTCTTCAGACCAAATTATTGCTGACATTTTGGAGACAGAATCAAATACATGGAAAAGCTCCAATTATGCTGATCCTTGGAGATTTCAGTGAAAAAGATGTCATATTTGATATGGTGTCCCATCCCATCCCGATAGTACATTTCATAGGCAATTAAATGCTGAAAACATCCAGCTTGTCAACAGTTCAGCAAATGTTCTGAATTTTCTGATAGTTTTTGCGATTTTTTTTTGGTGCTGTTTGGCCATGTTCTGGAAGTTTTTATTCCTGATGTTTCACCAGACTCTGTGGCTGGCATCTTCAGAGGGCAAGGAGCTCATGGAACTAGGAGTTCTCTCTATGCCCTGGAGTGCTGCTCTGTGCTTGTAGAACACAGCCAAACAGCCCAAAAAACTCACAAAAACTGAGTTTTCTTAAATAGATATTGAATGTATCCAAGACTGTATTTTTAACTGGAATGGTATCCATTAACAGTCAAGAGGCTGGAATTCCATTCATAGGAAAGAAGCATTAATATTCACTTGTGAACCTTCCCAGGACACTGGAATGACTCAGATGCTTACTGCTAAAAAGTTATTCTACAGTAGTCTACCCCCCCCCAAAGTTACCCTGGCAGCTTTGCCAGCAGCCATGCTGGCAGTTAGATTCTGGGGGCTGTAGTTCAAAAGAAGGAACTTTTCCAGCTCCTGGATGGAGCCCAGTCATTTACTTGAACTCTTTATTACCACTAACTCCGTAAAAAGACAGCAGTATTGTGATAAGATTGGTAGGTATCAGGGTGCTGGCTGAAATCTCAAGGGATCACTAGGCTTCTAATCATGTCAATGCCAGGAAACAAAGCTCAGGGAGATACATGAGGCTACATCATGCCATTGGGAGCATGGACTCCAGTCTTAAAACCAGGGTACTTTAAGTACCAGATGGAGGGGAGTGGTATCAGGGGACAGATATCTAGTCCTGTGTGCTCCCAGAGGCATTTGTTGGGGCCACTGTGAGATACAGGAAGCTGGACTAGATGGGCCTTTGGCCTGATCCATCATGGCTCTTCTTATGTTCTTATGTGAAGAGTGGAGCACTGACACCAAAAGTTCTAAGTCTTCTTATTGTATCAGCTCTGGCAGCAGTGGCAAAAGGCTTTTGGGAGGGGGCTCCCTATGAGTTGGCAGTACGTCTCCCATAAAATCCAGTAGGTATGCAGGGCCCTTCCACATCTCCATTTCCACAATTGTTTGGGCAGAAGTAGTTCTGCACCTCCAACCTTCACCAGCCCTGCCTCTGTAATATTCCAGGGACCTTTCCCCATTGTCAGGATCTGGCTTTAACATTTTGGTGAATGGGATGCTTCTGACCTGGCTCTCATCATTGTTATGGACATTCCTCATCTCTTACCATTCTGATCACTTCCACTGACACCATCACTCTGGTCTTGCGGAACTATTTTGTCAGATGCTCCTTTTTCTCCCCTCCTCCTGCCTTTATAATAACCAACATATCTCTTCTTTGGTAATAAAAGTTTTTTTAAAAAACCCAAAGAAATCATAATAAATTATGCTCTTCTTTTAACTCAGGGGATTCTGCCAGTCTTTGAAAGCCAGCCACTGGCTCCCGCTGTGCTGTCTCCTCTGTTGAGGAAGCAGCTCTTCCTGATTGCACTGTGTAATGAGATGCTGGTATACATGATGGCATGATAGTCGGAAAGCAGAGGATTTTGAGTGGGAAATGCCACTCAAAATACTTCTGGAACATTCCGGAACTGGAACCAGACAGCAATTTTTTTTTCCAAAAAGGAGAAATAAAGACATGAGTGAATCTATGAAGAAGTTCATTTGGCTCTAATCTAACCATTGTAAATAAACAGTGGGCTCCAACCCTATAACCCCTATTAAAGCAGCCCCACTGGCTGCCAATCAGCTATCAGGCACAATTAAAGGTGCTGACTTTGACCTACAAAGCACTGTACGGCCTGGGTCCTAGCTACCTCAAATATTGAATCTCACAGTATGAACTGACTCAGGTGCTAAGGTCATCAGGAGAGGCCCTTCTCTCCCTCCTGCCACCCTCACTGGTACGTCTCATGGGAACCCATGAAAGGGCCTTCTCAGCTGCTGCGCCCAGACTCTGGAACTCCCTCCCACTAGAGGCCAGGACTGCCTCATCTCTGTTGTCTTTCCAGAAACAGGCAAAGACCTTTCTCTTCAGGCAAGCTTTTACATTAACACTATGTTTTCGATGTCAGTTTCCATCACTCATAACTTTTACATGGAATTTTACTCTCTTTTTAACTGTGCACGTTCTCTTGTAGCTTTAATGTAATGTTGTCTATTAATGCTGTAAGATGTCCCTCAATTCCCTGTTCTCAATACCTGAACATGTCATCATTGTACTGGACTGTATATTATCCCTCATTACTGTAAACTGCCTTGGGTCCTTTTCCAAGGAGAAAGGCAGGGTAAAAAAATACTCAAATAAAATAAAATTAAAATAAATAGCCTGGGATAGATTGCTCTTATTAGTTGGAATATTTTAACAAGGAAATCATGTATCAGTGTTTTTAGAACAATGTCACCAGTTCCAGTACAGAGCTACAGAGTGGGGTAAACGTTTGTGGAGCCAGCCTCTATGCTAGAAATAGAGAATATTCCTCCTACTTATTTCCATGGTATTTCATGGGAATATAGTTGTCAGTTGGCCAGTTTTACTGCCTTGAGGCAAGATTGTCAATAACCCCTTCCACCTGACTATTAGTAGTAAGAACAACATTTCAGTTAACTCACAAAAGCCCAACTCATTTTAAGTCACACAGACAGAGCTTTCTGGAATATATTATACTACATCTCTATGATAATTAATCAGCCGTCTATCCCTCAGAGGAGGGGGGTGTCTGCTGCCACCAACTAGAAGCTCACAAGGACACAATGAGTCCACAACAACAAAGATATACTGTGACTAAGGTTTCCCTCAAAGGTCTGCAGCTGCATGAGCCTGCATGACTCTGCACCTCCTCCATGCAACACTCCTCTTCCACTCATCCACAGTACTGGGTTATGTATAAAACCTCAGTTTTTTCATCCGTCTTCCTGGATGTAAGTTAAATGTTGTTGAAATGGTAATTTTGCTTTGTTTTCCTCAACCCTACACCTGCAAATGAAGTAGAGTTTTTATAGTAGCCACAAAAGAAACTAGAATATTCAAAGGTAAAACTAACACTACAAGCAAATGCAATAAGATACAAATATTAATATTTGTAATAAAAGAAGAAGGTGATTTAGAACGGGAATGGGGGACAACTAGTGATTCTACAGATATTGTTAATCTATAACTCCCATCAGTGCATCCCATTGTGGTTCATACTAAAAAGTGATTGGAGTTTTAATTGAACAATTCAGTTGTCCCTCTCTGATCTAGAAGGGTGGCTCTGGGCTAGCCCACTCATGAATAAGCACCCTTAAGCTGCCTCAAAATAATAAAACTATATAAGAGAGCCGGGAATATGTGGCCCTCCAGAATGTAGCTGCTCTAGGGCTGCCCATCATCCCCAACCAGCATTGCCAATGATGGAGAATGATACATTTGAACAACACCTGAACAAACAAATCTTCTACTTCCTTGCCCTGTTACCAAACAAAATTGTAAATCCTGAATTCTGCTGTGAGATTTGCATAAACACCCAAAGTTAATTGCCGCTAAATGACAAGAAGTCTGGTTTCATCTCAGTTATGCAACTTGTCATGCCACCAAGCCTAGAACCAAAATATCTACCCCGGCTGACACCTCATTAATTAGTTGCAGTTAGTGCTGGCAAGTTAGAAAAATCTTATGTGAAGACCAACATGAGTATGGCCTGTATCTCTAAATATCAATGTTGGATATTAGTTAGTGAAATATATGTATTAGACAGGATGTTCTATATATATCTGATATTTATTTAATTGATTTAAAGATGGAGTCTGTAAAAGTGCAAAGTCACAGTGACTCAATGTATAGTTTTTTCTAATAGAGTGCAGATTTTAAGAATGAGCATAATGAATTTTTGGCTCATGCAAGGGGTTGCAATAGCTATGAGGTAATGTCATTTATGATTGGACAGACACATGTATAAAAATGTTCTGTAAATCAGGGCTGTCCAACTTTGAACAAGTCAAGGTCTACTTTTTCCGACCCAAAGTGCCTGAGAGCTACTATACTAAAACCTCTACTTACGAATTTTAATCTTTCTGAGCACAATCGTTCTGAGCACATGCCCATAAGTAAAAAAATTGTAAGTAGACCAGCAGTTTCCTATAGAAATGCATTGAAAATCAATTAATCTGTTCTGGAGGAAACATAGTTCAGTGCTTTCCTATGGGAAGGCTGACCATTCACATGCTTCCTTTGCACCCACTGAAGCTGGTGTGGGTGGGTGCAAGGGAGACGTGTGCATGCTTGCCCAGGCTGCTGGAAGACTTTTTTTTTTTAAAAAGGTACACTTAACCTCCCAACCTGCCTGGAGCCTGACTCAACTCTCCTTCTCCTCTGGCCTCCTCCTCTTTCACCCCTTCTCCCTTCCAGCCCCCTTCCTGCCGCTGCTGCTGCCACCTGCATCTCTCACTCACCTCTGCCATGTTTGCTACACAGCTGGGGTGGACTGAGCCAGCAGCGTGGCAGTCACATTGCCACGGCAGCACAAGGAGGGGAATGGCTCAGAAGGGGGGCAGGAGGAGCAGCGCTGGTGGTGGGTCATGGTCTCTGTGAGGCAGCCATGGGGATGGGAGGAGGAGGAGAGGAGGGAAGGGTGGGAGGAAGGAATTCTCCAGGGAAGAAGAAGAGGGGAGACATCACCACGCAAAGGAGGTGGACACATCTGCAACCCCACCTCTCGCTGTCTCCTCCCCTCCCTCTGCTCCGCACTAGTGACTCCGCTGGTCACGAGACAGTGGCATGCCAATCATCTGGCCGGGAGGGGGAGCAGGCAAATGTGCCACGGCCCCTGAGCTGCCCTGCTTGGCTGAGAGAGTGGGCAGACAGACCCAGAACTTTCCTGGTGGTCCTTGGGGTGGGGGAGAGAGGAGTGGAAACCTTATCCCCTCACTGGTTTTTTGATGGCCGGCGGGCTACTTTTGAACCCTTTGCAGGCTACTGGTAGCCCCCGGTCTACCTGTTGGGCAGACCTGCTGTAAATCATTGTTCATTGGGCCTTCCGCGAGTAAGGCACCCACTTTGTTTCTCTGCCATATATTTTGTCAATGTAATGTATGCTGTTATGCTGTTATGCTGTTATGCAACTTTGTATAAGTTCTGTGACGCTGTGATATATTTTTGTATAGTTTGTAATATAGCTGTTTGGTTTTAAGAAAACTGTCTCTGGCTAACTATTTATTCAATAAGTATTGCTTCTGCTGGCTGATCAAATAGCACAAAACTCTGGCAATCAAAATAGCTTCAAAGCTACATTGCTATTTTATTTATTTATTATTTATTTATTTTTGCATTTCTAGACTGCTCCGATTTCCCGGAAGCCTCTGGGTGGTTTACATGAAAGCCAAATAAATAATCCACAATTAAAATCAGTAAGCAGACCAATCAATGACATATAAATCAAACAAAAGCAAACAGAACCAGCAAGAGGCTAAAAAGCAAAAGAATAGCAAAAATACAATAAAGACAGGAGGGAATATGCTTTTTAAAATACCAAGTTTTTAGTACTTTTTAAAAGTCCATTAGGGGCTCGGCTTGGCGAATCTCACAAGGCAGTTTGTTCCATAGGGCCGGGCTGGCCACTGAGAAGGTCCAACTGTGGGTTGAAACTTTATGGGCCTCCTGTGGAGTGGCCACCCAGAGCGAGAGTGCCAGTGATGCTTTGGTGGACCAGGCCAACACATGCCTTTGGGAGATCCCCTCTGCCAGACACTCAGGTCCCAAGGCATCGAGGGTTTTGTAAACCAAACCAACCACCAACCACCAATCTGGCCGCCGCATTGCACCCACTGCAATCGCTGAACAAGGGTGAAAACGAAGCCCCATGTAGAGAGTGTTACAATAATCTAGCCTCAATATGACCAGTGCTTGCACAACTGTCTGCAGGGAGTCACCATCAAGGTACGGGTGAATCTGAGCAATAAGCCTAAATTGGTAAAAGGTTGACCTGAAAAGGGCTGCCACATGGAACTCCAGGGTCAGAGCCAGATCCAAGACAACACCCAGACTCCTCACTCTTTCAGTCAGCTGGAGGACAGACCCACCCAGACTGGGAAGAGGGCCACAGTATACACCCCCCATGGAAGAATGGAACCTCAGTCTTCTCGGGATTGAGCCTGAACCTGTTAGTCCTGGTTCACTCCAAAACCGCAGCCAGGCAGTGATCAAGGGTCTGGACAGCCTCCATTGCAGAGGTAGAAAAGGAGAAATAGAGCTGCATGTCATCAGCGTACTGATGACAGCAAGCACCATATCTCCGATGACCTCAGCCAACGGACTCATATACATGTTTAAAAGCATGGGGGAGTTTGCTGACCCCTGAGGCACTCCACAAGAGAGAGACCAGGGAGATGACACTTCCCCTCCCAGGCTTACTCGCTGAACATGGTCCCCGAGGAAGGAGTGGAGCCAGCCCCAGACAAGACCCCCAATCTGAACGTCAGAGAGCCTGCTCAGAACGATGCCCCATATCAAAGGCCATGGACAGATCGATGAAAACCAACAAGGTGGCACAACCCCTGTCAGCCCCCCTCAAGAGGTCATCATGCAATGCGACCAGGGCAGTCTCAGTCTCATGATGTGGCCTGAACCCGGATTGGAAGGGGTCCAGGAGACAGTCCTCCCCACTCTACCATCTTGCTCTGGAAGGGAACATTGGCAATTGGATGATAGTTTGACATATCATCTGCTGCCAAGCTAGGTTTCTTAAGAATGGGTCTGACCACAGTCTCCTTCAGCTGACTGGGAAACATCCCATCCCTGAAGGAGGCAGTGGCAATCAATGAAGCCCATTCTGGCATGCTCCCTTCGGTGACCTTGATAAGCCATGAATGGCAAGGGTCGAATGGAGAAGTCACCAGCCTGCAGTGGACAAGCGCCCTGGAGGCCTCAGCTGATGTCACAGGCCCAGACTCAACAAAATGAGGAGACTAAGGGGTCACAGCATCGGCCATGCTCAGGGGCAGATCAGTGCAACTGGAGTCCAGATTGGCACAGATGGCCTCTATTTAAGACTTCTAAAAGGCTGTGAATGGCACACTAGTGAAATCACTAGGAGGAGGCCCTGGTGGACCAGGATTGGTGAGGTCTTGAACCACCTGGAAAAACTCTGCCTGGTGGTTCGAGGCCCCACCAATTATCAGGGAGGCAAAAGATCATTTTGATTGCTCGAACAGAGCATCTGATCAATGCACAAACTGCAGCCCTATTAGATTATTTCTGATCATTCCTTCATATGCTCTCAAGTCTCCACCATTCTTGCTTCATTGCCCACAGCTGTGCCAAGAACCACGGCAAAGAGTGGGCTTAGCAATGGATGAGGCACTTGGGGTGGTCCAGTCAGCAGTCCTGGCAGCATCTGCATACCATTTCTTCACCAGGGAGTTGACTGGTTTGTCAGCCAGACCATCCAGAAAACCCCTAAAGGCCTCCAAGAATCAAACAGGGTCCAGAAGCACAGGGGGATCGGTCAAAATGGATGAGCCAGGCTCCCCGCAGGGTGGGGTGGCAAATGACATGGACAAGATCAGCAAGTTGTGGCCAGACCATGACACAGGCTGGGAATGCCCAACCCTCAGATTAAAGTCCATGGACATGGAGGAAAACACCAGGTCCAGGGTATGCCCAGCCCTATGAGTGGGACTTGGTGACATGTTGGGATAGATTCATAGAGGTCATTGACCCCATGAAATCCAGAGTCACTCCCGTTCAGGCCCAGCATGCATGTTTAAATCACCCACCACCAAAAGGCAGGGGGCCTCAACAGTGCCGCTGAGATGAAGTTGGAGAGCTCTGGTATGGACATTGCAGGGTTGCGGGGAGCACGGTACATGAGCACTATCCCAAACCTATACCGCTGGCCCACCAAAGGATGCAGGCATTCCAGCCCTGGACACACAAACACTACAGATTTGCTGACATAAAGGGATTCCCTATAAACAATGACCACCCCACCCCACCCCACCCTAATCCTCCAACCTGCCCAGGTGCTGGACATGAAACCCAGAGGGGCACAGCTGGGAGAGTGAAGCTTCCCTTCTGCACCCACCCTGGTCTTGGTAAGGAAAGCCATGTTGGCCCACTCATCCAAGATCAAATCATGGATGATGGGCATCTTATTATGGACCAACCTGGCATAAACCAACAGACAGGACAGGTTGGAGGCATTTTATTTATTTATTTATTTTTTTTGCATTTATATACCACTCCCATTTCCCAAAGGAACCCTGGGCAGCAGGGACGAAAAGCTACCTGGCATGTGGCAGTGAACCAGGGGATCAGAACGGGGGACAAGGCCCATAGCATACCTCCCACAACCTGACACCAGCAGAATAGGTGCCCCATCTAGCACCAGTGATCACGAGGAGACATCACAAGGGAAGGACAAAAACATAAAACAAAAAATACAACAGAAAATACAAGCAGATAAACCAGTCCCACCACACCCCCTTGAATAAACACAATACTATGAAGTCCCGCCCACAAAAATGGCAGGATATGAACTCAACACCCTACAAACAAAGCAGATAACTAAATAATAAAAGCAAAAAAATGAACAGACATGCAGCAGCAGGGGCTAGGAGAGCCCGAACATCAGACTCCAGCCAGATGAAGCAACCACAATGAGGAGCATAGAGTCAGTAGAGTGACTCCAGCCAGATGGAACAGCCTCAGCAGAAGCAAAGACTCAGCAGAGATGGTAGTGATATTAAACTACAGAGGGAGCCAATCCAGGTACCATTGCCATTGTCATCACCAGAGCAGAGAGCCTCCAGTCACCACAACAGGTGAAATACAGTCTGCAGCAGGGGGAGAGGAACATAATCCCCAATCAAAGGAGGGAGGACACAGGGCAGTAGATGACCAAAAACATAATGTCCAGATAAGAAATCCCCTGTTGCAAAGGTGAGCCAACCAGGAACACATTAGAGTGGCGGGAGGCATGGCACCCCCCCTCTAGTGACAGCCACTGCCACCAGCTGGTGAAAGAAGGGGCACCCACTCTTCATCGCCCTCATTGTCCTACAGGCACTGGACGGAGCATTCCAGGCCACCAGGCCAATGGGCGAAGCATGCCAATGCCAGATCAAAGAATCAAAGGGACTCATCTGCTGCTCCACCTCCCTCTCTTCACCACCTCGGCTGTGCACTGGAGTCACCAAGCTTGGAGCCCTGGTGAGGCAGGGAGCAAGTGATCCAGCCAGCCAGCTAGCTAGCAGGCAAGGAAGCATCCAAGCATGCCAGATGGCAAGCCTTCCATGCCCCCTCCCCCTCCAGCCCCAGCATCAGATGTTGGCGGCAGGAGCAGTAGGAGGAGTGTGTGTGCACATTATGCCAGAAAAATCAGGCACCCTTCCCACCAAGGCTGGGCTGGGGTGGGGTGGTCGTGGCTGGCAGTGGTGGCCAGGAGGAGCTGGCTCCTCCACTCCCCAAAGAGCAGAAAGTGGCAAAGTTGGAGGGAAAAGCCAGCAATCTGGTCAGCGGGCAGGTGAGCCTGAGGGCAAGAGGCTGGCAGCGGGAGAAGGACTCACTTGTAGCTGAGGGGACCCCCTCCACCACCTTTACTGCCACCACCACCCCTGGGGGCACAGGAGCAAGTAAGTGGGCTTCACGCTCCCCCTGTGTGTGTGTGTGTGTGTGCATGCACACGCGTGCGTGCGTGCATGTGCGTACATGCATGAGTTTGGGTTTGGGTGCATGCATGTGCATTGCAACTCTCTCCTCCCATCCCGGCCAGCACTGGGGGAAACGTGACACCTATGATTTACATGTAGGACAGAGATGAAACTAAAGAGGATATGATTAATTCTGGAATTAACTCAGATGATTCTGACTTGTAAAAAACTCCTGCAAACAACCAGAACAAGAAAGTGCAGCATGATGCTTAGGATACTTTGGCAAAGTATCACCGCAGCCAGTTCTGGTCAGGAAAAGATGAAGGACAAGTGGGCTATTAGTAAACTGACCTTTATAAAGTGGGATTAGCATGCTGGTGCAATTTGTCAAGGGGGGAAAAAGAAATTGATTCAGATTAAAAGGAAGGACCTGATCTTTATCTCTGTGAACCAGTCACTGGGGAAGAAGAGGGTTAAGCCTGATAAAGAACAAAGAATAATAAGCTGCTTCCCTCACACTTACTCCATCCCATATTTTCACTTCCCGTTGCCAGCTCTCAGGCACATCACTTGGTCATACGGCTTCCATATTCTATCTGCAGGTTTCTATGGTGATCAGCGTACAAATTGTCTGCCCAACCATGTGTGAAAGCAATCATCTGATTTAGACACACACACACACACACACACACACACACACACACACACACACACACACACACACACACACACACACACACACACACAGAGACACAGAGAGAGAGAGAGAGAGAGAGAGAGAGAGAGAGAGAGAGAGAGAGAGAAGCAGAGATAGAATTGTTCCCTCAACAAGACTATCAAACCACTGGGCTGAATGACACCAGTTGTGGAATTTAATTTCAAAGATAAAGAGAGAGGGTGGGTGCCGTTATCAAAAGCCATTTCTAAAAGGCAGGGTTAGTGGTAGGCTGTTCTGATCTCCCAAAGTAGGGCAAGCATAAAATCTACTGAGGGGATGGCACAATTCATGCCAGTATTATTGCCAGACACTGTCATATATCAACACATACATTCATATGTCACACATTATATATAACGCCAAGCTGCAATGTTGATGGGAACACACAGCAGTGAAACAGCAGGGGACCCAGGGAAAGACCTAATACTACCCGATACTTCAGTGATTCTGGGGCTAAGCAGTTCCAGGATTGCTCGATACCGGGATAAAATGGTGTCATCAAAGTAAGGCTCAGGGACAGAAGTTCATTGCTCCATTCTGCAGAGGTGAGCAGGTGAGCTGCCACAAGTGAAGCAAAGCTGATTTGCTATGTTATGTGCCATTAAATTCAAACTGACTTATAGCCACCTAGTAGGGGTTTCAAGATAAGTGAAATATTTAGAGTGTGGATTTATTAGTCCCCCCTTCTTGTCAGTTTCCATGGCCAAGGGGGGATTTTCACCCAGGTCCTTTGAGTCCTAATCCCTCACTCTCTCCACTACATCACACTGAGTAACCCTTGTGGCTTAGCAGAGTTTCAAGTAAGTATTATCATATCGCAAATGCTAAAGAAAATAGGGTGGACATCACACTATGATGTTCTTAGCATAACTTTAATAATATGCATGGTGAAAATTTAGTACAGTATTTCATTTATTTCAGATTCTTTGAGGAGTCGCTCTTTCATTTTCATTTTTTTCATATATAGTACCAGTCCATTAAAAGGAATGCCTCTTCAGATTAATTCATTTCAGTTTCCCATTCATGCTTCCTGACACTCCTAAAGAACCCTTAATACTACAGTAGGACCCCCGTATCCACTGATTCATTATCTACTGATTCAGTTATCCACGGTTGGCAGAGGAAAAAAATTAAATAATTCAGTAGCCACAAAGCAAGCCGTTGTCACAATCAGCAGTTGTAAAGCAAGCTATTGTCACAAATAGCATCTGTAAAGCAAGATACTGTCACAAACAGCAGCCATAAAGCAAGCTACTATATCAAAACAGCAGTCATAAAACAAGCTACTGTCAGGAAACAGCAGTTTGGGGGTGGGTGGGCAGATGTTCTCTCTTATCCACAGTTTTTATTATCCACGGGAAGTCCTGGAACCAACCCCCAGAGGATACCGGGTCCTATTGTACTCCCAAAAGCAGATGCTTGGCAGAAGAGAATCAACGTACTTGCAAGCAAGCAAAAGAATATGAGAAAAGAAAAATCATCCTTATTTAAAAATACAAAAACACATCTGTAACAAAACAGTATTTTTTCAAAATCAGTCAAACAGAACTACTCTTACACAGAAGGCAAAATAACAACATGCAAAGGTTATATGAATACCTAATTTCCTAAAAACCTAGAAAAGAAAGAAAGAAAGATAAAAAATAAAATCAAAGCCCTCACACAGCCCAAACTAGTAGAATTGGGGAAGATTTCTCCTCTTTTTTCAGCTTGGTGCCTTCTTTTCTTTGACTCCTCCAGGTAGCAGCAGCAAAAAGAAACCAAGGAAGGAGAGGGTGTGGAGAGGGTGTGTGGAATCCTTAAAGAAAGGTGGGAATTTTTTAAAAAAATTATATCAAGAAAGCATGTTGGCACAGACAGTTTATCTGGCCAAAACAAGAAAAAAGGCAAAAAAAAAAGGATCCAAGTAGGAGGTAGGCATGTTAAGAGCAAGATAGAGGGCACAAGGAGCTCAGCACACAGTGATGCATGCCAATGGGACAACTGAAGAAAAAAAATGAACACCTCTCACTGGGTTCCAGGGCATTCTACAGATTCTACAGGAGACTACAGGAGACTATAGAACTACTCAACACCTTCTTTTGCCTCTGTTTTCTCCAAAAAGGAAGAAAGACATCTGCTGGGACAAAGAGTAAATGAGGTAGGATGGGAATTGCAACATAGAATAGGTAGAGAACTAGTACAAGAACACCTGGAAATATTAAATGAATTTAAGTCTCCTGGACCAGAAGAATTACACCCAAGGATATTAAAAGAACTGGCAGAAGTAATTTCAGAACCATTGGCAATAATCTTTGCGAAGTCCTGGAGAACAGAAGTCCCCATCGATTGGAGGAGGGCTAATGTTGTCCCCATCTTCAAAAAGGGGAAAAAAGAGGACCCAAATAATTACCGCCCAGTCAGCTTGACTTCAATTCCTGGAATGATCCTAGAGCAGATTATTAAACAGTCAGTCTGCAATTATTTAACAAGCAATGCTGTCATTACAAGAAGTCAACACGGGTTTCTTAAAAACAAGTCATGCCAGACTAATTTGATCTCTTTCTTTGATAGAATTACAAGCCTGGTGGTTGAGGGGAATGCTGTGGATATTGCTTATCTGGACTTTAGTAAGGCCTTCGATAAGGTTCCCCATGGTATTCTTGCTAAGAAGTTAGTAGAAAGTGGGATAGATAGTGTAACTGTTAGGTGGATTTGTAATTGGTTGACTGATCGCACCCAAGGGGTGATCATAAATGTCCTCTCTTCAGCTTGGAGAGACGTGACCAGTGGGGTGCCCCAGGGTTCTGTTCTGGGTCCAGTGCTGTTCAATATCTTTATTAATGACTTGGAGGAAGGATTAGAGAGTATGCTAATTAAATTTGCGGATGATACCAAATTGGGAGGGGTTGCTAATTCCCTAGAGCAGTGGTCCCCAACCCCCGGGCCGCGGACCGGTGCCGGTCTGTGGACCGGTTGGCACCGGGCCGCCTGGAGAGGCCGGGGAGGCTCCTCCCCTTTTCCTCCGCTGCCCTCCTCCTCCTCCTCTTCTCTTCCGCGGGCAGCCGGAGGAGGAGTCGCCGCCACCGGGCACGGCGCACGGGCGGGGTGGTGGGGAGCCCGGGGCTCCTGGGCGGGTGGGCCCCGCTCCTCCTCCTGTCGGCGGCCGCGGCGGCCACAGCAGCCGCCCGGGTTCGGCCGCAACTCCACGGCCGGCGGCGGGGCGCCCCGCCGCCGCCCGCTGGCTTGGCAGTCCCGGTGGCGCCCTCGGGCCGGAGACGCCACCCCCACCGGCCTCCCTCCCCTCCTCCCTCCCGCCGCCCGCCCGAAGGCCACAGCCGGAGGCAAGCGGCGGCGCAGAGGTGCCCCACCGAGGCGGCCAGCGGCGGCGGCTGCGGGCGCCCCTGCTGCTGGCCGCGGAGCCACAGCCGAACCCGGGCGGCTGCCGTGGCGCGGCCGCGCCTCCGCGTCCCGCCTTGGTTGGGGCACCTCTGCGCGCCGCTCCTCCGGCCGCCGACAGGAGGAGGAAGCGGGGCCCGCCCGCCCACGAGCCCCGGCTCTCCCCAAGCGCACGCCCGACGCCCCAGCCAGCAAGCGCCGCCGCCGCCTCTGCTCTCGTGGCCCCCAAGGTACACACGCCAAGCCCCCCCCGCACCTCCTCCTCCCCCTCCTCCCTCCCCCATCCCCCGCCCCCACACCCTCCCCTGCCCCCCACACCCCCATCTCCCCCTCCCCACCCCCACCCCCGGGCCACGGGAAAATAATCAAACAAATGCCGGACCGTGGATACAAAAAGGTTGGGGAGCACTGCCCTAGAGGATAGGATGAAAATCCAAAAGGACCTTGACAGATCAGAGTGCTGGGCCAAAGTTAACCGAATGGATTTCACCAGAGGGAAATGTAGGGTGCTACATCTAGGTTAAAAGAATGAACTGCACAGATATAGGATGGGGGATACTTGGCTGGAGAATAGTACCTGTGAAAGGGATCTGGGAGTCTTGGTGGACCACAAATTGAACATGAGTCAGCAGTGTGATGCGGCGGCCAGGAAAGCCAATGCAATTCTTGGTTGCATCAACAGAACCATTCTGTTGATGCAAACAAGAATTGCATCAACAGAACCATAGTGTCTAGATCAAGGGAAGTGATAGTACCACTCTATTCTGTTCTGGTCAGACCACACCTGGAGTACTGTGTCCAGTGCTGTTTGCCTCAGCTTAAAAAGGATGTTGACAACCTCAAGCGGGTGCAGAGGAGGGCAACCAGGATGGTTGAGGGTCTGGAGGAAATGTCGTATGAGGAACGGCTTAGGGAAATGGGAATGTTTAGCCTCTCTAAAAGAAGGCTGAGGGGGGATATGATAGCTATGTTTAAATATTTGAAAGGATGTCATATTGAAGAGGGAACAGGTTTGTTTTCCATGGCTTCATCACCGTTTCCAAGCTGAATAGCCAGTGCTGTGCAAATCTATGGCTATGTGGCTAGAATGGTTACAAGGAAACACAGTTTTTTTAAAAAATTACCTCCCACTTTTTATGGTGGTACCTATTTATCTACTTGCATTTATATGCTTTCAAACGGCTAGGATAGCAGGAGCTGGGGTCAAAAGTGGGAGCTCACAGACAAAGGATACATAAATACTAAATAAACTTGAAACTTTCTTGTACCCCTCTTTCATTGATAGGATTAATTCAAGGGAGGGGGTTAAATATTGTGTGTGTTTCATTGAAACACAAAAGGCCTAGGGAGGAGCGCTATGAATCCCCATCTCCAAATTTAATTCCATTATAAGATTTTCCCTATCTCTATCCACGTGTGCTCCTGTTCCTCTGGGAGTAACACTATCATTAGACGTAATAGCAATGTAATAGCATTTGAACCATGGCACAGGATGAAATGATTAAATTCTCCCATCTCAAATCCCCACTCGTAACTATATGTTCCCCACCTCCAAACAAAAAGACTTGTGAAACACAATCATGCATGCCAGTTCTGTATTGCTTGGCTAAGTCTTTTATTCAAGTAGTTTTGGCTAATAGATAGCAGATCCTGGGTAGTGTAAAAGGGAAGTGCATTATTCCTCCTTTCATTGCTTTTGACTTCATTTATTGACATGGTGAGGAGAGATGCTTGTGTTATGTGCCAAAATAATTTGGTTGACTTTGAGTACTATACACCTAGAGCTGAATGGGGGGCAGGGGGCACCACTTGGAACTCTACTTTTTTGGATTACAAAAACTGTACCAGAATTAATCCTCCATACTGAACTGAGGATTCTGGGAGCTGTAGTTCAAATATGGAATGTTTCCAAGCTCTGGAAGAAGGATGATCTATTAGTTTTTTCGTCGGGTTTATTAAATGTATGCAGTCCTACTTCATGGGAGTTCCAGCCCTATGTCAAAGGGTTAGTGAAGCATTGAAAAACATTTTGTTTAAAGTCAGTTCATGAATACATTTCAATTAATACATCTAATTTTGGCATGGGATCTATACTATCTTTGAAGCCATGTGATAAAATAAATATAGCATCGAATAAACCTATGTGTTAATAGTAAATCCATTTTATCCATGTGCGCTTGTTATGATTTTCTTTTTCAAATAAAATATGGATTGCATGCATTAAAAAGCACTCAGGAATGGACACTGCTGAAACACTTTATCTGTAAGAAAATAAATTATTTATTGAGTGCAAAGAGACTGCTGTGGTCTTAGAATCTGTTGTTTAATATGCATCTAACACCAATCTTGGAAGCAAAAGTTTACTTTTTTGGAGTATGTATCCCAGAATCCCATGGCCAGCCTTGCATTTTCTAAACAGCGAAACATTTCAGTCTTTCAAGGAAAGAAGTCCAGTCACCATGACTCAACTTCCGGATGAACTCAACCGGATGACTGAGAACCTTCACAGACCATTGGGATCTAATTCAGGCTGTGAGCAGCAGTCTTGACAGTGTGCAGTACTACAGTTTAACCACCAGTCCACAGAGCTTGCTGCTAATCTGTTCCTTTCACATTTTACCAAGATCAGCACAAGTGATTTTCCATTTCAATCAACTTCAAACACATTAGGGTTGCCATCTTTTGAAACAGAAGGTACGCAAATAGAGCAACAATATATATATAGGCAAGTGGTCTGACTCACAGGTGGAGACAGTTGGCTCACATGTGTTCTCCTTATCCTCACTGTTTCTAGAGCTGTTTGTATACTGGTGCTTTCAAGCTTCTTTCTTCCTTCGCTCTTTGTGTCACGCTGCTCTTTCCTCACACAAGGAGAAAAGGGAACTCTCATGTGTGGTGCCAAGTGCGTACTTATCGCCGCACTTTGTGCTGCAATTGGTGCCGCAGATATTGCTTGAATACCGAGGTAAATAATAATTAAAAAGTGAATATGCAAGACTTATAAGGGCAAGCCTATTGTTACTGTTCTGAATAAGGGAAGATATGGCCATTATAAGGTTCCTCAACACTTCATAAGCATAAGAAGGGATGAGTGCAGGGTATTGGTAACTCGGAAGGTATCTACAAATTTAAGTTGCTCTAAAAAACTTGATAACAGGACCCCTGAAATGAAAATTTTGCTGATAAATGCTAGATCAGTGAATGGGAAGTCAACAGCCATTCAAGACAAGCTTTCCCTGAATGATGGGCTACCTACTATGTGACCTTTATGTTACTCTACCATAAATAGACATTGTGATTATATATTTTGTGATTGCATTGATACTATGTTTTCAATTGTTAGTTTCCCTCACTCATAACTTTTCATGGAATTTTCACTCACTGCTCCGTTCTCTTGTAGCTTTAATGTAATGTTGTCTTTTAATGCTGTAAGATGTCCCTCAATACCCTGCTCTTGATTACTTGAATATGTTTTAAGTGTTTTGGACTGTATATTGTTCCTCATTACTGGTCCTTTTCCAAGGAGAGAGCCTTGGGTCCTTTTCCAAGGAGAAAGGAGGAGTAAAAATACTCTAAAATAATAAAATAAAATAATGATGTGTGGGGTTTTTTTTCATAACAGCTGAGCAGATCAGCATATATAGAAGCCAGCTTTAAGGTTGTGTAACCACAATTAGAATTCCTTTTCCTCAACTGTCCTTGACTGGATATCCTGGAGTTTTCTATTCTTACCTCAGTATGAGTGTCTCACGTAGCTATACTTATATTCAACAGCCACCAACATAAGACTATCCTGCTGCTCTCTGCTAGCATAAATACATACAGCTAAATCCAATACTGACTTGAATAGGCCTATGGAATCAATGAGATTTACAAATAATGATTTACTCTTCAGCATTGATTTTATTTTCTCACAGTAGGGAGTTCTGGATAAAATCTAGGCACACCCAGAAGATAGAGCCTAAGACAATCTATTGATTTTAATTAGTTCAGAGACAGGAAACAGCTACTTTCAACATATCTCCAAGGCTGTTGCTGCAGTGCAACCAGAAAGACCCCCCTCAAGGCATGGAAAAGTTACTTTTTTGGATTACAGTTTCCAGAACTGCCTAGCTAGTATGGCCAAAAAGTACATTTTCCAATCTTTGGACCCAATTTTGAGCAGCTTTTGCCCACCATGCCTGACAGGGCACAGGGTTACTACTATTTCTTTAGAAAAACTGAAGATCATACAAATTGTGGGAAAGCTTGACAAAACATGACATTTCTTGTAGCAGATTAAGTGGGGGGTGTAGGACCCTACATAAAACATTTGTGAGAAGTAAGCTTCTCTGCTGTCAGATCACAGGGAAGTCATCAGTCAGTCTCTCTGTAGCTATGGAAGTCATAGCACAAACCAAAGGAAATTGGTTTTGTTTCCTTTTAGCCTTACTCATACATTCTAGCCTTTATAGAGCTCATGATAATTTTTTTTCTTCCCCTGTGCTCCTGCATGGGTCACATGAGTATGACTGAACACTCAGTACAGGCAGATGAAATAAATAGCCTTAGATAAAGTACTGGTAAACACCATTTCCAGTGGAGCACTCTCAATTTCTGTAGGACAGGTGTGTCCAAACTTCGGCCCTCCAGATGTTTTGGACCACAACTCCCACTGTCCTTTGTCATTGACAATCTAAGCTTAGAAATCTGGGAGTTGTGGTCCAAAACATCTGGAGGGCCAAAGTTTGGACATGCCTGCTGTAGGACCTGCATCTCAAGCTAGAGTGATAACATAGGTTACTTAACTGAGGACAGTCCTCCATTTGAACAGTGACTCACGCTGTCCAATTTAAAGATTAAAGACCCAAGATGAGACAGCAGAGGCTTTGAAAAGCATATTGGAATCAAGTACCAATCAGTGCTCAGTGCAAGTGAATGAAAACTTGGAAGGGGGTGGTAGCCTCACTGGCATGCAGTCAGATGGGCCAGAGTTTGTTTTCCTCCTCTTTGGGCCTTTTCAAACGACCCCTAAGATCCGCTGGTCCCTTAAATTCGGACCAGAGATCTTGGGGGTTCGTTTCTGTTCCTCCGTCCCCACCCCTCAGCACTTCCTGCTCCTGTCGGTGTGAGGGGGGGGGAGGGGAAAAAAAGGACAAAAGAAGCCTTTACTAACCTGCCGGTGCTGGTCGAACTTGCCACGAGCCCCGTTACTTCCTGGTTCCGTCTCAAGGAGCTCTTAAAGGGCGGGAGGCAAAAAAACAACAGACAGGCCAGGAGAGCCTGGCACTCTTATCCGCATCAAATTTTTTTCACCTGCAGAGAGCAGGTACATGAAAAGTGCGCTGGGTCACGCTAAAGTGGGCGGGGTCGCACTTAATTGTCTCCAAACTCCGGAGCTGGTGGGAAAACATTTCTAAGCTCCGGAGCTGGGAGCCATTTGCAGCGCAGCTTAGGGTCGTGTATAAACGCCCTTTGTTCTTCTCAATCTGTATTTAGATGGCTAATTTTAGGCCAGAGGTCAGTTCCTGCTTCATTTGCCCCCACCTCTCCTCGTTAGATAAATGGAGATGATGGTGACCTGATCAAACATGCATGCATGGACACAGCTTCAGCTTCTGTAATGAAGTTTAGCCATCCCTTCTGCCCCTGCCCCACACTATCCTTAAACGAATCTCCTAGTTAATAAACAGGAAATTTCCTTTTGACTTGTTACCACTCTCCAGGCTGGTCATTTGTGTCCAGATAATCAGTACCATTCAGTATGAGGCCACTAGTTATTGACCAATAGTCCCTTTCTCTATAGAATTGAGGAAAGGCTATTGATTCTACCTCCCAAACTGACACTTGATCCTAATACACGGAAACTGACTCTGGAAGGTTGCATTTTGCTCTGCATTGGAACTCTCACTACAGGTCCTGTGCTTCATCATCTATCCAAGATAATGTTTACATATTTTTACATATTTTTATTCACCACTGTCATCCCAGCCTGTCCACTACCCAGTCTGCTGAGAAGCAATAAGACTGAAAAGGTCACTTTTTTTAAGGGGAGGGGGACATTTTAGTGGTCCAATAAGACCATTAAATTTTAGTGGTCCAATTTTAGTTATCCAGTAAGACACACTACTCCGGTTTTGTATTCAAATTGTAGTAATTCCTAATAATGTTGCAAAGCTAGGGCGCTTTACTTATAGAGCACATTTTCTGCATACACAATGACACATTTTTCAGGTAGGAGTTGGAATCTTACTTGAAAACCTGGACAACTGCTGCTAGTCACCATTGACGATGTTGACCAAGATGGACCAATTCTCTGACTTGGCATTAATTGCTTCCTGCACGTCTCTGGAGCTGATACAGTTCCCTACATAAGAATGCTGTAACCTGAATATTTGAATCCCAATAAACCATCCCAGAGAAGGGCCAGCTGAGATAACCAAAAACATGCTGAGTCATGGGCCCTGCCACCTGTATGGCCTGTGGCACAATCCAGCCCACCATCAGAAGAAGGTACTGGTAAATCACTAAGTACTTTATGCCTAGAAAACTCTGGGACTTTGGCCATAAATTGGAAATGCCTTGATGGTGCATTTAACTAATATACCTATCTTTACTCATACTTAAAAAGGTTCCCCCCGCACAAGCGTGCTAGTCGTGTCCAACTCTAGTGGCGGTGCTCATCTCCGTATTCCGTATTCATGCTGAAGACCCAGTGTTGTGCAAGTCCATGGCCATGTGGCCAGCATGGCTGCAAGGAAACACTGTTTTAACTTCCCACTTCTTTTTTACGGTGCTACCCTTATCTACTTGCATTTACATGCTTTTGAACTGCTAAGTTGGCAGGAGCTGGGGTTATCAGTGGAACCTTGCTCCGCTGAGGGACACCTGGGATTCAAACTGCAGCCGACAGTTTTCGGAGTCTTAGTCCACTGAACCACCGTGCCACATACATAGGCAGATGTGAAAGTGGCAATCCAATTCAAAGGATATATGCTAGCCTTTTTTTCTATTCTGCTTTGGCAGTCTAACACACTGTGCCATGCCCCGTACTCTGGTACAATGGGAGTAGAGGTGGGCTTAACTTCTGCCGCCCACCGTTGGTTTAAATGACACCCCCACACACACACACCCATTACAAATGCAACATGGGATGGAACTGTACCTTGACCAGCCATAAGCAAACAAGTCAAGAAAGCCTAGAGAAGTGCTGTGCATGACAGGTCGGCCAGCATTTCCTCCCACGATGGCTACAGATCTACTGAGGGAGACTGGTAGATAGGAGAGCATTGTTAAAACGCAAATCAGAAACTGGCTGCAGAAATGAAGCTATTGTTCCCCTTCACCGGTGACTAATGGGAAATCCAGGATGGCCAGGAGAATTTCCTGCACAGGAAGGCAGGCAAAGCAGGCCTTTCTTTTCTTTTCATTTCTTTCAAGAATGCTTTCTGTCAGATATATTTTGTTAAAGGCTAAAAAAGAGTGGGTGGGGAACAGATTTCTGAATAATCTCTTCAGCTACTAGGTTTTAAAATATATGGAATCGAATGACTGGAACCAACAGGAGTTTCACAATGGACACATGTATCTTCTAAGAGCGCTATCTCATGAGGGGGAAGATGCGGTGAATGTGAAACTTCGGCTTTTGTCCTTACCTGGTCACGTGACTGAAGATGTGTGTTTGGAGTTCCCACGTAACTTGATTCGCTAGATGAACTTTTTGTTTTAAAAAAGCACTGACAGCCCGAAGGCCAGCTGGTCAGCACTGGGGGTAAATTTTTTTTTAAAAAGAAAGCACCAACCAGCCCTAAGGTCAGCTGATACGTGCTAGGGAAAATAAAATAAAATAAAATAAAATAAAATAAAATAAAATAAAATAAATAAGCACCAATGGCCAGTTGATTGGCGCTGGGGGAAAATAAATATTTTTTTTTAAAAAGCCCCGAAGGCCAGCTGATTGGCAATGGGAAGATAAAAATAAAAAATAAAAAGTGCCCACTAGCCCCAGGGCCCGCTGGTGGGCGCTAAGGAAAAATGTAAAAATTAAAAAAAAAATTAAAAGCACCGACCAGCCCCAGGGCCAGCTAGTTGGCACTGGGGGGGGGGCTGAAAACCCAGGTCATATTCACCCCCACAGACTTCTGGCTCCAGAAAAATGTGCATTTTTAAGTGGAGCAAAAAATACCCAACATCTCAGGTGGGTCTTGGAAAGCTCGCTAGAACCCGCTAACAGGGGCATTACCATTTTTTTAAAGCCCAATGACCGTGGGGGACAAGAATTTTGGAAACAGCTTATCTTTAAGTTAGATCAGGATTTTAAAGGACGTGTGATATAGCCATAAATGGTTCAACATATATGTCAGAACTGAGCTTTCTATGGGGCAGAGTGAGGCAGCCACCTGAGGGAACAAATGTGGTGAAGTATGGAACCAATACAGCCATGTTGGCCATATGACAACCCCTCACAATATGCCCTGTTGCCCTCAGGCACAGTGGAACATGCTGTCTTGTCACCAGTGTTCTACTGGCAGTGTGGTACTCTTAGGTCCATGGAATGGAGGAACTGTGCCATTTTCCCCCTTGCCTCAGGTGGCAAAATTTCAGCCCATTCCTTAGCTGTTACTTAACATTTTGGAATAGGTCATGGATTAAACAAAGAAAGAATCTGAACCATTTCTGCCATGTTCATAGATCATTTCAGATTTATTTTGTGAATCCATGCTAAAGGCCAACTATGCTGAACCAAACCTTGTACCAGATGAATTGTGATATGCTATCCTCAGGACAGCCATCTGGCAGATTCAAAACCTAGTACATGAACTTGCTCATTAAAATACAAATGAATGCACGGAGACAGCTAATCAGAATAACATGTGCTGCCTCTTTTCCCAGCCTCTACATGTTCAGAAGTACAATTAGCACAGAGCGTGCACCCATTCAGGCATACACACACACACACACACACGTACCTGAATGGGCATAGGCACATTCAGAGCACCTTCAATCAACTTCATCCAGTCTGCATTTCAGAACAAACTGATCTGATCCACATCTCCCAAGCTAGTATGTAGATTAGGGCACAATTATCCGAAGCATTTCACACTTCACCAAATGTTACAGTGGAATTTTAAGCTCAGCAAACATACCAACATGCAAATAAATGCTTATTTGAGGATTAACCACATTTAAAAAGGCATCTATTTAGAGATAAAATGCATTTCTAAGAGTGTATTACTTTCAGCAAATTCATCTAATTGTGCACATTTTTCGGTGAATCTGTACTAAAAGAGTACATGTGCGTATCCATGTGTTTACCACAGCTTTGAAATCAACTTGACATGCATATTAAGGAGATCCCATGGGTATTCAATCAAGGATGATTTTGTTGCAAAATGGATTAAAATATTTCAATGAATTAGAATCCCTACAGTCCCCTGTAGTACTCACTGGTTGAGTTACTTAGGTGGCAGGCATTAGGGCTCTTCAGGAGTAAGAAGTCTTGTCAGTAGGAGAGGTGTCTACAAAAATAAGGAGCTCTAATTTGTACTAAGGGGGCACTGGAGGTGTGTGCTTCAGGGTTGTTTCATGTGAAAATGAGTTAATTTATTTTAATTAATTAATTAATTAATTAATTAATTAATTAATTAATTAATTAATTAATTAACAGGCCAAAGGCCCATCTCATCCATTAATAAGATGTGTCCGGAAGCGCACAAGACTTAGAGTACTACATGTAGTAGATAAGCGGGATATAAATACAAGAATAAATAAATAAATAAATAAATAAATAAATAAATAATATCTGTCTCCTGAACATCTGGCCAAAAGCCTGCCCATCTCCATCATGGTTGGTAACCTGTGATGGACTTTTCCTCCAGGAATCTGTCCAATCCCCTTTTGAAGGCATCCAGGCCAGATGCCTGCTCCTTCAGATTAATTAATCTGTGGGTAACCTGTAGTACTATAATTCTCCCAGGAGAAAGAAGCTTGTTCAAAAATAAGAGGTTATTCAAAAGCAGCAGGCCATGATTTTTAGGTCAGGTCAATTTTAAGTGGGTCTGGAACCAGTCTATTTAAACATTCTCTTCTGGGCTGCTGGAGTTATTTTAAATATAGTTCCCTCTTTTGAATAAATAAATAAATAAATTTAAATAAATAAATAAATAAATAAATAAATTAAAAGTGATTGGCCAGAAGAGAATCCCCCATGTTGCATTGGCATGCTGGCATCACCTACACCCTCCCCACCCCAGCCAGGGGACAATGCCATCAGAAGCACTGACTTCTCTAGAAGGAGGAGGAGGAGGAGGAGGAGGAGGAGGAGGAGGAGGAGGAGGAAGCAAGGACAGCACTTGCAGCCCTCAGGGTTTAAGCTCCACCAGAAAGTACTTGGCTTCCACCTCCTGCATGGCGTCTTAGCAGAGAAGGCAAATGAGGCTTCTTCTCATCTTGTTCACTTGGCTACCATGTCTATGTGGCATGAGTCAAAGTCCATTCATTACCGCCGACAAAGTGAGCAAATGCCAAGGCAAGAAAAGAGTTCCCAGCTGTGTTGTCTCCTTCTGCCCTGCAGAACTTAGAAATGCAATGTAAGCCATTAATAGTAATAATCGTAGAACTTTTGGAAGGCATCATCAGGCCAGATGCCTGAACCTGGAGCTCTTCTGCCTCACTGAGCTTAATTAATCTGTGAACAAGACTGGGTTTAAATCCTCTTCCTCCAGCTACTATTTCAAAGATCCGCTTCTCCCAGGAGAAAGACCCCTCAGCACTTCCTGCTCCTGTCAAAAAAAAAGGACAAAAGAAGCCTAAGAGGTTATTCAAAAAGAGGCAAAAAAACCAGACAAGCGACCCGGCACTCTTATCCGCATCAAATTTTTTTCACCTCCAGAGAGCAGGTACATGAAAAATGCGCTGGGTCGTGCTAAAGTGGGCGGGGTCGCACTTAATTGTCTGCAAACTCCGGAGCTGGTGGGGAAACATTTCTAAGCTCCGGAGCTGGGAGCCATTTGCAGCGCAGCTTAGGGGTCATGTATAAACGCCCTTAGCAAAATGGGAGGTTTTCCTGCAGAAGATTGCTCAGGTCTCTGGATCTCTTCAGCTCAGTACTGCTTCCAGACAGAGATCTTTCTGATCACTACCCAGGGATGGTAGCAAGGGAACAGCATGCAAACTATGTCGCTGTATCACAGCACTAGAGCTCTAATGCCAGTTTGAAATGTTTGCATTTCCACAAGCCTGGTGATGTTCAGGGAATTCCATTCCCTGAATCTCTTGCATACTTAATGCTTGTCTCTCCTGCTCACGTGCACTCTGTTGAAACACTGTTATCAAGACCCTCTCATAATCTTAGTCAGACGGTACACATTTCCTTTGTACTCCCTGATCAAATAGGAGAGTGATTTAATATGCATAAAATATTTCAAATGTAGGCAGCGTGCCAAAGGAAGAACCACCAAACAAACAAAAAATCCTTGAGTGTTGTATACTTTCAGCATAAAGTTTCTTTTATGTCAGGTATTTCATGAGATGGTGCATTACAGAACCATATGGAGCAAACTTTGCATTGGAAATTGAAACAAATTAGCAGAATCCTCCTAAGACCTCCGTAAAGTTTGTTTGTCAAACTGAGCTCCACCTTTGGGGCTTACTGATTACACGCATTTCTGTGGTTTTATTAAAAAGGAAAAAAGAGAGAGGAAGCAGTAAATAAAGAAAAGAGCAATTAAGTGTGGGGAATTAAATTACGCCGAGCCCCAGCGAGGGCTCAGATGCCTCTATGAGGTGGCTAAAAAGAGTGGTGCCACTGTAACATGAAACAACCTGGAAATCAAATTTAGCAGGTCTGTAATTCTCAAATATATAACAAGCCCCACCTCCAAACCAATTAATTTTAATATTTTCATCATTCAAACCATGACTGAATGAGCATTATCTGTATTTTCTGTGTCAGCGGAATCTCCACAAATAAGCAGCCAAGATCTGCCATTTTGCTCCTGGAACTCTTTTACAGTATACTCTTTATCAATGTATATGCACATAGAATGATTCTACTTCCACCCTTTAGGAACCAAGCCGTTTATGATGTCTGAAACAGATGCATGCAAGAAAGAATCCTGTTAAATGAAGACACTATGTTGATCTGTGGCCAGCTCTTCTTCCATCTTTCTTTCTCACCTGCAATTGGATGTTCATTCCTGTTTCCATTTCAGAGTTTGAAAAAAAATTACCTTTGGGGGCTAATTCTATTTCTGCCACCTTCTGCATTCTGCATCGTGCAATCAACACTAGCTGAGGACTTTGGATATTACTGCGTATGCTACACGCATGTATACACCCATTATCTCCCATTATGAGATGGCTTTGGTGCTAAGATCATCAGGAGAGGCCTTTCTCACAGTCCCACCACTTTTACAGGTGCATCTGATGGGGCCACAGGAGACGGCCTTATCTGTTGCTGCTTCTGGGCTTCCACAGGAGGCCAGACATGTCCCATCTTTGCTGTCCTTCCACAAGCAGGCAAAGACCTTTCTCTTTGGGCAACCCTTCCCTCAGTAATGAGCTACCTGTTATGTGATTTTTAAATTGGTTGTTATTCATTTTTATTTATTGCTGTATTGACTGGATTTTAATACTACTTGTGTTTTCCATTTTGGGGGATGTGTGCTTTCCATTTCTCAGAGTGGCATTTTTCTGTATTTGTTTACTTATTGTTCTTAGCTTTAATGGTGCCTTTTTAATGATGCAAGATGATTTTTCATACTCATTGTTCTTAACTTTGAACACTGTATTTCACATTGCTAACAATCATTGTATACTCATTGTCTTCAATTTTACATATTGTCCTTCAGTGTTGTAAGACACCTTGTGTCTATTTCGAGGGAAAAGATGGGGTAAAAATAAATAAATATCATTCTTGTTTGTTAATTACATTGTTTGAATTTAGTGTGGTTACATCATTACAAAAATGTAAGAAGCTGTAGATAATATTTCTAGCTTGTTACTGCCAAGCTCGTGTGTGTGTGGGGGGGACCTGATATCTGAATCTCTAGCACTATAATACCCCCAAATGGCTTTTGATCATGAGCCAGTGATTTTGTATTCAGCTGTCAATTCCATGTGATTACTTAACTCTTCTCCTGAGACACAAATGGACAGCCTGATGATTTGGGAACTCAACTGTGCACCAGTTTCTTATTAAAGTGGGAGGGCTGCCTTTAATGTTGTGCTTTCACATACATTAAACTTGGGGCAGCTTTCTCTGGGTTTATTTTGGTTTTTCCTTTTTCTTTTACAAACTTTCTACATATTGTCCTGCTTGTGTTAGAAATCAGCTTTTTCAAGTCCTGAGCTGTGGCAGTTTTACTGCCTTTTTCATAAAACCCCTCCAGGAAACCATTCACAAGATATCTTTTTGGCAGACTTTGACTCATCACCATCTCTGTGAACTCAAAAAAATCAACAAAGCCAGGAATACCTGCCCTTGTGGTTTTAATGTTTCTGTCTGCACTTTTTAAAAGGCTTTGTGCATGCCAACTCAGTAAGAAAGGGAAACAGTAGCACAGGTATAAGGCTGAAAACAGTGTGGCTCCCACACACATTGTACAGGGGTTATTAACATCACTGTTCCCATCATTTCAAGCAACACAGAGATGGTGGAGGACTATGGCAACAGCAACAACAGCATCTGCTTCCTCTCCACAGTACAGGCATTTTGTAAAAAGCCATGCCTCTCATAATGCCATGACTCCAAGTGCTGGAGCTTTATTTGCAGTCTGCGTGACTTGGGAAGGATTTTTCTGGGCTTGGGTGATGGTCTACCTAGCACTAGGGTGGATTTTCTGGGGAAACATGTAACTGTTCTTCTCTGAGGATGTCTGCATTTCTGTTAGAGAGAATATTGTGGACCGTGTTATGGGAGCACAGTAGGTTTCCTAAAAGGTGGCAGACAAATGGTCCCTAATCTGCATGTGCATTATTCAAATACAGAGCAGACTGGGTTGCTTCCACACACCCCTGGTGTGAATCTTAACAGCTGCACAGCTAAGCTCCAAGATCAGAGGCAGAAAGAGGAGAATACCAGTGAAGGCAAAATTGTGTCTGGTTTAGAGTAATTATGGTTAAGGTTACACCCTTCTGCCTGTGGATTCTCACACTTTGATGGAGATTACTGGGATAGGCAGCCCTTTGCTCTGATATAGCGAGGTTCTTCTTAAAAGCTTATGATTAGCAACAAAATGAAGAATATCGTAGTAATTTCCCCAATGCCAGTTTCTATTAATGGCCTTTAGGGAAATTACTGATTTCCTTTCATTTTCATCCTTTTAAATTTTTATATCAAATAACTGCTTCAGGCATGATCTAAACATGAGAATGACACACTCCTTAGATGTTCTCCTGGACGTAACTTGAACTGTTTTACTGCAGAAGCTTCCATATGACAAGAAGAATGCTTGGAATGTTTCAGAATGAATGGACTATCTGTACAGGGCCCAATGATAGTGCAGTCTTCTGAGTGTTGTGCCTCATACCATGGAGAATATCCACATCCTCCAATCTCCAACTCCATTTTTATGAGTAGGGCATCTTTGTAATTTCGCTGTCACACAGGAGCTGGTGATGGATAAACTAACACGCACATGATTTTGGGATCACTTTAAATAGGCCTCCACAACAGAGGACCATTAAAAAGCCATTATTTTATAATGAGAAATAAAGATGCCCCCAGCTGTCGACTGAAATATATGATCTCTGCCCAATAAACTGGGCAAAAATCATGGGTTGCAGAGACAGACTGTGTAGTACTACCGCAACAACATTGGGAGTTTTAGTAAGATACCTCTGGGCCATCCAAGTTTGGTATAACCTCTTGTTCATGATTTCTCTGAAGACAGATGAGGAATTGTGCTCTCAAATCTAGGTTCTGTCTAACTACTGTCCAAACTTTTAATATATTCCAATATATTAAATATATACCATTTTGATAATGCATTCCACATCACATGTCACACTTGCATAAGTCATAAAGTAAAGAAAGCTTGCCTGCTTGACTACCTGTCACAGATGTTTCTAATCTATTTGTTTTCCACTTCCACTCATGAATTCAGCCTCCTGTGACTGAATCATCATCTCAGTTCCATTCTCCATCTTCTCATTCTCCCCCAAGAGTTGTTTGATGACGTGGTAAGAGAAGCATACCTTTTTCAGTGTTGGAACTGCATGTTAATCAAAGATGGAAAGGTTGTCCAAGTGCTCATAAAAGCGCTTTAAAGTCTTATTTCTGCATTCTTGCATAACATACCCTGGAGCACTCCTCCCACAATTTACTCATATAATTGTAAAGTTAGAAAGGGGTCACTGAATACAACCTCCATCATCCTTCTGAGAAACCCCAACCTATTTTTGAACAGTTTGCAATTTTCATCTGTGACCTAAGGACCACTCAATTTCTGTGCCTCTTTAGACTTCTGTTCATCATCATAGAGGGAAAACCACCTTTGAAACCAGAGGGGCTATCCAAGTGGCACAGCAGGTGGCCAAATGCTGATAGGGAAGGGACACCGACCATCGGACTGAGCCCAAAAACTCTTGACACCAAGAATCGTCATCACAAGTTCAGGACTGAAATCCTAAATTCGCTACAGCTGCAAAGAGTTGCAGCACAAAATGCAGCAAGGGGTGGATGCTTTGTCTTCCCCTCCTCTCCTAATAAATCCTCATCCCTAGAAGTAGGCAACCTTCTGCTGAATCGGACAGAATTACCTTCATTCAACGTGGAGGAGCTCCTTGCACAGCATTACGTTCCACCCACCTCACCTGTAGGTAAGGCAGAGAAACCTGCCTTTATTTATGCCAAATATATCCTTGCCATCCCCTTCCAAACTGATCTCCGTGTTCATGTTCTAGCAAACAAAGACATTTCTCTCCAGGCAGGCTTTTCCATAGCAACTGACTGTCTTGGAGACAATACACAGGAAAGTTTACATTTTGATACTTGTGATTATTTTTTTCATAATGTTTTTTGGCTGACATTTTAAAAGAAGTTACTTTGGGCCTTTTTACACGACCCCTAAGATCCGCTGGCCACTTAAATTCGGACCAGAGATCTTAGGGGTTCGTCGCTCTTCCTCTGTCCCCACCCCCCTCCGCACTTCCTGGTTGCTGGCTGCGTGAGGGAAGGAGAAAAAAAGAAAGAAAAGAATGCCGGCTTACCTCCGTTCTGTTCCCGGCAGCATTCAGATCTCTTAAAGGGGCGGGGTGCAAAAAAAGAACAAACAGAAGCCAGGAGAGCCCCGCACTCACTATCCTTACACCGGATCAAATATTTTTCACATCCAAAAAGCAGGTACCTGAAAGCTGTGCTGGGACGCGCTAAAGTGGGCGGGGTTGCACTTAATTGTCTGCAAAGTCCGGAGCTGGTGGGTAAACATTTTTAATCTCCGGAGCTGGGAGCCATTTGCCCCGGAGTTTAGGGGTCCTGTATAAACGCTCTAAATTTCTTTAATATTTGAGCAATCTCTGATTTTTAGATTTTAACGTCATGTTTTTAATGATATAAGCTGCCTTGGGTACTTAAAAAAACAAGGTGGGACAAAGATATTTTAAATAAATAAATAAACATTCTCCCCAGATAAAAAGGCACATGATGCACTTTCTTAGGAAGCCTGTACCTTTAAACCAATATTTATATTTATATCTCCTGGCAAGGATTCTCATTTGATAAAGAAACAAACTGCAAAAAAAGCAATAACTCATATGAGATGGGTTGTTCTCCTGGAGTCTCCTCTACCACAATTAAAACAAAACAACTGCAAAGCACCTCCCCTCGTAGGCAAAGCTAGGCAGTAAAAATAAATCTTGAAGGCTTCTTGCTATCAGTGAGAGAAAAACAGTATTAAGGCTGAGTTCCTACACATGATTACTCAGGGTAACGCATATTGGACTCAGCAGGTCTTACTTCTGACTAGAATTCAATCAACTTGACTTGCTTTCTATTGCCTGTACTCAGTACATCAGAACATGGATGTTTTTCTTGACTTGCTTTCTATTCTCAAAATTTTAAACTTCCAGAAAACCTGTATCCTACCGGAAAGTATATTATATGGTCAACCATAAGGAGTGAAATGCACTTTGATAATTGTTTCCACAAATATCACAATTACACCTTTCTAATTCATTAGACACCATGTGAAATTATTCTTGTTCACGAAGAAGCTAGTCTGAACTCAGCTGAATTTATTCCCCAATATGCATGCATCCAACTGTGGGTTTAAACCTGAATGGAGTGTGAGGTGTTACCCAGATTATCTGGCATTGAATTTCAATCCAGATGAATGAACAAAGAATTCTACAGAGCCTAGATTACAGCATGAAGCCTTGCTTTCCTTTTCAATGCTCTTGAGTTCAATGTCATGCAAATCCCATCCATCTTTGCAACAGACCCCAATTGAACCATAAAAACAAAAGGGTCAACTTGGAAAGAAATTTTAAAAATTCTGATTATGGAAAAAGAGAAATCCATTTTTCCAGACAATAAAATTTAACAACACTATGGATACATTCAGATATTTTCCAAACAAAGGTCCTACATTCTTGCTTCTCCACTATGTCAGAGCTTGAAAATTAAGATGTCATATTAATTCTGAATTATTTTAATTGCTGAGATTTTGAAAACCAGCATTTTATTCTACTCCCAACTTATTTTTCCCAACGTCATTAAACTATTCTTGTATTCTCTGTAATTGTCACCACTGTTCTTGTATACAGGATGACAGCATTCAGTTAATGCTGATTAATAGGCAATGGCACAGGCTGTCCTTCTCGAAGATACTTTAAAATGTTGTATATTTACACGGTCTGGATTGATAGAAATACTGTAAAACCTAAAATGCCAAGCCAATGCAACAAGCTTGCACTCTCCATTTTGCGAGATTATTCTGTTGCTGATTCTAATACTGCAATGTCTGCTCCAGATAAATTTGGGGCTATTAAGCTTCTTTCCTAGTTATCTCCTGGGGAAGCTTTGCAATGCCCAGCCTGATGAAAGAAAGTTCCTGCAGGACTCAAAAGCTCACCTGCTTTTAATGCTTGAATATTCAAATAATCTTCATTTCTGGTATCTATGCAGTTGAGGGGGGGGGGAGAACATGTCCAAACATACTGGAATATTTTTTCTTTATATTGACTGAACATGATCTAAATACAATGCAACACTAGCATGCATCAAGGAACTTCTTTGGAAGTCATCTAACTGGAACCTTTCGCAGTTTGAGATTCCAGAGGTTTCAGGAGTGCTCAAAGAGCTACTAAACACTTCTCCCAGCAGACATTCAGTGCTGGATATAGACCTCTTTTTTGTAAAAGCTGATGCGTATTTCACAAAAGCTGTCGCTTAAAATGTGTTAAATCGCCACAAGACTTGAGTGTTTTTGCTGGAACAGATTTAATACAGTATTCCTCCCAAATACAGTCTTGTGATGTCAATGACATGGGATTAGAGCATGGGATTAGAACTCAGGAGCCAATTCTGCCAGCTACTAAACCTTGCCAGAAAACTGTGGCCTTCACAGCGTTAGCCACATAAATGACAGAGGTTCAGAGAGGCCATGCTGCGAATAGACAAAAGGCCATTAGGCAGATAGATAAAACATCTGGACTTGAGGCATACTTTTGGTTGATAGGCTTAGTGTAAATACACACAGATCAAGTCATAGAAAGTACAATCAACAACGTCTGCCAAAACCTCTAAAAACGTATTTTGTATATATCTAGGGACAGTTGGTAGACATAATCAAGGACTCTAAGTAGCCCTGAAGTAGAAATTGCTTTATGCCTGCAGTGGCTTCGAGGTCACGGGACAGATGGTGGGTGATATGAACTTAATGGGGTGCCTCACCTTCACCTCCTATATCAAAAAAAGAGAACAAGAAATCCTAAGACACTTGTGGCTTCTTCCTTGTTTTTTTGCAAATGGTGTGAGTGGTGTGCCCTAAGTTGAGAAGTCCACAGCCCTGAAAAGCAATTCCAGTCCTGGCAGGAAGAGAAAGCAGTACTCCTTCTACACCACCATGGTGTGGGGCAGGTTCTAGCACAAGAGAAACCACTGGCCTCTGCCCCATCAGATCTCAACCCATTCCTACTTTCTCTCTCATTATGTCATCAATCCCACTTAAATGACTGCAGGCAGGCTCAGGGACAGGATGCCTCCTGCTTACTCTTCAATGGACTTGTCACTGACCCAGAGAAATAAAGATGTCCCAAACTTAAAAAGGCAACCAGAACTGTCTTAAAACTCTTCCCCCCCCCTTGTTCAGTCTGATAACTTGTGTTCTATAGCTGATGGGCTAAGGCATGGCAGTCATATAGCCTTATACCACAAAATATGCCTCTTACACATTTTCTACTTGCTGCTAACAACTCAGTTGGGTGTACTGCTGTTTCTTTCCCTCTTTGCACATGCATATACCCTCAACTTTAATTGTTGGTTCCAAAGGGACTGAAATAAACTGTTGATGATGGAATAGTCTAATAGCAAATTTACCACAGGTTACAGCCACATAAAACTATTACATACAATCTATATTTTCTGCTCATATTTCTAATGTGCATTGCATTATTGGTTTATACAGCAATGTTCTCGGGCACCATGGGCTAATTAAACCAGAAGCAATATTTTCCAATGATTTCCTTGTCATGTACCTTCTCTATTAAGAAATTAAGCAGGCAGCAAATAAAAATTTCCACCAATAAAACAACTGACCATGCTGTTTAAAATTGACCTTCCCCACACCACACAGATTTTAAGTGTTCAAAATACTTTTCATGCATTCCCTCACCATAATCCTTCCTTATATCAATACTATGAAGTCAATAGTATTGGCAATATTATTATTATTCCACACACCCCAAACAACGTTGCAGAAAGACAGATAGAAAAAGATGAAGTAGCTTGACTAAGGTTCCTGGGTGTGTTCATGGCAGAAATAACAGATTTCCAGATTCACAACTAAACCAGTATTCAACCTAATATTTATATACTGATGCCTAACTGCCTTCTCTATGGGAATCCACTACAGGTATTTCTATTAAACTGAAAGAGGAAAAAGTGCAATGCTGGACAGAATGATGGGAACGGCAATAAAATTTAGATGACAATATGAAAATTACTTTTATTTATTTAAGTATATAGTTACAGCTCTAGTTCAAATGCCCCAAAATAATCAGTTGTTACTACATATTACAGTTCTAAAAGTGTACCTTTCCATTTTTCAGTTTCTCAAAAATAAGCAACTGCTGGCTGGATAGCTCAGTGGTTATCTACTGAGCTATCCAGTGTTGCTTCATGAGTAGCCATGAACAATACCAAAACACTGGTTTTCCCATTTGTAGAATCCCTAATTGTAAAGTATCACGATCTCAGAAACTTTCTTGGAGGTGTAAACAGTTATCTTGAATACCTTGAAAACCAACAGTGAGGAGTCTGGAAGTTGAGTCATGGCTACTAGACTTCTTTTTTCTTCAGAGAGTGAAACGTTTCACTGCTCATCCAAACAGCCTCATCAGTCTGAATACAGCTAGTGCGAGTCCTCCACCTTATAATCAGCTTTGACCTCTTGTCACCCTGGTCGTAAATAGGCTCATAAGATATACAATGGCCTGAATAGGCTTGTTAGGTAGACAAACAGTATCCACAGCCTTAAAGTGAACAATGGCCTAAGGTGCTGAAACCTATAAAATATGGGTCCAGAAGCCATGACTCAACTTCCAGATAAACTCACCTGGGTGACAGAATCTTCACAGCCATCAGTGAGGAGAATTTGAGAAAATTCAACATCAGTGATCTTGCATCCTAAAGTGAAAAACCCCAGTTGGATTGTAAATGGTACACATATATGTAACTGTGTCTTGCTGAGACTTAAGAACAAGGGGAAAAAAATCCCTCCTACCCAGGAATGCAAAGATATTCACACAAAATGAATTGTGGGTAGGGTGGAGTGTTGGTCATATATTCCCAGCAAAACACAGAAAGGAAACAAAGAAAACCACTCTCACACCGACCCTCCAAGACTACGCTTTCTCCTCAAACTGTGGGAAATGACTATACATCTCCAAATTAGATGTCAAAAGAGTGACTGAAATATGCACTGGAAATGTCATAAAGGAAAAATGCTACCAGAGATGGACAATAGTCTTCTGAATATTCCTGCTTTTTCAACAAACAAATAAGAATCCCAGGACTGTAACCCAAAGATCTACATCTGCCTTTAGTTGACTAAGAAAATGCTCTGAGGGTGCACAATGAAGTTCAGCTGCTGATACTAAACAGCCGATACCAAAAGAAACAGCTGGCTCAGGATGAACATTCTGGTCTATTATCAGTGTACACTATTTTGTCCACCTGATCTACTTCAAAGGCTTGTTGTGAAGACAAAATGGTGGCAAGTTGGAGAACTTTGAACTCCTGCTTTGAACTCACTAGAGGGCAGGCGGGATATAAATGCCTAAGTGACTAAAACTATGTGCACCCCTACTTCTCTTCTGACCCATTTTTGCATGAATCTGATATTTTAACAAACAAAAACCCAACATGGAAGATATAAAATATATCAATATTTCTTCCAAACATATGCCTTTCTGAAAACATCTATCAAAATACAAGCCCTATGTGGGTGTTACTCCTTAAAGCATTTTGCATTTAAACAGTGACATGCATGTACATTCTGTCCCCATCTGACCCGGAAGTATTGCAAACTTCTTTGTGTTCACTGAAAAGGTCTGCAGAGGTGCCTGGAACTACCTTTATTTGAATGAGCAAGCAGCCCTTCTGTGATCTGGCATCCTGCCTTATCACAACTCCCAGTCATGGAAACATTGTAATTCTGTAGACTGCCTTATTTCTGGGTCAAGCGAGGGCAGGGTTTACCCGCAGAACTACAGCCCTTAATGCCTGAATAGGCCTACAGTTTTAGATTTATTTCAATCGTTCTTGGGGGTGATGGGACCTGTATCAGGGCATTTAAGAAACATGGAGGCACAAGAATTTGTTGTTTCAGTTTCCATTTAGATCCAGGAGATGCCTATAGTCAGAAAAGGCTACACATTCTTCCAGATGGGATACTATATATGAAATATATTCCTGACAATGTCCTATTTGAAAACATGGAATTTAGGGGCTCTGCCCTCACTGTGTTCCATGTTTTCCTCAGTGATCTCACTCTGACTCACAATTATGCAAGCCTGAAATCACCCTGTGATGCACAATGGGGACTTACCTTTGTACAGAAGTACTTGATTCTCCCTTGTACTGAGTAGCATTTTAAAAAAGAAATGTTTCTCTGAAACAGGATAAAGGTAAATCATTCCCACGGAGAAACAGGAAGTCTTGAAGTTTTGAAAACTACTGATGTTGATGTCATCAACCTCAATAAACTTACCAAGAAGAAGAAGAAGAAGAAGAAGAAGAAGAAGAAGAAGAAGAAGAAGAAGAAGAAGAAGAAGAAGAAGAAGAAGAAGAAGTCTTGTAAAAATATTTTAGAAACCATGCTAAGGAAAGTGGTCATCTAAAATATCTTCAACTCCAATTCCTGCTAAGCTATTAACTGAGTGACCTAGAATCATTCTTTAAACCTAGAATCTGAACTGGTAATAAGGTACATTTATATACAACAAATGAATAGCCTGAGTCAAGCACACTTTTGTACTCTAAAAATACTCAGAAAATACAGGAAACAAAACATGACAACCTGTAGTCAAGTTTCATCCCCAATAGATATCACCAATTCTGCTTTCATAGTCTACAGCACCCATATCAATTCCTCTTAACATTACAAATGATATCTCATCATCACTTTTTCTGACAGAGAATAATGCAAGAACTACACTGTGAAACAGAGCCCTTTAATGCCAGTGTATCAAATATAGTATGTTGACAAGATTGTCTATGATTAGATATCACTCTACCATCTCTATTGACCTGAAATACTAATTCTGAAACTTTATGCAAGGGCGTAACAGTTTGTCATAAAGATGACTGTGTGCTTTGAAGAAGCTACTGTAGCATATGCTTCTGCATCTCTCTAGAGAAGGTCACAAACATTACAATCATCTCTCTCTTGTTATATAGGAAGTTGCATCATCAGAAAAAAGACAAAAAGACAGACTCCAAAACAGTTTGCACTACTTCATTGGAAGTGAGTGCGATCATTCCTGCAACAGCAGCATTGCCCACAAAATATGCTTTCACCTGCAAGACTTGACTCGATCATGTAGAGTTGGTCGGAAGCAGTGCTACAATAGTAACAATGCTTACCATGAACTCTGGAAGCTGGTTGAAAAAACTAGGTATGTACTCTTGTATGTAAACAAAATAAAAACCCAACAAGCTTTGCACTGTAAGCCAGGGAGGTTCTGATGCAGTACCAAAGTGTCAGAAATTTGGGCAATACAGTGGACTCTTGTATAACAAACAGCTTGTATAACATAAAATTTGTACAACATAAAAATTCTGGAGATAGGGGAAATTTGCTTAACATAATCACATATGGGGCAAATCTGTACAACATAAAAATGGGATCACTCTGTTTTCAATGCATTCCTATGGGAAATTTGTATAAAGGAAAATTTGTTTAACATAATTTCATTTGGAACAAATTAATTCCTTTATACAAGGTACCACTGTACACTTAATGAAAAAATGTTCGTAATCATCCCTAGGTATCTCTTCCTAGGCCTTCATCATAGCATCATGTCTCTTTCCCACTATATCAAGTGGAAGCCATTCAAATGATTTCCAAATTTACGAAGAAGTACATTCACGTATTCTAATAAAAAAGAGGGTAGTCGTGTTACAATTTTATTCAGTACCCTGAAATTAAATGTCATTGAATTCAACTGGACAGCAAGGCAAATTTGCTCAGAATTGCATTAATTATGATAAATATTTAAATGATGCTACTGATATCTCATATTTAAATAATGGGGGGAGGGGAGGACTCAAACAAAGTTCTCCTGTTTTAAGGTTTGATACCAATCTGGCCTTATTCATTAGTATGCCAACAGAATATTAGTTTGCTTCTTCTGGAAAGGATTTCCATTTTTATTCTGGCTTGGTATTTGGGAAAAAACATATAATGCTCAATAAAGGTTATTTCTGTGAAACGAGAGTGTTGAAGTATTTCAAACATTTGAAAAGTGCCCCTTAAGAATATATACAACTCGGTCGGAGATCACAGATAAGATTTTTTCCACTCAACCAGTCGACCTACTTTTTCATCTCCAAGCCCGTGCATTTCCTGTACCATTAGATATCATCTTCATAATGCAACAAATAGTGAAGCTTTACTGATAATGGCCTGCCTGACTAAGCTGCTCTTTGAAAATGCCTGCTGGAGCTGAAGTCACAGATATTAATGCAGATTGGATACCCACAGAAGTCTAGCAACTCTTTATTTTCCCTTTCTTTTTATCCACAAACAGTTCAGAATGTGATTATTCTAAAGATCCTCATAGTCCTGTCCTCTGAACATATAATCCTTAAAACTTTACAAAGAAGTTTCAAAAAATAAAAATTTACTATGGCCAGCTTGCCTTGCTGGAAAATGGTTTCGCCCATATACCTGTTTTTGCACCTATCTGAGCCATCTCTGTCATCTCATTGCACCCACCTACCACACACACACACACACACACACACACACACACACACACACACACACACACACACACACACACACACACACACACACACACACACACACACACACACACACACACACACACACACACACCCCAAACTGATTCTGAAGAACTTTGGAGACTAGCATAGAAAACAGCATAGAAAACTGCTGTTAAGTAGGAAACATTGCCAAATCCTGTGCATCCAGACCTAGACAAACAGTGATACTTCCTTCTAAGGGACGGGGCAATGTGCAGCCTGCATAATTAAAAATTGTAAACCACCCAGAGAGTGCTCGAAGGGCTATGGGTCGGTTTATAAGCAGAACACTTTGCTTTTTTTTTTCACTTTTAAATTATTCGCAGGCCTGCAGATGTTGTTAGATTGCAGATCCTGTGGTCCCTAACCAGCATGGATAATGGTAAAAATTTATGGAAGCTGCACTTCAACAGTATTGGGAAGGCTACATGTTGCTTAACCTTGTTCTAAGGAATCACTGTCACTAGATAAATCCAATATATACATTTCAATCTTTAAATCAGACTACAGTCTTAAATGAATTTACCAGGAAGGAGCCATGCTGAACTCTTATATGGTTTATTTCTAAACAAAATACCAAGCTACTTGAAAGGTTGCTATGCTTCATAAAAATATATTAGATGCCATGAAAAACCTGGACAGTTAGAAATATCAAGGAATTGATCAATCTGAACCATATTTTAACTAAGGGATTGGAAAAGTATGAACTCTTGAGTCTTCTCTTAATTGACAGTGCTATCTTAAATTGAACGTTAGGAATTTTAAAGCTTTACAGTTTTGTGAAACAGCAAAGCTCCCCTTTGCAGACTATTTATTTGCAGTGCTCCTCCACTGCCTTTCAATAAATCTGCTTTTAATGTCACACTAAATGCAATTTTGGCACACAGCATGCTCTAAATAAATTAAATTCATGAAACATTTTTAAAATCAGGAACAAAATAAAGCTGCTTAAAATAAGTACTATAATCTGAAAGCATTTTTAAAAAAACAATCAATATAAAGACACTAAAGAAACAGTACAGAACAGGATCTTCCACCTATTTCTCAGATTCTTAGTAAAATGAAACCAGTGACAAATATTAATTTTCCACAATGGCAAAATGGCCTCCCACCTATCAAAAGGAAATGTCTCTCCTGAGAAGCAGGGTTTACTTTGCAGGTCTTAAGAGGGTACAAAGAACCAAACAAAGCCCAGGTACAGCAGTTAAAAGTATTAAGTATTAAGATCAAGATTTTATTTCCCCAGTGAACTGTGAAAATTCATTGGGTGACCTTCAGTCCTCTTCAGTCTGGTCTGTCTCACAAGCCAAGTCATGTAAGTCTCTTTGATTTCAGCACAGGAATTGTGGAATGTAAATATAATTAGGAAATAAATAAAAGCAGTAACAATGCATGTCTTTTCAGAGGCTGGTCTGCCAAAGGCCAGATGCAAAATAGTGGTATCAGGAGTCAGATATCTAGTCTCGTGAGCTCCCAGAGGTATTTGGCGGGACCACTGTGAGATACAGGAAAATGGACTAGACGTGCCCTTGGCCTGATCCACCATGGCTCATCTTATGTTCTTATGTTCTCCTAATAGTGCTCCAGGAGCTAGGAGTACATTTTGCTGCACTAATGGTCTCCTTACAGCTGATCACTCTCTATAACAGAGTTGGCAAGATCTAGCAGAAAAGGATGTGCGCTCAAGCATAGCATACATCCAAAACACTGCATATAGAATCAAAATGAGGCAAGTCCTGATCAGACAATTTCCTACAAACACTGGCTCTAAGTTTGACTCATAAGGAAAACTTGTCCCTATACATCAAATTGCTTGTGGATGTCTACGCTGAGATTTGGTAGATACAGCAAAACGGCTTAAGGATGATCACCCAAACCCTTGTTGTTCAGTCATTAAGTCCTGTCCGACTCTTCATGACCCCATGGACCAGAGCATGCCAGGCCCTCCTGTCTTCCAGGGCCTCCCAAATTTTGGTCAAATCCATGTTGGTTGCATCGATAACACCGTCCAACCAGCTCATTCTCTGCTGTCCCCTTTTCCTTTTGCCTTTAATCTTTCCCAACATCAAGGACTTTTCCAAACCCTACTTTAAGGTATTTCCGATGAATGGCTCTTGATCTCCCCATCCCCCTCACACCTTTTAAACCTCCCTTTCCTAGACAACATAACACCCATTATCCTATACATTTTCTTTAATACTACAAAACAGTAACACCAAAATATCTGGGAAACCATCTGTTTGTGCAGGAAGGAGGTGTCCAGAAAAGTCCTCATTCTCCATCTGGCTTAAAAGGGGGGAGGGGGGGAGAAGGCAGTGCAGAAAGGAATCTATCACTGTCGACCTCAGCATAGCAAGCAGATAAGTAGCACTGAAGGCACTGCACAAAACAGGTCTGAAATCTCTACATCTTTGGCAGCAAATTTAGCTCTGTTTTTTTCATTATGGAAATCTAAAGAAGTACTTCTGACAGTGCAGTTAAAAGCAAAAGGCTCCAATTCCCAAGAAGGAACATTTTGCCAATTTTACATTAGCAGATGCAGCAGTTAACCCCCATCTCCCTTATATTAAACTATCTCAGTCCCCGGAGTGTTGTCAGCCTATATATTTCCTCCTCCACATTGTTCTTCCTTCCCCTAAAGCCCTACAATCATTATATTATCATTACATCAATTGTGACTTGTGGTACTGTGGAAAGATCAAGTATGAAAATAACCACTACAGCAGTTATTATAATCATGGTGTATGGAAGATTATTGCAGTACCAGTGCAAAGGGAATGCACAGGGAGATGGTTCTGTTAAACTCCGGAAGTTCTGCCAGAGAACTGAGAGAGTTTTGCTCCACCCTGCTGAAACTCTAGAATACACTATAGACTGCACATTCCATTCTAATCATATGCAAAAAAAGGTTTTGGCACAGCTATTTTGTGCATGCTTCAAGACCTTCATGTAACTAGGGACAGTGATAACATTAGGTCATAGCTACACCAGAGACCTTGAAGCATTCATGGCCATGAATATATCCAGGGTCCTTCTCTGCCTGATTCTGTATTTCACTGTAATCAATCAATCAATCAATCAATCAATCAATCAATCAATCAATCAATCAATCAATCAATCAATCAATCTATCTATCTATCTATCTATCTATCTATTGCCCACCCTATATCACAGAATGTTGGTTCGAAAGTTGTATAAGACAATTTTCAAACAATTTAAAATCAATTTAAAAACAATTTTAAAATAAATAAATTAGAAGCATTAAACCGAATGTGGTAAAGCCTGTACAGGCCACAATTCTCAATTCTCAAAAGCTCTAATAAATAAGCATGTCTTGACTTGGTATTGAAATGATCCCGTTGGCACCAATCCAGCCTCCAGCAGAAAAACTGTGACAGCGTCAGAGTTGACCCAAGACATTTTTAATGCTTGAAGCAGAGGAGGAAATGCCTACCCCTCCCATAAAATAAAGCTGCGTATTACCCAAAGTGAGGCAAAATATTTTGGGGTCTGAGGCAGAAAATCTCACAACCAGAAAATCTGTCCCTACTGTTACAATATCTGGAAGTTGAGTCATGGCAACTGACAAAGCTGACAAAGCTGTTTGGATAAGCAGCGAAACATTTCAATCTCTCAAAAAGAAGTCCAGTTGCCATGATTCAACTTCCAGATAAACTCACCTGGATGACTGAGAATCTTCACAGACATACTGTTACAATAACAACAAAAATACAGTAAGAGGTAACTAGCAATCTGCTGCCTTTCCATAATAAATAACACTTGATGCCCAAGAAAGCTGTCTCATTCTCTAACTGCCCTTGTGACAAGTCCCAAGTCTGAAATTGATAGTCTGGTCAGTTAGGATATCCCATATCATCATCTTGGGATAGATAGATAGATAGATAGATAGATAGATAGATAGATAGATAGATAGATAGATAGATAGATAGATAGATAGATAGATAGATCTTGTCGAATTTTAAAAAATAGGCTTATGGGAGACCTCCAAGATAGTCTCTAGATAGTGTTTTTCATTTTTGGGCAAAGGCAGTTTCATAGAAAAAATAGACAGATAGATAGATATATATAAAGAATTCTTGAATAGGAATCAAATAAACAAAAGTATTTTAAAAATTATGAAAGAGTAAACAGAAATATGAAAAATTATAAAATACTTTATTCAGGGAGACCTGTTTGGCTGAACACAAAGCTGATATTCTTCAGGGCTCTCGCGGCTGGGGGCTGTGGTGAGTCTCTCTAGAGGACCATTTCTAGCCAGAGTTGACTACTGGGCTAGACAGGGCATCATTTTCACTCAATGTAAGACAAATCCTCCCCCTCCCCTTACAAAATTTTTTCTCTTCAAATATACATCATACAGAAAATTGCCCTACTCAAAGCAAACTACTGGCCCAACAAATTCAATAGTGCTAACACTACAAACATGCTCAAGGGTTTCATTCAACTGATTCTTCCAGTCTGGCACAAAGATGCTAAAAGATTACACCTAATAATTTCCAGCCTGCAAAGTCTATTTTTGCTTTACCGTTGAATTACCTCTCCTCCCATCATCTTAACTGAATACAGTGGACCCATGTATAACAAAATAAAATCTGTACAACATAAAAATTCCGGAGATAGGGGAAATTTGTTTAACAGAATCTCCTACGGGGCAAATCCGCACAACATAAAAAAGGTTGTGATTAGGCACTGCTCTTTCAATGTGTTCCTATGGGAAATTCGTATAAAGGAAAATTTGCTTAACATAATTTTATTTAGAACAAATTAATTCCTTTATACAAGGTTCCACTGTACTACCTTACACCTGGATGCCCTGGATTAAGTTCAATTTATGTTAGCACTATGAATGATGAGGTACGTTTAGAAAACACCTCTGGCTTTTCTCCCTCTGGAAACATAGACAATAACAACAAAATCTACTCCTGCTAGACTTTTGCAACCTCTGCAACACACTCTGAATATAAAGTACTGTTTTAATGTGAGACACAACTGAATTCTAAAATAATGTGAAAACAGTACCTACTTCTTTGACTGTTCTAAGGAACCTTTCTGATCCATTAAAAAAAAACATACCAGTCCAAAAACTTTTGTTGAAAAACTCTTGTTTTCAACCAAAAGAAAAAGTGTGCAGCTTATATACCACCAAGAGCCTCGTGGTGCAGTGCTTAAACTGATGTACTGCACCTACAACTGTATTCTTTCTATTCGAGTCTCATGGTACAGTGGTTAAATTGCTGTACTGTACCTATAATACTGTGCTAATGACCTGGGATTCAATTCCAGGTATCTGGCTCATCGATAACTCAGCACTCTATCCTTCCAAGAATCCAGCTCACTGGGGGTGGGGTGGCATATGTATCCTGCATAAATGAACTGTAAACCACCCAGAGAGTATCTGGAAGTTGAGTCATGGCTACTGGACTTCGTTTTTGAGAGGATGAAGCTGTTTGGATGAACAGCGAAACATTTCTATCTCTCAAAAAAGAAGTCCAGTAGCCATGACTCAACTTCCAGAAAAACTCACCTCGATGACTGTGAAAATCTTCACAGACACCCAGAGAATACTTTAAGCATTATGGGGTAGTATATAAGCAGAACTTTGCTGTTGCTTTGCTTTAAAGCAAAGACCAAGGCCATGGTATTCTGTAACCTTATTTTCAATATATCACCATCCATTCAGCTACACCAAAACCATAATGGACATATCTGTTTGAAAATATCTTTTTTTTTTTTGGTCACTTAACTCAGTTGAAGAAAGTTTGCTCTAAGAAGAAAGTTTTAAAATTAAGCCTACATCATGGAGTTCTCTGTGCCATTTTGGGATGATGGGAGAGCTAATGATGAAGCCCTGCTTTGTAGGTTTACAGAATGAATCACATAACATAAATAGTAGCTTGAATAAAGATGGTTAGAAACAAGCTTTTAAAAAGTTGCTCAATTTGAATATACAATGGCTTAGATCTCCTTCCATTTTATCATAATGTATTTTCTATCACAGCAGAAACATTTCCCTCCAACTGAAAAGACTAGGATAACACTTGGTCAGGCCAGGATGCATAATCCGGGTATTTAAGTAAATATGTGTATTCCAAAGCAGCATTTACTTGATAGTTTGTGACAGTCAGTGCATTCTGAAGAGACAGATAACACACACAGGCCCATCATGTAAGTCATCACTATCCAGTTAATTGGACAGGATGGGGGATATTCAATAAGGCTACCATTTTAACATGTTGCTGTCAATCTGAAAACAGAATTTTAAACTTTGTTGCCTTTAGTGTAATGTATGGATAAAGTGTGTATAACAAAAGCTGCTTATATGTTGTATAATGGCATTAATGGGTCGTGACTGCCACCCTCCAATTCTGAAATCAACCCCTCCCCTGGGAGCGATTCATGCAAATGGTGCAAAATCCTTTTCATTCCTTCTTACTGTGTAACTGTTGCAGTTTTTAAGCTTGTTCAAGGAGGAGTCTGGCAATGCCTCCTTATGCAGGCCTGGAATCTGTCCAACTTCTCATGCAAACTGGATCACTGCAACAGCAGCAGGAATGAACAAGACCCTAGTCAATGTTTGCGATTCAAGTGTGCAAAGACCCATTGAAATTTCAGTCTGCATTTGCTCAGGCATCCCCTATATTACAGGCACTGTCGTTTTAAATAAATGGCTGAAATTATGCATTATATGATCTCCTTGGGGGAGCATGAACATGCACTTACTTAATATGTTGCCTACAATTCCAAGAGAACCACTTCTTTCTTCTGTTAAGACTCACTGGAAGTCCAACCAGCTTTCAAATCAATTATCTGCTGCTCACTTCCAAGTTCAAGAACATTATTTTTCTACCCTGACCAGAATTCAAAGACTGCAGATTAAACCAAGTAGCTAAATAAATGTTCCTTGTCCCTAAATTGCTTTCAGTTCACATACCTATTTGCTTTCCTCTTGTCCAGTACAAATGTCTAGAACTGGCTGCGGGGACAACCCTCTTATACACAAGTGTTGTTGACCTGTATATAAGAATGCAACAAGTTCAGTCTCTTTCATAAAATCATTATTATCATCATAGGACAATAGACCTGGAAGGTACCTAGAAGGCTATCAAGTCCAATCCCCTGTTCAATGCAGGAATCCAAGCACCAAAGTAAACCTTACAGGAAAACCCTATATAACCCATGTAAACATGAAATTTACCCTTTACGTATAAGCTTGGTTTAAAAATCAAGGGAGATGGAATATTTCATCCCATTGGGAGAATCCAGGAGACATAGGCCACAAACCTATTACATATACCCGTCTGAGTAAGTAAAACAATCTTTATCACTGCAACAAGTTGTTGGTAGTAAAGAACCTGGTGCTTGCATTTCTTGCCCTACATCAAATCACACCGCTGGTACACAACAAGAAATTTAAGCTTGCCTTTTACATCATGCCTTATGCTACCATGCTGAGTTAGAGAATTCTGTCCACTATGATTTAATATAAGAACCACAATTGACCAACATAGTCAGAAAGGACAAGGTCAAGAGGTCTTGTTTAGGGCTTTGCTTAGGGTTTCTGCTTGCCTTCATAAAGACTGAATGATTGATACTGAACAAAGATTCCTACCCTTCACTCTAGGGCAGATTTCTAAGCCTCTCCTCCTGCCAAACTCCCAAGGAAGTTAACCGGACCTCTGATAAACGTACTGTACTTAGAGTTGGGCCTAAATGAATGAGTTTCAATCTTAAGACATCTGAAACATAGATGCATATCCATAGACATACCATAATTTAATAGCCTCAGAATTAAAACAGCACTGTAAATTAGCTGCCAACATTATATTCAGGATTTCGATGAATTAGCTTCCATGGGACAAAATCTCTTAACCTTATGGTTCACATAATTATTTGTTCTCAACAGGTTATCATCTACTATAGCTGTATATTTAATAATAACACATAAAAATCCACAAAAAACATTTCTTTAAAAAATGGCAACTGTATTAAAAGATTTTTAAATGAATAAATGTCTATCTGGGATTTAAAATTACAGTTAGAGATCTTGATTTCCAGGTACATCACATTACATTTTTCCATTGTTGGCTGAAGGTACATCTTATATAAGAAGATAATGACATTTAAAAAATATTTACACACAAAAACCACATAAATGCCTGTGAACTTGAACCAAACGAGCCCCAAATGCCATGGGAATGAAACTGGGGAAAGAAAACCTCAAGTGATAACTAAAATAAAATTAACTCCATTAATAACAGACCTTGTTGTTCCAACTTGTTGGCTATGTTTGCTGAAAGCAAATGGTTAAATAACTATTTGTTAGCTGAGTATTCCTGGAACCTCCACAGGCTGGCACCAGCTTCAACAGCTGTTTCAAAGGCACTCTACAGAAACAGGGTAGCTGTTGGGCCCTGTAAGGCATCTTAGGAAGTCTTTGTACTTTTGAGAGCTAGGTGTCAAAATCAAGTCTTGCCAACCCTTCACCCACCCACCTCAAATTAAATTAAGAGGAACCATTACTGTGCCCTCCCTGCCCGTGTCCCCCAAGTCCCTGGCCAAAAAGACACACAACTTAAACATTGTGCAGATCTGTAATGTTTTCACAGCTGATTTTTTTAACACACACACACACACACACACACACACACACACACACATACACACACAAATAAATGCTCTCCATTCCCTCCCTTTCAATACAGCAGGTAAACAAAATAGATTTCACAAGTAATCAGCATACACTTTTTTTCTGGCACCTTGTGCACTGTATTGGCATCAGTGTTATTAAAGTCCCAGGTAATACACGTGCAATACTTCTTCAGATGGGATACGCTTGTTAACTGATATTCCAACTTTGCATAGAAATCCTCAGAATCAGAAGTTTTTTTTTTTTTTTTTTTTGCAGTCACTAGTTAGGTTCAGATTGACAAAGATATTCACTTCCCCCACAAGAACAAACATTCTTCCTTTGCGGCTCCCTTTCCATTCATCTCAAGCTTTTTTTAAAAAAAAATCTTCCAGTTATAAAGCAAATACTGTACTAGCTCCCCTCCTTCTTTCAGCTGCAAGGGAGCACACACAAACTTTTCCTACTGGTAATCAGTTGCCAATACAGCCCTCTCTGTCAAGAGGTGACCTACAAGAAATAAGCAACAATCAAAACGATGGCACCACACTTCCCAAAGAGACTTTTTTGAGAGGGGTGTTTTCTTCTTTCTTCTCTTTTTTTGGTGAGTGGTGGGAGGGGGTCCGATCCGATGTTAACAAAACACAAGGCAGACCCATGACACCAATCACCACTCGCAGCAGTGCTAGGATAAGCAGTAACCCTGGCAAGAAGCTTGGGTGTGATGGAAAAAATAAAAATAAAATAAAATCGATTGAAAAGCTCGAGTTTTCACAGGATGACGCTGGCTGCTGTTGTTGCCGCCGCAGCTATGTTTTCCGAACGGCGTTGTTGTTGCTGCTGTAAACCTTTTTTTAAAAAATCAAGTTTTGTCGTTACATAAAAGAAAAGGGGAGGAAAACCCACGCAGGTAATGCAGAGCATCTGCGGTGTTGTGGTTCGCTCCCTCCCTCCTGCCCGCTCTTCCTTTCAGAGGATCACACAGGAAGAGCAGCACTGATCGTCCCCGTTGGGCTGGGAAGCGTAGTTCATCTGCCGGACGATCTCGGCAAAGAGCTCGTCCACCGAGGCTTTGTTTTTGGCCGACGTTTCCATGAAGGGGCAGCTCCACTCCTCTGCCAGCGCTTTGCCTTCCCCGAAGGAGACCTCCCGCTCGCCTTCCAGGTCCACCTTGTTGCCCACCAAGATCATGGGCACTTTCTCGTACCTCTTGACCCGGATGATCTGGTCCCTCATGGGCTTGATGTCCTGAAAGCTCTGCTGGTTCACCAGGCTGTAGACCAAGATGAAGCCTTGCCCGTTCTTGATGTACAAGTCCCGCATGGAGGCGAACTGTTCCGTGCCGGCCGTGTCCAAGATCTCCAGCACGGAAGGCGAGGAATCCACCTCGATCTCCTTGCGGTAGAAGTCCTCGATGGTGGGGTCGTACTTCTCGATGAAGGAGCCCGTGACGAACTGGACGGTGAGCGCCGACTTGCCCACCCCGCCCGAGCCCAGCACCACCACTTTGTATTCTCGCATGGCTTTGGCTTTGGGCTTTTTGTTTTTACGCGCAGCCGGAGCGGGCGAGCTCGGCGCGCGTCTGGCGGCCCTCGGCGCGGCTCTGGGCTGCTCTCTCGCTCCTCCCGCCCCTCCCGGAGGAAAGCGCGAGGGGGGGGAAGGCACGAGGGGGGGGAGGAAGGGAGAGGGGGGGGGAGAGAAGCCGCCCCTCCGCTCGCCCGCCCGCCCGCCTCGACGGAAAGGAGGGTCCCTTTCTTCGCCGCAGCTCCGCTAGGCGAGGAAAGCGCTCGAGCAGCCGGCGGCGGCGGCGGGAAGGAGCCCCGAGGGCGGAAAGGAGCCGGCCGCCGGGCGTAAAAAAGGGGCAACGGGCTCGCCTTCGCCCGCCCCCCGCCGCCGCCGCCCTCACAAACCGGCGGAAGGGGAGGACGGAAGGCAGCCCGAAGGAAAGGAAGATTGCGCTGCCGAAGGCTTGGGGGCGTCGCTTTGGCCAGGCAAGAACTGCGCCTCAGCAGCTGAAGGCAGCCGAAGAGGAGGAGGAGGAGGAGGAGGCAGCAGCAGCGAGGAAGCGCCCGCGACGGTGGCCGCTGTTGCTGTTGCTGCGGCGGCAGCAGCGACTTGGGGCAAGGCGGCGGCGGCGGCGGCGGCGGCGCGCGCTACTTTCCGCGTCGTCCCGGCGGCAGCAAAGGAGCCCCTCAGCCTTGCGCGCGCCGGCGGAGCCCGCAGAAGCGGCAGCGGCGGCGGCTGTTGTTGCAACGGCGGCGGCGGCGGCTGCTGTTTCTTTTTCTCCTCCTCTGCCCCCGCGAGGTCCATTCCTTTCTCGCGCGCAGGCAGCAGCCGCCCAGCCCGCTCGCCCGCCCGCCCTCGCCAACGCTCTCGGTGCGAGTCACTCGCTTCGCCTCCCGTCCGGACCCATTTGGGCGCCAGGGCGCTCCTTTTCCGCCACCTGACGAGGGAGGGGAGGCGAGGCTTCCACGCACGCCTCTGTCTCTCTTTCTCCCCCCCCCCCGTAGCCCCCGCCCCGTTACTCTTTTGTTTCTCGGGATTGGCTGCCGTCCGCTGCTCGTCAACCGGCCCGGGCTCATTGGCCGATAAGGGTGACTTCCTCGTGGATGGGCCAGAAAGGAAAGGGATTGGCCAGGGCGCAGCTGCTGCTTTCTTTCTCTCGGACCCCCTCTCGCCCCGCCTTCTTGGCGAGTCTCTCCTCCTCCTCCTCTCTTCCTCCTCCTGCTGTTGCAGAAGAAGTTTTGGCGGATAGTTTGGAAAAGAGGCTAAGCGGGCTGGGAGGCTGGGGGGGGGGGCAGAGCATCTAAGGTGGGGCCGTCTCTAGTTCGCACCCTCGAAACCAAGACGGACAAACGGACAAGCGACGTCCGTGAACTTCAGTGCCATCCCTTCCAAAGCGCGGAGGCGGCGGAGGCGGGGTCGGGGGTGGAGGGGGTAGAGGAGCGGGCCAAAAGCTCTCTTTTCTCTTGTTCTGGCCTGATCCTTCTTTGCTTAGAGAATCAAGTGACTCTCAGATCATGAATGCCAAAAGGGGCGGCAGCGGGGTGCGTGTGGTTGGGTGGAGAGAAACGTACAAAGACCAGACCCTGGTGAGGATGGTGGTGATGAGCGATAACCAAAAGGAGGAAAGCATTGCGCTCCAGAAGGGTGGCACTGCTTTCTCTAAGCCAGGCATGCCCAAACTGGCCCTCCTGATATTTTGGACCACAACTCCCAGAATTCCAAGCCTGTATTTCCAATAGCAAATGACTGTGGGAGCTGTGGTCCAAAACAGCTGGAGGGCCAAAGTTTGGACATGCCTGCTCTAAGCAGAGGGGTACCTTTGATGGGGAGCGGAAGGGTGCAGGGTTGGGCCTGCCCGTGGCTTGTCCCCTCCGCTGCAAGCAGGAGGCAAGCATGGGGAGGAATCAAGGGAATTACTCCAGAGTCACAGACTTCAGAATGAAGCCACACTGAGGGGCGTTGGGTCATTAAAACTTATCTGGCTTTCTGCCTCCCCGCATCCCATTTCTTGTTGCAATACGGCTTGGAGACCTGTCAAGTTGGCACACACAGTTTTGCGCCTTCCTCCCTTTTTCTTTTTGTTGGAAGAAAATGAGGGAAATAGGAAACAGAAGGGGGACACGAGAACATTCCTTTTGTTGGTTTAACAGGCTGGTTAGATAGCTCTGTGAGTTAGGAGAGGCAGAGGTCAGGTGTTCAGTTCCACACTGTGCCCCCTGGGAGAAGAACCAGCCTGTGGCCTTGGGTGAGCTGCACAGTCCCAGAGCACCCCGACCCCCAGAAGAAGGGAATGGGAAACCACTTCTGAGTATTCTCTATTCTATACCAGGAAAACCCTGGAAAGAGTCGCCATAGGTCAGAATTAACTTAAGGGTGTACACGTATTATTATTTTATTGTCTTAATAAAGCTTTCACCCTAATATGGGTTTTGGATTCAGTTTAATACTCACCAAGACTATTCCTACAATCTGTGGGAAAGCAGTTTCCTTTCCATGCCCTCCCTAAAGCATGATCCAAACATATTCTCTACATGCCTACCCAAAAATAATGGGAAGCAGCAGTAGCACCGGATAAAATCCCAGTTCATGCATTTATTATGTTTGCTAGCCAAGACCCCCTCTCTGTAGCCGCTTAGCCACACTACCCTTGTCCTGAGGTGGGTGATCCCAGGGAAAAGTTAGCTGGAGAGGAGTCTCTGGAGCTGGGTTGGAATCATACCACTCCCACACATTGTTCCCCATTCAGATTCACCAGTGCTTCCCAGGGAGTTCAAAACAAAAACCACCAGGCTAATTGCTAAGAAGAAGGAGGTCTCCCACCCTTACACAAGTGCTGAAAATCCCAGTAGCTAGGTCAAGGCAAGACCTGGTATTAGTGCCACATACCCTCTATACTAAAACTACAGGCCCCTGTTTGAAATGATTTTTGCGGTTAAAATGAGAGGGGGAAATAAAAACAAAAGGCAAACTTTTTGAAAAGATACAAAAAGGTTTGTAAAAGAGGGCAGCCTTCCTGACACAGCTTCATAGGGTGGCAAACGGTCAGTCTCCTCCATCAGAATAACAGTAAGCCATCTAAGCATTATTCCTAGTTCCTGTTATACACTAAATGAGCTATTCCAGACCTCTCCTAAACATTCTTAACCCCTTTCCATGTGTACCCAAGATAAAAGTACTTTCCTTCTTTGCCACTGATTTAATTTGCATTATTCAGTTTAAGGAAGTGGACAGGCATTTGAATTCCCATCTGATAAGAGATGAACACAGAGATGTTAGATCCCTTTTGGTGCTGCTTGGAAGTGTCCTTTGAAGACTTCTTTAACAGGAAGTCAATTGAAGGTGTGAATTGTCCTTTTGTTCATAGTTGATACTGACCTCTGCCTTCTTAGCCACATCCTAAGCACTCCAGAAGAAGCCTCAAAGCTCTTAGTAGATGAATTATATGCCCCGTGTCCCACTAACTTCTTCAGTTTCTTCAAAACACCTTTTACTTTCCAAGTTAAGACTTCATTACTGTAGTTTAAGCATGGCTAACATGCTAAACATGTAAAATGCAGAGCTTAGAGCCCACTTGGATATAATCAGGAAAACACATAGGACAAAAATCCATTTTTAAGATGGCTACTGGGTTCAAATCCCTGTTCAGCCATGGAAACTCTCTGGGGGTTCCATTAGGGTTGCTATAAACTGATTCTGACCTAACAATACATAAAAAGTATTAGTACAAGGAACCAGTATGGTGTAGTAGTGGATAGAGTGACAGACTAGGATTTAGAATATCTTAGTTTGAATCCTCTCTTGGCCATGGAAACTGACTGGGGGAAGCACTGGTAAAGCTCCTTAAATATCTCACCTACCTTGAAAGCCCAGTCAAGGTTGATTCCAACTTGATGGTTCAAAACAACAGCAACAACTTATAATTAAGCAGACTTGCTGTGGAGCAATTAAGGACAGCAATTTCTGTGTATCTAAAAAGAGATGGAAACGGCCCATGCTGTTTCCTCTCCATTACTTGTTTCCTGATGAAATATGCTTTGCTATTCAAGGAAGAAAGTGAAAGAAATTATAGCCAACTACCTATTGATGATTAATGCATATTTTCCCAGTTAATTCATGGGGAAATGTGCATTAATCATCAATAGGTAGCTAGTCATAAATATCTTCCTGAGAAGGAAATGGAGGAAAATTATAGCTACTTACTTAATAATGATTAATTCATATTCTCAGTTAATACAAAGACCATGGGGAGGATGGGCCATGTTGAGTTATTCTGGGATTTCTAGCCCCCCTCCCCCAAAAGGCAACTCTTCCCATTCCTACTAGGTCCCCTGAGGATGAGGCAGAGCAGCAGAAAACTTAAGAAGAATGAATATAATGTAATACTGAAGCTATCTGTAAATGAAATGGTGGTTGGGTGCCCTTTAGTGATGGTTCTGTCCATGCCTGACTGAGTACAAGTTCTGTGAGAACTAACAGGGTGTAATGAGTAGTGTGACAGGCTCAGAATCAAAAACCTGTATTCAAATCCCTGGCTGACTATGGAATTTGACTAGGGGTGAGAATAAGAAAATCACTCCTTAAGTATTGCATATGCCTTGAAAACCGCAATCATGTTGGATCCAGTTTTACAGCACATAAACAAAAAAAAAAACTATATTAAGTTAAAACAGTTCCTTACCACTCACCTGTCCCCAGAAATCTGTATTACGCAAAACCTTCAATTAGTCTTTTTGTTTTGTTCATTTATTTAAGGGCTCTTCACACCCTGAGGCCTTTATCTATAGATTTCTCAAGCTTATGGACAAATCTGACACTGTGAAAAGTATGGGGAGCAACATTGCTTGCTGTGGAAGACAAAACACTGTGAACAAACCCAATCACACCATGACAGCAGGATCATAGCAGTACAAGTAAGAATAAGCATGTTTCGCTTGCTGTTTGAAAAGTCCAAAAGAAAAGGCCCACCAATGACATTCTGTTCCTCCAATAAGCAAGATCATCACTTGGGCACTTAGGTTTTGGAAAAATGTGAGCATAGAATTAATATTTTTGGAAAAAAGATTAAGTCAGATGTCTTGATACAGCGTAGGTAGGATCCTCTCGCAGAGGACGTGGAAAAATTCAATAGATTTGGAATAGTGGGGGAGAAGTAGAAGGAACTTCTGGTGGTGCTTGTACAGTCCTTTTCATGTCTATTGGGAAGTCCGGAGATTTAATCTGAATTGCCCATGAATACATGCAAACATACATGCTCACGTGTGCATGCACATATTGTGTCCTTGGGAATGTTGCAGTGGAGTGGAGAAAGGCAACATGAATTGTAGAGAAGGCAAGGCTGTTTGTTCAACAGCTGTCATCTGGAAATGCTGCTGCTGTTAGTGTTCCTAGTGAAAGAAGGTAGTGTTCCCACCTGCTCTTGTAGCAATGGCAATGTCTTGCAGGGAATCATGTCAGTGAATGTTGCATTTCCTATTATTATTATTATTATTATTATTATTATTATTATTATTATTATTATTATTATTATTATTATTATTATTATTATTATTATTATTATTATTGTTGTTGTTGTTGTTGTTGTTGTTAATAATAATAATAATAATAATAATAATAATAATAATAATAATAATAATAATAATAATAATAATAATAATAATAATAATAATAATAAAGTCACTGAGAAACAACTTGAAAAAATTACCTGATATCAGGATCTGAAAATTGAACTTCAGAGTCTCTGGCATAAACCAGTACTGGTGGTCCCAGTGGTAATTGGCACACTGGGTGTGATGCCTAAAGAGCTAAGCAAGTATTTAGAAGAAATTGGAGATGACAAAGTCACCATCAGTCAGCTGCAGAAAGCCACGTTACTGGGATCTGCTCGCATAATTTGCCGATACATCACGTAGTCCTCTTGTCTCTCGCAGTTATCATCTGCCTACATCCTTCCTCAACCTGATACTTTCCAGATGTTTTGGATTACCACATCTATCATCTGCAGCATGCATGGCCACTGGCCAGTAGTGAAGGATGATGGGAGATGATTCCAAGGTCATTTGAATTAAGTAGATGAAACAACTAAAACTGTACTTTGTTTTGCTTGTGTTTTGCATTAGACACTAGACAGACATTGTATGGACTAGATGCCTCGTTGGCTGCCCCAGGAAATCTTACCAACTTACCATCATCATAAGGATACATTTCCTCTGTTTTTGTTTCTAGCATTGGGCATATGTCTCTCACTACCAAGGTCATCCTCTTCTTTTTCTTTTCCTTTTTTTGCCCTCATTCTAACTGCTGCTGAGGTTCGAGTACTCCAGAGATCATAGCATTTCAGATGTTTCTAGAGACATTTCCCCATCATAATCTACTCCAGATATTCTTTGTGCTAGTTGTATGCACATGATGGTTCACTATTCTGTACCACTTTTGTGAAACAGAATGTTGCGCAGTATTGATGCTTAAAAACACACCTAATGTACACATTTACTGCAATGCAATGTGATCATCTGGAAAGGTACTCTGGTAGGTTACTAGACACCATCATTATGAGGGCTTATCATTCAAGAATAATGTTACAGACTGCCCAGAGAATAGCTTGGAAAATCTCAAAGCATAACTTGATTTGATTGTTGGAAGTTGGCCTTGTGTGACCTGCATTCACATTCTGGGGCTTCTGTGAAGCTTTAAGAATAGCCTTAGGTTACTCATTATCTCCGAACCACACTTGGCTCCTGTAGTTATGGGAGAGAAAGGGATTAAATCATCCCTTTCCAAATTCCCTGAGCAAACTGACGGAAAGTTTGGATGCAATTGTAATAAAATAATTCCAAGATCATTTGATGGAGCCACAAAAAATGTATTCTGTGTTGCTTGCCTTTTGCACTGGACAAGACTTATCCCACTGCCTAGCTATGAACATGCACCCCAAAAGTAGATTCTGCCTCTGATGTCTTCCCAAAATTTCTTATACTGGCTTTCAGGAAAGAGGTTTTTGCTCTGTGTGCCTATGGCTTCTGATAGCCAGACTTTCTTCCCTTGAAATCTGAATAAGAATTCTTTTCCTGTCTTTTCTTGCCAAGAACTATTCCCTGGGTTGGAAAAGAAAAAACTAGCCATTTTTCCAAAGCTGGGTAACATTATCTTTGGAGATTACAACTCTCAGAATGCTCCAGGCAACCTAACTTCAGGTGGGAGTTGCATTCCACAAATATAACTTTTCTAAGCTCCCCACTTTTTCTCAGCCCACTCCAATAGCTGGGAGTTCATAGAAATGTTCATTCATCTTTTTAATTCCCCTGAGGTTAATAACCTGGGAGACTCGACTTGGAAATCACTTTTAGGAATTTTTTTCTATTCCACTGCTAAATCATTTTAGGTACAAACATTGGACAACTGCCACAAGATAACATGATTTGCAATTTGTTTTTTTGTTCCTAACAGACTGGGCGTGATTTTAAGAAATCCTGGTTGTTTGCCATAGGTTTCACAAGACATTCTCTACTCTTTGCCAACATGATGGAAGATTTTCAGTTTATGCTTTTGCCAGGGTTCAGAATCAGCCGGTATTGGCGATCAACATTTTCTAAATAAAAATTCTAACAATAACATTATCTTTTTTGTTTCCCTGTTTTCATTTTTGTTAAATTATTGTCCAGTCACTTAACATCACACAGCACCGAAAAACAAGTCAATGAAATCAATTTTAAAGCACAAAAAAATAAAGACATGCTTACGATTGGAGCGATGGAAACCACAATTATATAGTCAGAATGAGAAGAAGTACCTTATGTATCTCCAGAAAAAAATTACTCTTTAATTTATTTGTTTGCATGCATGGTGGTTTAGTTATTTACTGTTTCAACTTCTATAGCACCTCATTGTGCTACTGCAATCTCTTGGCAGTTTACAACATAATTATGCAAACAACTCCCCCCCCCCCAGCGAGTGGGGAAATCAGTTTACCAACCTCAGAAGGCTGGAAGTCTGAATCAACTTTGAGACAACTACTTAACTCAGTCAAGATTTTGAGCAGAAGTTTGGCTGCAGAACTGCGGTTGAATCCCTGTGTCCAATGTTTTCAATTTACTTCAGGCTTGAGATGTAAAATTTCTGGAAATGTTGAAGCCATGGAAATTTTGTTGGAGAAAAATGGAAAATTTGTGTTTGAAAAAGGACAGGGTTTTCTCCCAAAGTTTCCAGAAATTGTGCATTTCTTCATGCTCCTGACTCTATTTGTGAGATTACCTATATCTTTATTCTTCCATTTAAATATGCCCAGGATTAGAGTCACACAGACTAGTCCAGTGGTGATGAACCTTCAGCACTCCAGATATTTGGACCACATCTCCCACAGTCCTTAGTGATTGGCAATAAAGGCTTGGAATTCTGGGAGTTGTGGTCCAAAACTCCTGGAGTGCCGAAGGTTTGCCACCACTGGCCCAGTCCAATGTGTGCTTATATTGCAATTCATCCACCGGGGTTTATGTCCAAGCACATCATGCACTATTTCCACCACCACCACCCTTGAGGGGGTGCTTAGATCTCTACTAGCTGTAAAACATAAGTATTTTTTCCTTAAAATCAAATTTATTGGTAAATGGATACAGTCCAGTGGTTGGACATCTTTACAGCTATTTTGACTTGGGATGTGGCAAAAAATGCTGTTGTGAGGCATCTAAAGCAGTCACCCAAGTGCCTCACCAATCTGTTTTTTTCTTTTTCTTATTTCTATTTCCATTTCCATTTCTTTCACCTTGAATGATCACCTATAACAATCTGGCCTTCTCATTTCCCATTACATGGGCAGAATATTCCAGCTCTCTGGATTTCATCAGCCTAATGATTTCTTTATACATTCTTCTTCTTCACTAGTCATCCTCTCAATCCCGGACATTTTTTTTCTTGCATCCTATGATAAAACTGCATTTTAAATTATTTCATCCTTTTTATAGTTTTCTGTGTTAAAGTTCCCACCTTCGTGTTATATGGGCAGAGTCTATTCACATAGCCAATTGTTACAGTTTTTGTTCCGCTCATAAGGACAGCATTCAGGTAAATGTCATAGATCACCAATTTTTTTTCTTGTTTGCTCGAACAAAAGTCAGCAACCCTAGAAAGGATGTCATTTGTGTCTAGAGGGCACACAAATGGCAGGAATTACCTGGAATAATGTCCTGTCCTGTGCAAAAAACCTTTTCTTTCCCATCTCTCTTTGACATTTTGCTTTCACTCACATGCTATCAAAATCAAGATTAGGCTATAGGTGATACATTTACAGACCACTAATAATAATAATAATAAAAATTTGTGGGCAATATCCACTTTTTCAAAGCATGTACCAAAAGTCCAAACATGGCAAAATATGTGGTTTTCCAGGAAATTATTGTTAGATATAAAGGTCTTGGCAAGATTATTTTCATCAGGCATGTCTGTCTTAGACAAAGCAGGACGCAGCAGGGCTGTTGTTTTGCGGCATCTGAAGTCAAGGTTTTTTTGGTATATGATTTGAAAAGTAGGTATTGCCCATGAAAGCTTTCAATTTTTTTAAAATTAGTGGCCTATAAAGGTATCACCTAAAGCCTAGTCTTGCATTTGTATTTTGCAGTGGCCACAAAGCTCCTCGCCCCCTTTTTTACTTCAGTGCTCTCAAAAGTCGAGCTTTAGAGAATTCACAAGCTTGCTCACACTTCTGTGCCCCTTGAGTTGATCCGAAGGAGCCCCTTTTTGCTGAGGGTGTTCACAAATCCTCTCTGGCTTGAAAATCCAGAGTAAAATCAGAAGAGTGAGGAGAACTTGGCATAACACTTGACACGGTCATTGATTGTCACAGGGCGTGCCTGCTACGGCACCCTGCTTGCCTTCCAGTTTTCTGCCTCTGTGGAGGTGGAGTCAACATGAGAGCATTAATTCTGGCCTTAAAAAGTGGCAGGTTTCTGCCCATTAAATAAAGATATAGCTCCCTGTGGCTTTTGGATAAAATTGAAGGAAAGCAGGGATGGAAGGAGAGATGAGAGGTAACATCACATAGTGGTATAAAGAAGGCGATGATTGATAGAAATTGTAGGTACAGCAGACATGCTGGTGGTTTAGAGTATGTTAATGAACTAGATGTACTAGGTTTAAATGTAATTTTGATCTACTTGCCTAACAGTGGTAATAGTCAGAAGGTACTCTGTATGTGCTGTATAGTTAAATGGCTTATACTGTTCTAGGCTACTGCCTTGTATTGTATTTGAGATTATTTGCTGTAAAAGCCAGTTTCTGTTCTGACTCAGGAAGTTGCTAAACACAGCATGAGTAAAGTTGATTAATGCTGAGTCACCCATTTCCTGTTTCTTTAGTGTGTCACTGTGATAATAACTGGTAAACAAGCCCTTTCTTGTTGTAGGAATTATCAGTCCCACTTTCCATTTGCATTTACAATCAAAATGAAAACAGGCCATTAGCGAACCACAAGTATCAGACAGTGTAGGATTAATTATCCCCTCTCCTCACTATCTTGTGAGAATGACAGAGTAGACACCTTATTTATTTATTTATTTATTTATTTATTTATTTATTTATTTATTTATTTATTTATTTATTTAGCTTTTATACCACCCCATAGTGCATAAACAGCATTTCAGTCAAGGTTAATTAACCTGCCCAGCTATCTAATTTTTTTCTTAATTATTTCTTGTCATGAAAGATTGGTTGCAAAAGACTCTCTGGGTGGTTCATAACACATTAAAATCATGTTATAGTAAATGAAACCAAATACCTAGCAATAAATATCCTAAAAAGGATATACCCAGTCCCTAGCTTAAATAAATTAAACAAATTAGACAGACTTAAGCATCTCAAGTGATAAAGCATTAATAAAAGGCAACTTTAAATAATACTATTTTTTTACTAATTTCTTTAAAACTGAGAGGGAACCAGTTACTTAGTTATTTTATTCATATCCTACCTTTCTCCCAGAACCAAGACTGGGCTGCTTGCAAAATGGTTAAAAGATTGCAGAAGAGATGCAGATTTAAACAAAAGTCAATTATAATATTAAAACACAATAAAACAAATAATAAATAATAACAATACTAAAATGCAGTCAATTTTATTTATTTATTTATTTATTTATTTAGTTAGTTAGTTAGTTAGTTAGTTAGTTACAAGATTAAAATCTAAGAAGCACATCAAGTTGTTATAAAGCATACTTCCCATCTTCTAGAAGCCCCATTCTCAGTGGCCAGTCACTTAGAATGTAAATCAAGAAAGAAATAACCTGTTTATTTAATATGCATTGTCTAACCTGCTTGGATCTCCTGTACCTATAACAATCGTTTTTCAGCGGCCTTAGCACCAAATATGAGTCTCTTCCAGTCATGGGTGTGAAGGAGGGCACAGGGCATGATTTTTCTCTGCAGGCTATGGTACTTGAATTTAACTGGCACAAAAAAGCACAAAAACGCACATTGTAGCAAGTTATGAGGTGAGATGGATGTTAGACTACTATAGCCCCCTTGCCATTTTAAAGATGTAAAGAGGAAACGGTTGAAGTCACTAGAGTCGGGTTGCTCTGGTGATTGAGATGTTGCCTGCTTTAGTCCCTGTCACTGGTTTCCTTTTACTTCATAACTAGAAAGCAGAAGTGCTTTAACATTGCACCCCAACCCCCTCCCCTGCTTTTAGTTACATGCCTGCTGTGAAGTTTAAAAGAAAGATTCTTCCCAAAAATGTGTGTCAAGATTTTTGTGCTGTTTATAATGTTTTTACCACCACCAGTTTTTGGAATTTGTCCTAAAGCCTGTTTGTCTTCCTCTTGCTTTTGTACAAATTCTCCAGGCGCTCCTTCTTCGTGGGGTTTCTGCGTGTGTCCGCTTTTGTTCTTTGAGCTGTGCCTCACCACCTGCTCTGCATTGCACTAGGCCCAAGTTTAAGTGGCTCTTCTTGGCTGAAATCTTGTTCATGGGAATTACACAGGGTAGAATCATAGAATTACTGAGTTGGAAGGGACCCCTGAGGTCATCAATTCCAACCCCAACCCCAACCCCCCAACCCCGCTCAATGCAAGAATCCAAGTCAAAGCAGATGTAACAATGGCTGATTATGTCATCAGCATGGGATGGCCTTTTTTTAAAAAATTAAGAATTTCTTGCTTCTCTACCAAACCCCTGTAATCCCTTTTATTGTTAAGAACTCAACAACAGCAATTTTCAGCAATTACTATTTTTTTTTTATTTATTGGATGGCATGCACCCTTTCTTCTAGTGAAAGAACTCCACAAAAGACTTGCCTGTTTACTTCCTATCCTATGCCCTTCACGGGCTCATGGCGCAGTGATTAAATGCCTGTACTGGAGCTAAAACTGTGCTCACAACCTCGGGTTCAATCCCAGGTAGTAGGCTCATGGTTGACTCAGTTTCCATCCTTCCGGGGTCAGTAAAATGAGTACCCAGCTTGCTGGGGGGGGGGATGTGTAGCCTGCTTACTGTAATTAAACTGTAAACCACCCAGAGACTACTTGAAGTTGTATGAGGCTGTATATAAGCAGAACACTTTGCTTTGCTTTGATGAGGAATGAGATGACATGCGGCCTGCGGAGGCCTTTGGACAGGACTAGGAAATGTTTAAATTTTCAAATATTAATAATAATCCCAATTATGTCATAAGGCTTACATGGCATAATTTACATTTTAGTCACTCATCAGGCTTGTGGTGCACGTTGGCATCTGAAGTCTCAGGAATTGTTGCTCCAGGTCTCCAAGCAGAAAGTTAATCTCAAAGCCATCAATTGTGGATGAGGGGAAAGTTTTGATCTTGCTGGGTAAGGCACTTTTGAAGCCTAGATTCTAATCTTCTCCCACTGTAGCTGGCCTCTGGGTTCAATAAATCGGTATAAAGACTGCCTCCTACTGTATGTGCCATGCTGGATTCTCTCCCAGCCCTTGCCTGCCTTGCCTCTGTGACATCACTCTGTTGATCTCACCCGTGAAATTTCAGGGCATGGGAGGGAATCCTGTGAAAGATAGAAGTCTGTTGTTGGCATTTGCTTTCACCTTGAAGGTTCACCTGGAGGACTGGGCAAAGTGTGGGTCTCCTAATGTTGTTAGCCTGTGACTCCCATGAAGTGTAGGCGGCGGTATAGCCAAAGCAAGACTTACTTCAGTTGAACAATATATATCTAGCAGGCAGCAATTTGCCCACCCGAAGGGAACAGCATCTTTTCCCCAAACTGGGTGGCTTTTAAATGTGTTGGAGGACAGCTACCACCATCCCTGGAACACACGAGCATCTATATCTGTCCTACACATAGGCATGAGTTATGAGGATAATACAGTGGTACCTTGTCTAAAGGAATTAATTCGTTCCAAATGAAATTATGTTAAGCAAATTTTCCTTTATATAAATTTCCCATAGGAATGAATTGAAAACAGAGCAATTCCTAATCTTGACCATTTTTATATTGTACAGTGACTCCCCACCTATCACGGGGGGTAGGGACCCACCTGACCTGTGATGACTGAAAATCCATGATATGCGGATGCAGGTCAGGGGGCAGCGCACCATCACTGCTTCCCTGGGCTGCTGGAAGACTTTTTAAAAAGCCTTCCAGCAGCCTGTGCAAGGGCGGCGGATGACCTGATCCACTGCGCTTGCTGCAGGCGCTATTCCTCCCCCATCCAGCGCCAATCAGCTGCTTGGCACTGGTTCGGGGCCAGCGCTCCCCACAATCTCCATTGAAATGCATTGAGCCAATGCATTTAAATGGAGATGGCCCGGGACTGGAAGAGAATTAAAAAGGGGTGCACCGCTTCTCCGGAGCCCCCGCGGGGTGAGGGGGAAGTGGCGCACCCCTTTTAAAATCCCTTCCAGTCACGGAGGCAGACTTGGCGTTTTAAAAGTGGGTGCTCCAACTGATTGGCACTGGGGTGGGGAAAGAAAGGTTTTCTCCCTCACCCCATCGCTAATCAGCTGGAGCCCCAGCATGTACTGCGGTCCTGCGATATAGGGGGACCCGCAGTACATGAACCGCAAAACGGCAGGGCGTTACTGTACAGATTCGCCCCATAGATGATTCTGTTAAGCAAATTTCCCCTATCTCTGGAATTTTTTATGTTGTACAGATTTTATGTTATACAAACCGTTTGTTATATGAGGGTCCGCTGTACATAGATATCTTTAAAGTCTGACTATCCAGATATGTTGGCTGTAGTCTTTGAAAGCTGATACATAATGAAACTCACTTGTCTTTAAGGTGCCATCAGATTTCTTCTTTTCCCTCCTTGGGATGACTGGATGAAATCATTCAGCTCCAATGAATATTTAAGGAAACAAACGATAATAGAAAGTTTCTGTTATAAGCATTGCATAAAGTTTTGTCTCCCTTCCCACAGCTTTATGAAACAATAAATTAGACTGGCTTTTTACTAACAATAGTACTGATGACGTTTGAAGGAAATTGCTCCAAACCAAGCTAGGGATGAAATGAATGTGAGTCTTGATTCTTCTAGCAGTATTTGCATAGTTTACACTTTTCTCTTGCTCTCTTTCCTTTTTGTTGCCAAGTTTGCTCTGGAGAGGGCCTTGTAAGTCCCCACCCATCTTTGCCCTGAGCTAAAATCAAGCAAATCCAGTACTGGAAGGAGAGAGGAAAGGAACGACAGTATTAGAAACAAGCTATGCTTTGTCTCTCTCGGTTTGAGCTTAACAAAGATGACCCAGTGGTGAGTGTACAATCAGACTTTTACAACTTCAAGTGAGAGCACGGGCTTAATAAGCAAGATCTTTCTCCTGCTTTTCGTCTTTTGCTGACAATGGAGCCAATACTGTTGAAAGTTCAATAAGATGTCACATTCCCATAGAAAGAGACACAGCTTGTTCTCAGCTGAGTGTCTTGATATTCATTTATTTATTATATTTATATCCTGACTTTCCTCCAAAGAGCGGAGAGAGCTATATACATTGGCTTATCTGCTTCTCCTTGACATCTGTGCATACAGTTCTTTTGCATACAGTTCTTTGTGCAAGAATTGTTGAGGAGGTATCTATTAAATGTGCTAATCAAAGAATTGGGAAAAAGCTGTATGGTTCAAGATGACACAAAGGTAAGAATAAGGTGATGCCTTTATTGAAACACACACACACACACACACACACACACACACACACACACACACACACACACACACACACACACACACACACACACATCTCACAAATTACAAGTAATTGGTAAAATCCCATTTCCTCAGGCTGAGCACTGCCCCTTCATGGGTAGTGCAGAAAAATTGTAGGTCAAAGTCCCAAAACATCAGGGTAGATAACTCTGCCGAGACTGCTGAGGTGAATTGAGAGGTGTGGTTTCAAGCATCCCCCTTTGTAGGCTGGTTGGAATTTCTCATCCCAAACTCGACAAACAAACAAGCAAACACATGCACACACGCACACACATGCACACACACACACACAAACACACACACACAAACACACACACACACACACACACACACACACACACACACACACACACACAGAGAGAGAGAGAGAGAGAGAGAGAGAGAGAGAGAGAGAGAGAGAGAGAAATTGCTCTGTATTAGAGCATGATTCTAGGAAAGATTAGGTGTCCCCATACCACAGTACAAAAAAACCTCAGGAAAGCCCTGTGTTACTCCAGCTTTCCCCCAGTTGTTTCTGAGCCAGATTGCCTAACAGTAGTTGTCTGTATACCTTCCCACTCCAAAATATACACTCTGCCTGCTTTTCACAACTGCTAGGAGAAGCAGCAGCGCTTGAATGAGGTAGAGTGTCTTTCCTCCCATTACACTTATTTTTTGTAGTGGATTCTGCTGCTGTTGCTCAGTACCAGTAATTTTTAATTTTTAACAATATCTCAGGAGGTCCTGGGGGATGTAAAAAAAATCATCAGGGGGGCCACAAGGAACCTGCCGGCTACAATTTACCCACCCCTGCCTTAAAGTCTACAACATAAATCTAATCGCCAGTCCAATTAGAGAAAACACAATGAAGCACAACTTTTAAGCAAACATTTAAGTAAACAATGATAAAGTCACTTTACTTTAGTTGAGATTAGTCACTGTTGCCAGGTCTCAGAGCCCTGGCTAAAATCTCCAGGAATCCCCACCACGTTTCATCAGGTCTCCGAGCGGAGGAGAGAGTTTAAGACAAATGCTGCTTGAAGAAGCAAAAGGTTGAGTTCTGAGTTGGCTTTACAGCAAGGATCTTAATCGCATCTCATTCTTCGTCAGCACCACAGTTCATAGGCTCTTTATGAAAGTGGTTTAATGAGTTTTGCACTTGTGCAGAGTTGGCACACCCAAAAATCAGGAACAAGGCCAGGGAACTGAAGAAACGGCTGATGGGTTCATGCACTTGGTCTGGCGCAAGAAAGGGAGGAGAATGCTGGCATTGCAACTCATGAGCCTTCTTGTGCCATGACCCCCTGACAGCAGCAGTATAAGAAATCTTCACAGCCTGATAGTACTCCTTCCACAGCTGTGCAGGGCCTGGAAAATTCCCCGTGTGTCAAGTGTGTTGTAGGTCAGGCCACACTGCATACCTGTATGAGGAATTGTAGCTGCTTCAAAAGATGCTGGGTACATTTTGCTACCAGACTGGCCAACAAAGAGACAAAAACGCACACCTTTTATTCTCTCATCCTACCTCCAGTTCCAGGTTGTCGTATTCCTCCCCCCCCATCTTTTATTAATGTATCTGGATTCCACTCCTGCCAAATTTCCAAAATCAGTGGATGCAGAAGTGGTTCCAGGTAGGGAGAGGACTTTCAGAAAAACAAAAACTCCCAGTCCCATAGAATGACAGGAACCTAACAGGCTGAATTACAGAACGGGAAGCTGTCCAATGGCAGGAGACAGACCAACTCTTTAACCTCCACATAATTCCTGCACTGTGCTTCCCACTGAGGTTGGGAAGTCACGAAGGTTTCCTGCAGACCTGTCAAGTGTCACATTTTGGGCGGGACATTCACGGATCAATCAATCTTTCCCGACATCTTCCCGAAAAATTATTTTCCCCTGAAATGTCCTGCATTTCCAGCAGCAGGCGGCTGAGCTCCAGATGATGCTGGGTAGCCATGTGTCTGGCCTCCAAGTGGCCTGCCAGAGAGCACTTCTCCCTGCACAACCCCTAACCCACACCCCACCAGCTATCCGGATTGGTATATAGAAAGCCGAGACACCTGGGTCACAGTTAGCAATTTGGAGCCACTGCAAGGGATTCTGGGAAACCTGTATGCAAATGAGGCTCCACTCCCTAGCCAAAGTGCTCTGCCTTCCTGGAGCTCCCAGTTCCAAGCGACCATGGGGAATACTTGACAGCTATGGTATCCTGTGAGTCATAAGGACTCATGGGAAAACAAGTGCTTCCAGAGGCTGTCTCCATAATGCCTGTGTGGATGCCAGAAAGAGTGTGTGGAGGCAGCTACTCTGGGAGTCATATCCTCATGCGCCCTGTTAAGAATCCTGCCTATTTTTGTATAAACAGCATGGAGATGTTTTTCATCCTGCTGTTTGATGACTCCCAGCCACACAAATCCTTCCATTGAATTATGGGTCTTGGTGTTTTTTTTTTTTCATTGAAAGTTCATGCATCCTTCCAGACCACCATCCAGTTTTTACCTGCTCTGCCTCTGTGACATTACCAGGCCCAAACCTGTGATGTCACAAGGATTTGCCCCCAGTCTCAGATTATCACCCATAAATCTTTGAGGTGATGCTGACCTAGCAACACTGCCAGCAACTGAATGTAGACCTTTGAGCAAAGTCCATTCACAATTAAGCCTACTGAATTCAGCCGCATTTACTTCTGAGATTATAGACTCATTGTAGCATAAAGTGTCCTGCACTGGTAAAGCCTATTTCAAAGATAAACCAAAGTTAAATAAACATATACTGGTCTGGGTGCTCTGCAATAGGTATATTCAGTGCTTTTTAAACCAAAAACACTTAATAAAAGCAACAGCAATTCCTTCATAAATTCCATCAATTCCAGTAGGACTTCTCTAACTGCAATTTACTGTGCTCAAGTAAGTCACAGTTAGAATAGGCCCATTTGAATCAATGGATTTATAAAGGAAGTGACTGACCAAACTCCATTGATTTAATGGGTCTTCTCTACCGCCATTTACTACACTAAGCAACAGGCCATTTTCACAGGATGGGTGCTGACTTTTTCTTCAAGTTACCAAAGCATTTTCTTTTTAATGTATTTTCAAATTGAGCTATAATTTTACACTTTTATTCATTTTATGCTCGGTTTTTATCATCACATGCAATCTACTTTAGGATCCATTCATAGCTGAACGTCGCCATGGAAATCAAATGAATAAATGAATTGACCCATCATTGAAGTGGGATCTATGCTGAGATCAAACAAACAAAAATCAAAATCAGCGCAAACCAAGAAAACATGCCAGAACAGCTTCACCTTTCCTTTAGTTTGGAAATGAGGTGGAAGATAGACATAGTCTCTGTAAGTCCACTGCATCTTCTAAGTGTTCCAAGAAAAGCAATGTGAATTGTTTGATGTAACATGCAATTATAAAATATACCACTGTAGAAATATTTTATTTATTTATTTGAAAATTTATAGATTCTATCACTCCATGGAAGCATTTAAAATGGAAGCATTTAAAAGAAAATTAGACAGCCATCTGTCAGATAAACTTTGATTTGGATTCCTGCACTGAGTAGGGGGTTGAACTCGATGGGTTTATACGCCCCTTCTAGCTCTATCGTTCTATGATTCTATGGGTCTCTGTGTTTCAATGCATCAATGCTTTCACATCAGCACATTCTTTTGTAGAAAAATAAATCTAGTAACATCAAATAAACTCTACAGTGAAAGAAGGATAATCAGGAAGAATCAGTGCTAACGATCACTGTGCACAATATACCTCCCCAGATTGATTTTGTTAGAACACTTTAATATACAGCAGCCCTCAGATATTAGTCTCATTAATAACCCGAGAAGGCTTTGAATGCCTTCCATACCTTGGATAACCCAGGTGTTCTTGGAACGCAATTCCCAGAAGTCTTCCTCAACCAGCTTTGCAGGCCAGGGTTTCTGGGAATTGCAGACAAAGAACAGCTGGGTTACCCAAGGTTGTGGAAACCACTCGCTTATGTGATTTGAGAGGACCTACCTCCCAAAGGATCTCTACCAGCAGGGGAAATGGGCATGAAGTGAAAGGCAAACATGTGTAAAGTGAGGTATATTAGGGCCAAATATAAAACAAATCAATACAAAACAAAAAACAACACAGCACAACACACCCAGCTTCATACACCCACATTTTCCATCTATAAGACACCCCCATGTATATGACAACCCCCAATTTTTAGTATAAGAGTGTTAGGCAAAAATATAGTCTTATACATGGGAAAATAATGTATATTCTGAAAGGATCATGTGAGCTGGCAGTGACTGACAGAGAAAACAATTTATTTTTATTTTTCAAGTTATTAAGATTAAATTGTATACAAAAACACAAAAAGGAAGAACATAAATGCACATCTTAAAACTCAATACATATAACTGAATTTAGTGCATCCATCACCAGGACCAAGAGATATATTGATATTTTTCCATCTATAAGACATCACTATGTATAAGGTGACCCCTGCTTTCAAACCCCAAATTACAGTTTCGGAACATAGTTCTCTACTCAGTTTACTTTCATGTATAAGATGACCCTCAATTTTTAGTCTAACTTTAAGACAAAAATATACTGTATTTCCTTCAATCCACTAGTTATGATTCCCCGCATTCCTTAAAAAACCATTTTCTTCACCACTCAATAATACAATATACAGGAAATTTTGCCAGATATCAACAAATTTATTCTCTTTTAATAATGCATTTTAAAATATTACATCACATGTCATCCTGTCATTAACTGCTATTTTTCCAAACTTCATTGCACACATTCACTTAATCGTATTCAAAGAAAATATTGCTATTGTTCTGATCCCTTGTTTTGTAGGCTTCACATAGGTAACTCTCTGGTCAGTGTGTGAAAGAAATCCTGGATTAGATAGGCTGCGGGTCTTGTCTAATGTGACTCCTCTTAGATTTCAGTGTTCCTAAACATGAATAAATATGTCTGCACTCAGGCCAGTGAAAAATGTAGTTTGAAATTAAAAGGTAATCATCAACATCCTGTCACAAAAAATAAAAACAAACAAACAAAAATTTTGTGGCACAGTGGTTAAATGCTTGTATTGCAGGTAAAACTATGCTCACGACCTGGGGTTCAATCTCAGGTAGCTGGTTCATGGTTGACTCAGCCTCCCATCCTTCTGAGGTTGGTAAAATGAGTACCCAGCTTGCTGGGGGGTCAATGTGTAGCCTGCATACTGTTATTAAACTGTAAACTGCCCAGAGGCTACTTGAAGTGGTATGGGGCATTATATAAGCAGAACACTTTGCTTTATATGGGATAGGTAAACTCCATTTATGTCAGTATTTTTCACATTTCCCTGGGTGTCTGATATTTGCCCAGGTGTACAACTGATTATGGGAGGGATTGTATAATCATGATAGACTGGCACATGGTAGACAACCTGGGAAACATGTCCCATTGCTGACGTGATTGTCCTTATGTGACCACATTAAGCAGTAGATCCATAAAACTTTTTTATTTTCAAAACAAATAAACAAACTTTTTAAAAAAACATTTTGCTTTGCAAGTGCTGATGAGACAACACATGATTGCAATATAAGTTTTGTAATGTGTATGTCTTGAAGCAGTCATTGCATGATACAAATTGACCTGGCAGTATTTCTGTGTTTCCACAGGTCAGCATATGAAGTGCCTTGGTTTTCTGTCTAGACTTTTAAGGCCTCCTTGTACATTCTTGTACAGGTGATTCAGGACCAGCACTGGCTGTTTTGTAGTTTGTATCAGCCTTGGTCTACCTTTCATGACTCACCTCAGTACCATCCTGTCTAAATTTTGTTGAGACACTCCTTTGAGCGCTGGTGTTGCTGTCAGTAGTTTTGGCAGATGGCAAAGTCGGCATCAGGGAATGAGCCTTAACAGCTCAGGCTTGTTGTGGTTCATGCTGAGGTCAGGAGGGAATGACACAGAGGGAAAGAAGGTTTATGGCTGTGTTTTGAAACCACATTGGAGCTCCTCCTACCACCATTTCCCCCTAGAATTAATCTACATTTTTATTGCTGATTGTGTATGATTGATAGCTAGGAAGAACTTCACAGGTACACCAGTGGAGGCTGGAGATGCAGGACTTATGGGTGATTCAGACAACTGTTCTATGGCAACTGTAAAATGAAAGCTAAATTATGTAGGGGTTGTGAGGGCTATGCATATCTGCTGTGGTTTTATAGTCCTTTGTTGTACATAAGCAGGGTAATGCTAACGCTGTAAGAGATGGGGAAGGAATGAAGAAAGGCTGTACTACACAAATTTCAGAACAGCTTAACTATGGTAGGCTAAAATAAATAAGTAAACAATTTGTCATTGTTTCTATCATGTCGTCATTATCATCATCTTAGAACTGAAGAACTGGAAGGGACCCAATGGATCACAGGGTCCTTCATTGGCTTGAGGGGGAATATGATAGCTATGTTTAAATATTTGAAAGGATGCCACACTGAAGAAGGGACTGGTTTATTTTCCATGGCTTCAGAGACTAGGATGCAGGGCAATGGTTTCAAAACTACAGGAAAAGGGATTCCATTCAAACATTAGGAAGAATTTCCCGATGGTTAGAGCTGTTCAGCAATAGAATATGCTGCCACAGAGGGTGGTGGAGTCTCCTTCTTTGGAGGTTTTTAAGCAGAGGCTGGATGTCCATCTGTTGGAAGTACTGTGTTGGGGATTCCTGCATGGCAGGGGATTGGACTGGATGGCCCTTGAGGTCTTCCAACTATGATTCTATGATTCTAAGTCCAGCCCCTGTCAAGAAGCACAGCAGGGAATTGAACTCCCAGCCTCTGACTCCACAGCTAGACACCTAAACCCCTGAGCTATCCAGAAGTCCAGTCCTTTTACTACTGAATTCCATTCCACATCACATGGGTTGCCACTTAAAGTCCTTCTTCCAAAACCTGATTAATGTTAAAATGTCAGAAGGAATAAGTTGCACATGCTCCTGTGGTTATCGTATACTCCATGCCCTGACCCATTTCAAACAGATCTGGGGAAAGACTACAGCTCCCAGAATGTCAAAGCCATCATGGCCAGTCCATAGGGCCTTCTGGGGGTTGCACACATGAAACTTTTCCAATATCCATGTAAATCCAGGTAGATAAATGTGTACCACCGTAAAAAGCAGAAAGGTAAAACAGTGTTTCCTTGCAGCCATGCCGGCCACATGGCCATGGACTTGCACAACACTGGCTCTTCAGCTTCAATACAGAGATGAACACCACCCCTAGAGTCTGACACAACTAGCACGCATGTGTGGGGGAACCTTTACCTTTACCTTTAACTATTTAAAATCTCTGCCAACTAATGAAGGTTCAGAATCATTGAAGGAGAAAATCTGCAACATTTCCAAACGATATGAAAAGTCCTGCTTGATCATAGTAAACCACTATGCAGTCTAGGATCCTGTTTTCTATTGTGTCCAGTCAGAGACCCAATGGAATCCCATACAGTAAGTAGAACATGAGAAATATAGCTGTCTCTGGCTGTTGGCTCCAAGTGACTTTTAATCCCAGGCACATTGACTCTGCTTCTGGAGGCAGCACCTATCCATCATAACTAGCAGCCAGTGTGAATCTGCCTAATCACTCTTCAAAGTCATCTGATCTGGAGGCGACCAGACTGTCTTATGCCCATGAATTATTTGAAGAGTTTATCTTTATTTTGTTTAAATGCTGTTATACCTCTGCTGTGACCTGGATTTTCTCTACCAAACTGTTCTCTGTTCTTTTGCAAGACAAGTCCTTAAGATTACTTTCTCTTTTGAGTTTTAATCAGCAGATGCAGTGGCATTTTTGAATAGATGCCTTCTGAATTTTATGTTTTCACATCCTATAGAAGTGTATGGTGATAGAAATGCCTAGGCTATTTTCATAAGAACATAAACATAAGAACAAAAGAAGAGCCATGCTGGATCAGGCCAAAGACTCATCTAATCCAGCTTCCTGTATATCACAGTGGCCCCACCAAATGCCTCTGGGAGCACATGAGACCAGATGCCTGTCTCCTGATACCACTCCCCTGCATCTGGCCCTTTAAGTACCCGGGTTTTAAACTTGGAGATTACACATCTCCATCATGGTTTGTAACCTGTGATGGTTTTCCTCCAGGAACCTGTCCAATCCCCTTTTGAAGGCATCCAGGCCAGATGCCATCACCACATCCTGTATGGTCATATATGGAAAATACCAGAATTCAAGCCAATGAAATGAAAGCACACTGAATGTTGAGCATATTTATTAGTGCTCAACAGTTATGATGTAAACAGAAGGCTGGTGCATAGAGAAAGGTGAAAAAATTGAAAGTTTTTATCAGTAGTGATATTCAGCTAATGCTTGGTTGATATGACCAAAGCTTGTTCAAGGTATTTTTCTGCTTGACACAAAAGAACCACCTCCCATACACTTCTAAACAATGACGGTGTCTATCTTCAGGACTGGCCAGTAGGACAGCATCTTCTACCACCCATGAAGGCAACAAGATAGCATACAGAGCATGGGAAACCTGATCTCCTTGAAGACCTTGAGGCTTCCTCCCAGCACCTGCTGCTTGAAGTGATTGCCTCAGTCTGCCTAAGGGCAAAGGTGGCCCTGGAGACTTGAAACATAATGTGACTTATGGCACTCACCCTTCCAGCTAATTTTCTTTTATAGAGGGGGAGGACAAAGAAGTGTTGTCAATTGTGCAATACTGAGCTTCTTAAGAAACTCTTCCCCGTGGAGATAAATGTGTGCCTTGAAGCAAATACTTCTTTGAACAGCTGGATATAGAACTTCACAGTGTAATTACTGATCAGGGATTTCACCCCATACCCTGTCACTTAATTTAAATAAGAAAAACAGTCTCATACACATGGGGATGCTACTTTCTTATAGCTTTTGTCATGGCATGGATCCCTCCCTTTTCAACAAGAAAAGAAAGAGCGCAGAGCCCCATGTATTCAAGTAAATATCAACTGGCTCTCGCTATTTGTTTAGGTCAGCCAGAGGTAACATGTGTCCAACTATATTACTGTTCCCATCAAGAGAGAAATGATACAGGTCAACCATTCAAGTGAAAGGTGAAAGGAAGTGCCGTATATTTGTGGTAGACCACATGCGTTGTGTGCAGATGGCCCCAGCTTCAGTTTCTGCCATTGCCTGTAGATATTTTTAGACCTATAAAGTCAGCAACCAAGGACTTCTACCTTTACCAGCCTCCACATTTAGCCTGTCTTGGATTCAATAGAGGGGGGTTATAAGACAAGCTGTGGCCCCTCCTTTTGAATTCACGTGCACATGTGTGCTCGTATTTTAGAATAGAGTTGGATATATTTCTGTTTTTGGACTAAGGCTTCCAGAATCCTCCTGTCTGCTACATTCCAGCATTGACTAATGAATACTGAACAGTGTTATTTATTTATTTATTTATTTATTTATTTATTTATTTATTTGCTACACTTCTAGAGAGCCCATCTGGACAAATGATTAGATGCTTTATCTGTTGCAGTTCTATTGTATTATAATATAGTGCAGCGTTTTTCAACCACTGTTCCGCGGCACACTAGTGTGCCGCGAGATGTTGTCTGGTGTGCCGTGGGAAAAATTGAAAAATTCTAAAGAAATTCAACCCAGGGCCGGCGGGCGGCCCACAGCTGGGAGGCGCTATAAATAGCGTCCAACGGCCAGCTTGGCTCCTTCCCCCCGAGGCCCGCGGTGCTGGCGTCACTTCCTCCCCGGCCGGACCTGGCCCCACTCATTCTCTTAGTGTTTGCCCTGTGCCTACCACCACCGCCGCAACGCAACTCGCTAGATCTCCCCCCTCCTTTTTTTACCCTGGACCACCACCACCCCTTTCCTGGGAGCTACCAATGGACTGAGCCGCCTGACAGCCCGCCCGCCAACACGAGCCGGCCTGGGAGCCCCAGCCCAGAACAAACCACCAGGTGAGGGGAAGGGGAGGAGGGGCGCCCGGCTGCCCCACGAGCACCGTGGCAGGGCTGCGAGGAGGAGGGGATGGAGGAGGCCTCCGCCGGGCCTGGGCTGAGGAGGTGGGGGGGCTACTGGCACGGCTGGACGGCCGGACGGCCGGCCTTTAGGGTCCGTGAGGGGAAAAGCCGTCTCTGAGGGGCCCTGCGATCGGTTCCTTGAAGTCTTGCCCCTTTCTTTCTGTCTTGGGTCGCCCTCTTCTCTCTCTCTGTCTTTTCTTTCTTTTTCCCCCCACCTCTCTCTTTCCATTCATACCCTTTCCCCTCTTCATAGAAACGTGCTCATTTCTAGCCTGCATATGTGTATGTCTAGCAGCCTGCCTACTGTAATTAAAACTGTAAACCGCCCAGAGACTCCTTGAAGTGGTATGGGGCGGTATACAAGCAGAACACTTTCTGCCTTCTTTCCTTCCTGCCTTCCTTCATCCTCCTCCCCTCCTGTCGCTGGACTTGCTGAAGGCATCTGCCTTGGCCACAGTGTGGAGAGCAAGATGGGCTTTTGGGTCTTATTTGTGTTCCTGGAGAGTCAGTGCCCCTTCTCAGGTCTCCACTGGACACAGAAGTCCATGCAGGGCAAAATGTCTTTAAAAAAACAACACAGGTAAGTGGGAACTGGATGCTAGAGAGCGGGATGCCTCAATCTGTGGCCCCTCTGTCCTGCTTCTCCCTACACCAGCAATAGCGAACCTTTTAGAGACTGATATAGGCACAGAGTTAAATTTTTTAACATTTTCTAATGGTGGTGTGCCTCGTGATTTTTTTCATGAAACAAGTGTGCCTTTGCCCAAAAAAGGTTGAAAAACACTGATATAGTGTATTGTGGTGTATGCCCAAAGCCACTCAGCAACATGGAAGGAGTGATGTTATCTTTAAATTATGGTATAACCGTCAAATAACTCATATAGCTTCAATACTGGGAACAGGAATGAAATAAAAGTAATTAATTATTTGCAACTCTTGCTATTTACCCCCCTCATGGAATTTATAACTGAATTATTTCCAGGTTTTGGGAAACACTTTCATGATAATTGCTCCTCCCTGTCATTAGTCGCCTATGACTTCACGTATGACTTGGTTCCTCAATTGAAGTGTAGCATTTTCGTCTTCTTCTGATAATCTTATGCCACATATTCCATTGCGCTGTCTGGTCTTGTGCCTAGTTGGCATATACAAAATTGCATCTGTAAAGGATTTATATCTGTGTGGATTTTCAGTTGTCTAGGTGAGGTTATCTGGAAGTTGAGTCATGACAACTGGACTTCTTGTGAGATTGAAACATTTTGCTACTCATCTAATTAGCTTCATCAGTCTGAGGGAATGTGAGTCTTAATGGGTGTAGGGAAGGGTTGCATAGGTGAGACTTTCACACACTCCAGGTTATGGTACATCTAACAAGCCTATTCAGGCCATCATCTATCTAATGAGCCGATTCAGGCCACTGTGCACCTAACAAGCCTATTCCAGCCATTGCCCAATTTATGAGCCTATTCAGACCAGGGTGATGTGAGATCACGGTGTACTATAAATTGGAAGCCTCACACCAACTTCCCTCAGACTGACAAAGCTACTTGGATGAGTAGCAAAGCGTTTCGATCTCACAAGAAAAGAAGTCCAGTTGCCATGTCTCAACTTCCATGTAAACAATATAATTCTTTTCACGCCTCCTCTTCATTCAGCTGCAACAATACCGTTCCAGATTCTGTTACAGTGTCTGCAGCTTGCGTTTCCTCAGGGAGCTAATGAGATGCAATCTTTGTTTGGACAAGAGTAAAATATTTTCCAGCTGTTTGCTCAATTATGCAAATGCAAAGGTTAAAAAATAGTTCTCCGTTGCCACATGAATGTAATCGGGTGAAACAGTCCAAAGAAGATTGGTTCAGTCAACCTACCAGCTACCTCTGCTTAACGGATTTATTAAAGTTACATTCAGATTCCCTAGTGTTGAAAAAAAAGATAATAGTTAAGAAACACATTCATTAAAAGGAGGGTTTTGAGTTTGAAGGCAGGATGCCTGCAGTTTGCCGTGGAATATTAACAGCTGTTTATTAATTCACTGCTTGACTTCTTGTCTTTGTTATATGTCTGCCCACTAGTTATGCACTGAGAAACTGTTGTTGTTGTTGTTACTCGGGAGAAAAAAAAGCTGTCCCATTCCATCTGGTCCATCCGCTGGGGCAGGTGTTGAGGTCGTAAACTTGCCTTTTATCCAAACACTGGTTTCCCAGATGTGAGAACATGAACTGTTCAAAGGCAGTGATGAAAGAAGTAATGAATCTGCAGTGAAGATAATGAAGATTAATTCATGGACAAAATGAAAGATGGGGGGGGTCGGGTGGCAAAATCAATTTTATGATAATAGTTTGCAGGACTGGCGAGACTTAACTAAGCATATAAAGCAGCTTTTTCTATGGTTCTTCTTACAGCATGGTTGGCTCCAACTACACAATTCAGTCACCTGAAGAAGACATGGGTGGTGCAAAAGAATAAGTACAGTAAAACAGAACTGAGGGAATGGAAGAGGATACCACTAAGATATGCATTCACTGGGCTGGTTCTAGTGTGCTATACGACTATTGTTACTTTAGCCATGGTTTAGTGCAAAGGTAGAGAGGCCTCGGATCTAGGCTCTGCAGTTCACCTGGAAGCTACACTTTCTTCCTTAGGACATGTTCATTTAGGATTTGTCCAGCTTTTTTCCCTGTGCTCTTTGTGAGGGTTCTTGCTTTTCCCAGGCAACCTGCCCTTCAGGATCCAATAAAGACACATTTTTAAAGGAATAAACGGGTGTTTTATTTTGCTCTTCCACAATGAGGGAGGTCCTTTACTTGATAACAGTTCCAATATCTTTAACATCAACAGTAAAGGGATTGTTCTTAGATTCATAAGATGGAGTAAACACAGAAAAGTCCAGACCCCCTCCTATTCTTGGAGAGATTTGGTTACACCACTTTCCTTCCCCTCTTCTCATAGAGGTCCGGTTCCCTCACTTGCACCCCAATCTCCGAAGTGAGTTTGGGTCCAGGATGCCTCTGGTGCCTGGACTTGAAGGGATAGTCGTCTTTCAAAGTCAGACTCCTCCCGATATGCATCTTCCTGCTTCTTTTCTCCTCCTCCTTCGGTCTGGCTAGCCATTGTTCCCAGGCCAGTTCCTGCCTTAGTTCCTTTCTCTTACTGTTGTACTCACAAGTATCCTGTTCACCCCAATAGGAACAACCTTGGCGATGGGCACGGCCTCTATAGCTTTCAGCCTCGGGCCTTGGCTTCATCATCTGCTCCCAGTCGCCCGACCATTGGTTTTCCCTCCAAACCCAGTGCCAGTCTGGGGGCAAGACATGTGGTGTTCCCTTTTTACACTGCCCAAACCCCACCTCCACCACTGCTGATTGGTTCGGGTTTCCCACCTTTTCTGGCTCCCTTTCTGTCTTAACCGGAGCCTTAGCCCCTCCCTCCTCCTTCTCCCTCTCTTTCTCCTGTAGTGCAGGTATCACTCTCCTGCTCACAGCCCCTTCAGGGTGGCTTTCCTCACACTCTTTTTAAAGATCTTTTGGGTAGGTCCTTCTTTCAGTTTCACCACCTTCCCAACCTCATTTGGCAAGAACTCGAGACAGGGCCCTCTCCAATGCTTTAGAATGTGCTGCCTTGAGAAGCCAGGTTACCCCCCCACAAACACACCCCTTCTTGTCTTTCCATCATCAGGCAAACATCTTCCTTCCTAAGATCCTAATGGCACAGTTGGTAGTCTGCAGTATTGCTGCTAAAATCGGCTCACTAGCTGAGGTTCAGTCCCAGATAAGCCAGCTCAAGTTTGACTCAGCCATCCATCCTTCCCAAGTCAGTAAAATGAGTACCCAGCTTCCTAAAGGAGGGCAATGCATAATTAACTTGTAAATTGTAACTTTAAGCACTTTGGAGCAGTATATAACCAGCACACCAGCTTTTTGTTTTCAGGCAGGCTTTTAAGCAAAGTGTCTCAGGGTGCATTGTTTATTAGCTTCTGGTTTTTTATCTTGGTTTTAAACTCTTGACCTACAGGTATGTTTCATTGTTTTTAATATGATATTTATATGTTGTTTTAAAACTGTTGATTGTTTTATAGTATTGGTCATTACAAGCCACCTTAGATGCCCATGAGGAGAAAGGCAGCAGCTAAATAAATAATAAATAAATAAATAAATAAATAAATAAATAAATAAATAGTCACCATGCTCTACTAAGGCCTAATTAGAGGCAGTAAGAGTTTTTAACTTAAACAAGGCAGGGGCTTTGATCACATTGTTTTGTTTTAAAGTCCTATCCACCATTGGAGTGCGCCCTAAATACAGACATCTGCTTAGGTCTCTGGCCTGACTCAGAATGCCCAGTAGTGGTGAATGGGCCTATGGGGCGAATCCATACAACATAAAATGGTCACAATTAGGGATTACTCTGTTTTCAATGCATTCTTATGGGAAATTTGTACAAAGGAAAATTTGCTTAACATAATTTCATTTGGACCAAATTAGTTCCTTTATACAAGGTACCACTCAGTGTTACCTTGTATAAAGGAATTAATTCATTCCAAATGAAATTATGTTAAGCAAATTTTCCTTTATATGAATTTCCCATAGGAATGCATTGAAAACAGAGTAATACCATTTTTATGTTGTACGGATTTGCCCCATAGGCGATAATGTTAAACAAATTTCCCCTATCTCCGGAATTTTTTATGTTGTACAGATTTTATGTTATACAAACTGTTTGTTATACAAGGGTCCACTGTATATCAAGGTGAAACAATATTTTGCCTGACAGTTAATGGGCAAGATTGAAGGGCAAACCTGGCTTCTCAGGGCAGCATTTTTCAAGGCTCCCTCTTGTGTCCTCGCCAAACAAGCTTAGGAAGGTGGTGGAACCAAGAGATTGATCTTCAAAATCCTAAAAGCCAACAAGATACATGTGGAGTGAAATGATCTTTCAGATAGCCTGATGTCTAGACATAGAGGGCTTTAAAGGTTAGAACTAGCACTTGGGGCCAGAATTTTGCCCAAAGGTAGACTGGCTGTCAGTGAAGCCAGTATAAGAAGGGAATTACATGCTCCCTGTATCCAGCAGCAGTCAACAGTCTGGCTGTTCCATTTTGAACCAACTAGATTTTCTGAAGAGCTGCCTAGATGCCCTGTTGAAGTGGGAGATAATTCAGAAGAGAATCCATAGCTGCCCGTGTCATGGTGTGTGTGTGTAATATCAGCTGCCTAGATGCCCTAAGCACATCCTCTCTCACCTGATTTCAGAAGCTAAGCAAGGTCGGCCCTGGCTAGTACTTGGATGGGAGACCACCAGAGAATACCGGTGCTGTAGGCGCCTGGAGTAGGAACTGGCAAACCACTCCAGTATACCTTCCAAGAAAACTCCATGGACATGGGATCATGAAGAGTCGGTCATGACTATAATGACACAACACACACACACACACACACACACAGAGAGAGAGAGAGAGAGAGAGAGAGAGAGAGAGAGATTTTTTCTGAACACTCTTCCAAGGCAGACCCATGTAGAGCACATTGCAGCAGTCTGAACAGGATGTAACTAAGGTGTGCATCACTGTGGCCAGATCAGACATTTCAAGGAACACATGCAGCTGACATGCCAGGTTTAACTGTGCAAATGTGCTCCTGGCCACCATTGAAACCATGCATTAAAGCTCGGGGATGAGCTGCATAGTTGATGTTTCAGGAGGAGTGCAACCCCATTCAGTATGGGCTGAATCCCTATCCTCTGATTTGGTTCATGACTGAGCAGAAAAATCTCTGCCTTGTCTGGATTAAGTTTCAGTTTGTTATGTAAAGATAGAGTTGGGTCTCATTAGTGTTCTAATGGCACCAAACCCCCCAAAAGTCTTGACAACCTTTCAGTGGTTTTCATGTAGGTGTTAAATAACACAGGGGATAGGACTCATTCCCGAGGGACACCATAGACCAAGAATCATAGATAGAGATGGGCACGAAATGATTTTTGTTTCATTTTTCATTATTTCATTTCATTTCAGAATGAAAACGAACTGATTTTTAAACAAAAATGAAATGAAATAAACTGGAAATTTTTCATTCGTTCCATTTTGTTTTTCATTAATGGCAAGGTTTCCCATAGGAATTCACTGAAAAGCAATGCATTCCTATGGGAAACTGCTTTAAACGATCCGTGCCTTCCCCCTCCCCAACTGTGCACGTTGGGGGTGGAAGGCACTGGTGGTTTAAAATGTCTTTGAACCACTGAGGCAAGCACTTGTCTCAGTGGCTAAAGACATTTTAAAGGACCTGCACTTCTTCCCCAATGCACCTGATTGAGAGGGGGAAGCACTTACCTCGGTGGTTCAAACACGTTTTAAATGACCCCCCCCAAAAAAAAATCAGGCACATTGGGAGAGAAAATGGGTTTTTTTAAAAGTCTTTGCAGCAAGCAAATTTCAAAAAATGTAAAAAACAGAAAAATGAAATGATTATTTTTAAAAAAATTCAAATAAAATGAAAAGAAATAATAAAAAAACCCAAAATAGCATTTTTTTTTCAATTTTGTGCCCATCTCTAATCATAGGCACTATAAAACAGTACCTGTTGTCCCATTTCAGAAAGGCACTCCAGAAGGATACTATGTGGATGTTGATGGTATTGGAAGCTGCTGGGAGTTTCAGGACATACTCCTCCTGCCCAGTTTCTGGTGTAGATCATGCACCAAGGCAACCAAAGCGGTCTCTGTTCGATATCCAGACCTGAAGCCAGACTGAAATGGATCTAGATAATTACTCTTCATCCAGGAACCTCTGGCGCTGAGATAGGACAACAGGCAGCAAGACCTTGACTAAAACTGCGATATTGGAGACAGGGAGTATGCATCCAATACACTGGAATTTAATTTTTTTAAAAAAAAAAGATCTTACTACTGCTTCCTTTAGCTTGGGAGGCATTCACCACTCCCATAATTCACTCAGCTAGTTCTTCTTTGGCTGGTTTGATAAGCCAGGAAGGGCAAGGTCCAGCACTCATGTAGTGACTTTCACCTCTACAAAGATCCTGTCCATATTATCAGAGTATATCATCTGAAATGCATGCAGTATAACAGGACAAGCAGGGGCCAACGTTGCATCAATAGGACCCCCCTCAATTATAGCAGCTAAGAAAGAGTGGATCCACATGACTTGGTCTGCAAAGTGTCTTGCAGACTCTTCACAGCAGTATATTTCTCTTATAGCCATTTGTGCAACAGACCCTTGGAGTCTGCTGGACAGCTCTCTGAAGGTGCAATGATAGCAAGAGAAGAGTAGGTTCTCCACTCCCACCACTGCCTTGGAGTAGGCTTTCCAATGAACTCTAACCCATGTCTGATCATATTTTCTCCATCTTTTCTTCCATCTTTGCTCTAGTCTCTATCCCTCTTGTTTCATAATCCTCAGCTCCTAGTTTGGCTCCACACCGTGGGAAGGGATGCTTAGGAGCAATCATGCTAATGGCCATGGCCATGTCATGATTCTAGAGATCAGCCCAGGATTGCCTGCCAGCAGTTGGGGGGAAGGCCCTTTTCTTCTTCCACAAAGAAGTTTATCTATGACCCCTGTGCGCACTGATACCAATCCAGAACTTCTCAATGTTATTCAATTAACATGCCACCACTTGGGTTTTGAAGAGTGGTCATATTGCAATGCTGAGTCCATTGTTTTAAGCAGCCCCGACTTTCAGTCTAAGAGCTTCTTCAGTCCTGTGTGGGGCTGTTAACCTGGGTATTTTGCCCTAATCTCATGGCTCCCAGCTTCATTTCTGTTCAGTCCCCCTACTCTCCAATGGGCAGGGAAGGAGAGGAAGAGAGGGAGACAGAGAAACCGTGGGCCACATCCATCACTGGATGAAGATATACTGAGACCCTATGACAGTGGTGTCCTAACTTTGGCCCTCCAGATGTTTTGGACCAAAACTCCCACAGTCCTTTATCATTGGCAGTATATGCTTGGAATTCTGGGAATTGTGGTCCAAAACATCTGGAGGGCCGCAGTTTGGACACCTCTGTCCTATGCCATGTCAAACTTCCCAGTGCCTGCCTCCCCCTCCCCCTCCCCTCAATTAGAAGACCTTTTCTTTTTCTTCTGCCAGGATCTCTAACAGTCTAACACCATGTGATGATTGAGGACTAAGTGATGGTGGAATTTTTTGTGCAAAAGCTCCTTACATATTAATATGGAAAAGCCATTATCCTATAACGAATGGTTCGTTCTGGAAGAATAGCCTTCCACGATCATTTAATAGGCCTTTCTCTTTAATAGGATATTATCAATTGATCTTTGTGCAGCTCCCTGGTTCAGGAAGACTTCTGAGACTCCACCACCTACTGTAAGGATTCTCTCAAGACTCAGCTGAGCATTCCTCAGTAAACGGCCTCCCAAGCTCTTCAACTAAGCTTTCTCAGTGAACGTAACCGTTCTCCTCTCCCAGCCTCTCCCCATTATTCCACGTGTATCCTATCCTCTTCAACCTAGATTTCATATTATTGTTCAAATTGTGTTCTGGTTTTCTGCTATTCTTAAATGACTTGCAGAAGGCAATGACAGGTTGCAATTTTAAATCCACTTAACTTCCCCCCCCCGCAACTCTACTGAATACAATCCTGTCTGACAGACTCTCCCCCTCCGGCATCCCTTCTTAGTCATTAAGCATGGCTTCAGTTCTGTCTGAGGGAAAAATAGATTAATTGTATTTGTCTAGGGATACAAGGGCTGTGCTGAATTGAGGCAGAGGGGATGAGGGGGTTAAATCATCATTTAGTGAACGGAGAAGAGCTGAGCAAATACCTTATCCAGAAAGCACCTGGCTAATTATCTATCTGTTTTTCCGGATTCATGTGGCAATATTGTTTTAAGTTTTTGATGAATTAAGACCGTAGAGGTCATTATTATCCTTTGCTTTTCAAAGGGCTAGTGCTTCCAACAAATGTCTGTTAAAGATTTTTATTATTTTTTAATCTGTGCAATTTTCCTCATATAGCCCTTAATAATGAACTGTTAAGGAATTCTTGACACTGGTTTTTTGCTAGTGCTTTATGCTAATCCTCTCTAGAAGTGGTTCTGATGAAATAGGATTGAACTAATAAATGACCAGGAAGAGGGTGAATGGAGAATTTTTATGCAAAAAACAAAAACAAAAAAACCAAACAAACCTTTTCCTTGTACAACATGTGTAGGTAAAGTAGGTAATCACCTTATGTCATTAAACAGTGCTTTTTTATAAGGTAGAGAGGTCATACTCTAAAATGTATGACTCCAGTTTTGAAACACCTGTGTTGATTCCTTCATTGCATCTCAGGAAATTTGAGGTATATGTGCTGGCCTGCAAATAGTTGTGGGAGCAGTCTCTGAAAGGTCATTGTTTAGAGATATGTACACTTTAGGCAGTGCTTGGAAAAATTCCTTTTTTTGGACCATAGACCTCAAGTGTTGCTGTTACTACATGCTGTCAAATCACCTCTGACTTATGGTGATAAAGTCTGACACACTGGGCCAGACAGTGTGCTTACCTGTTGGTCTTTCAGTATTCCTAATCTAGGATTAAAATTTCTTTTTTTCTCTCCCTCTCTTTTGTTCTTCAGTTTTACTCTTTGCACTGGCCATTAAAATAGTTCTCTTTTTCTATGTGACTATCACTGAAAAGCAGCATTTAGAATTCTGTCATCTTCATAATTTTAAGTGTTCCTTCTATCATCCATCTAGGTTTTTCTCTCCTATGTACTACAGGATTATTATTATTATTATTATTATTATTATTATTATTATTATTATTATTATTATTATTATTATTATTATTATTATTATTAACCACCAACTACGCTGGATTGTGTAATCCAAATCACTAGTCGAACGCTTGCCAAGCGTTTAGGACTATATGATGTATGTACCGGTTTATGCCAGAGTCTCTGAAGTTCAATTTTCAGATCCTGATATCGGGTAATTTTTTCATGTTGTTTCTCAGTGACTCTACTATCTCCTGGTATAGCAACATCAATGATTTACACTTTTTTCTTCTCCACAATCACAATATCTGGGGTATTATGCTCCAAACCCCTGTATGTCTGTATTCGGAAGTCCCAAAGTAATTTTGCATGCTCATTTTCAGTCACTTTTTCAGGCTTATGATCCCACCAGTTCTTTGCTATGGGCAGATGATAGTTCTGACACAAATTCCAGTGGACCATTTGAGCAACTTCATTATGACGCTGTTTGTAATCAGTCTGAGCAATTTCCTTGCAACAACTCAATATATGGTCAATAGTTTCATCTGCCTCTTTGCAGAGTCTACATGTGGGGGACTCAGCTGATTTTTCTATTCTAACTTTAACTGCATTTGTACTGATAGCTTGTTCTTGAGCTTCGAGGAACTGCCCATGCAGTGCTTTATTATGCCAGCTATCAGCTCATATTTGCATTGTTGTTTTCCTGTATTGACCCTTTGTTTGCTTTACTTTAAACACCTCCCTGTTCTTAACCTCCAATAATGCTGGCTCTGTACTATTTTTACATAATCTGCCAATGCATGTTTCTCTTCTTCAACTGTCTGCTTCACTTGCATTATTATTATTATTATTATTATTATTATTATTATTATTATTATTATTATTATTATTATTATTATTATTATTATTATTATTATTATTATTATTAACCACACAGCTATCTACACTGGATTTTGAATTACCAATCACTAGTCAAACACTTCCCAAGCGTTTAGGACTCAGTGATGTACCGGCAAATTATGCGAGCAGATCCCAGTAAGGCAGCTTTCTGCATCTGACTGATGGTGACTTTGTCAACCCCAATTTCTTCTAAATACTTGCTTAGCTCATTATTATTATTATTATTATTATTATTATTATTATTATTATTATTATTATTATTATTATTATTATTATTATTAATAATAATAATAATAATAATAATAATAATAATAATAATAATAATAATAATAATAATAATAATAATAATAATAATAATAATAATAATAATGGACATCTCAAAAGGAATGCACAACCGACCGTATGAATGACAAGCACCAGAAATCATATTTAGATATCCCACAGGATCAGTTTATTTTATTTTATTTATTTTAGGGTGCTTTGAAAAGTGCTGTTACTAATTTCCAGGCTGCTTTGAGAAGCATTTTAATTATTATTTTTTCATGGTACTTCTAACTAGGCATATGGCTTGTGTCTTGGTTTCTCTGTGTGCAGTAAATAAGATGGCTTCAGAATTGTTCTCCATGCAGTCAGTGCTATTAGATGAAGCAGCTGACTTTGCAGTGGGTGAGAGGGGTCAAAGACAACATGCATTTTGTGACTAGTTCTGATCAGTCAGCTTGTCCCCTTTTGCTTACCCTGCATGTGTCTGTATATGCACTTAGCCTCATAAAGGGGAAGTCAGCTGTTTTCTGCCCAAGCAGGAATTTTGCAGAAATAATATTCTGCATACATTGTAAACAAACAAACAAATAAACAAAACCCCCTCACGGGTGTGGAGAATATCTGATATCTTGACCTCGCATTCATGCTGAGATGTCTGGGGAAAGAGGCATGAAGAATATTCACAGAACTGTCTCACAGTACCAAAACTAAAGTCTCAGTGACAGCGAGATATCTTTGCTCCTTTGCTTCCAACACAGCTGCTCTCAGAAAGTGAAGATTTGAAACTTCACATCATCTGGTATGTGTGTGTGTTTTGGAGGGGCGTTTTTACTATCCCCATGAGGCTGTGGTCTGACAAGATGTGAGATCCGATAAAGCTTTGGCCACAGAGAAGAACTGCACACCTCTTGTAGCAAGACATGCAAGTGCCTAATCTGTCCTGGGAGGGACAGTAGGAGGTGATACCACGAAAGACACATAAAGGGTGACCTTTGGACCTATACCATATCCATCTGACTTTACTGAGCAAATTTAGGGGAAAATTAAAAAGTTAAGCATACAATGCTGCTAGGGTCCCATGGAATGGTGGTTCTCAGTGCACAGTACCAGAGGGAGACAGTCCTTCTTTAGATAGGATTCTGTGTTTTCAATTACTTCCTGTAGGTCTACTATTTTTTTTAAACTTTAGAGGAGAGGAAAGAATACTAGGACCATGGCAAAAATTATGCCAGGATGAGGCAGCAGAAAGAAAGGGCCTTTTTACACGACCCCTAAGATCCGCTGGCCACTTAAATTTGGACCAGAGATCTTAGGGGTTCCTCACTCTTCCTCTGTCTTCCTCTGTCCCCACCCCCCTCTGGACTTCCTGGTTGCTGGCTGCCTGAGGGAGGGAGAAAAAAGAAAGAAAAGACTGCAGGTTTACCTCCATTTTGTTCCCAGCAGCAGTCAGATCTCTTAAAGGGGCGGGGCGCAAAAAAAGAACAAACAGAAGCCAGGAGAGCCCCGCACTCACTATCCTTACACCGGATCAAATATTTGTCACCATCAAAGACCAGGTACAAGAAAACTGCTGTTTGGTCGCGCTAAAGTGGGCGGGGTCACACTTAATTGTCTTCAAAGTCCGGAGCTGGTGGGTAAACATTTTTAAGGTCCGGACCTTGCAGCCATTTGCGGCGGAGATTAGGGGTCATGTATAAACGCCCAAAAAGAGAGACCAGAAAGAAAGTTAACTAGATTTGGGGGTGGAACTCATTCATTTTTAACACAACAGAAGCTGTTTCTTTATGCATATTTCTTCTGATATGCTTTATTAAGGTCATTTGACATTCTACCCAAATGTCCACCTTCGTATTCATGTAAATTAATTTGCCATTTGCTTTATTTTTTATTATTATTTATTTTTTATTTTTACAGCTTATATGCCGCCCACTACCCAAGGTCTCTGGGTGGCTTACAACAAGGAATTAAAACAGTTAAGACATCAAATATCAATAAATAATTAAAACAACAGCAAAACCTTATACTAAAATCATCACTAAAATTGCCATCAAAGGACCCCAGTCTATGTTGTATCAATTAAAAAACTTCTGGAACAGGAAGGTTTTTACCTGGCGCCGAAATGTCATCAATGTTGGCGCCAGGCGGATCTCACTTGGGAGGGCATTCCATAACTTGGGGGCAGCTGCCGAGAAGGCCCTATGTCTACAAGCCATCCCTCTCACCTCCTTGAGGGATGGCTCTTTCAAGAGGGCCCCCTGGCTAGATCTTAATTGCCGGGTAGGTTCATATGGAAGGAGGCGGTCCTTCAGGTATCTAGGTCCCAAGCCGTTTAGGGCTTTATATGTCAAGACAAGCACTTTGAATTGGGCTCGGGCAGCAACTGGTAACCAATGCAGGTTACGTAGAATCGGCGTGATGTGATCTCTGGCGGCCCCACCACTCACCAGCCGCGCCGCACGATTCTGAACCAGTTGCAATCGCCGGACCGTCTTCAAAGGCAGCCCCACGTAGAGCGCATTGCAGTAATCAATACGGGATGTTACCAGCGCATGCGTAACTGTCATGAGGCTCTGCTCGTCTAGGTAGGGGCGGAACTGGTATATTTTCCGCAGCTGAAGGAAGGCGCCCCTGGCCACCGAATCCACCTGGGCTTCCAGAGTTAGACCAGGGTCCAGAAGCACCCCCAAGCTGCAGACCCTGTCCCTTAGGGGGAGTGCAACCCCGTCCAAGACAGGGAAGTGGCCCTCTAACCTGTCCGGCGAAGCACCCACTAACAGCACTTCCGTCTTGTCTGGATTGAGTTTCAATTTATTAACCCTCATCCAGTCCATTATCTGGCCCAGACACGAGTTCAGGACAGAAACCGCCTCACCTGGATTGGTGGAGAATGAGAGGTAGAGCTGAGTATCGTCAGCATATTGCTGACTCCTCAGCCCAAACCTCCTGATGACCTCTCCCAGTGGTTCCATGTAGATGTTAAACAGCATGGGAGACAGTATTGAGCCCTGAGGAACCCCATGACGTAAACGCCACGGGGCGGAGCAACTGTCCCCCAGCACCACCTTCTGGACACGGTCAGCCAGGAAGGAGCGGAACCACTGCAAAACAGTGCCTCCAACTCCCAACCTGGCCAGCCTATCCAGAAGGACACCATGGTCGATGGTGTCGAAAGCCGCTGAGAGGTCCAGGAGTATCAACAGGGTTGCACTCCCCCTGTCTCTCTCCCGGCAAAGGTCATCGTACAGGGCGACCAAGGCAGTCTCTGTTCCAAAACCCAGCCTGAAACCAGATTGAAATGGATCCAGAAAATCCGTTTCATCCAGCAGCGCCTGGAGCTGTCTGGCCACCATGCTTTATGCCAGTTGCAACAATTCTTTTCCCTGGAACATTACTTCTCAGCATGACTTCTGCCTCTTTGCTTTGTTCACTATGGTCAGTGGACAGTAGCTCGATCGTGGCTGTTATCTAGGGTGACAGGTCAGATGTCGGTGGGGACAGAGAAAGAGAATGACAGAGAGGAAGAGAAGGAGGAGAGAGCAAGCATCTGCACATATATGCATAAATTTCAGTGGATAGGTATTTACTTAGAAATTCCCTCATTCACATCCCATTCGTCCACAACCTACTTAAGGAACAGGAAAATATGCTTTGCTCCCAAACTGGACATGTTCCAACCTATTTATGCTTTCCTTTATGCCTGATTTCTAAACTGAGCAACTGGTATATTTGCTGACATTCAGCCTCATTCCTCAGAAGAGACGGGGGTGAGGTGGGGTGGATTGAGGTGGGGCAGGGCAGGGTGATGAGAGGTGGGAGAGGGTAAAATTTTAGCAGTGGGAACAACATGCAGGGTATTGTTCTGGAAACTTGTGCTGCAAAATTTGGCAACAGACGTAGTGGTGGCGGAAGCAGTGGAAGATGCTAAAGGGAAAAGCAAAAGAAGTATAAAAAAAAGAAGACAAAAACATTGTAGCACCTTAAACTCCAATTGCTGCATTTCAGTGTGAGCTTTCATGATCAAGTCCACTTCCTCAGATGTAAGAAAACAGTTATTTATTTATTTATTTAGTTTGCACTAAGGGGGAGGCATAGAAAAATAAATAAATCAATTTGATTTATATGAACATAAGAACAGCTTTGCTGGAACATTCTGTCTCACACAGTGGCTCATTATTTGCTTCAGGGTATTCCCAAGCAAATGTCTTCACCTCCTTATGATTCCCTGCAAATGGCATTGAGATAGGCAGGATATCTCTCCAACCCGGAGGTTGATTCCCTTGTTCTCCATGAACTTGTCTAATCCTTTCTTAAAGCTGTCAAGGCTGACAGCTGTCACCACTTCTTCTGGCAGGGAGTTCCATAGACCAGTGATCCTCTGGGTGAAAAAGTGCTTTCTCTTATTTGTTTGAGAGCTAGCACCCAAAACTTTCATGGACTGCTCCCATGTTCTAGTGTTGTAGGATAGGGAAAACAGTTTTTCTTTATCTACTTTGTCCACACCATGTATGATTTTATAAACTTCAGTCAGGTCACCTCTGATTTATATACCACAGCCATCTAGCAGAAAGCTACTCTGGGCGGTTTACAAATACAAACAAAATACAATAAAGCACATTATACAACTTAAACTAATAAATAAATGAACTAGTCAATCAAAACTGGCATGACATAAATAATAATGAAAAAGGACAAGTAAGCACTAATAAATCAAAACCATTCAGCGAGAGATAAAAGCCACCTTTCTAATAGAGAAGACCCTCCGATAAGTTGATGGGTTGGCCTTCAGGCTGAGGACTGCCCCTCATCAAGTAGGGTAGATGTCCACTCAGCTTTAATGAGCCCAACCAGAAACAGAAACGAGCCATATGGGCTTCTTGCCAGTCTTGTTTTGAGAGCCACTCCACCATATCCTTTATGAATTATTTAAAAACTGTTCTGTCGGCACCCATGTGAAATGTCATGTCCCATGAGCCTGCAAAAAGGAAATTTGTATGGCCAGACTGTTTGCCCAGTTTGGGACCACAGTAAAGATGACAAGGACACAGATTAAAAGCCAAACAATGCTCCATTGTTGAAATCCTTCTAGATAATGATGGCTAGGTTATCTGTCCTTTGACCTGCTGATTTTTGTTTATCCACCTTGAATCTTCGGGATTGTGCAATCCCACAGAATTTCTCTCCTCTCAGTCACTGACTCACTTTCAAGCTATTCTGAATCAAAGGCAGGAAACCCAAGAAGCATGATAAGACACTTGAAGATCAGTCTGCACTGTATGTATTGGGAGATGGGGCTTTATTTGCAGCTGGGTTTGTGACTCCTTAAACAGATGACATATTGTTGCTTCTTTTATCTGGTATAAGTCTCCCCTACTTTCCATTCTAGAACTATGAAAGGGGGCATTAATATCATTCACATAATCTACCATCTTGTCCAATTAAAGTTCTCACTGTATTTTATGATTTCTGAGTTTGGTATATTAAGCATTTTATATTTGTGATGATTCCCTTGGTCTTGGCTCCCCACTTTCTCCAAAAGTACTGGAACATAAATGAATCCAATGTAGATTTTGATCTCGCCATAAGATTTCCAGGGCATCTGCTCATAAAATAACTGGGTAATGTGGGATCATGTTTGCCCCCACCTTTTTTTTCTTTAGCAGACCTATTCCGCAACGTATTTATTTTGCTCCTACAATGTAGTAAGCTGGAAATGCAACTCCGGGTGCCATCTGCCACTCTATTTAATATGTTGACAAACATTTCTTCCAAAACAAAGTTGTCCTGCTCATTTTAAGCTATCTTCTAACCAACACATGGATGGGAAACACCAACCAGCCCAATGTAGTTGATGACATCTTCAGCATAAAGTTAAGCCTATTAGCTTTAATCACCCTTATCTAGTTAATTGAACATTGTGACCAAATGCAGTCTGGAGTTTTACATCCTCAAACAAAAAGGCACTAGCCTTGGGCATTCCAAGGTCTTCAAAGGCCTAGATCCATGTCTCTCTCATATGCTGATGTAATTAACTAAAAAGTACTTACTCCCAGGAATGGAACAAGAGGAAGACTATGGCCTTGGAGAATATGCCTGAGACTCCTTGCAGAACCATTTGCTCTCCTTATTTACATTTGCTTCTCTTTAAATACACTTCAAGAGACACCCAAGGTGAAGAGGGATTCTGTGTCCTGAAAGGATTACATTAGAGTCATCCCAATGTGGGTGTATAAACAGACACCAGGCATAAGAAGGCTGATTGCGTTCTGACACGGAAGTGCTTCTTATTTGAAGGACGCCAGTCTGCAGTTCTTGAAAAGAAGTAGCATCTTTTAAGGAGTTTAGCCTTTCCCATAGTGCGGGCAAAGCAGATCACTTTCAATGGGCACTCCTTATAATTTCTTGGTGTCGGAGGTGCCAGAGTACAACTAACAATCCTATCAGATTATTGTTGCCAATAATGGACAACATCAGGAGCATTTGGGGCAGTTAGCGTTGACTCTTCCACAGTACACATAGAGCAGGCACATCCAAACTTCGGCCCTCCTGATGTTTTGGATCACAACTCCCAGAATTCTAAGTCTGTATTTCCAGTGGCAAAGGACTGTGGGAGTTGTGGTCCAAAACATCTGGAGGGCCAAAGTTTGGACATGCCTGACGAAGAGGGACACAGAGTAGCCTGCCATAGATATGAAAGTGCCTGTTCTCTGCACACACAAAGGACTCTGTCAGTACAGAATATCCATTTTCTTTGGTTCATGTTGGTTTTGCCAACTCCACATTATGAAGTCAGTCCACACTACTGAATGACTTCCAAATAGCCCAGTTATCTGGGTGGTTAGGGACTGGGGTGGTTCTTTATTTACACGTTGTAGTTCTGGCATTCTCTGCTGATCCTTCAGGATTCCTGGATATTCTGTAATGCAAAAAGATCCCTTTGATTGGAGCTCTAAATAAACAATTAAATAGAAAGCCTTTATGGATGTTATCCAGTTCCACTGGCTAAGCACACCTCCTTCGTGGATGGGGCTTCCACTAAGTTCTGTGGCAACTGCACGACCTGAACTGTACCACACCATAGCGGGGTGGCATATCACTGACAAAGCATACAGCCAAGGCTATAGTTCTTAGCACTTCTGCATTCCAACCACTTCCTGACAGCTTGTGAAGGATGCTGTTCCTTCCCGAGACCATTTGCTTTGTATTTTAGCTGCATTTCGTATTGGGCTGGGTACAGTAGTACAGCTGTCTGCAGGCACCGAGAATACAACAGGGGAAGGGGGAAATATACAGGGCAGGCTATAAAATCTGTTAGAAGCAGCTACTGGGAAAACCAAACATGGTTGGAAACAGGAATGCAGTAGCTTTCTTTTACTGAAGGTAAAAGTTCCTGTGGGAGGTGACTGAATGCCAGAGGGTTAAGCAACCAAGGCAGAATGCCAGAGGCAAAAAAGACAGACAGTTATCAGGCTGGGCTCCTGTCTCCTCTCTGTCTCTTTGGTATCCAGGAGGTTTATCATTTTCAATTACCAGACCCCACTTTTGAAAGTTCCAAGGGAAGTTCAGGATGGTAATCAGAACCCAGGTGGTAAGGAGAATAGAGAGCATATTCCCTTTTATACAACTCCCCAAACCCTCCAAACTGCATCCCAGTGGAGGAGTAGGACTCTGGGGGTTGTAATCAAAGAAAATATATTTTTCCAGGCTTTGGGAGTTTGTAATGGCAAAAGATTTACTTGATATTTTCATAATAGAGCACATAGCCACGAACATTTGAATTTAACTATCACACAACACAACACAACACAACACAACACAACACAACACAACACAACACAACAGAAAGGTTACTCCAAAAACCTCCCAGGAAAGAGAGCTTTGAAATCTAGGAGGGACATTGAATAGCAGTGTCCAAAGGCAATGGCAGCCAACTCTCTCCTTGCCTAGTTCAATACTGAGGACTTGGTGTTTGATTTACATTGTGTGGAGAGATTTCTACTTATTTGTGGCAACCCCTTCCCACTCCCAATTGTTCATGTATTTTAGGGTTAGGTGTGGTCCCTTGAGTTTCTCCCTTGAGTGTCTTGGAGGTGGGAAATTCACCACCAAAAGCCCCCAGCAACTGCTCATTTGTGGGCTGAAGTGTTGGACTAAAATGGCTGCTGCTGGCATAATGAAACTCACCAAGTAGCCATGGGCTGGTCCCTGACTCAAACTTATCACTTCAGAGTGGTTGAAGGTGAACGTGAGGAAGAAGGCCACACGCCTGACCTAAATCTCTTTGAAAGAAAAGCAGGGTGATTGTAAAGGCAATCCCTGAGGATTCCTCTGTACAAGCAGGTAACAAACATGATCTTCTTCTGGAGAGGTGGAGAGAAGCCATCATACCTCAGTTGGGAAAATGCGATCCAGTTTCAAATCCTGACATAAGTCAGGAAATGTGATTTAAATTTTGGCCCTGCTGCCAATTCACAGGTAGCTGCACAAGGTCACAGCATTTTGTTTACAAGAGAGATAACAGTGACCTCTCTTTTATAGAGTTGAAGGGGTTAAGCAACTTGAATGCTTTGAACATTTCAAATGATTACAAATACCAAACAGTATTATCAGCTAAGCCTGCTTGCCAGAAGACAAGAGGTTTGGCATATGTATTGCAGGGCAGATATCGCCCAGGCTTGTAACAAAATGCCGGTGTGAAAATAGAGCAACAGTCATAGTGGTTGTTGAATCCTGAAGATACCGTTGAAATACACGTCAAGGAAATGTCTCATTTGGTTAAGAAAACGTCTACTATAATGCTTAATTTTAAAATACTTCTTAAGATGCCTCAAGGTGTTCTTTATCTTTTAACAAGGTGCCTGCCTGCCTGGGTGGCACTTTGCATGGATAGTTGTGGCTTACAGCTTTGTGTGTGTTTTTGGTGTAGCTTTTGTTTGCGTCCTAGAGTGCCATATTTGTTTGATCCTTTTTAGCAGTTCTAAACTTAACTGTTTTAAACTTTAAAAAATGATGTAAGCCCACATTTGGGTCCTTTTTAAAGGAGAAAGGTAGGATAAAATATTGTAAATAAATAGATAAAATAATACATATATTATTAAATACATGCACAGTGGTACCTCTACTTACGAGCGGCTTGACTTAAGAGCAAAAAACTGTTGGCGTTTTTAACTGCTGCCTTACAAATTTGAGATGCAGTCTGCTCTACCTACATTTTTTAAATCTTTTTTTGTTTTTATTTTTTTAGAGACGGCTGCTCTACTTAAGAGTTGTTGGACATAAGAGCATGCATTCGGAATGGATTAAACTCATAAACAGAGGAACCACTGTACTCCTCTCCCTACTATAGCAGTGAATGAGGGTATGTTACAAATAAGGGGAAGAGATGGAACATGAGAAAGAAGGACTTCTTTTCCTTTCTTTCCTTCCTCTAACTTTCCCTTTGCTGTCTTCTATTTCATCTCTATACAGTGCAAGGGTCAGGAGTAAAATCTAACCCAACATCCACTTTGGAACATATACTGTAAACTGCTACAGATTTGATCATAGTAATTTCCTCTTTCTCCTTATCAGACACATCAGTGTTCCATATATCCTGGATGTTATCAGGCACGTGTCAGCAAAGATAAATAAGCTGTCTTTAAAAAAGATTACAGATCCCAGACTACCCTAAGCAGCAGTAGCCAAGTTGTATGGGCTGTTCTACCAGCTGTAGCTCAGAAATATAAATTTTCATATCATTGCTGCTCCATCTGTTTTATTTCTTTTTAATTTCTTTTAGCATTGTTCTCTTTTTAGGAGCCTTGTGGCACAGTGTACATTGCTGTACTGTAGCTAAAGTTGTGCTCACAACCTTGGGTCATTCAATTCCAGGCTCAAGGTTTACTCAGCCCTCCATCCTTCCAAGGTTGGTAAAATGAGTACCAAGCTTGCCAGTCGGGAGGCAATGTGTAGCCTGCATAAGTAAATTGTAAACTGGGAGCAGTATGCAGTGGGCATAAATAAATTGTAAACTCTCGATGCTTTAAGCACTATGGGGTGGTATATAAGCAGAACGCTTTGTTTTGCTTTTTAATTTAGAAAAATAGATTCTTATGAATATCTGGGGTGTACAGTGGTACATCTAGATATGAATAATTCATTCCTTGAGATGTATCTTGAGCCAAATGTGGCACAACGCACCCTGGGAACTGAATTTTTCATATCTTGAGTTTTCCCATAGATAATTTTCCTATCTTGAGTTTTTGCTAAAGATTTTTGGAAGACTTCTATTCCCAGGGTGCATTGTGCCCCGGGCAAACTTCCCTTTGTATCACAATCTTTTCACAACTGGTGACAATCGTATATAGAGGTAAAGTACTACTTTATGTAAATAACCCCCTTAAATTTGAGATGGAAAATAGAGATCTATCAGACTCTGTGAGAATTTTAGGTAACATGTAGTTGAACAGATGGGCTAATGTAGTCGATTCCTAGTTTCAAAAGGGTCAATTCAAATATAGAAAGTATTCATTTTGTGCTGGAATGATAAGATACAAAGTAATACAGTATGCTCTCCTGTGTTTTATTAAGAAGATTTTAATAAGATCAAATTATTAAGCTGTGAGCTAAGAACACTCAATTTTCAACAGCTAAAGGCAATCTATTATTGTGTTTTAAAAAGGCATTGATCCAATTAAACATGCTACATAGAGCTGGAGGTGATCATTGATTTAGATGCAGCCATCTAATTAAATAAGCTAAATTGGTGGTTTTTGCATTGCAAAAGATTTCACTGCTTAATGTTGTACCAACTGTTTCTAAAGATAAATCACAGGATCCTCTAGCATTAGCACTTATCGCCTGTAGAGAATGTTTGCAGCTTTTGTCCCAGAAGACTTACATTATTTGATTAATCATTATCTACAATTTTTTTAAAAAATCACACTTGTGGAAACTGTTGGTATTCTTTCATATATTATATCTTTTCTATCCAGTTAATAATCTCTGTGGAAAGAGATTATTACTTATCAAAAGCAAAAACACTCACCCTGCCTGTTAAAACCAGAGTTAAAGTAATCTCATATTGACTCAAGCTGAATAAATTAAGGGCCTTTTCACACGACCCCTAAGATCCGCTGGCCACTTAAATTCGGACCAGGGATCTTGGGGGTTCGTTGCTCTTTCTGAGTCCCCACCCCTCCGCACTTCCTTGATTCTGTCTGCGTGAGGGGAGGGAGGAAGAAAGAGAGGAAAAAATGCAGGCTCACCTCCAAAGCCGGTCGAAGCCCGTCGTCCTGATTCTTTCTCTTCTGTTTTTTTTTTTTTTTTGCCTCCCGTCCCTTCTCTTAAAGGGGCGGGAGGCAAAAAAAAAAAAAAACAGAAGCGAGGAGAGCCCCACAATCACCAGATTAAATCCAGACCTGGGGATTTTCACTCTTCTAGAGCAGGTACAAGAAAAGTGCGCTGGGACGCACTTAGGTGGGCGTGGTCGCACTTAATTTCCTGCAAACTCCAGAGCTGGGGGAAACAATTGTAAGCTCCGGAGCTGGCAGCCATTTGCTGTGGAGTTTAGGGGTCGTGTACAAAGGGCCTAAGTAACTGGAAGATGAGGTTGATGCTTCAACTACTATAATTTATAGTTAAGAATGGCAAGAGTTTGCTGCTGATATGAAGTGGTGCTATAGGATGCCCCATTGGGTAATGTTGCTATACTGCACTGCATCAAGCTTGATCGATTCCGCTGCCCATTTTCTTTGAGTTGCCACCAAAACCCTGCACATGGGTTGGAATCCCAGGCAGTGCAAGCAGAAACATTGCTTTTGACACATCAGAGAATTTGCTTTACTCTAGGAAAACTCTCCAGTCATATAACCACCACCTATTTGTTGCTTACAAGAACAGGTGCAGGGTATTGAAGAGGGAGACAGTCCACTCTCTCACTACCATTATGCTACTTCTGAAAAGGTACTTAAGGTGCCAGACACAAGGAAGGGACTGGAAGGGAGGAGGAAAAACATGTGAGGCTTTTGGATCATTCATTTGCCAACATGCTCAGATCCAGTTATGTTCTGCCTAGCAGCCCCTTTCTATGTTGGCAATTGTTCTTCTGGATATCATCTTGCTGGCTTGTTTTCCTTTTCTTCTTTTCTCCTTTGCCATTTCTGCTTTGTTTCCCTTTGCATTCATATGCTGTTTTCCAATTTACTATTGGCAAAGATGGGATGATTCTTCCATGTTAATTCACATTCCTTATGGTGCATATGTGTAGATTGTACCGGTTGTATGACTCCCACTTTCATGTTTGCTTTAGATTGGGACATTATAATTTTAAAGGTTACCCAGTTTGCATGTTTAGCAGCACCGTTTCCTCCTCACCTTCAATTATCATCCATTGCCAGTATAATCATTTGCTGCTTCCTCTGAACTCATTATATTCACGTTTATAATTTGTTACGTAAATGGGTAAAAACAAGAGATTTTGGTGACCTGGATTTATAATTTTTTTCTACAGATATATTCCATGCAGCTGTTGATTCAATGACCTTTTTTAAAACAAATCAACAATATAATGCTGAAGTGGTTTATTATTAAATTAGCATAATGCAAATCTTCTTTACAAAACTGAAACAATCATTTCAGGTAAAACAATTATTTCTGGGAATACAGATTTGCAAAACATTTTTGTTGCACCTGCTCTTCACTAAATGGGCAGCCTAAAAGCCAATAAATAAATAAATAAATAAATAAATCTTGTGTTTCTCTGGAAGCTGAGTCATGACAACTGGCTTTCTTTTTCTTGAGAGATTGAAACGTTTTGCTGCTCAAATGAGCAGTGAAACATTTCAATCTTTCAAGAAAAAGAAGTCCTGTTGCCATAACTCAACTTCCAGATAAACTTCCAGATAAACTCACCTGGATGACTGAGAATCTTCACAGACAATTCTTGTGTTTATTACACATAACCCTTGCTTCAATGTCCTTTTAAAGAAAAAAAATGAATTATTATAAAGTGATGTGGTGTTGAAATGGTTTAGCAGCCTAGCGATGTTGTACAAGACACTGGTACCCAGTGAGATGCAATGGGTAGAATGATGGACTTTGTCTCAGGAGATGTGAGTCCATATTGCCAGAAACCCGCTGGGGGTCCAACTGACAAAACCCTTTCTTAAATATCTCACCTTTAAAGGGTTGACATAAGTTAGTTCTGACTTGATGGAACATAGCAGCAATACATTTTCAGTTACAAACAGAGAAATCATTTTATTTTGACGGTTTCCCCCTTTTCCTTTCAATATATGCATGCCATGCTCCAATTAGGTATGGGTGTTGATTCAAATACCTTTTTAAAAAAATAACAACTAATATATCAATGAAATGGTATATCAGTACACCACATAACTTGTTTAGTTAAAGTGTCAACAGGTGTAATGCTAGGATTCTTGTAAACTTATTTTTTTAATTAAAGGAAACTTGTTATTTTAGTAACAGTGCAGAACAGTGTGAGGGAACAGATACAAGTATTCACTCCCAGACCAAACCTTACCTTTGTCTATGTACTCAAGACACACCCAGAAAATCTTTCCCACAATACGACTCTGAGCCAGAAATAAAAATGTGAGAGGAAATGCCACAGCAACGGAAAAGAAACACTGAGTGCTGAAGAAATCACAGTGCAAAAAGATCAGAGCTCCTTGGGATTAACAACAGAATGATCTGGTTGGTGGACAAAATATCAAAATAATCAGTGAAGAACACAGGACAAACAGCAGGAGAAACGCTTCTCAAGGATTCCGTAGACATCATTTTGATAACAGGAGAGGCAGGGCAGTCCCACTGCTGTGAGCTGGATGGTGACGCCTCAACCAACGTTGTGTCTGCCATCCCTTCAAGCCACTTGCTTGCAAATGAGCCCCCAGAATGATTTGGTGAGGCCAGGAAGGCTAAGTAAAAACAAAAACAAATGAATAAACAAAAAACAGTGTCATAATTATGTTAGCAAGAGACTTGCAGAGGATGAGTGATTTACTAAAAAAAGTACTAGATTAATCTAGTGTATCTACAATCAAAATATACTTTTCCAAAAATGTAATGAAAGCGAATGTGCTGGATTCAGGTGGGTTCACTAAGCGCTGCAAGGGTGTGTGTGTGTGTGTGTGTGTGTGTAAAAATCATATCCAGCTTTGTGTATTTAAAAATTGCATTGTTTTGCTGTACTTGTGCTTTGTGCCACTTGAGAACCCTGTGCTTTTTTTGCCTAAGGCATATCCGTGAATGGTAGCTGCCTTATGTTTTTAGAAATGACAAAGCACCATTTTGCCTCCACCCAGCTTACAGTGCGAGTGGTAATCGGATGCCTGCACACCTGTCAGTGGCAAATCTCCATGCTGGGTGTGAATTTAACCATAGATTCCTTAGACATAACAACACCTGGTTAGATTATTCACACCTTTTCTTCTTCTTCATATTCATCTGATTATTTACACTACCTGAGTTAATGAAGACTGCTTGGGAACCTGGAAGCTTAGAGGTACATGATTGTGGAACTCTAGCTGGTCATAATAAAGGAGATGAAACAGACAATAAGAATGATGAAACAGAGACTGTCATGATTTGGGCATATCAGGAGAAGACAAGACTCACTGGAAAGGAAAATGACCCTGGGAAAAGTTGAAAACAGCAGGAAAAGAGGAAGGCCAATTATAAGACCAACTGACTCAGTAAAGCAAGCCATTGACTTAAGTTGGAGGAGAGCTGAGCAAAACTATTAATGACATGACATTTGGGAGACAGCTCATGCATAGGGTCACCATGGGTCCCGGGTGATTCGATAGCACGTAACAGCAACATTGTTGTTTGTGGATTTAGGATTTCCGTTTTTACTGTCAAACGGCTCTAAATTGAGTTTGGCCAAATGCCAATGGCAACCGCTTCAGCAATCCTGAAAGGGAAATGAATATCTTAAATTGTCAAATATGTTCATTTCATTTCAGAGCAGTCGAGTTCTTCTCCCGTGATAACACAATGGGGATAAGTCCAGAGACTTAACTAAAGTGATAGTGAAATATTCTTTGTCTGCAGCTCTGGTGGATAGTGGTCCTTGGCTTTCTATTATGTATTTTTCCACCATTTCTGATCTTTCTATGTCTTCAAGCATGATTCTATCCATCATATTTCCCCTAATCCTGCTACTAAAAAAATAGCAAATGTCTCTGGTGCCATCTACTGGAAATTTGGGGGATGGCATGTTACTCAGAAACTGCTCTGTTGGACATCTACTAACAAAACTGCCCTAATATGCCTGATAACAGATACCTCTTCACTGCCTTGTTTTGTGCTGTTGTCAAGTTCAGGCATTTGTGCTGGGCAGAGGAGTGTGTCCTATAACTGTCAGCTCTGGCTCTCAGCCCCGTTGCACTTGTCTTAAGATTCTTGACTGCCTGCTTCTGTATTGATTTATTCTGCAGTAGCCAGTGCTACAATTTTTTTATCCTTTCCCTCTCCCTGTGTATATGGCAAGTTCAGAGGTTGTAAAAAAATTTCTTTTGACAATCATTCTCAGAAAATCCCAGACAAGCCCTTAAGGACAGTGTGATCAGCCCCGGACGATGTACTGATAACAGAGCGTGGTAGGGCGAAATTGATTTCCACAGGCACAAGCACACATGGGTGAGGTCTGGTGAACTTTCCCTGTGTCATTCACCTGGTGTCTCTGGGCATCTAGGGTATGAACACAACTGCATTCAAAGCAGGTGGGGAGGGGGCTTTGTGATCACAGGCAAGCAACAGTAGCAGGGAGGAGAGAGCTTTGTGTTCCTCAGCCATGCTTATTTGTTGTGTTATTTTATTTATTATTTTCATTTGTGTGCCATTTCCCTCCCAGTTAAGGGACACAGCTTCCCCTTGTGCTTCTGCTGCTGTTGCTTTTTCAGACAGGGATAATACAAGTGTTCCCATTGCCTGTGTCATGAAATAAAGTCCTGTCTGCCCATTGTGTATCCACAATTCTGCATCATGTATCAGCTTTCTGTAATTAGAACTGAAGTAGCCCTTTGCTTGTCTCACAATCACTTCAGAGGAGACATATTAATTGATAAAAGTGGTGTGATGCAGCTGAGGCCCCTCATCTGTATTCTAAAAGAGCAACTACAGATTTTTCTCCTTCATAAATACAGTTTTCCTTGCCAGAATGCTTTTTTCTTTTAAAAGCACAAGTAGAAACCATTCAGGGAACAAAATGCCACCCTTTAAAAGCCTCTTCTTGATACCATCCATGGAATAAATTTTCCATTGTTCAGAATGTAATGGTGGTATGGGCCTTAAAAAACAAGAAAAGAGAAATTCCTTATTCCAGTGTGAAGAGCAATCCTTTCAAAATGATCTGTTTGAACATTCCTATCTTATTTCAAAGCCTGATTTCCTGGTTGATTTTAGCAGATTTTAGCAAAGTCTATAGCATTATTTGGGGGCTTGGACTAAGATTCCAAAATTGTTGGCTGCAAAGTTGCCAGCTCAGCGGTTCGAATCCCAGGTGCCATGCAGTGGAGCGAGCTCCTGCTGTTAGCCCCAGTTCCTGACAACCTAGCAGTTCAAAAGCATGTAAATGCAAATAGATAAATAGGTACCACCATAAAAAGTGGGAATGTAAAACAGTGTTTCCTTGCAGCCATGATGGCCATGTGGCCATGAATTTGTACAACACTGGCTCTTCGGCTTGAAAATGGAGATGAGCACCGCCCCTAGAGTCAGACATGGCTAGCATGCATGTGTGGGGGAACCCTTTACCTTTACCTTTACAGCATTATTTGGAACTAATTACCAATTGGTTGGCCTTAATTGCTTAGGATAAATCATGTTTTTATGCTTTCTTATTTACCTTGATACAACCTAACAGGAAATTTGGCCTCTGATTTCCAAAAAAGTTTCCCCATGAAAGAAGCTTCAATTTTTATGCCTCATTCTCAGGTCCCTAAAGAATTTATTATTATTATTATTATTATTATTATTATTATTATTATTATTATTATTATTATTATTATTATTATTATTATTATTATTATTAACCACACAGCTAACTACGCTGGATTTTGTAATACAAATCACTAGTCGAACACTTCCCAAGCTTTTAGACTATGTGATGTATCGGCAAATTATGTGAGCAGATCCCAGTAAGGCAGCTTTCTGCAGCTGACTGATGGTGACTTTGTCATCTCCAATTTCTTCTAAATACTTGCTTAGCTCTTTAGGCACCGCACCCAGAGTGACGATTACCACTGGGACCACCTGTACTGGTTTATGTCAGAGTCTCTGAAGTTCAATTTTCAGATCCTGATATCGGGTAATTTTTTCGAATTGTTTCTCAGTGACTCTATTATCACCTGGTTATTATTATTATTATTATTATTATTATTATTATTATTATTATTATTATTATTATTATTATTATTATTATTATTATTATTATTATTATTAAGCTTTCCACAGTATTACAATATCCAGAGCTATTGCTTTCCCCCATTGTGTATTATACATCTCTCCATCACCCTGCCTAGAGTTCCAGATCAAAACGTTCCTTACTAGAGGAATTACCTTCTGCCATCTTCCCTTAAGCTTCACAAGAGATAACTGCACACACAGTATAATGAAATATCATATATGTACACACACTCCTCAGTTTGTGAGGACTGAAACTCAAAAGCTTGTGCAATCTTGTGGAATTTTGGTTGGCTCCGTGGTGCAAGCCTGGGCAAGTTAGACAGCCCCAGCACCTCATAAAAGGAAGAGGGACTGGTGAACTTCTTCTGTGAGTACTTTGTACCTAGAAAATCCTGAGAGGGTAAACATAAATGAGAAGTTGAACTGATGTGATGGTACCTAGTTATCAATTACAAATGAATATATTGCCTGCCTATGAGTATCTGTATTGATCTCCTGGACCCATAGAGCTACTTATGTCTTTACACCTGTGAAAAAATGCAGTATAATTAAAAACACCCTTTTGTAAATACAATTCTTGTGTTTCATTTTTCTTTATAATCTTATTCTGAGATTTTTCACCTCAGGTGCTTGGATTTTGCAGCCTTTTGCTTGCCTGAAATGTTGACCCTTGAACTTGGCAATGCCTCTCAGCGGCTCTGGGCCATGTTTTCAGCTTTCAGTAATTCTTTTTATACGTTCTAACAACTGATTCTAATTTCACTTATTTGAATATCAAGTCTGAAGTGGTATTGCTGAGAAGAATCTACAGGTCCATTGAAGTTGCTACCATCTAGTGGTTGTTTTTGTGTGGTCGTTAAATATCTTGCTATTCTATCATCAGCCACTGATTAAACTGCCCTGATCCAAGAAGTAGAATGAGATACTAATGGCAATGCCACTAGATGGGTGGGATAAAAGTGTATTTAAATAAATAATAAATAAATATATGAGAAAGCACTGAGGGCAGAAGGCTCCATTATCACCCTAGGTCTGCTTGAGTGGAAAAAAAACAGTCCTCCCCCACTCAATTCCCCTCATACGTCACAGTTTGCAATGTCAATTGAAAAAGGTGGTTTGAAGTAATTCTTTGTCCCATTTCTGGTTATCACTGGGATCGGCTGAAAGTATTTCAGTTAATCCTTATTGATCCCTGTGAGTTCTAGTTTCCTGTGTTTCAGATCCCATTACAGCTGCAGTTTCCACAGGGTCGCTGTACTGGACTGTAGCGGAAAAGAAACATGGAGTCATAGGGCTTCTTGAAGAGCAACAGATTTATCTTAGCATGATCTTTTGGTGGACATACAGCCCATTTTCACAGATATTCATGGCACAGTTCGGTGGCTCCAAACATACATGACACACGTCCTGCGGAACATAGACACTGGCATCACGGCAAATTTACACACAGTGTAAGCTGTGCTAACATAAGCAGCACTAGGTGGCATCACAATATCTCTTACTAGACAGGGTGGTTGCCTAATACTGTAATGACATTCTCACCCTCTTCTCCCTTGGAATTTCTTTCATTCTGAATTTATACTACATGGCTTCCTTGTTCACCTGTTTGTTTTACATCCTGTTTGTTTCTCTTATAGCTTAGGACATACACTCAGACACAGAGCAGATAAAGGATTTAATCAGTTTATAACTGTAAAGCAATCTGTCATTTCTGGAGAGGTGTTTCTTCTTGTTAAAGCATGAGATAATACACAGAGCTATTGTGTTAAGGACAAGCTGCCTGGTGATACATACAATATACCAAGAAGCTACTTCTGGCATTCAGAGGCTGTAGATCAGTGGTGACCAAACTTTGGCCCTCCAGATGTTTTGGACCACAACTCCCACAGTCCTTGTCATTGACAACACAGGCTTGGAATTCTGCGAGTTGTGGTCCAGAACATCTGGAGGGCTGAAGTTTGGCCAACACTGACTATGCTATATCCTAATTTAGATGTTGTCATCTGCCTTTGAAGTCATGTGGCCATTCAGCTGCCCCCTTTAGGTCAGTGACCAAGTATCCTAGACCAGTGCTCCCCAACCTTTTTGTCTCCACGGACCGTATTTGTTTGATTATTTTCCCGTGGCCCGGGGTGTGGGGGGGGGATCTGCTTGGCATCTGTACCTTGGGTGGCCAAGGCGGGCCCCTGCCTCCTCCTCCTTTATCGGCCGGAGGCAAGCGGCGGCGCAGAGGTGCCCCAACCGTTGTCTCCGCGGCCGGCGGCAGGCGCTCTGCCCTCTGCGCCGCCGTTTGCCTCCGGCTGCGGCCTTGGGCGGGCGAGCGGGAGGGGGAGGGGAGGAGGCCGGTGGGGGTTGCATCTCCGTGGCGCCCAGCATGCCGGGCCGCTGCGGCCGCCGACAGGAGGAGGAGGCGGGGCCTGCCCGCCCAGGAGCCCCGGGCTCCCCCACCCCGCCCGTTGCCCGGCGGCGGCGACTCCTCCTCCGGCTGCCCCCTTCCCAGGCGGCCCGGTGCCAACCGGTCCACGTCCGACCACTGTCCTAGACCACATTGCCAGAATTCAGGGTGCCTGCTGAATTCTCAGGGAAATGCTATCTTTCTCTAGTCTCCAGATGAGGAGACAAATATTGGTGCAAGAAGGAGCATGGAAAATAAAGCTGGATTTTCCTGTGTGACATTAAAATTCAGTCACCCAAATTCCTTCCCTTCCCAGCTGGCAGCATTGCTCTCTGGCTTTGCACAAAGGTCTTTTTATATGTGTTGTAGTTCCACAGCCCCAATGTGCCAAGAAGCCAGGAGCCAGAGAAAAGGGAGCTGGGGAAGCAGGCAACGTTCATGTGTGCTGAGTCTCAGGATGGCTTTTGGAGCCAAGCAGAGAGTGAAGCACCCTCATCACCACTTGTGAGCCTTCTTATTGCCCACCTCCTGGCAGCAGCAGTGTGAGAAACTCCTGCTGTAGCGAAGGCTGTGTGGGCTACATGCCTTAGCAGGAATGGCAGCAACCACTGGAGTGGCTGGGAGCATCTTCTCACTGACTGGCTAATGGGGAAATTTATTTATTTATTTATTTATTTATTTATTTATTTATTTATTTATTTATTTATTTATTTATTTCTATTTATCCACCCACTCATCCATCCATCTATCCATTCATCCATTGCTCCTAGTGACATACCTCTTTGGCTGTTTTTTGCATGGACTTGGGGATTCCCTTTGAGTTTATATAATCACATTGCTGCTGAGAAGAGACATCCAGCTCTCCTACTAACTCTTGACCATCCCTCCTCTTTGATATTATAGGAATCCACCTCTAGTCTTAGGTTTTAGATCTGATATCTCAGGACCTGAGCTCCTGCTAACCATAATCCTTGAGGATTAAACAGTTTGGTCATTGATTTTTATGTAATACAGTTTCTGTTGTCTGATTCGTATCCATTTATTGTCCTGCACAGAAATTGGCCTGTTTGTTCTCTAGGGAGGGCAGAAGAGTAGCGCAAAAATAGGACAACATGTATCACCTTAGAAAATGTGAGATTAAGTGCAGTTCTGACGTTGTGCCTTAAATCCTCAATTCGTGTTGCCAGAAGAGATGTAGGGACAGCTGCCAAGTGTATACAAGAGCTTGATCAAGTTACTTTTTTTGGAGAATTCCACCCATCATGGCTGACAGCATTGTGTTAATTGGTTACTAGGACTTCTATTCTGAATTCACCAATTTTAAGAGCATTCATTCTTGACTCAAGGAGCTGGAAGGTGGTGGTCTTGAATGCTCTTGAAGTGCCACTTGTGAATATGCTCCAAAATGCCCCAAGACATTTATACCATCAGAGCTTTCCATTAGCAAAGAAATGTGTTTGTTCCACATGTAATGCTCTGAATATTTCAAAATACGCATGAAAAGGAACTAGTGTGGTATAATTACGCTTCCTCTAATCTTCTCCATGTTGTGAATACTAAAATGCTTGCAAGGGATGCAGTCAGGCCTCAATCAAATAGGCGCACACCTGTAAATACTGACAATCCCACATCTCCAAATGGTGAAATTGTAATTAGAGTTGGGAACGAATAAAAAAAAGGTGTTTCGGTTTTTCATTTGTCATTGAAAGGTCTGTTTCGGTTTGTTTCCATTTGTTGTGAATTTTTGGAAAAATTTCATTTCTGTTTTTTGTTTTTTCGTTTGTCGTTTCTACCCGCTTTTTGTGCGATTTTTAAAGCATTTCTGTGCACGGGCGTCCCCCAACGCCCCAGACCAGAGGGAAAACACTAAAAAAAATGGATGCTGGCAGAGACACAGTATAGACTAGGTACGCAGGGAGGCTGCAAAGGCAGCGGCAGGTGTTGCCCAGGGTGCAAGGCAGCCACAGAGTGACTGCACTGCGGGGCAAGGGAGGGTACTCACCAAGAGGTACGCACGCATGCACACAGGGAGGCTGCAGTACTGAAGCTAGAGTCGCAGAGACAGCAATCCCACCCTAACTCCCACTGGATACTGCAAGGAGGACGGGGGCTGCCAGAGCTTTTTATGCCCTCTGTGGCTACCAGACCTGCCCAGTCTGCAATCTGGGCACCCTATTGGTTGGACATGATCCCATCACATGGCTTGCCTCCATGTTGTGGCTGGTGGCGGCATCCATTTTAAAGGGAAAAGAAAAATACATCACGATGGGAGAAGACAAAAACAAACATTTTAAGGACCCCAACCCCCTGGTAGGTAATAATTTCAAATAATTATCATATTATTGCTGCATTTTTACAGATGTCCAGGGTATTTTAATCAATCAATCAATCAATATTAGGCATCTGGGAGCCATTTTGGGTCAATGTCCCCTAACTCTCCTTAAAGGGAAAAAATACAGCGATCTGAGAAAAGACATAAATGCACCTTTTAAGGACCCCAACCCCCCTGGTAGGTATTATCAGACAATATAAATAATTATCGCTGCGTTTTTACGGATGTCCAGGGCGTTTTTAACATTTAAAACAACTCATTTCATTGTGGTTGTCATTAACAGAAACAAAGCGTAACAACCACAATTTTCATGGTTCTGTTTGTTTCGTTGCATTTTCATCACAATTTTTGTTTGTTGTTTCATTACGTAACGGAACGACAAAAAAAACAGAAACGAAAAAATGTTCGTTCTGTGCCCATCTCTAATTGTAATGGTGAAAAATGTCAATAATACACCAAGACAGTGTCCCAACTGTTGCTCCATTAGAGTTTTTTCTCCTTTGATGTTATTTGTGCACTCTGCATTATTTATTTATTTATTTATTTATTTATTTATTTATTCTCAACTATATGTTAGGGAATGGGAATTGTTGTTCATAATGCACAGTTACAGACTATAGATGGGCACACAGCACTTCTTGCCAATTCATCACTATGGCTCCCCCACCCAACCCCCACCACTGCTGGCTGCCCCTCTCACAAGCCTTGGTGGACCACCTGGGTTCTCCTTCATTGCCAGCTGCACAGCTTGGGCGAGAGCCTGGGTGTCTCTTCCTTGCCGCCTCTGGTAACTGACCACTCAGAAGATGAGGCAGAACAGGGATTCTCCCCATGCAGATGGTGATTGGTCAGCTGCCAGAGGAGATGGGAAAGGGAAGCCTGGGCTCCTGCCCAGACTGGGCAGTTGGTGACGGAGGGGTGACTTGGGCATTGCACCCAAGCTTGTGAATGGGTCAGCCAGCTGGAGGAAAGAGGTTGGGATGCATGGCACCTCGGGTGCCATGCTGATGGATGTGCACAAAATGCTATGGAACACATCATACCCATCTCTTCACACCCATGTGACGCAAGTTGGAATAAGTAATAAATGTAGCTACTAGTGCTCCCAAAAATGTTGATATTGTTATAATGAATAATTAATTTAATTTTTTTAATTTAAAAATACTGTCACTTTTGTCTGTGAAGATTCTCAGTCATCCAGGTGAGTATATCTGGAAACTGAGTCATGGCAACTGGACTTCTTTTTCTTGAGAGATCATAACGTCTTGCTACTCATCCAAGCAGCAGCATCAGATACTGTCACTTTTCTGCCCACGAAGGCTATGAAAGCATTACACAACAAAACGACAAAAAACCCTTACCAAACTTACAAAAAAATAACTCAACACTTTCCCCTTTACCATCCCAAACAAGTAACTTAATGGTTGTGTAACTTGTGTTTATTTGCTTTAGCCTTGAAGCATTCAAAGCATATGCAAAGCCCAGGTTGGGGTACAAGGTAGCAGCTGAACCATGTGAACGTCCTCTTTCACCCACCAAATTATCCAGAAAAGTAATGAAGAAGGAGGGGGGGCTTACAACAACTCTTAGGGCCTTTTTACACGACCCCTAAGATCCGCTGGTCCCTTAAATTCGAACCAGAGATCTTGAGGGTTCGTTACTGTTCCTCCGTCCCCACCCGCTCTGCACTTCTTTGTTCTGTCTGCGTGAGGGGGGGAGGGGGAAAAAAGCCTTAGACAGAGACAAAAGAATAAAAGGCTTACCTCCGGTGCTGGTGGAAGTTGCTCCGACCTCCGTTTACTTCCTGGTTCCTCTTTAAGGGGCGGAGGCAAAAGAAAAACAACAAAGAAGCGAGGAGAGCTCAGGCAGTCTCCGCATCAAAAATTTTCACCATCAAAGAGCAGGTACAAGAAAACTGCTGTTTGGTCGCGCTAAAGTGGGCGGGGTCGCACTTAATTGTCTGCAAACTCCGGAGCTGGTGGGTAAACATTTTTAAAGTCCGGAGCTTGCAGCCATTTGCGGCAGAGCTTAGGGGTCGTGTATAAATGCCCTTAGTATCTTCTACCCATTTCACCAAGTTCATAAAACTCTGCCACTGATATTGTGATTGTGTGTGTGTGTGTGTGTGTGTGTGTGTGTGTGTGTGTGTGTGTGTGTGTGTGTGTGTGTGTGTGTGTGTGTGTGTGTGTGTGTGTGTGTGTGTGTGGTATCATTATAGTCATGACCGACTCTTCATGACTCCATGTCCATGGAGTTTTCTTGGCAGGTATACTGGAGTGGTTTGCCAGTTCCTACTCCAGGCACCTACAGCACCGGTATTCTCTGGTGGTCTCCCATCCAAGTACTTAGCCAGGGCCGACCCTGCTTAGCTTCCAAAATCAGGCGAGAGCAGAGGTGCTTAGGGCATCTAGGCAGCTGATATTACACACACACCCCATGACACGGGCAGCTATGGATTCTCTTCTGAATTATCTCCCACTTCAACAGAAGTTGCATGATGATGCATAGATGACAAATGTTATGAAAATCAAGCAAAGGGTATTGGAACAGATAAACCCCCCATCATTCCCATCTGCCTCCTTTCCATCCCACCTTTCTCCTCAAAAGGACCAAAGGTGGCTGCTTTATAGAGCACCAGTTTTAATTGGGTAGTTTTCACTGTGTTTCCTAATTTTAACTTTTCTCAGCGGACCATCACAGTTCATGACATGTCCGTTCAGTAAGAGTTAACCTTCCAGGATAAATGTTTAAGAGCATGACCATCTTTGCTGCTGGACTAAGATAATAATACTGGTTGATTCCATATGAGAATGTGTAGAATCCCTACTTAATACTGTCGTTCGTATGTTTAGCTGCATTTGTCTTTTTAGAAATTTGAAAGTTATCTGGAATCCTTTTGGGGGTTGAAATAAAATGAATGAATGAGAATGATTTTGACGGAGTTAAACACCTTTTATGCCTAAATAAAATCCCTGCTATTTGTATGGTCATGAGATTCACAGTATAATGTTGTGGGACTACTTGCAAACTATGAGGATGTAAAGAAATCAAATGTGTCAAGTTGTGCCCATACCATAAATCAGACAACATAATATGAAGACAAAGGAGCAATTATTATACAGTATGGCTCCCGTCTCCATGGGGAACCAATTCCAAACCTCACTGTGGTTTATCGCAAACTCTACTATAATAGCAAATGTGATACATTTAGCCATTGTGCCATGGGGCTCTTGTGGAGTTCAACATTTTTGGCATGAAAGCAGAGGGAGAGGAGGGGAAATGAAGATGGAATGAAGTAAAAAGGGGGCGCCATGCAAGAGAAAAGGACAAGGAAGCCACAACCATGAGTTTGCAAGACCTATCATCAACTGTTGATGATAGGACTTTTGGGAAATCATTAATTCATAGGGTCATTACAGTAAATAAATAATTATGTGCCATCAAATCAATTCCAACTCACAGCAGCTTGTTTCATGGGTTTTCCAATGGAAGGTACTCAGAAGTGACTCACTGCTCCTTTTATCTGGGGGCATCCTGGGACTGTGCAGTTTGCCCATGAATTCATAGATTGGTTCTTCTACCGAGAGGCATAGTGGAGAACTGAACTCAGTGATCTATTCCACCAGCTAAGGCCAGCATAGGATGGCACAGAACAGCAGCAGCAATGTGGGAAAAGACAAGGCTAGATGGAACATCCAAGACCACACAGATGGTAATGCACTGCAGACTGACCTCATTTCTATTAGATAAGCACACATCATACCTCCGTTAAACAGTACTGGCAAGCTTTAATCTAAATGAGATGAATTGAAAATCCCATTCCATGTGTCTTTTGAACAATCCTCGTAGTGGCTCAGTGGACTAAAGGTCCAAAAACTGTCGGCTGCAAGGTAGGCAGCTTGGCAGTTCGAATCCTGGGTGCCACGCAGCAGAGTGAGCTCCCTCTGATAACTCCAGCTCCTGCCAACATAGCCATTTGAAAGCATGTAAATGCAAGTAGATAAATAGGTACTGCCGTAAAAAAACGGGAAGGGAAAACAGTGTTTCCTTGCAGCCATGCTGGTCATGTGGCCATGGACTTGCACAACACTGGCTCTTTGGCTTGAATACAGAGATGATTCCCCTAGAGTCCGACACGACTAGCACGCATGTGTTGGGGAAACCTTTACCTTTACCTTCACCTTTACCTATGAAATAGCACGGTGTGTGTTATGCTGTTAAAGTCGTGACCGACTCTTCGTTACTCCATGTCCATGGAGTTTTCTTGGCAGGATTACTGGAGTGGTTGAAATAGCACAGTGCAGATGGAGAAAACATAACAGCTACAAACAGTGGATTTTCATACCTATTTATTTATTTATTTATTTATTTATTTATTTATTTATTTATTTATTTATTTATTGAATTTATACCCCACCCATCTTCCCACGGGAACTCAGAAGCAATAAAAAAATCCTTCAGCAAATGAATAATTGAACCTCTTATAATTCAGTAGAAATAACCTACAAAATCATGTATATTTCCTGATCAATTTTTGAGGTGTTGAACTGGCTGGTAGAAATAGTCTTGGTAAGAGAGGACATCTAGTGGTCCATCCATTTCAGTGCAGCTCTCTCAAATAATGATCCAAAGTGTCTTTCATTAATTCCATAAAGAAATCTGTCTGTTCTCCATGGGATATCACAGAGGGAGGGATCTTCATTAAATAATTAAGGGGGCTTGATATATAGCATGTGTCAAAACTGACAATATGCTAATTTTCTTAAAGTCTTTGAAGGCAAGCAAAATGCTTAGAATCTAAACTGGTATTTCTGGGGCAAGGTGGTGGGGGAGAGAAAGAAATGAAATATGCACATTACACTGTCAAGCAATAAACTGCCATTCAATGAACTCTTCTATGAAACAGCCCGATCTCTGTTTATTGGATCCTAATTAGCAGGGGACAGCAAGTGCCACATTCTTTCTGGCATCTTGCCTTGTAAAAGCTGTTCAACAATTGAGACGCTTGAATGAAACACCCCCACAAGTGAGGCAGAGCTGTGTAGTAGGAGAATGTTGGATGAAGTTGAAGAGAATCTTGGCTGAAATTTCAGGTGTCTCAAAGCTTGTTCAGTGACTATCTTTACCTACCCTGGAGGCTTGTTGTGCAGAGAGAATAAATAGGACAATTCTACACATAGAACCATGAACATGTGGGTAGAAGGATGAGAGATAAACATGATAATTACTACAAAATCCACAAAGCAGCTCCTAAGAGGCACGGGCAGAACCAATTCAAATATCCCAGAGCCTGGAAACATTTTGTTTTGGTTTTGGCTTTGAATAGGGGTAAACAACTCCCAGAATCCACGAGGTATTCAGCCATAATGCAATCAAATGGCTTGGAAGTAAATTAGATTTTATTCTCAAATAAGTCCATTTAAATAGACCCATCAAAATGTACAGTATATTATTCATGTCAACAAACAGGTCTCATTCATCCCAGTGGGTCTACTCTGGTTTGGACCAAAATGCAATTGAACCCTTGGTGAACAAAAAGGTATTTTAAGAATCCCGAAACCTGGCTGTGTCTGTTTCCCTTGCATTTCCTATTCATTCATTCCCTTCCTTTCCCCAGTAGCTTCCTCGAGACCATGACCACTGAGGGTCAGGGGCCTTTTCATTTTGTTCAATGAAAATGGAATTTTAGTGTATCTGTTAAATTGATTAAATACAGTTTAACAACACCTTACAAAGCAGCTCATAGCACATAAAAAGCACAAAACCCTACTTACAGAGAATGCATTCCTCTACATGTCTACTCCAAAGTAAATCTGATTGTCTATCTGGGTGTAGGGACAGAATTACACCCCTAAATGCAATAGCTTAGACCCAGAGCTGTTGCGACGGGATGAGACCCACTGAAATCAATGAGACTCAGATGAGCTACAATTACCTTCTCATTGATTTTAGTGGATCTGCTGGAAGACTCAGTCCACAAGGACCCCAAATAAAATGAGCCACCAAGCCCATGCAGTCTACTTTTGGAGTGAGGCTGGTAGACATGTAGGTCTCCAGATGATCCTGGGCTGCAACTTCTACAATCATTACTGAAGGATATAGTCCCACAAAATCTGTAGGGCCTCAAAATCCCAGTCTTTAAACATTGCCTGTATACTGTGGTGCTGCCTTCCTTATTCTTCTTATTCACTAAAACAGGAAATGTAAATTGCATACAGAAAGGTATGTGTGGATTAAAAGTGATTATTTACTGCATCCAGGCTTTAATAAATAAATAGCCCTTATTTGCTTTGCCCACCACACATCTTCTACCCATTCAAATCACCTTGCCCTTTCTCATTAGCTGAAGCACCTGCTGATCTCTGAGCACAGTGTAAATGATGTATGAAATGAGACATTTGTGACCACAGTCAGTGCACACAGAGATAAGAGAGCACATTTCAGATGATAGGGAACTAATAAGCGTTCCTATGAAAAATTCAGATTTTGCATTTCCACAGGTTATGTAGGGACCAGCATCAACACAGGAGTCATTTGAAGATCACGGGGGAAATGTCATGCACTCCAGACATAAATGTTTTCTGGATAAAAATAATTTTCTGGGTAATTCTAGATATTATCCAGGTGGTTTGAAGATGGCTGGGGCCAGAGGGGAGGTGATTTGACATCAAATATCCATATTTTTAGGTAAAAATAATTCTATAAAATATTAAGGGTTAAATCCCATGTTATCTAGAGTACACTCAATGAAATCATTGTTAGGTGTGACTAGCATTGTTACTTGTGAAATCATTGTTACTTGTAACTAATCCTTTAAGGAGGGCAACCATTGAATTTGATACTAGGTAAATAAGGATATTTGCTACATCTTGAAATACATTCTGGTCCAGGTAAATCTCAATCTCTCTCTCCTTCTCTCTCTCTCTCTCTCTCTCTCTCTCTCTCTCTCACACACACACACACACACACACACACACACACACACACACACACACACACACACACACAGAGAGAGAGAGAGAGAGAGAGAGAGAGAGAGAGAGAGAGAGAGAGAGAGAGAGAGAGAGAGAGAGAGAGAGAGAGAGAGAGAGAGAGAATAAAGAGAAGTTTCATGGAACTTCATTCTTTTTCCTTCTATAAAGAAACAAATCACACAGAACTCACTATTTGTAGAGTTTCTTCCAAGCTCTGGTTACATCATACGCCAGTGATTTTATGACATTTTGTTTCCTATCTTGTGAGGGTTTTTTGTTCTTATCATTGGAAGTGATGCCAATGAATCAATTCCACATCTGCCTTAAAATAAATGTACCTCTCGGGAGGCACAGAAAACCTCGCTACCCTGACACACTACAATAATACCTTGGTTTACAAGCATGATCAGTTCCGGAAACATGCTTGTAAATCAAAGCACTCGTATATCAAAGAAAAATTCCCCATAAGAAATAATGGAAATTCAGATCAGTTGTTCTGGAGAACCATACACCACATAGCATAAACACAAAATGCCGACACGCACAAAAGAAGTTGGCTAGAAGTCCATGTCCACATCATGTTTCAGGTATCTGGCTGCAGAATCTGCTCTGCTTGGAACTGACAACTGATTTTACTTTGTAGTTTTAATGTGACAATAATAAAGTGCAATTTGTAGTCATATACACACTTGACTAGCTGCCCCATGATTAGAAATGGTTTGAAAAATAAGGATGTTGAAAACAAGTTAAATAAAAATAAAAATAAAGCAAACCCCTAACCTGCACTCTTCTTTGAAAATCTTTGTGGCTGGTGCAAGGGAAACCTCAATACCTCTCTTCTCGGTCTGCTTTGGAGGCTTGCCAGAGAGGGAAAGTTCCAGACTATCCCCCAAAATTGGGGGGGGGGGTTAAAGAAGAACCATTGGCTCACTTGCAATCACGTGATCTTCTCTAGTGCTTGTATTGCAAGATATTGCTCATTGATCAAGGCAAAATTTAGAAAAAATATTTGCTTGTCCTGCAAAACATTATTAAACCAAGGTACTTTTAAACCAATGTATTGCTGTATTCCACATGTGTACATACATCGCATGTAAGCCTTAATTTGAGGTGTGTTTTTGGTGGGTTGTTGTTGTTTTTAGCAGTCCCAGTTTTTAACAGTTTTTGTTGTCAGTAGAAACAGGTTCTATATATAGATAGAAGAATATATTCAGACCTAGCTTAGCTCTGCTCATTAAACACTCCAGGAGAAGTTATACAATAGGCCTTCTGTGAACAGAATAATATGACCTGACACAGATCTTATCTTGATTCAGCAAACTGTCTATTATAAATCTGGACCTTGGTTATTGTGTTGTTTCCCCACTACCACCCTTAAATTGCTTGCCGATAGGAATCTCAAAATGAAACATAAGTGCAAGCAATAAGTACAAATTCCAGCTTCAGAATACTGTATTGCAAAACACACTTCTTTTTTGACACATCTGTCTGGAGCAAATGTTTCGATGTGCCACTGGTTTTTCTTTGTCAATTGTTGTGTTACACTCCAATTGTTCCGAATGCAGGGAATTTACTCTTTTAAGGCACAACCTGGAGCACCATCTGTGACCTCTTGTATTGAACTGTATATGGAAGTGTTAATTAGCAAAACTTTAAAAAAATATCAAAGCACACTGCAGATGGAAAGAGCTAGACATTTACAACAGGATGATGTTGCTTGATTTTTACTGTCCTTTAATATTGGAGCCCATTAACTAAATAGCAATGGCTTCACAAACACAAAAACAGAATGCATGCAGTCTGTAAGGAGCTTTTGTTGTTTTGTTCTAATTGTTATGAACAGATTGGTTACAGTTAACATATACACACAGAGTGGGAGGGGTAGCCAGCAGCTATGCCCACGGTTAAGGAGTTTCTGATTAAATGGTGTGTAATTTGTTCTCTGTGGTATTTCTGGTGCAGTCACGGTGAATTCTGGAATAATTAAAATTGTCTGTGGCATTCTACTATTCCAACAGTTATCTCTGGGGAAGGATGTAAGCCTGTAATAATCCATTTGATTATGTAGAGCTCTTTTCAGAAGTATGAGACTTTGGTGTGCTCAGACATCAAACTCCTCATTCTCATTAGAAATTAGACTTAGTGGCCTTGGGACAGGAAAAGAGGGTTCTGGGGGCAGAATATGAAGGAAGCTGGAATATTTTGGTGCTACTAACTAAACCCGTTGTTTCCTACAGCTGAGCTTCCCTTATGGCAGGGTTTGTAAATTGAAGAGGCATGATCCACAGTTCTGGGTATAACTAGGCTACAACCTTATTTAGCACAGCGAACAGTACTCTGGCTAGGCAATTGGGTTGGATCCATGGCATCCAGGGAGCACCTATATCCTTCGACGCTCCCAACACTACAGGATACCCCAGGGTGCCCACCCCATCGGTATCCTAAGCCTCCACTCCAATTACCGGTTCAAGGGGGTGCCCACCCCCATCAGAGGTGACGTCATCGATCATTGTCACCATTGTCAAGGAATGTATGAGGAGCTAACCTCAATTAGCAGAGTTGCAGCAATGTCAAGGATTAGAGGCGAAAATATGACAGAGTCCGTTGCTGGTTTTCTATTGCAGTCTATTTACAAAATATATACAGGTTCCATTTGGGTTCCAGACTTACATCCAGTAGCATACAATATCCAGCTACTCTTCCTGATCACAGACATCACATCAGGTTTACTGGCTAAACAGCCCCGGCTAAACAGCAAGAACATATTGCAATACATAAGGTATATATAATATCTCTTTCCAATCACTTCTTTACTTTCACATCACATGTCATAATGCTTCTCCCAGCCACGCTTCTGAGCTACACTCCACTGCCCTTGGACACTCACCTTCTTGTCAAGGCCACTTTACCGAGCTTGCTTCAGTCCACAGCTGGACTCCATATCTCTAATTGCAAGTTGAAAAACTCATTCACAAGAATATTCTTGACAACCATGACATAAATCATGCCATAAATCATTGTCACCAGGTCATAATTGTTGTCAACAGGTCATAAAACATTTTGACAGGTCATAAATCATTTGACAGTAGCTTAATTTATGCCTTTTGAGCCTGGATCCATCCCAATGCCTAAAGAAAATGCCAGCCCCCACAGTTGTGATAAGCAGACTAACAATCAACATACTACCTAAGAATACAGTCGCCCAATCACTATCTTACTAAAAATAGGGAGGGTGGGCAAGGCTGTTCAGCAACCAGAAGGAAAAAAGAGGGGTTGTTTCCCTCGCACCCTCCTTTTGAGCTCCCTTGGGACCGCCCCTTCAAATGGGCTGTGTTCCAATGGAGTTGCCCCTCTCGGTACCCATTTCCATGTCCAGTACCACCCACACCCATTCCAAGCCCCCTCTGCCATCGCCATGGCTCCCTTGTTTCCATGTGGAGGTCGCCATCATTCATTTTTTGGGGGGGAGGGGGTCCACACCGGCAACCATATTCGGGCTGGTAAATCCAGCCCTCTCCTTTCATAAGCTCCAATTGACTTTGCTGGGGTTAGCTTACCTGAAGGGAGGGGACAGTTTGCATAACCTTTGGTGAGACTATAGTCGTGTTGTGATGACATATATTGGCATCTTTAAACTAAGGTGTCATGATGCAGTCTTTTGAAGTCCTCTGTTTCAAAGTACCTACTTCAGTGATTCGGAAACTTATATCTCCAGATGCTGTTCAACTTCAGCTTCTAGAAACTCCAGCCAGCATGGGATTCAATAACATCTGGAATCCCAATGCAGCAAACATAAATTTCAGCTTCGTAAGAAGGGAGAGAAACAACCTTAAAATTGAGACCATCCGTGCAACTGATGCTTGGGTGTTCACCCTTTGTTGGCATATTTGAGGTCCTTCATCTCCAGACCTGGGCTAGAGAGTCCATTGAACAAGAGGGCACTTTCAAATACAGGACGATTCTCTGGTGGCACTTCAGTGGACTGCTCTTTTCATCTGGGATGTTTGGCCACCCTGTACTGTACTACTGAGTTGTTATTTTTATTAGATGGTCCTGGCATGGCAAAATATAATCTGATCACTAGCCTGTCTCGTACATGCAGGTATTTATCTATCTATCTATTTTATTTACAATATTTTTTTAGCGTCCTCACTACCAGGTGATCTCTGGGCAGCTAAAAATATTTGCTATATTTCAGGCCTCACCCCCTGAGAGCCTTGCACTTCACAACTAATGTTACACACATTTTTCTTGCACAAAAATTGTTTTCACTGAATTAAAATGCTGATTGTATGTTAATCTTTTACAACAATTGGTGGGCTCTTGGGGGGTTCCTGCATGGCAGGGGGTTGGACTGGATAACCAGCTATGCTTAGGCAAGAAGAAGAAGAAACAGGGGGAAAAGGGAACAATGGCCTGAGTAAAAATATGCACTTGCCTCATGTGCAACTAGCCATGGAGGTCTCTTCCAACTCTATGACCAATCCTATTCTATATTGCTCTGGGATATGTTAATAGGATAACCATCTATGCTTAGGCAAGAAGAAGAAGAAACAGGGGGGAAAGGGAACAATGGCCTGAGTAAAAATATGCACTTGCCTCATGTGCAACTAAAGGTTAAATGTACACTAAGGCAATCACTACAATTTAAACAAAAAAAACCCCAGTACACCATCTCATCATTGTGTGCAGTATAGAAAGAAGGCAGGTGACCTATGCATCTCCTCAGCCTGCTGTGGTGTTCTAAGTACAAGTGGTACCTTGTATAAATGAATTAATTCGTTCCAAATGAAATTATGTTAAGCAAATTTTCCTTCATACAAATTCCCATAGGAATGCATTGAAAACGGAGCAATCCCATTTTTATGTTTATTTATTTATTTATTAACAAGATTTTTAGCCGCCCCACTACCAAGAGGTCTCTGGGATTCTCCATATAGGCAATTATGTTAAGCAAATTTCCCCTATCTATGGAACTTTTTTATGTTGTACGGATTTTATGTTATACAAACTGTTTGTTATACAAGGGACCACTGTACTAATGTCAGTACCTCTCCTGCTTCCATTCTTATGGCTCTTTTGAAATGGAGTTATTCTCAATGGTCTGTTGAACAGACATTGCCTTTGAGTCCAATGCTGCCTTCTGCCATCTGTTAGACCTCATGCTGTGAAATAAGAGACAAACGTGTGTGCACCCTGGAGCCTAGAGTCCATGTATTTAATAATGCAGTATTGCATATTCTCTGAAAGCAGCAATGCTACATCAAAGGAGGGGCACAACTCACCGGTCGTGCAACCATGCCACCATTTGGGACAGGCCAATGTCTGGATCCTGTTGTCCCTGAACGAATGTGCTGCAAGAATCTTTGTGGGAAGGCAAGAGAGAACTCCTAACTTCTATCCAGTTTCAGAGTTTGTGGGATTTTGACAATGCCTTTCCAAGCACACGCGACACAAAGCATCTGCTTTCCAATCAAATCTTATTTGCTCAAATAAAACTCCACTGATGTCTGGAGGGCTTCGTCTGCTCACAAGCCAGTGATAAGCAAATCTTTTTATCTTTAGCCTGTTTTAAATTAAAAAGGAGCCTTGTTGATCGACATCCAACATTCTTGGGGGATTCTGCCTTTGTGTGCATGTATACATAAAGATAAATCATCATCATCATCATCATCATCATCATCATCATCATCATCATCATCATCATCATCATCATCATCATCTGCCCGTAGCAAAGAACTGATGGGATCATAAGCCTGAAAAAGTGACTGAAAATGAACATGTAAAATTACTTTGGGACTTCCAAATACAGGCAGACAGGGTTTTGGAGCATAATACCCCAGATATTGTGATTGTGGAGAAGAAAAAAGTGTGGATCATTGATGTTGCTATACCAGGTGATAGTAGAGTCACTGAGAAACAACTTGAAAAAATTACCCGATATCAGGATCTGAAAATTGAACTTCAGAGACTCTGGCATAAACCGGTACAGGTGGTCCCAGTGGTAATCCTTCTTCCGTCTCCTTCCATATGAGCCTACCCAGCAGTTAAAATCAAGCCAGGGGGCCCTTTTGAAAGAGCCATCCCTCAAGGAGGTGAGAGGGATGGCTTGTGGACATAGGGCCTTCTCGGCAGCTGCTCCCAAGTTATGGAATGCCCTCCCAATTGAGATCCGCCTGGCGCCAACACTGATGACATTTCGGCGCCAGGTAAAAACCTTCCTGTTCCAGAAGGTTTTTAATTGATACAATATAGATTGTGGGTCCGCTGATGACAATTTTAGGATAATGTTTTTAGCGTAAGGTTTTTATTATTGCTTGATGATTTATTGATATTTTACTCTATTTTAAATTGTTTTAATTCTTTGGATTGTAAGCCGCCCAGAGACCTTTGGGTAGTGGGTGACATATAAGTTAAACAAACAAACAAACAAACAAACAAACAAATAAATAAATAAATAAATAAATAAATAATCAGCACGCTGGGTGTGGTGCCTAAAGAGCTAAGCAAGTATTTAGAAGAAATTGGAGTTGACAAAGTCACCATCAGTCAGATGCAGAAAGCCGCCTTACTGGGATCTGCTAGCATAATTTGCCGATACATCACTGAGTCCTAAACACTTGGGAAGCGTTCAACTAGTGATTGGTAATACAAAATCCAGCGTAGATAGCTGTGTGGTGAATTAAATAATAATAATAATAATAATAATAATAATAATAATAATAATAATAATAATAATAATAATAATAATAATAATAATAATAATAATGAAGAAGAAGAAGAAGAAGAAGAAGAAGAAGAAGAAGAAGAAGAAGAAGGGGGAAGGAAAGATAGAAGATAAGACAGTGTGGGACAGGAGGAGGGGGCAGTAAAAATCTGCCATTTTTGTTGTTATGTCCAAATCATCTTTCTCTCCATCATCAGCTAAAGCATCTGTTCCTATCCAAGAAATTACCTCACTATATAAAACTGATAATGATCACAAGCACACACATTTCAGCTCAGGGGAGAGAATTCTGCAATCAAATAAGGCTGTAGTCACATCAAATCAGAACATTTGATACAATCAATATGTTATGATAGGCACGATCTCATATAATCTTGATTTCACTTGAGTTTCTACAGGCAAGGTTTCACAATAGGGGCTCAGAAAGAACCTGCCTGTGGAAGGGGGTATAGTCATGTGGTCTTCCATATATATATATATATATATATATGCATGTTAGGGTGGATTCGGGTTTCTTCCCGTGTAGAAATCTGGTTGTTTTGGCGACGTTTCGACGAGGTCTCACTCGTCATTTTCAGGCTGGTGTTCTGGCTTCTTTCTTCTTGAAGCAAAGCGTGGTCTCAGTTGAAGTCCTTCTATAAATACTGCTGGGGGTGTGGTTTGCTTGCTTTGTTGCTGATTGCAGGTTCCTTTGTTCCTTTGTTCTTTTGTGGGTCTGCTGTGTGGCTGAGGCGATCGTTAAGGGATTAACTGCTGATGGCTGTTTAGATGGCTGTTTACATGCTGGTGGGTTAGATGGCTGGTGGGTTCTGGCAGTATCCTGGGCTTTGGTGGAGTGGGGTCCTGTGTCTTGTGAATTCATTTTGGTCTGGCTACGTGTCTGTGGTCTCCCAATGTTTTTTTGGGGTGTGTGAGTGTGCTCCATGTGGTGACTGGAGTGGGGTGCCGCAGTAGATGGTGCAGTCGTGGTTTTGTTGTTGGATGGTGGTTTCGTTTCATCTGTGGGAAGGGTCTGGGTTTGTGTTTGGTGTGGATGGAAGGTGGTGGCATCTTGTGTCCTTTTGGACCTGGTGTCAGTCTTTGTGACAGAGGCTCGTCTGTTGACCAGGGCTAGTTTCAGATGTCAGGCAAGCGGGAGGTGTCATCACGTTTATTCATGTTGTTTGGGTGTTTCTCTATTTCAATGGCTTCCATGATTATTCGACTGTTGAAGTGTTCAGTTTTGGAGATGAGTTTGGTTCTTTCAAAGTCAATTTCATGACCTGTTGTTTTTATGTGCTGGAAGAGAGAGGAAGGTTTTTCTTCTTTTTTTGACTGCGTTCTTGTGTTCTGCGATGCGTGCGCTTATTCTCCTGTTTGTTTGTCCGATGTATGTGGCTGGACAGACTTTGCATGGTATTTGGTAGACTCCTTGGTTTTCTAGCTCAATCTTGTCTTTGGGGTTTCTTAAGATGTTGGCTATTTTTTTGGTCGGTGCAAAAGGCTGTCTTGATATTGTGTTTGGGAGAGAATTTTGCTGATTTTGTCTGTGGTGCCTTTGATGTAAGGGAGGAGGGCGGTGCCGTTGTTCTCTTCTGTTTCTTGGTTCTTGGGGGTGTTTCCTTTTGGATTAGTTTGGTGATGGTGTTTTTTTGGAATCCGTTCGCAATTAAAACATTCGAGAGAGTGTGTAATTCAGTTTTTAGGTGGTCTTTGTCAGCGGCGTTTGGTTCTGGAGATGAGGGTTTTGCTACGGAGTTGATCTGTGCAGGGTGGTGGTGTGATTGTGCATTTAAGTAGCGGTTTGTATGTGTTTTTTTCTGGTAGATGGTATGTCCTAAGGAGCCGTCGGGTTTTTGTAGATTAGGACGTCCAGGAAGGGAAGTTGGTTGTTGGCTTCTATTTCCATAGTGAATTGTATTTTGGGGTGTAGGCTGTTGAGATGTGTGAGGAAGTTGTTCAGTTTATCTTTCCCGTGTGGCCAGATAACAAAGGTGTCGTCAACATATCTGAGCCAGAGTTTGGGTTTATGTTCGGACTTCTGTAACGCGTTGGTTTCAAAGTGTTCCATATATAGGTTTGCGATGACCGGTGAGAGGGTGATCCCATGGGTGCTCCTTCTATCTGTTTGTATCTTTGTCCATTGTGGATGAAGTATGTGTTGGTTAGGCAGTGGTTGGTCAGATCTAGGATGTGTTTGGGGGGGTTGTATTTGTTGTGGATAGCTGTCAAGGCTTCTTGAATGGGCACTTGTGTGAAGAGCGAAACAACATCGAAGCTCACGAGTAGGTCATTGGGTTGTAGGTCTTGTTTCTTTATAATTTCTATGAAGTGGAACGAGTTTTGTACGTATGAAGTGATGGATTCTGCATAGGGCTGGAGTTGTTTGGCAAGAAATTTGGCGAGGTTTTGTAGAGGTGAGCCTATGGAGCTGACTATGGGTCTGAGAGGTGTTCCTTCTTTGTGAATCTTGGGGAGGCCGTAGAGCTTGGGGCATCTGGATGATTTCTCTCTGGGGATGATGCTTGGCTTGATTTCTTCACTTAAGGGAGAGGCTTTTATTTTGGCTTTGGTGGTTTTTTCCAGGTAGGTGGTGGGGTCTGTGTTCAAAGGTATGTAAGCAGGGTCTTGTAGTAGGTTGGATAGTTTGGCTTGGTAGTCGGATGTGTTCATCACCACTGTGGCATTGCCTTTGTCTGCTGCGGCACCCCACTCCAGTCACCACATGGAGCACACTCACACACCCCAAAAAAACATTGGGAGACCACAGACACGTAGCCAGACCAAAATGAATTCACAAGACACAGGACCCCACTCCACCAAAGCCCAGGATACTGCCAGAACCCACCAGCCATCTAACCCACCAGCATGTAAACAGCCATCTAAACAGCCATCAGCAGTTAATCCCTTAACGATCGCCTCAGCCACACAGCAGATCACAAAAGAACAAAGGAACAAAGGAACCTGCAATCAGCAACAAAGCAAGCAAACCACACACCCCAGCAGTATTTATAGAAGGACTTCAACTGAGACCACGCTTTGCTTCAAGAAGAAAGAAGCCAGAACACCAGCCTGAAGATGACGAGTGAGACCTCGTCGAAACGTCGCCAAAACAACCAGATTTCTACACGGGAAGAAACCCGAATCCACCCTAACATGCATACCTATACCCGTGAAAATCTACGAAAACAAATATCCGACCTCTACGGGGAGGAAACCTTCCAGCTGACCAGAACCTATGAGAAACTAGAAGTCCGAAGAGCCACCATCTTATGTGACATTGCATTCCTACGCAACTGCCGAGACAAAAATGTGATCCCCACAAGCTTCCAACTGAAATTCCACTCAAAAACCCCATCCAGCGAAAGGATCCTGAAAAGAACAGAACTAGCCCTAATCAGAAGCGAACTACACAGGAAAAGATACCTACTAGATCAAACCAACAGAGACCTACTCACTCTCCACCTCAAACTCAGCAACAAAATCCACCCAACACTCTGGAACAAATCCAAGCAACTTGCCGCCTGGAGAGCTGAAACAGAGACCTCCCACAAGACAGACACACACACCAACAAACTCCACAAACTGGAAAAACGCCAGAAGCCCAACCCCCCCACACAACAGCCCATGAAACAAACAGTTCACAACATATCAGACAGGACACTCACCATCGCAGAGACCAAAGTCCTTTCCAAAGGATTCAACTTTGCAATCGCCCCAGACACATCCCCACCGAAAACATCATATGCGGAGTGGAAGCCAGCCTAACCAAAATCAACCCAGATGAAGCCAACAAAATCAGACTCAAAGTCACCAATGTCCTCTGCTCCAGCAAACCACCCAGAAGCAATTTACACAAAGAAGAACAAAAGCCCTCTCCAACCTGAGGAAAGACAACAACATAATCATTCTCCCAGCAGACAAAGGCAATGCCACAGTGGTGATGAACACATCCGACTACCAAGCCAAACTATCCAACCTACTACAAGACCCTGCTTACATACCTTTGAACACAGACCCCACCACCTACCTGAAAAAAACCACAAAAGCCAAAATAAAAGCCTCTCCCTTAAGTGAAGAAATCAAGCCAAGCATCATCCCCAGAGAGAAATCATCCAGATGCCCCAAGCTCTCTGGCCTCCCCAAGATTCACAAAGAAGGAACACCTCTCAGACCCATAGTCAGCTCCATAGGCTCACCTCTACAAAACCTCGCCAAATTTCTTGCCAAACAACTCCAGCCCTATGCAGAATCCATCACTTCATACGTACAAAACTCGTTCCACTTCATAGAAATTATAAAGAAACAAGACCTACAACCCAATGACCTACTCGTGAGCTTCGATGTTGTTTCGCTCTTCACACAAGTGCCCATTCAAGAAGCCTTGACAGCTATCCACAACAAATACAACCCCCAAACACATCCTAGATCTGACCAACCACTGCCTAACCAACACATACTTCATCCACAATGGACAAAGATACAAACAGATAGAAGGAGCACCCATGGGATCACCCCTCTCACCGGTCATCGCAAACCTATATATGGAACACTTTGAAACCAACGCGTTACAGAAGTCCGAACATAAACCCAAACTCTGGCTCAGATATGTTGACGACACCTTTGTTATCTGGCCACACGGGAAAGATAAACTGAACAACTTCCTCACACATCTCAACAGCCTACACCCCAAAATACAATTCACTATGGAAATAGAAGCCAACAACCAACTTCCCTTCCTGGACGTCCTAATCTACAAAAAACCGACGGCTCCTTAGGACATACCATCTACCAGAAAAAAACACATACAAACCGCTACTTAAATGCACAATCACACCACCACCCTGCACAGATCAACTCCGTAGCAAAAACCCTCATCTCCAGAACCAAACGCCTCGCTGACAAAGACCACCTAAAAACTGAATTACACACTCTCTCGAATGTTTTAATTGCGAACGGATTCCAAAAAAACACCATCACCAAACTAATCCAAAAGGAAACACCCCCAAGAACCAAGAAACAGAAGAGAACAACGGCACCGCCCTCCTCCCTTACATCAAAGGCACCACAGACAAAATCAGCAAAATTCTCCACAAACACAATATCAAGACAGCCTTTTGCACCGACCAAAAAATAGCCAACATCTTAAGAAACCCCAAAGACAAGATTGAGCTAGAAAACCAAGGAGTCTACGAAATACCATGCAAAGTCTGTCCAGCCACATACATCGGACAGACAAACAGGAGAATAAGCGCACGCATCGCAGAACACAAGAACGCAGTCAAAAAGAAGAAAAATCTTCCTCTCTCTTCCAGCACATAAAAACAACAGGTCATGAAATTGACTTTGAAAGAACCAAACTCATCTCCAAAACTGAACACTTCAACAGTCGAATAATCATGGAAGCCATTGAAATAGAGAAACACCCAAACAACATGAATAAACGTGATGACACCTCCCGCTTGCCTGACATCTGGAAACTAGCCCTGGTCAACAGACGAGCCTCTGTCACAAAGACTGACACCAGGTCCAAAAGGACACAAGATGCCACCACCTTCCATCCACACCAAACACAAACCCAGACCCTTCCCACAGATGAAACGAAACCACCATCCAATAACAAAACCACGACTGCACCATCTACTGCGGCACCCCACTCCAGTCACCACATGGAGCACACTCACACACCCCAAAAAAACATTGGGAGACCACAGACACGTAGCCAGACCAAAATGAATTCACAAGACACAGGACCCCACTCCACCAAAGCCCAGGATACTGCCAGAACCTACCAGCCATCTAACCCACCAGCATGTAAACAGCCATCTAAACAGCCATCAGCAGTTAATCCCTTAACGATCGCCTCAGCCACACAGCAGATCACAAAAGAACAAAGGAACAAAGGAACCTACAATCAGCAACAGAGCAAGCAAACCACACACCCCCCAGCAGTATTTATAGAAGGACTTCAACTGAGACCACCCTTGGTTCAAGAAGAAAGAAGCCAGAACACCAGCCTGAAGATGACGAGTGAGACCTCGTCGAAACGTCGCCAGAACAACCAGATTTCTACACGGGAAGAAACCCGAATCCACCCTAACATGCATACCTATACCCGTGAAAATCTACGAAAACAAATATATATATATATATATATATATTCTTTTCCCTTTAAAAGCATTTGATTGTCTATTCGCTTTTATCAGCAGGACTAAATCAGTGCTATACAAACCCTAAATTGCTTTTCTTTGGAATTAGGTGCAAGGATTCCCATGAATTATTGTATTGTCTTACATTTCTGCCACATGTACACAGGAGGCACAGGACTTTGATTTTAATGTAACAAACAACAAAACCAAATCAGAGAAGAGAAGGAAATGAGTTTCCCACCACCAAGAAGAAAAGTCAGCTGAGAAATCGACTGCCTTCAAATAAGAATCCCCATCTCTGGCAGGAAAAGGGGCTTCTGGAATCTGGGTGCTGCGTGGAGAATAACTGTGTTGCATGCCTACAATTCATTGTGTGTGTGTGTGTGTGTGTGTGTGTGTGTGTGTGTGTGTGTGTGTGTGTGTGTGTGTGTGTGTGTGTGTGTGTGTGTGTGTGTGTGTGTGTGTGTGTGTGTGCTCTGCTTCAGTGATCTCAGAGGGTGAGCAGGAAGGTAATGGATGTGGTTGATCCTTCATGCATCCTTCTCCTGGACTATTTGAAAAAATAAGGAAGTGGTCTTTGAATTGGCAGGAACCATGAAGCATGATTAAAGCTGAGGAAGATAAATCTGAATAACTGGTTTCTGTTTTAAATGTCTGCCTCTCTGCAACGGTGGGTGGTATGTGCTAACTGGAGATTTTTGTAGGGATGAGAGAGAATTTCATTTCAGCTTACTTTTACATGAAATTTTCAGATTTTTTAAACATCCAGAATGGGAAGGAAGGAAGGAGGGAGGGAGGGAGGGAGGGAAAGCAGGGTACATCTGCCCCGAGCACAGCAATCTGGGGGCACCTGGAGGGGAGCAGGAGGAGAAAGCCATGCACCTTCCCGCCACCCAGCAGTCCTCCTTTCCCTAAGGCTTGGTGGCTGCGGCACCCTCCTCCTCCTCTTCCTCAACTTGGTGGGAGAAGTGTAAGATGTGCGCATGCACACACACACGCACGCACACACACACACACACACACACACACACACACACACACACACACACACACCGCACGTCTGAGCATCTGCCCGGGCCCACACACCCACCCCACTCCCACAGGCCCCCGTTGCTGGGTGGGTGTGATGTGGGGGCGCATCAGGAAGGGCACACAAAACCTGAACTTTGTCCCTAGACACTCCAAATCCTGGCTATGCCTCTGAAGGAAGGAAGGAAGGAAGGAAGGAAGGAAGTGAAACTGGCAAATGTGTACATCTAGGCCCCAGAGTTGGGGGGAATAGCTCTTAAAGGTCGTATTTTGAATCCTTGTATTTCAATTTTGTTGGCACCACATTAGGGAATGCCCTGGTCCCCCCCGGTGAGGCTATTCATATGGAACACATATGCAGCAGGCAGGTACAACGTTGTCTTTCCCATTGTGAGAATAACCCCTTCTCTCTAAGCCTATTCAATTGGGCTCGAGCAGATGAATGAAAAATTCAGTTCAGTTCATTTATGACAACTTTATCAAATGTCAAAACCCAGCTGGGCCAGAAGGAATGTGATGCTCAAAAACATTACATGCGGGAGAAAGCAAAAGTGGCAGATGTTGTCAACCCAAGTCTCTGGTAACGCATCCTCATGTAAATGTCAGTTATCCAAATGCATGAGAAGACAGGGCTCTTGTATCTTTAACAGTTGGACAGGAGAGTGACGTTCAACAGAAATAACATCTTTGAAAACTATACCTGGTGCAACTCGGGCCTCACCACATTTAATAAACATGCAACAGCAGTGCCATATTTCTCAATGTATTTTATTTGCTTATAACCTGCATTTCTTCCAATGAACATAAGGAAGCCATGACACATATCTGTGTTTCTCCTAGTTATTTTCAGAACAGCAATCCTGTGAGGTAGGGCAGGATGAAAGGGAATCACTGTCCCAGGGCAGTTTCATAGTGGGAAATGTAACTGCACTTTCCAGGTCTCAATTCACAGCTTTCTTTTCCATCTGATCACCTTCACCTAGAAAGGAGAACCAGCTAAGATGGATAATTAAAGAAGTATTAGTGTCTGTCTGTGTGTGGGGGGAATGTGTTTGCCATAAATAAAGTCCTAGACAAGCTCTTGCCTGAAATGAAAAGGGTTGCTGAACAGCGTTGGGGACATCATTAATTACAAAGTCATTGAGTGGGGTCATTAACTGAATGGCTATTGACCCGTTAGAGAAGAATTCACCTTAATGAGGTCCCACTACTCACAAATCCTTCATTATGTTTCTAAATATATCTCAAGTCTCCAAATGATTCCAAACTAGAACATTTCTTTTTCCCTGCTCAAACTTTCTTTTCTCAGTTTAAGCTGGATTCAGGGATGAGTATCTCACATCAAACATCAGGTTGAGAAGCTCACTCCTTTCAGGAGAATAGTTATTATCATGACTGCCTCTGCTTGAACAGGGAGTTTACTAATCTGCAGCTGAGATGAAGCATCAAGAGGTACTATCATGTCCCTCCTGGATGAACACTCATTGAAACTCCCTGAGATAAATGCTACAGAGTTGCAAAGGGATGTCATGGGATATCAAGGCAGATTGGGTGTAGGGGAGGGATCTGGGACCCTAGGGAAGGAAGTGACAGGCTATGGATAAACCCCTAAGCATCAGAGAGAGATGCTAAGTGGCCATCTAATCCTATGGAAACTGGGTACCTGAAGATGTGAACTTAGTGTGTGACCAAACATAGCAGTAGAGAGTAGAGGAAGGTCAATTGCTCATCTTAAAAAAGAACATTTCTCCTAAATCTACCAGCTTTAAAGGTTGCTCTCATAGCATCTAACTGTGCTCTGGATGGATCTCAAAAGGCTCAGACTTAAATAATTGGAGCAGTAGCCCTATTGGACACTATGTATGTATGTATGTATGTATGTATGTATGTATGTATGTATGTATGTATGTATGTATGTATGTATGTATGTATATGTATGTATATGACAAAGGGGTGCGTGCAAGCTAAGTTCCCCCATTTCTTTCCTTATGTAGAAAATAAATAATATATCTGAGGAGGAGAGGTTCCAGTGACTCCTCTTCAGATGTATTGCTTTCATTTTCAAGGGTTCTTGCTCTGGTGAAAAGGTTCCAATGATATAGGAGCCTCCTGTCTTCAGACTCATCAAGTTCTGGGTGAAGAAAACAACGATGGAGAGGGAAACAACTAGCATGTTCTTGTCTTCTCATATTGAACCAGCATGGGGAACGGATTAGATAGATCCAATGTCTTTGAGTCAGTTCTTGTGGATATGAATGCCATTGGTTGGTTCATTGGTCGCTTGGTTGACTGCTTGCTTGGTGGGCACCCCTGCCAAAAAGACAGAACTGCTATAAATCTTAAAACTGAGAGTACATTGCTGGAGTTATGTCTCAGAATCTGGGAAGGCCTATTTAAATAGACAGGCTTTTAATGTGCATTGTGCACTTAGATATTCCCAGTGGGTGGGTGGGGCAGGTGAATGTCAGGAGGCAGAGTACTCCCGAAGCAAGGCACTACCCAGTTCTTAGGATTGTCCTTCTTTCTGGGCCTCCCTCTTGGACAAGTCCCAGAAATCCTGGTCAGTATGGCTAGTGACAAAGGCTTCTGGGAATTTTAGTCCAAGAATATCTGGGGAGTCAAGGTTGGCTGCTTGTAGGGCACCAAATTTAGAAGGCATACCCCATCATCAAATTGCCCTGGCAGCCTAGGATACTGTCATAGGCATTTTTCAGCAATGTTCACATGGCCACACAGCTAGTAACTGGTACATCTTGGGATATTAATTCCCTAGGACTCCCTGAGACAGTGGAAGGCATGTCTGCTCAAGGCTCAGTAAACTATGCTTCTTGAATGGGCATACAGAGGCCATAAGAGGACTTTGGGAGATGTTTCCCCCAAAATAACTTTTCAAAGCTCTGTTCTAGAGAGGTACCCAGTTTATTCCACCAGCGGTCATAAATCCTTATGATCTATTCAATTTCACATTCTTAGAATCAACACTGAAGGGCTCTGCCATCTCTTACATTCAGCCTTCTACAGTACTGATTTATAGACTCTTAACCAACATCATTTTGCAGGGGGTACACCCAAGCCACATATGTCCTCTCTCTTTGGACCACACTGGAAGTAAGACAAATTTGAGTGTTCCTGGGGGGGAACTGTGGGAATGAGAGCAAAAAGGAGATGTGAAGTTGTGCTGTGATCGTGCTGATTGAGCAAAGCTGATGAATCTATGAAAATAAAATACGGCTGCCACAGTTGGCTAAGCAAAACCCTTCGGAATGTGACCCACTGGCAGATTTTTGCACTGTGCATGGCTTCGCTCAGCTGAGTGTTCCCTATAAAACCAGAGGGCTAATGACAAGAATACATGTAAAGACTTTTTAAGAGTCTCTCTCTAGAAATGTTAAGGCTTTTGCTGTCATTCCAGTCAATAAGCTTGAATTACCAAAGAGCCCTCAAGGGAAAGCTGCAGAGTGCAGACTGAAGTGAGTCATTCTGAATTCTTGAGGATTGGTGAGGCTGCACAAGCCTGGTTTTCTCAGCCTATTTTGACTGGCATTCCAGTTCCTTGATGCCACAGAGGGGAGGAAAACAGAAGGCCAAGAAAGGAGAGAAAGCACATTACTTCCCTCACTGCAGATAAGGAAAAGAGTCAGTTTTTAGCTATGTAGTTCATTCACTAAGAATGTTGTTGTGGCACCTACTTACCTCTGAGCATTTTCCCAGAGACTGGAGCTTTCTTATTCAAAGCAATGGAGCCCTTGAAAAGTGTCCTGGTCTCCAGAGGAGGGGTTGCCACTTTTGGTAGAGCTGCCACCATCCCCCTGATGAACTTAACACAAAATGAACCTTTAACATGCCTCAGAAGCATACCTAGAAGTAATGTTTGGATCTTGGCAAGGCTACAAGATTTAGTTAACCTCTTAAAAAGAGCCTCCTAAAAGTCAATAAAGAAAAGAAAGGGAAAGCATGGGGCAAATTGCACTAGGCCAAACCAGACTCTGAATGGTTTGACTGGTTATGGGAAACAGTTACAAAATCAAAGAACAAAGCAAAGTGTTCTGCTTATATACTGCCCCATACCGCTTCAAGTAGTCTCTGGGTGGTTTACAGTTTAATTACAGTATGAGGGCTACATATTGCCCCCACCCCCACCCCGCCAGCAAGCTGGGTACTCATTTTACTGACCTCGGAAGGGTGGAAGACTGAGTCAACCATGAGCCTGCTACCTGGGATTGAACCCCAGGTTGTGAGCATAGTTTTAGCTGCAGTACAGGCATTTGACCACTGCGCCACGAGGCTCCTGACAGGCTTCTGAAAATGAGTAAAATTATGCAGAACAAGAGAATAAGCTTAAAATTAAAATCAGTGGTAAGAGGTTTATAAGCAATTAGCTCAGGCAAAACTTGGCACACTAAAAAGCAAACTACTCTACCATGGGAATTGAAATCCACTCCTTCCCTCAGTCCCATGGCACCTTGGCTACTTCTTAGATTCCCTGTCTACATCCTTTCTACCTGAGGGCATCGTTAGCTGACCTTTCTTGATAACTCATGTCAGTTGTCTCTTCCATGGATGTTTTTCCCTCTCTAACACCTAAGGGACCCATTTTAAAGATATTCCTGCAATCCACACATCAGAGCCTACAAAGCGTGAATTCCAGAGACATGGATCTGGGATGCTGTCCCTCTGAACTTTTCAGGCACCAATCATTCACCCCCACCCCACCATTACAGCCTAATGCACATCTTCCTCAACATTTGCTGTCTGATTAACATCACACAAGAAGACCTTCCTAGGAGTCTCTCTGATCCTCTGATCTCCATTTTCAATCTTTTCCTTTTCCCATGGGAACTAATGTTAACTAAGACACGATCATTTATACAAGGAACCAAAAATAATAAGATGTCATGTCCTCTGTCACTCCACAAATGTACACACACTGGGTTGGAAAATGGGCATGCCAGCACAATCACAAGCCTGCCAACAATGCCCAAGTAAGAAGATTTGATAGGTGTCAGTTTGTCACTTCAGTGAAAAAATTCTGGTGGTGAGCAGCTCATATCCCCCCCCCATCTTATATATAGTGAGATAGTGTGGAAAGAGAAAAGGGTGAAGAGGCTTTCAAACCTACATTTTCATAACCACAAGTCATTATACCTATTCTGTGGTACCTCAATTTATGACATTAATCTGTTCTGAATGCATCTTCAGAAGTTGAATTATCTGTAAGACGAACAGCAGTTTCCCATAGGAATGCATGAAAAATCAATTAATCCATTCTGGAGGAAACGGATTAACAGGTTTTCAATTATTCATATGGGAAGGCAGTCCCAACCCACCTCAATCAAGGGCAGCCAAAGGCTGCTCTCTGCAGCCCCGCCAGGCAGCTGACTTTGACAGGTCTGACCCATTGATCTCTGGCCAACCCGACCCCTTGCAAGGTAAGCGCTTACCTTTGCTTACCTCCAGGCTGGCCCGATCCATATTGTCTGTGCAGATGCTTTTGCCACTGTAACCCTTGAATGTCTAGACATATGATACCTGTTCAGTCTTTTCGAAAGGTATAAAGCATGCATGCCTTCAGGGTCTCACCCTTCCTGCCTCTCACTGCTTCCAGCCTATAAGAGTTTAAAGCTTGTGGAGGATGTTCTATGGAGAAAACCTCTCCCCATGACCCAGAACCCCCATTTTACATGTTTGTTAGAAAACATTTAAAGTCATTGTGTCATTAAAATACAATTAAAATTATAAAAACCCTCTCCTGATTATACTACTAGTGCATGCTTTCCTTGAAAACGAGTAAACCAGCACACTGGCTAAAATGGTATCAATTTGAGGCTCTTAATTGGTGAAAACTGGCCTGAATAAAAATGTATTTGGCTGCTGGCAGGGAAAGAGCCGGGAAGAGCAAACTTAACTTTTCCTGATGTGAAGCGCTCCAGAGAGAAGGCTGTCTCTCAAATTCTCACAAAATTGACCTCTAAAGGTTTTGTGATTGTGAGAAGGACTTCACCAGGTCTCAACACCCATGCAGGTTTGTGTGGGAGTCTTTCAGGCATACTGATGACTAGAGATGGGCACGAAATGAACGTTTAGTTTGTTTTGTTTTGTTATTCGTTATTTGTTTCTTTATGGAATGAAATGAATAACGAACCTCAGAGTGGATTTAGAATGAAATGAAATGAAATGAAAAATAGTTTATTTTGTTTCATTTTGTTAATGGCAGAGATGTCTCCTACCTGGTGCTGGTCCTTCTTGGATGGTCCGGTTTCCCTGCCTGCAGCGAGGGGGTGATCAGAAAGGGAAAAAAGCCAACCGGCCACGCTACAGCTGGTAGGCAGCCGTGGTTGGCATTAAAAATAATAAAAATAAAAATAAAATAAAATAAAATAAAAGATCCAGCGGACAGGCCCTGGTACTGGCCCTCAAGCACCGGACCATGCCCATGGACCAGCAGAAAAATATATATATAAAAGAAAAATAAAGAAAATATATAAAAATTAAAACCAGCGCCAACCCGGCCCCAGGGGCCATGTGGTTGGTGCTTGAAAAACAAAAACAAAATAAAATAAAATAAAGGAGCGCTGACCTGGCCCCAGGGGCCGTGCAGTCGGCATTTAAAAAAAAATGTGGCGGTGGCCCCAAGCCAGCGCCTCAAAATCAGGATCATCCCACCACAGCCACCACCATCTGGTAAGGATGATGTGATGAATGAGAAAGATGATGAGGAGGATGTGGATGATGAGGATGAGGATGCTGCCAGTTCAGTTTGTGCAGTTGTTGTCAATGTCTGTGTTTTTTTAATTATTATTTTTGAATGTTTTTTCCCTCCCATGCACTGTCAAATGGATTAAATTACACAAAGCAGGGGGAAATGAATAACGAATCAAAAAGAACAACAAAATGAATATTTGAAAAAATTCATTAAAAATGAAATGAACCAAACGAACCAAACCAAACTGAGAATAACAGGCAAGATCAAATATCCACACAAATATATTTAATGTTTTATTTCCCTTTTATTTATATAAAAATGTAACAATTCTCCTGATTTAAAAAAGGAAAGGAATAGAAAGACTGAAGACACTTATTTCCTAATAATATTTACAATATGGTGCCTAGGGGGCTTAACTAATAGAAAGTAGTACAACTAAGATGCAATTCCAGTTCTGGTAATACAGTATGTTCAAAAACTCTTTTTCTTAATGATAGAAACAGTTCCTTTAAAACAGGCATGTCCAAAGTCAGGCCCGGGGGCCAAATGCAGCCAAAATTTTGAGTGGCCCGCAGCCTCTTCTCCCTGCCAGCTCAGCCTTTCATGCATCCCCGCTAGCTGGCCCCTTCCCATACTGGATAGAGATGTCAGCTTGCAGTTTTACAGTTTGCCTGCCCTCCCTTGCCTCCATTCACAACCCCAGCCACTTGTCCAGCCTACCTGCCCCCGGTTCCATTGCTGCATCAGCCTCCCCGCCTCCTTGCATGTCCTAGAGCACGGGTCCTCAAAGTTTTCAAACAGGGGGCCGGTCCCACTCCCCAGGCACCACTGGGGCCGGACCCAGCCAGTGGGGGAGCGGGGACCTTGACGCATCCTCCCACTCTGAATGCCCCACTAGCCAGCATGCTGATCATCTGGGCGGTAGTTGGGGGAGTGGGAGAAGCCAGCCCACTGCTTTGAACTGCCTCAGCAAGAAGCAGCTGCGGAGGCTGGCTTGCTCGCAAAGCAGGGGGTAGGTGGGGAGGTTGCATGGTTCAGCCTTGGGGGCTGCATCCGGCCATTTTGTCACTGTCCAAAGTCCAGCCAGATTTGGCCCTCCTTTTCAAAGATTTGGCCCTCCTTGCAAAAAGTTTGGACAACCCTACTTTAAAGCATTGCTCTCTTAGTTGCATATTTTATATTATGTATTTCCAACTAATAGATGCCTCTGTCCTGGAAACTATTTACTTCATAGGAACAACTGGAAAATCTACTTAAGGATTTTGTGTGTGTGAAGAATAGCTAATGCCTAGTAGTCAGTTTCTAAAAAGTGCAAAGCAATGCTGCAGATAATTTGACATTCAAAACAGAAGTAGCTGTAATTATGAGTACTTTATTTCAGCAAATCATTATGCACAGTGCATTATGCAGATATGATTTATACAATGGCTTTCATCAAACAGCCTTGGTACAAAATGAAATAATGTATAATGTAGCATTTGGGATGGAATGTCAGCATCGGCTGTTACAGATAGGCCAACATGACTGGAGAAGGAAGCTGGGATGTCACTTCCCTGGCCAGCAGGCCAGCAAAAGGGATAAGAGCTGTGCTGACTGTGCTTCTAGCCAGATACATTTTTGCTAGTGTTTTATTTACAACCTTGCATGCTGCCTGTGGTTTTCATGGCTGGGATGGATTCTTCTGTGCTGCTGTGATTGCCTATCCCTCCAACACTAACCAATGATTCTTTCCAAGCTTTTTATTTACTTTCCATTCCCTGGTTGGTGGCAGGTTGCTTACTGTTGAACCGTTCACCGAAGCATACATGCACTTTTTGAGGTGGGAAGACAAGGCGAAGGGGGAGCACTAAGCCCACTTACTTTCTCCGGTGCCCCTGGGGATGGTGGTAGTGGCGGCGACAGAGGGGCTCCCTACAGCTACAAGCGACTCCTTATCCTGCTGCCAGCCTCTCGCCCTCAGGCTCGCCCACCTGCTGCTGACCAGATTGCTGGCTTTTACTTCCAACTTCATCACTTTCTCCTCTTGGGTGTGTGGAGGGGCACAGGCGAGAGTATGGTGGTGCCAGCTCCTCCTGGCCGCCGCTACCAGCCACAAGTCCTCTGCCCCAGCCTTGGAGGGAGGGGCACCAGGCTCATCCAGTGTAATGTGCACATGCACATGCACTCCTCCTCCCGCTCCTGCCACCAGCATCTGGCGCTAGCTGGATCGCTTGCTCCCTGCCTCGCTGGGGCTCCAAGCTTGGTGGCTCCAGTGCATGGCGGAGGTGGCACAAGCAGCTCAGCCACTCCACCCCCATTTCCTCACAGGCCTTGTGAAAGCTGGCATGGGAGGAGTCAGTGAATGACAGGTGCCTTCTGCTCACTGCAAGGCCAAGGGGCCCAGGTGGTCCTGTTCTGCCATCCTCCCTTTGGCTTTGGGCACTGGGGCTGCATACATCATGGAGGCGGAGCAGAAGACCAGCAGCCCCAGCTAGAATCTGAAGGCTAGCCACTGCTGCCCTTTCCCGCCATCTTCCTGGGTGATCCGTTTTCCTCTGTGCTACTGGCCAGAGTTAAAAACGGGACATTTCCAACAAAAAGGATCACCCAGGAAGACGGTGGGAAAGTGTGGTTAAAAAACAGCAAATCCCACCCAATACGGGAGACTTGACAGGTCTGTTCTACAGCATAGCAAAGGGACTTTTACTAGGAAATTCAAAACTCTGAAACCATTTAAATGAACCCCCTCTGGCTACATGTTTGGTTTTTCCAAAATGCATCACCCCAGAGTGTTCTATGCCCTAAAGTTTTGAGGCACCGTGAGCTTTAAAAATTGTGTGCTGCTCCAAGAACATGACTATTGGCAAGGGTATCCTTTCTCTCAGGCAGGTCATCTGAGAGTGCCAAACCCGAAGGCATCCTGCAAAACCTCCACCAGGAATTGGACTTTTTGGGTGATCACACCATGTCTGTGGAACCAGCTGCCCTCTGAGATCTGTCTGGCACCCACTTTTTTTTAAAAAAACAATGGCCTGGCTGTTTAGATGGGCTTTCCCTGATTACTGATAATCATTTCACTGATCTGGTCTTTCAGATTTATATTCTGCCTCTGTTTGTTCTTTTAAATGGTTTAGGACCTCACTATCTGTCAAGATGGCTTCTACCTCACAATACCACCCATAACACTCACTCCTCCCAGGTGGGTCCTCTGAGGGTGCCAACGCCAAGGGAAGCCCATAAAACAACTACAGTGACCCCCCGCCTATCACAGGGTTAGGGACCTGACCCAACCCGCGATAATTGAAAATCCGCGATATGCGGATGCAGGTCGGGTTGGGCCTGAGGGGCCTAACTAGGGGCTCTTGTACTTACCCCCAGCCCTCAGAGGCCTAAGAAATGATTTTCTGTGATCCGGAAATGACTTCTGGTTTACCGGAAGTCACTTCTGGTTTGCAGGGAGGCCCTTTTGGGGCCTCCAGAAGGCCTGGGAAGGCCCCCACAGGCCCATTCGGGGCAGCCCCAGCCCTGGGGCAAGTATGGGAGGCCTGAAACACCCCAGGGGGCTTTTTCATATACTGCGGTCCCGCATTATAGCAGGACTGCAGTATATGAACCACAAAAGGTCGGGGACCACTGTACTTGGAATCGGGCTTTCTCAGTGGTGACACCTCGCCTATGGAACCAGTTCCCCTCCGGAATCTGTCTGGATCCCATGCTGCAGGTCTTTAAAAAATAACTTAAGACCTGGCTACTCAGAATGGCTTTCCCTGGCTATTGACCACCACTGCTGCTGATCTGTTTTTGAATACTTAAGCCACCTTTGTTCTCTCTTTTAGGGCACCATGGATTTTACTATTGTCTATTATTTTGATTTTAGTTATGGTTTATTATGTTTGTTTTATGTTAGATATTATATATGTTTTATTTATCTTACAACTCTGTAAACTGCCCAGAGTGGCACTTGTGCAAGATGGTATGGTATATAAAACAAGCAAGCAAACAAACAAATAATTTTATATTATTTCAGATTTTTCTCACTGTTTTGTTATTTTTCTTTGATTTAATTACATTTATTATGTTCATTTCTTTGATTAAATTACATTTACTGGTATTATGTTGATTTTATTTAGTTATATATTGTATTTTGTACAATTGATTGCATTATTTATGTTTGCACTTTGTAAACTGCCCAGAGTGATCTTTCATCAGATGATGCAGTATATAAATAAATAAATAAATAAATAAATAAATAAATAAATAAATAAATGTTAGACGAGATGTTAGAAGAGATGACCATTCTTCGATCTTTCCAAAGAGCTTAGATGGCAATGCCATGCCTGCATTTGAAGTTCCACAGAAGCCAGTCAGGATTAGTGAACAAGGGTGTATGCCCTGCCCTTCCAGCTGAAATGCAGACCTGCAGGGTTCCTAAATCACACAGTGTTCAAGGTGTATGCAGATTTTCCTGACAATTGGCCAATATGTGTACACTTGAGTAATATCTCCAGTGCTGTTTACAGGATACCAGTCTTTGTCACTGGGTCAAGTGTGGTATAAGGGGAGGAATGTTAAACTACATCTAGGGAAACTCTGGGTCCAATCCCTCCTTAACCATTTAAACTTGTTGGATGATCTTTGGCCATTCATTTCATTTTCACTCTAATAGCCAAGTATCCATTGGGCAGTGTACCCAAGCCTATGATACATTGTTTAACTCATGGAGCTGCTGGCCACTAAAAAATGCAGTGCTTGTCCCACTACGAGGTGTTCACCTGCTGTACAATTAGGTGGGCACCTCATGACATGACCCATCCCTTATTAGTTAAGACCAGTTTTCCACAATGACTCAGGCAATTTGGCTTATGCACATACAAATCACAAGCAGATTCTTGCTGGATTTAACCTCATTTACAGTATTATTGGGAGGGGGGAACTGGATGGGGTGGCAATAATGGCACATCACTTTCCAATTAAGCAAATGTATTATTGGACATGATAGCTTTTTAAATCTTACAACAATTACCTCACAAAAGAGTTGAATGGAGCCAAGAAAAGTGGGTTTTGTTGACATCAATGATTCCAATTGGTTTAATAACAATCCAGGGCCTCATGAGATTGGATCTCCTCACAGGCTTAATAGAAGGGTGAGATTTCTTTCCTTCTTTTCGTCCTTCTTCCCTTCTTTTCTTCTTCCCTTCTTTCTTTGAGGATTTTTGGAACATTTCATAGTGAATATAGTTTTTGTTGTCTAATATCTGCCAACTCCTCTTATCCCACATGTCTGGGATCCAATGTATTGTTTTGGTATTTTCTGACTCATCTTTTCACGCCTGAACCCCCCCCCCCATCAATGATGAAGATGAAGACTGAAATAAGTCCAGTATTTTGACTTAATATTTTCAATGTGGCTCCATATGCTTACAGTATGTTTTATCATGTATAGTTACTGATATTTTTTTCATTTGGAGTTTTCAGTGTGACTATCCATATTTACACTATGCATCCTGTTTTATTGTGCATGTTTATGTAAATTAACTCTCTTTGAGAACACCAGACACCAGAAGATTTTCAGTGCTGTATTATCATGGTTGTAATATTCTCTTTTATTTTGTGAATGTTGACTGGGGTCAGTAGTGTTACTGGATTAAATTTTTACTTTACATTTAGGGTGGTGCATATTTCATCTGTCTCCTAAATGGCATACTAGGGATCCATTTGTCTAACCTGAATAGAATCCTTCTATTAGCTTTGACCTAGGAGGTTACATAACTCAAAGTAGGTGCTTGGTATCTTGGCAACCCTTTACAATGCAAAGGCTGTCAAAGAAATCCTTGTCTCTAACATTTGTTTCTCATGGTCTAACTGGTCATATAAAGCAGCTGGCCCCAGCCACTTGCTTAAAATTAAATTAAGTCAGCACTCTCATAGAAGCCTCCCTGTATAATACTTACTGTGCCTCATATTAAGGCTGGGATAGCAGGGGTGGGTGGAGGACGTAGAACATTTCTCTCAAGTCAAATGGGGCACAACCCTTGAAATTCTGGAGTGAGATGCCCCACCACCAAGCATCTGTATAAGCTAACTTTTAGATCCCACTTGAAGGCCTGCAATGATGTGGTCTGGAGGATCGCAGTTTGACCAGATTTGTACAAGGAGACAGGACCAATACCAAGAAGGCCCTTTTACTCAAGGGGCACTGCATGATTCCTACCCATGAGCTCTAAAGAGGCATACGTTGTGTGCTTGCAAAGTCCCAAAGTGCAACCATTTAAAAGAAGATTTCATACATTGAGCCTTCTGTATACAAGGCATTTGATTGACCCCTGAATGACACCTCTACTCCATTGTAAACCATGCATATGATGAGCACAAGTTTGCAGAAATGCGAACTACATGTGTGTAAAGCAACATATTCTGCTTATATACCACCCCATACCACTTCAAGTAGTCTCTGAGCCATTTTCAGTTTTAATTACGGTATGCAGGCTACACTGGAGAGTCAACAGACCTGTTTTGGGTTATATAATGTAGGAAACTCTGTACATCTCGGGCAGCAGAAAGTCAGACAACCACTCTGGATCATTTAGAAATGACTTAATTCAGCATATGTGAGCATCACGTTCCTCTCATCCCATCCTCATCTACTCTGATTTTGGCTGGAATTAAAAGATGTGAAAATACACATACATTGTAACCATTTGTAGATCCAGCATTACAAAGCCAATTAAGGGTGTGACTCACCACAAACAAACAAAGCAAATGCCAAATGGCAACACAGGTTTATGAGAAAATGATTTCAAGTGGAAAGAAATCAAGCCCACTAAAAGATTAAGTCTGAATCACACTTCATATACAGAAGAACAAGAGGACAATTCCAGCTATCTTGCTGAAACCAGGAAAACACAGATAGAATCATAGAATCATAGAATTGGAAGAGACCTCAAGGGCCATCTAGTCCAACCCCCTGCCACGCAGGAACCCCATCACAATATTTCCTACAGTTGTCCATCCAGCCTCTGCTTAAAAACCTCCACAGAAGGAGACTCCACCACCCTTTGTGGCAGCATATTCCACTGCCGAACAGCTGTAACTGTCATGAAGTTCTTCCTAATGTTCAAATGGAATCTCTTTCCCTGTAGTTTGAGACCATAGCTCTGAGTCCTAGTCTCTGAAGCCATGGAAAACAAAACTGTTCCCTCTTCAATATGACATCTAGAGATGGGCACGACTTAGCGGTATTCCCGTTTCTGTTTCCGTTACTCGTATCCGTTACTCTACGGAAACGGTAACGGGAATTACTCCACCAGACTTCGAGCTCGAACCGACAAACGAACAATTTTGGTCTGATTTGTCGTGTTCGTTCCTTGCATCGCGCGATCGTGCGATGCCACGCGGCACAGAAAAAAAGTTTTTAAAAGTTAAAAAAACCCGGTTCCCGGCCGAAAAGCAGGCAGAAAAATGCCTGCCGTGCCTCAGGGCACCTACCAGAGGGGTTGTTTCTGGAGGTCCCCGGCCTCCCCCCCCATCCCCCATCCTGGGCTGCTCTGGTGGGACTCGCCGCAGGCTCGCAGGCAGCCAGCAAAAAGCCCAGTCTCGCCGCCAGCCGCCGCAATTAAAGCGCAAGCAAGCGGCACGGACGGCACAGGAAAAAACTTTTAAACTCTCCCCCCACCCATTCCCGGGCCAAAAAGCAGGCGGAAAAATGCCTGCTTGACTAAGGGCGCAGGGCACCTACCGGAGGGGTAGTTTCTGGAGGGGGGTCCCGCCTCCCCCCCTATCCGGAGCAGCTGGACTCGAGTCACCATGCCATGCGGTGCGGGCGGGGGATCCAAAATGGGGCGGCGAACGCAATATTGTTTTTGAAATCGTGGTCCAAAAACACACAAGCACAACAGAAACACGCGAACATTTATAAACTGCCAGATTTTTCACAGTAGCAGTGGGTTTTTTCTTGCAACAAAATGTCTCTCCTCTCCTCCTCTGTCCTCCATTGATTTTATTTTATTTTATTTTATTTACACCTGCGCAATGATGGGCTGGCCGAGTGGCCAGCCATGTGGGAGTGGACGACCATGCAAATTTTTGGAGCCATCCCACCAATCGCATGGCCACTTGGCCATGGAGACTTCTGGGATGTGCCAAAAAGCCGCCTAACACCTGCCCTAGCCCCCTAACCCTAACCCTAACCCTTGACTCCGTACCCATACATCACAGACTGTCTTCTTAGTGGGTCAGAGAGGCACCCAGAGGTGCAACCCACTAGCCCACCGTAACCTTACCCGTCACTATCCTAACCCTAGCCCTAACCCTAACCCACCTTAACCCTAAGCCAGATGTACTTGCATTGCACTACACGCAAGTACAATTCCCTTCTGTGTGAGACATGGTGGTGCGAGAGCCTTAGTTAGGCATCTCACCTATGGCTCTGGGTTCAGTGCCATCCACTAGTCTTCAGAGTCACTGTCTGCACAACTGGTATGCAATATCCATATGGCTATTGCATACCATTTTGCAGCAGCAGCAGGTGAGGAGGGGAGACCCCCATGTAGAGGGGTCTCTTGGAGCCTGCTTCCCCTTCCTAGTGGGTGAGGATAGGAGGCACCCACGGGTGCCTCCAGGAGCCCACTTTCCCTTTATAGCGGGCCAGAGGAGGCACCCACGCCACAGAGGTGCCTCCAGGAGCCCGCTCCCCCCCAAAAAAACAGTACTAACAACAACGAAAAAACGAAAAAACAAACCGACTAATTTTTGCGAATTTTCGTGAAAAACGGAAACGACCCGAAACGGAACCGGCCCGACTAACGACAACTCGAAAAAAATTTTTTTTCAAGTCGTGCTCATCCCTAATGACATCCTTTCAAATATTTAAACATAGATATCATATCCCCCCTCAGCCTTCTTTTAGAGAGGCTAAACATTCTCAGATAACTGAAACGCTTTCATTTGGTCCATCTTTCTCTCTTTATGAAAAATAGCTCACCCTTTTTGCTGTCATAAAAATGTTGCCCAGCCATACCCCAATATTTATTGTAGAACGAAAAGAATGTAGAGTCAGTCTGCCAACAGCCAGGTCTTCTCATATGATTGTGCTAAACCAGCCTTAGTTATGAGGGAAAGAAAGAGAAGGGAAAGTGTTCATTTATGAAAAAAATACATTTTTCTCTATATATTGCAGAACATAATAGCAAAGAAATGAAAGCCATCTTCTGTTGAGATGCTGATGGGTTGAAAACCCGTCTCTTAGTTACAAGGACATTTCTTAAAATGTTTTTATTTTGGTTGCTTATACATTCTTGAAGAAGGTTTTGTTACAATGAAGATGAATATAAAATTGTGAACCCATTATATGTTAAAGATAAGTACAGGGAATTATGATCTCTTGCTTGCTTGTTATATATTTATAATGTCATACATTTTTCTAAAAGCAGCCCTACAAACTATATATGCCAGAGGCTCTCCTCAACCACTGTGGAACTGTGTTTCTTCTCCTGTACCAAACTAACTGCTAGGAAACTTCCAGAAGCAAGCAGCTTGCCCTAGGATGAACACCTGAGCAGGCTTCAAAGGATAACCTAAAGAACAGAAAGGTGGAGGGCAAACAGGCATATTTTATGCCCAATGACTGCAGGCACATGGGCTCACTTCCCTTTTTAACACCAATAGCAACCGTGCACCATGAAATTAGAATGAGTTACAAAAAGGTTGGCATGCATTTGGGAAGAGACGAAACTTGAACCATACAGGTCCCATTTCTTCTAAATGAATATTCTTTGCAAAATGAATTTTCCAAAGAACAAAATGGGTATGACAATGGGACTCCTGTTATGCACTCTTAAACACATGTCATATTCATGTGTTATAAAATCTAGCACCTGAATCCCATTAGTCTTAAAAAGAATGGCTCCATTGGAACAACTACTGTGCTCATGCAAATTCAATTGATTCAATACCAACGGGATTTATTCTGCAGTTGAGTGAGCAGTCAGGGGGGAGGTTGGACTATACCAAAGAGCCCTGCCTTCTGATGTGAGATATGTTATCAAGCTCTTCTCCCCAATATGGCATGAGTGTTTGCAGTCCTTCGACATAGACCTATGCATATTATTGTCTCTTTGGAAGGCAAGGTTTCAATAATGCAAATCCAGAATGCCATGCAGAGTTTTATGTTATACAGACAGATCCACTTTCTGAAGACTTTCATGTTGTATGCATGGCTCTCATGGGGGGTAGTGCATGATGTGGACTGTAATAAGGGCTAATCAATTACTCGACCATGTTCATTTCAATAGTTATGTGGTGTCAAGTGCAACTTATAGTGAACATTGCCAAGGTTTCTTTGGTTTAAAGTAGTCTTTGGAGGGGCTCTTCTGCCTCTTCTCCAGAAAAGTTGTTAATGAGACTCCTTACCCCTGACTTTACAGCCAGGTACACCAACTCATTGAACTGCCCAGTCAGCAAAGTAGGATTACCTAGAGTTATATTCAACACACACACACACAAAATCAATTAATTGGGACCTCATGGTCAAGATCGCTTTGTATCTTATCTGAAATCTATTTTCTCCAAGTACAGAGATCACAGAGGTATAAATTATAAAGAGGTATGAATGGGGCAGGGGAGATGAAGAATGTTTCAATTTCATAAATGGAAAAATATCTGTTATGGGAATTCTAGGAGTTGCACTCCAAGAAAGGATTATTTTCAAGGTCTGAATGGATCTGTACTTTCCTCTTTTTTGTTCTGTTCAAATGTGGCAGCTTTGTAGAACAGAAGCTCTTTTCTGCAATCCTTTTGGGAATTATTCAACACTGGTCGAATGATGGGAGGCTCTCCCATCACCTAATCATTTGCACAAATCTTTGATGTGTAATTAGCACTATTCAAATGGGATTACTTGGAAGCCTTGGGATCCATGGGAACATCAAGTAAATTGTGGCTGTCACTAACTTGGAAGCTGTCCACTGGTGCTTCTGCTAATTTATAGAACAGAAAAATATAAGACTGATGTCACTTGAATCTTTTCAATGCCAATATATCAAATTATTTTACAGATAATCTACTTTTTTAGAAGGCTATGTCCTTCATCAGGCAATAGAAAGAATAAAACTGAGACCAAAATAATATTTAAGATGTGAAAATACATGTCTGAAAATATGTTAAGGAAACAATTTTCACTCTTTATTTATCTGTTTGGGAGAAGTAACACCTGTCCACTGTACCCAATGGCAGAACAAATCTCAAGAGGAACCACATATTTTTCAGATTGTGAGAACCTAGCAACTGTAACAGAGTTATGATTAAACTCAAGGAAACTGCAAACCTACCATGGGGTCTCTTTGAATTGATACACTGTGGTATTAGAATCAGCCACAGAACTATCAGAAATATTGTTTGGCAAGTAACTGTCTTTTCCCCTCATTTGGCCAATGAATCAACAGACCAGGTGGTAAATATGTGTCTCTACCATACCAGCTGATGCTGCAAATGCATGATTTCTCCTCATGGTGAGGGATAAGCGTAATGTGCAAAGAAAGCTATACAGTTAGAACATGAGACTAAAACGATTTCAGTAAATCTTTTTCACACACAACTGGGATGTGCAACAAAATGCTGGACTCTGGAGTTCAGGATTCCCTATATCTATCTATCTATCTATCTATCTATCTATCTATCTATCTATCTATCTATCTATCTATCTATCTATCTATCTATCTATCTATCTACTTCATTTTGATGTATTCTCAAGGGCTTTCACGGCTGGGATCTGATAGGTGTTGTGAGTTTTTCGGGCTGTTTGGCTGTGTTTTGGAGGTTTTTCTTCCTGATGTTTCACCAGGCTCTGTGGCTGGCATCTTCAGAGGGCAAGGAGCTCAGGGAACTAGGCATTCTCTCTACATAGGACAACTTTCCCCTTTTCCACAACTTTAAAACCCCACAGTCTCACTTACTCTATACACCAGAGCACAAAGAGAACTCCTAGTTCCCTGAGCTGCTTTTTTTGAAAACTTTTAATTAATCCAACAAAAAGGATTATAAAATAACATAACATTAGACTACATTTAATTCAGTAATGTAGATACCTGGTTGTGGGGCCAGAGGTTGGGAGTTTGATTCCCCATTGTGTCTCCTTGATAGGAGATGGACTTGATTCATAGAGTCCCTTCCAGCTCTGCAGTATGATGATGATGATGATGATGATGATGATGATGATGATGATCAAGAAGATGAAGATGAAGATCATCATCATCATCATCATCATCATCATCATCATCATCAATCTCCCAGGGTCCCGTGTGATGCTTTGAGCTTAAACTGATTCACATCTCTCTCACTCATTAAATAAAAATAGCTGTCTGTACCATCTAATCCAAAGGAAAATAACTCTCAGTTATTCATGGGATGCTGGTTTATCAAAAGACCTTGATTTTCCCCTATAAATTGGCAGCAGCTCAGCAAGCGAAAATGTACAATGAATTTGGAGAAAGGAATATTTCTGCTCAAGTTAGAGGAATGAAAGGTGATTTTAGCAAGCCTTTTCTTAATATTTTCATATTTGCTGACAGGAAATGCAGGGCTTTGTGTACTCAAGTTTATCGTTAAAAGATCTGGGTCATGAAGGCTTTGACTTTTCCAAACAAGGCAACCACAACCCATCTCCATATGGCAAGGTGTCTCAAAGGGTAATAGATTGACGGGGAGAAAACATCCTGTGAATAGTCACCTTCCTGACATATTTTATAGCACATTTTAGCACGGGCTATGATAGATCCTGGAGGTCAGAGAGTCACAAGTGCCCTTTATTCCTTATTCCCATTTTGCAGCAGTGGTGGGTATCACGAGTTGGAGTGTGTCAAATTGATAACAGTAATGAATACAGCGAGCGGCATCATGCTTAATGCCCAAAGCAAAAAGTATGCAAGGGAAAGTCAATGATAACCTAGTTGGTTTTTTTATCTCCTCTCCCTGTGCCAGTTAAAGGTGGCAATGTGATTTAATTGAGTTCAAACACATTGAGCTCTGGCATTTAAGTCTCTTTCGTTCATCCAGAACAAATCGATCTCATTTGGAGCCACAAATGAAGATTAGCAATCAGGAGAAAAACTATCTCATGGCAATGACTGCACAAGTCAAGATGGTGCAGGCTGGCAAGGCTGTGAGGTTTTTTGGGGCCTCTGGGTGAATATAAGCAGAGTAAACTAGATTTTCTCGAACTGTACCCAGGTGATCTCAGTTATGTGCTGGACCACAGGTCCAACCCACTCCAAGCATTTTGCCCAATGCTGGCTAGGGTGGTGGGAGCTGCAGTCCAAACCTGTAGAGAGTGCCAGGCTAGAAACGAAGGAATTAGTAAGCTCATGTTTGCATGACTGTTTCAGGCTTTGCCGTTTTCCCACAAAATGGCACTTAAGGAATCCAACCATAACCACAGCTAATAAACACAAATGAAACATAGAACAGAATAATTAACTCATAAAACGGATTACACACAATTAAAACCAGTTTTAAAAGGGGGCACTCACTGAAAAGCATTTTCTGGAAATTTAAGTTTAAAAAGTGCAGAAGAGCCTTGCCTATTTCAGTTTCACATCCTGAGAATTCTACTCTTGCTTGCCTTTTCACCAATCAAGCCTCCCAAGGTGGCATCTCCTTCCACGATCTACAATCCTAGGTGAACAGATATGGGAGAATGTGGTCTTTAAAGGGTAGTTCATGCAGGAGTTTATAGTAGAGACTTTTGTTGTTATTATTTCAGTTTGCTGAGTATGAGGTAGACAAAAATGTGGAGATATCAGCTTAGTCCCATCAGCCTTATCATCGGTTTCTTTGGCAGACAAACTATCACTTTGTGTGATATAGTTACTCTGGAAACATTTAAAGTAGAAAAATATGTTTTACTTACAGTTGCCATTTGTAGTTACAGTCAGATGGTGGGGTGCGGGGGGAGAGAAAAACTGAATCTACAGCATGTAGAAGTCTCTCTGTGCTTGTTGCTTAGAGAAAGGTCAGAGGGAGAAGAGAGCTTTCGACAAAAACAGACAACTGAGGCAATCAAATAGGAAGAGGGGAAGAGGATCACCTCAAATGTCAGAGGTAGAGAAAGAACTTGACCAACCAAGCAAAGAACAGTCACATTAGGCTGCAAACTCCATCCCACTGATACCCAGTGTCAATGCGTGCAAGGAGGCTATTATCCCAACATAGAGCCAGCACTTTAGGTGTGCCTAGAAAGAGACTCTTGGTCCCTATTTGTACCAAAATATCCAGATTTAGGTCTGAATCTTGGAGAAACAGTAAACCTTGAACAGCCAACCTGATTATTTTAGTGGAAATGTAACTCTGTACAGTACAGGCTGGGTTCCTGTTTTCCAATTTTCCTCTTGGTTGGACAGTATTATCTTTGTCTCACTTGAATTATGAGACAGTTGACTAATCCAGAACATTACTGACAACATAACTCCTTAGATGGGAAGGTGTGATACAGTTTGGTATAATCAGAAAACTAATAATATTAAGCTCCTAAACTCTGGACACTTCCTCCTGGTGGTTTTTGTAAATTTCTGTAAATTTAGAGGACAAGGCTTTTATTGAATTCAATCCCTACCCAAACAGATCTTTGAAAACAATATTAAAATAAAGAAAAGAACATCCAACTTGTTCACTCTCTCTGTCTCTCTCTTCACATTAGATAATGTATTGTTCTTTGCAGCTGAAACCTCATTAGTGCAAACCTAGTCAGCTTTGACTGCTCTGCTTCCACGTCTATAGATATTATAGAAGTCAAATTACACATTACAGATCACATACTATTGGACACTGAAATTGCATTAGTGTTTCAGAGACATGATTTAAATAATGGCTACAAACTGATGAAAGTGGCTGGGTGCACTCAGTTTACAATGAAGAAAACACTTTATGCATGGGCCAAAGTATTCTGAAGTCTTTCTTCCTTTTTTTAAAAAAAAAAATTTCATGCTCCATCCAGTGCTTCCTTCTTCTTAGAATGCTGAAGGAATTCAGAACAGAGAAGGAGACATCTTCCCTTTGTTCTTTGGAAACGAAAGGGGCTCCTGACAATCCAACTAAAATTAGGAATGCCATCACTTTTCCTATCACAAGTGTCTGTCTCTAACAAGCACATATTTTCTTTCTTTTTCTTTTTTTAGAGTTGTGGATGTAATTCCTTTCAAAATGTGGAAGTATAATCAGTTAACCATTCTGAATCAACAAGTCACTGCTCCTCTACTGCAGCACAAAGCAAGCCAATTAGGGAACCCTCCACACAAAGAAAGTCTGGTTTACCTCCTGATGACCATTGCAGAACAAAGCAAGTTAATTAAGGAACCTATTTAAAACTGTCGCATTAGAGCTCAGGAATCCTGGGTTGAACCCCCCTCCCTTTGGCCAGGAATGAAGTGAATGACCTTGAACCAGTTATAATGTATCACCCTGTCTCATTTCACAGGTTTGTGGTGAATCCAGAACGGAGGGGAGGGGAGCCATCTTGGATTAATTAGAAAATAAGTAAGCTGCACAGCTGTCTAGATGCCCTGAGCAAAGCCAATCTTGCCTGATCTCGGAAGCTAAGCAGGGTTGGGCCTGGCTAGTACTTGGATGGGTGACCACCAGGGACTACCAGGTGCTGCAGGTTCCTAGAGTAGGAACTGGCAAACCACTGCGACTCCAGTATTCCTGCCAAGAAAACTCAATGGACATGGGGTCACGAAGACTCAGTCATGATTGTAATGACACAACAACAGCAGCAGCAGCAGCAACAACAACAACAACAACAACAACACAGAACACCTTTAAGTATTTTATGGTGGGGTGGGGACACAGTAGAAGCCTCTGAAAAAAACCTGAGGACTGTGAATACAATGGCAGAACCCTGTGAACTGGTTCTTCTACTCCAGAATCACCACAGGAAAGCCTCTGACATGAATGAGGAGGAGGAGGAGGAGGAGGAGGAAGTATTTAATTAATGAAAATCTTGCTCTGCTGGTCATAGCAGTGGCCCTCTGCTACAACAGGATTTCAGCCACAGTTCATCTTTTTGCTATAAACTCCAAACTAGTATTCCTGAAATTGATGCTCTCCAGGTGTTTTTCAAATTCCATAATCCGACACCTACACACAACATTGTATACTATCCACACAGGAAGACATTTGTGATGACTATTCCTTAAATCAATAACAATAAAGGTACTGGACCAAATTGAGATGTTTGTGTTTTCTGAAATCAAGTGAAATGGTTTAGAAGAATGGCATTATTTACAGAAACTTGCACTGAAAGGTTTATTGTTGGGAGCAGAAACTTTAAGAACACTTTTACCGCAGCTGCCTGTTTGTTTTACAGATCTCATTCCCTCCACCCTCTTTCCACAGGTAATTACTGGGGACATAAAGTTGTGAGGCCAGCACTTAGTGCCACAATTGGCACCACAGATATTACTAAAATACGAGAGTAAAACAACATGCAAGGCAATGTAGGAAAACCTCTGGTTACTGTTTTTGGTAATGGAAGACATGGCCATCATAATGTTCCTCAGCACTACAGAAGATGTAAGGACTACAGGGTATTGATAACTCCCAAGGCACATACAAATTTGAATTGCTCTGAAAAACGTAGTGACAGGATCCCTGGACTGAAAACTTTGCTAGTAAATGCAAGATCAGTGAATGGGAAATCAACAATCATTTGGGACCTGATCCTGCAAGAATGTGCTGATCTCACTTGCATCACAGAGACTTGGCTGGATGAGACTGGAGGTGTCAGCCTCACTCAGCTCTGTCCTCCAGGTTTCTCTGTGGAACAACAGGCCAGACCAGGGGGGAGGGTTAGGGTTAGGGTTAGGGTTAGGGTTAGGGTCACCTCAACAACTCCACCCCTCTTGCTAGATGCCAGGTTCCCCAATTTCATGGTTTTGAATGTATGTAATTAAAAATAGGAGCCAGAGACAAAAGAGGAATTCTCTTGGTTTATCGCCCTCCCGGTGACACAACTTATCTACCTCAGCTTACTGAACTGATAACAGGGCTGATGTTGGAGACCCCTCAGCTCATCGCTCTGGGGGATATTAACATCCATGCTGAGGCAGCTCTGTCAGTGGTGTTTGAAGACTTCATGACCTCCATGTCAACAATCAGTTTGGCCCAAATGGTATCTAACCCATCCCATCCTGTAGGACACACCTTAGACCTTGTCTTCTGCCCTGATATGGACAGTGGGGACATTGAAGTAAAGGAACGTTCTGTAGCCCCATTGTCCTGGACAGACCACTATATGGTGTGCTTTAGGTTCGCTGTAACTCACAGCCTGGCCAGGGGGGAAGCCAGACAATAGCTATAAGTCCCAGAAGGTTGATGAATCCAGATGATTTTCTCATCACCCTTGGGGAATTTCATACCTTTCTGATGGGTGATTCTATTGAATCATTGGTTGAACTTTGGAGTGAGGAAATGAGCAAAGCCATAGCTCCTAAATGCCTCCGTCCTCAAAATAGACCCAAATTGGCTGTTTGGTTTACTGGGGAGTTGGCAAAATTAAAACGGGTTGCCTGTAGAGCTGAAAAGCGTTGGTGGAAAACCCAAACTGGAACAGACAAGGAAACAGAGAAAGGCCTTTGGAAGGCTTACTCCAAGGCAATGGAGGCAGTAAAGAAATCATTTTTCTCTACCACCATTGATTTGGCACAAAATTGCCCAGGACAGCTTTTCAGTATACTCAAAAGTCTGCTACATGCTAACTCAAAGGCATATAACACAGACCACTCTGCATCTCACTGCAAAGAATTTGCACAACACTTTGTAGGCGAAATTGAACAGATACGGGCTATCTTGGATAATGCTATTGATCCAGAGCCTGCAAATAGAATGCCCTGCCCTGTTTGTCCTGTATTAATGGATGACTTTCAGCTCCTACAGTTGGATGATGTGGTCAGGACCCTTGGGGAGGTGAGGGCCACCACATGTGTATTGGATTCTTGCCCCTCATGGATCATAAAAGCTGCCAGAAAAGGTATGGCAGACTAGTTAGGAAGAGAAGTGAATGCATCCTTACAACAGGACAGGATTCTGGCATGCTTAAAGGAGGCAATAGTAAAACCACTGTTAAATTCCTCAGATCTAACGATACTGAATAATTACTAACCAGTATTGAATATCCCATTCTTAAGGAAAGTCCAAGAGCAGGTTATGGCCTCATACCTCCAGAGGTTTCTGGATGAGATAAACTACCTGGATTCATTTCAGTCTGTCTTCAGGCCTGGTAGTGGGACTGAGATGGCACTGGTTGCATGGGTAGATGACTTATGCAGGGAAATGGATAGGCGATTTGTGTTGCTTTTGGTTTTACTAGACCTCTCAGCTGCTTTTGACACTGTAAACCATGGCATTCTCCTGACTCGTCTCTCTGAAATGGGAATCGGGGGTACTGCATTAAAGTGGCTCCACTCCTTCCTGCAGGAAAGAACCCAGAAAGGGGTGTTAGGTGATTCATGTTCAACACCATGTGGAGTTCTCCTGGGTTCTGTTCTGTCTCCTATATTATTTAACATTTATATGAAACCACTTTGGGGTTATGTGCCACCAGTATGCTGATGATACCTAGATCTACCTCTCGTCACCTCTGGATTCTAAGAGAGTGACTATCTCAACTTTACATGAGTGTTTAGCTGCAGTAGTGAACTGGATGAGGATGAACAAAATGAAACTAAACCCAGACGATACATAGGTGCCCCTGGTCCATCAAAAGGGAGAACAAGGGATAGGGATGCAACCTGTCCTGGATGGGGTCACCCTCCAATTGAAAAATCAGGTATGCAGCTTGGGGGTGCTCTTGGACTCATCCTTGAACTTGGATGCCCAGGTTACGGCTGTGACCAGGAGTGCATTGCACAATTAAGGCTAGTACACAAGTTACACCCATTTCTTGAGAAACCAGCTCTGGCCACGGTGACATCCTGGCTAGACTACTGTAATGTGCTCTATGTGGGGCTACCGATGAAAAGTCTCAGGAAATTCCAACTGGTCCAAAATGCAGCAGCCAGATTGCTGACTGGGGCGGAGTACAGAGATCACATTACACCCCTATTAAAGCAGCTCCACTGGCTGCCAAAGCTATCGGGCACAATTCAAGGTGCTGACCTTGACCTACAAAGCACTGTACAACCTGGGTCCTAGCTACCTCAAAGATTGAATCTCACTGTATGAACCAACTTGGGTGTTAAGATCATCAGGAGAGGCCCTTCCCTCCATCCCACCAACCTCACAGGTACGTCTTGTGGAAACCCATGAAAGGGCTTTCTTGGCACTCCCTCCCACTAGAGGCTAGGATTGCCTCATCTCTGTTGTTCTTCCGGAAACAGGCAAAGACTTTTCTCTTCAGGCAAGGTTTCCCTGAATGATGGACTACCTATTATGTGTCTTTTATATGAATCTATAGGATCTCAGACTTTGTGTTTATAACTACTATAATCTGATGTGATTACATTGACACTATGTTTTCAATGTTAGTCTCCATCACTTTACATGGAACGTTACTCTTCTTTTAACTGCTTGTCCTCTCTGTAACTTTAATGTAATGTTATCTATTAATGTTGTAAGATGTCCCTCAATTCCCTGTTCTCAATACTAGAACGTGTCTTAATTGTACTGGACTGTATATTATCCCTCATTTCTGTAAGCTGCCTTGGGTCCTTTTCCAAGGAGAAAGGCAGGGTAAAAATACTCTTAATAAATAAATAAATAAATAAATAAATAAATAAATAAATAAATTAAATAAATATTTTCCAGGAATCATTATAACAATCTTGCTGGCATTAAAATAAAGTCTTTGATCTTGTCCCAGAAATATGCTGTATTCAGTAGCCAAGTTCAAGAAGCTCCTTCTAATTTGCATTTCTAGCCATGATATCTCATATTTTTGTGACATCCATTTGAGAAAGAGATTGAGAACATCTGCATAGCTTTCAAGGCTGCCTGGAACACTATTGCTGGCTTGAGCTAGGCCATAGAAGTCTTGAAAGACACATCAGAATGCTGAAGTGGACTAAGGAAGCATGGGTTCAAAACCCTATTTGGCCCAAGAAACTCATTAGGGGGTAGCACTAGTAAAATTGTCACATATGTCCTGTTAGGGATACTATGAACAAAGTGTGGCTTGGTGACATAGAGTAAAATTCAATTCTTCAAAAAACATCCAGTATGTGAATATAGGATATCATGCTTTTGCACCCACAATTTAGAAAGCCACACTATGTCTCAAAGTTATTGCAAAATATCATGCCAGTGTTGCCAGGAAAAGGGATGGCAAGGTTGCCACAACAGAGGATAGCCTGAATGATAGCTGTTGTGAGTTTTTTGGGCTCTTTGGCCATGTTCTGGAAGTTTTTCACCAGACTCTGTGGCCGACATCTTCAGAGGGCAAGGAGCTCAGGGAACTCGGAGTTATCTCTGTGCTCTGGGGTATAGAATGAGTGAGAATGTAGGTTTTTAAGTTGTGGAAAAGGGGAAACTTGACAAGTCTTGACAAGTCCCTCTGCCCCCCACCCAAGTCTCAGTAAAACAAGCCAGGCTGGCCCGCCCGTCCATGATGACATCATAAAGGACAGGGATTTTTATTGTGAACTGACCTGGCATTGACTAGCAGTCAGGATACATTGGAGGCACTGATGGGATGGCTCCCTGATACGTCACAGTGAGCTGTGGGATCAGAACAGGGGACAGGCAGCAATTGCCTGGCCCTAGTTCTTCTTACCCGATTAATCCCCCAGCTCCCAGCGTACCTCCCTTGGTCAGACACCACCAAAATAGCAGTCCCTGATAACATGGCGACCAAAGGGGGGGAGGGGGAGAAGAGAGAAAAAATACAATAACAAATAAACAAATAAAACAATTAAACTATATCAAACAATAAGACAACAGTTAAGCAATACCAAAACTAACAAATAAAATATACATTAAAATCCCATAAAAGGGGCACTGACTATTTTAAGCTAAATACCTCTCAGAAGATTGCCAGAGGTTTCCAGTTGCTTCTCTTGGCCAGATCCTAAAACTCTTCCACTTCCTTCAAGGGCATCTGTTTTCTTCCCTTCTGTTCTCTTTTGTACGTCATTCCAATTTCATGCAAATTCTTTGCAGTGGATGATCTAAAGGGTCATTGACCCAACACCCCTGTATAAAAGTAGCTAGTCCTCCACACATTACTTTATTTCCCTTCTTAAGAAAACCTTTCAAAATGGTGTTCAGGCCATGCAGTAATAAAATGCAGCCTGCAGGAAAAAAACAGCCATCTCGTACCGTTTGTTTCCAAATCTTCTGTCTGACAGCCTCAGCACATCTGATATTCAACACAGAGGGAGGGCCAATTGCAATGATGCATCCCTGCATAAAATCCAGCTCTTTTACAGGGAAACCGTTTACATAATCACTCTGCATTATAAGAAAGAATAATTGCATCAAAAGTAGCCAGCGGTCTCTTCGGAATTAAGGTTGGGAAACACCTGCAAAATCATTTCCTTCATGTGAAGTGTTGAGAAAACAATCTAACAACTGAATGTGTGTTATGATGCATTTGCTTAATGTAAAATATGTTTTAATCATGAAACAGTTTTCCTGCTAGGAATACAAGGATTTTTAATTTTTAATTTTTAATTTCTTTTTTGCAAACAAACAACCTACTTTGAAAATGATTTAAAAACTCCTTCAAGAAGGCAGTTGTCCCCCTGTTGTGGGGTGGATTGGTTCATTAATTTTTTCTCCTGGTGATCACATGACAAGCAGACCAATTTGCCCCCAAAGCACCCTGACCCATACCTTTCTCAACACCTGTCAGGGGCTTCAACATGTTGGGTTTGGGTTGCTGTGCTCTACAGTAATTTAACCTGTTCCCACTGTGTGTGGCTGCTAAGAACAGAGTGAAAACTGAGCCTTGCCCTGAGATTCAATTCACTTTAGCTGCCACCCAGATGTCAAGCATGTACAACCAACAACACACAAGCAAGCGAGACTTATTTCTGCATAAAGATAGATCAGACCAGGCTGCATCCCAGCACTAAATGCTCCCAGCCCTTCACTTCTTTACTTGCAAAAGAAATCCAATCTTATATCCCTTGTTTGGAAAAGGCAAGATGCAGGTGCTCTCTCTACCAACCCCGCCCTCCCCCAGGGTGAAGGGAATTCCCCCTGAATCCTCAAGAGGCGACTGCCACACATCTTCTTCTTAATTGGTTGATATATCTTTCATGCATGCCAGTCAGATTCTAAATGATAGCTCCTGGGCCCACATAGGTGAGTTTGTGCCTCTGAATTCTTGCAGGTAATTTATTTAGTCTGCTGGGGTAGGTACAAGTCTCAGAGCTTAAGTGGTAGGGGGAAATGACTGTGCATAAATGGTTCAAAGCGCAAACAGCTAGAACCTGCTAGAAAAAGTGGGTGATGGCAGGAAAAGAGGAAGGTAGACAAATTCCATAAAAGAAGTCACAGGCTCAAGTTTGCAAGAGCTGACAGCAGGGCTGTTGAGGACAGGATGTTTTAGAGGTCACTCATTCATGCTGGTGCACAAGTCAGAGGCAACCTGACAGCATGGGGGTAGCAACAAGGACCTGAAAGGGATTGCGGAGCATTTTGATCATGTGACCTGTCAATACACCGTTCATATACAGGTAACTATCATATAGTAATCTCTCTGTCTATCCATCTGTCTGTCTGTGACATGGCCTCAGCCTAAGCCCTACCTAGCAACTCATTATTTGCACTGTCCAGGGGAGATCTTTGCCTTTACTGAGTGCAGGAGATGAGTAAAGTGGATAGAGCAAAGCTCTTTTCTCTCTCGCACAATATCAGAACCAGGACTCATCCACTCAAGCGGAGGGTTGGGAGATAAAGAAGAGACAGAAAGAAATATTTCTTGACCAAGTGTGTTATAATTCTGAGGAACTCCTTGCCACTGGATGTGATAGCAGCATTAGGCTTAGATGCTTTTAAAAGGGGATTGGACAGATGTCTGAAGGAAAAGTCCATTGCAGGTTACATGCTATGATGGAAATATGTGTTATAACCAGGCTTAAAAGGAGGGTACTTCAAAGTGCCAGACATAGTGAGTGGTATCATGAGACAAGTATCTAGTTGTCTCATGTCTGTGAAGATGTCTCATATCTATCCAGTGAGTTTATCTGGAAGTTGAGTCATGGCAACTGGACTTTTTTGAGAGAGATCGACAAATCTCTCAAGAAAAGAAGTCTAGTTGCCATGACTCAACTTCCAGACTAGTTGTGTCATGTGCTCATAGGCATCTGGTGGGGCCACTGTGAGATACAAGAAGCTGGACCAGATGGGCCCTTGGCCTGATCCAGCATGGCTCTTCTTATGTTCTAATGAGTGCAAGGCCAAATGCCCAAATTGCTAGAAAGTCACTTTTTTGGTTTACAACTTCCTAGCCATGAGAGATTCCAGGCATTGTACTCTAGATAAGAAACCTTTGTGAGATGTGGTTAGGAGCTGTAAAAGGGAATGCTCTCCCATCCCCTTAAAGAGACCAGATGGTTCTCTTCTGTCCTTGCCTCACCCTCCAGAAAACCTAGTTTACCCAAAAAATTAAAAAGAGGAAAACTATCTATCTATCTATCTATCTATCTATCTATCTATCTATCTATCTATCTATCTATCTATCTATCTATCTATCTATCTATCTATCTATCATAAAAACAATTAAAATGTTAAGACTATTTTTGACCAACAATTATCTGAGCTTGAGATGTCTATAGAAATGTTTCTTCGACTTCAGCTGTCATCCAAGGCTGTTGATGTCTACGAACTGGTGGTGATGGTGGTTCAATGCTGTTCCCGTGCAACGTCTCTGGAAGTGAACAATTTGCAGGCTGCACACCGTTGCCCAGGGGACGCCTGAGTGTATTCACAATAGATAGATAAATCTTTATTGTCATTGTCCTGTGCAGAACAAGATTGAAAGAATCTACATCAGCTTTTACAGGACCTAACTGTACAACCATACATAAATATCTATCCCCCACCCCACATACACACATTTAACCCACTAACAACACACTTGAAAAAACTCTAAAAAAATTAAAAACTCTAAAAACTAATTACAGAAGCTCCCTCAAGAAGCTGCATTTCACTGCATTCAAAGCCAAAACCGCTCTTGGATGGAAACTACAGTGGTCCCCCGCCCATTTGCAGTTCATATATTGCGGTCCCACTATATCGCGGGACTGCAGAATATGAAAAAGCCCCCCCTGGGGTAAGGGGGGAAAGGCCTGTTTCAGGCCTCCCTTACTTACCCCAGGACTGGCACTGCCCCACATGGGCCTGCAAGGGCCTTCCCGAGCCTTCTGGAGGCCCCCAAAGGCCTGGAAAGACCCTCACAGGCCCGTTTGGGGCAGTGCCAGGCTGGGGGTAAGTACAAGAGCCCCCAGGTAGGTGCCCCAGGCCTGTCCCAACCTGCATTCGCATATCACGGATTTTCAATTATTGGGGGAGGGCTTGGGTCCCTAACCCCCACAATAGGCGGGGGGGTCACTGTATTCCTCAAGCAGCTAGTCCTGGTCTTAATGACCCTGTATCTCCTCCTAGAGGGCAGAAGCTGAAAGAGATCATTTCCAGGGTGTGTGAGATCCTGCACAATCTCTACAGCTTTCTTATAACACCTGGAATCATAGATTTGATCTAAAGTAGGGAGAGTACACCCAATTATTCTCTCTGCAGTCTTAACAACCTTGGATAGCATTGTTCTTTCTCTGGCTGTACAACTACCAAACCAAACCAAAGGAGGCTGCTTCTAAGCCTTCAACATGCTCTCAATGTTGTGTAGGAAAATGCCCCACATGCATAGCCTCTGTGGTGTAGCTTGTCTGTTATAATATCATAACCCAAATATGAAGTGTCTATTTAGGGAGGAAGGAACGAAGATTTGCAAAACCTTTAGCATTCTAGTTTGGCTCTAGGCTAAATCAGCCCTGCCATTGGCCAGAATGAAGGAACACCCTCAGACGATTGTTCTGGGGTGTCACAAAAGGGCAGCCAATCATTGATTATGATTATTATTGATCACTGAAGGGAAGAGTGGCTTTAAAGCAAATCAAAGTGTTCTGCTTATATATAGCCTCATAATGATTAAATCACTCTCTAGGCAGTTTACAATTTATTTATGAGGGCTACACATTGCCCCTCCCCCCAGCAAGCTGGGTATTCATTTTACAGACCACAGAAAGAAGGAAGGCGGAGTGAACCTTGAGCCTGCTACTTGGAATTGTACCCCAGGTTGTGAGCACAGTTATAGCTACAGTACAGCAGTTTAACCACTGCACCACAAGGCTTTAGGATGGTGTGCCTCAGATATCAAAAAAACCTGGGCTGACCTTGGGGTACCATTCACCTTGAGTGGTCAGGGTGGTGGGGTCTTTTGTTTCCCCCCCTCAAGTTGTAAAATATCTTGGCTCTTTTCTCATAAGGAATGATGACAGAGTTACTGCCCTCGACAAAGAGTTCTTGCCCCTTCTAAAGCACAAACATAAGAGAAATTTAGGATAGATAAAATAAATTCAGTTCTTGTGCACATAACATGTTGGTATTTGAAAAGTGTTAATCTTTGCAAACGTTTCCTTTGGCAATTAGGGCTAATGCCTTCATCTTGAGGAAAAAAACATCTGTTCCATTTTGCTTTTGCCTGTGTGCATCAACTAATTAACATGAGCAGAAATTTATTATAAAAAATTTAAAGGTTATAAAAATAACACAGGTCAAAAGGCAATGAAATCCTGTAGACAGTAAAGCAGGTCTAACCATGCAAATTCCACAGATTAGTCACATAGCCAGATGATGAACATAGAAAATGTAGTATTAAAATTGGCTTTTAAATTTAAGTGGTATCAGTCCACTAAAAACCTTACCAAAATAAATCTGATCCACAAGTTTGCTCCTTCTTTCACCTTTACTCCTGTTGGACTTTTTGGAGAGAAAAAAATAGCTGCAAGACTTTTTAAAATCTCATTTCCTACTCACTCATACAAAAACACTTCTCTTCCTTCTTTCCTTTTACTCTCCTTACCACTCCCCATTCTTTAAAAGTTTTCATCAGGCTAGCACACAGGGACCTTGAATCATTACTAGGTGTGAAACAAAACTTAAATCTTGCAACTCAAGACCACCACTCTCTCTTAATTTTCAGCATGAAATGTTTTATCATGTAGTCATTCTCATGTCTGAAGAAGTGGACATGTTCCATGAAAGCCCACATATAGCATAGTTTTTTTAAGTACCACACATAGTACTTAAACAGGGGTGTTTTTTTAGTAATGAGACCAGGTGTGACAACACCCTGGAAGCAGGAGAAATACATATGTAAATCATCAGCCAATCCCAGCTGGAGGGCGGGGGATTGTATAGTATAAAAAGTGTGGAGCCTGGTCTGTGAGAGAGTTGTTGAGAGGTGTTGAGAGGTGAGAGTGCTGAGAGAGCACAGCTCTGTTAGAGTTCAGTCAGGCAGGTTAGGTGTGAGGGCTTTACTATTTACTGTTTATTAAAGACACGGAGGCTTGAAGATTTGAGTTAATCTATTTTATGTTTAAGGCAACACATACCAACTTATGTCATTGTTGTATTTATTTATTTTCTCAATAAACAATCATTATTTTTATTTTATACATCTGAGTCTGTCCCAGTTCATAAGGCAACGATTTAAAAGGTGGCAGCATTACCAAGTGGATCCTGTGAAGATTAATAAGTTGGTTCCCTACACTTCACATTTTTCATCACAATTACACGTCTAAAAGGGAGGTGTCGTCACACCAGGCTAGCCGGCCTCTGTGTTGATGCAGTTTGTCTCATCTAATTTCCTCTTGTGTGTAAGAACGTGAGAAGGAGGAGGGAAATTAACCCCCCCATTCCCAAATAGCCATGCCCTCCCAAAAAGAGTCTTCTATTATGACCTAACAAGTAGCTCCCATGGGAAGATATTACCACATTATTTAGTTCCTATGTCAATATATGACATTTCTCTAACCAAAGATGTGATTGGCAAGACGTCTTCTGGAAGCTTTAGGCATGTTTATCCTTCTCCCCCAACCACCCACCCCCAATGTCACAACAGAATGAACAGGAGCAACTGAAATATCTTACTTTAATTAACATTATGCAATTTAATTTAATATATGTGCCAATCCCCACCCCCAAATAATCCTAAACCTCCCCATAACCTCATGATAGAAACATGATAGAATGGGTTTGCTGTAGTTTATAGAGCATAGCCTGATCTTCTAAAATTATTTTGTGCTCTCCAGTAGCCAACAGATATTTGCAATATAATCTTGAGTGCCTCTTCTTGAACATCGGTCATTTCTCAGTCCATATAATGTAAAAATACTTTGTGGCAACACCATGAGCATAACTTTGCTTGCATGGGGAAAATAAAGCAATGATCCTATAGTTACTGCACTCCTTGACATCTTCTTTCTTAGGGAGGATATTGAGCATTTCCAATATATGGGCATTTGCTTTGTTTTCTATGTTGGTTGGCAAATTTTTCTGAGGATTTTGATAGATTCAGTTTCTGTGGCTTGAAACAATTTTATTGGTATTCCATCTATCCCTGATGATTTATATCTTCCAAGTCATTTCAGACAAGATTTCACTTTGCTTTCTAGAACTGCAGATTTTTCATCATAGGCCTTCTCCTTCAAAGGAGTCTGTCAACCCTTTTATCCCTTCTGTATTGGTCTTCAATATACTTTTCCCACTTTCACTTTATTTTCTCCTTGTTGGATAGCTTTCCTAATTTAGGCTTTAATTTCTCTTTCATTTCTTTGATTTTTCTGGAAGAGATTTCTTGGTTTTCCCATTTTGTTCTTCTCCCCTGTTTCTTTGCACTGATTGTTGTAGTAATAGTTCTCTTGGTCTTCTACCCGCTAAATTTTGAAGACAGCACTTACTGCATGGGCTATAGGTCACCTACACTATTCAGATGATAATAATGGAGGTCCTGGACCACTCGTCAACTCACTGTGATGAGTTTGCTCTCCACTTTAAGAGAAAAGTTGCTCAGATTTGCAGTGATTAGGACTCCACTATTGGTGCAGTATCAAGGGATGTGTCCAGTGCACTGTGCTTAGGTCCAGTATTATTGGATGAGTTCCAATTGAGACCCGATGATGTGGACAGGTTGATTGGATCTGTCTGTTCTACTACCACGCTGCTTGACCCTTGCCCTTCTTGGCTAATTGAAAGATCTTCAGGGGGTTCACACCTGGGTCCAGGAGGCTGCAAATGCCTCTTTAAGAGAGGGAGTGGCCCCTGGCACCTTAAAAGAGACGGTAATTAGACCACTCCTTAAAAAACCTAATCTGGACCTGTAGCAAACCTCCCTTATTTGGGCAAGGTGTTGGAGTGGTTGGTGGCTGGGCAACTCCAGGCGCTGCTGGATGAAATGGATTTTCTGGATCCATTTCAATCAGGTTTCAGGCTGGGTTTTTGGTATGGAGACTTCCTTGGTAGCCCTGAATGATTATCTTTGATGGGCGAGAGACAGCGGGAGTGCAACCCTGTTGATACTCCTGGACCTCTCAGCAGCTTTCAACACCATTGGCCATGGTGTCCTACTGGCCAGGTTGAGAACTGGAGGCACTGCTCTGCAGTGGTTCTGCTCCTTCCTGGCTGACCAAGTCCAGAAGGTGATGCTGGGGGACAGTTGCTCTGCCCTGTGGCATTTACATCATGGGGTTCCACTGGGCTCAATACTGTCCACCATGCTGTTTAACATCTACACAGAACAGCCGGAAGAGGTCATCAGGAGGTTTGGGATGAGGAGTCAGCAATATGCTGACGATACTCAGCTCTACCTCTCATTTTCCAACAATCCAGGTGAGGCTGTTTCAGTACTGAATTTTTGTCTGGGCCAGATAATGTACTGGGTGAAGGTTAATAAATTGAAACTCAATCCAGATAAGACATAAGTGCTGTTAGTGGGTGCTTCACCAGACAGGTTAGAGGGCCATCTCTCTGTTCTGGATGGGGTTGCATTCACCTAAGGGACAGGGTCCACAGCTTGGGGCTGCTCCTGGATCCCAATCTAACTAAGGAAGCCCAGGTGGACTCAGTGGCCAGGGGTGCCTTTCTACATATGTGGAAAATATACCAGCTATGCCCCTAAATGGATGAATGCAGTCTCATGCACTGGTAACTTCCCATATTGACTACTGCAATATGCTCTACGTGGAGCAGCCTTTGAACATGGTTTAGTGATTGCAACTGGTTTAGAATCATGCAGCCCGGCTGGTGAGTGGTGGGGCTACCAGGGATCACATTACACTGATTCTGCCTAACCTGCATTGGTTACCAGTTGTTGCCCGAGCCCAATTCAAACTGCTTCTTTTGACATATAAACCCTTAAATAGCTTAGGACCTAGATACCTGAAAGATCGCCTCCTTCCATATGAACCTACCCGGCAATTAAGATCTAGTCAGGGAGTCCTCCTGAAAGAGCCATCCCTCAATGAGTTGAAGCACCAGGTAAAAACCTTTCTGTTTCTGAAGTTTTTAAACTGACATAACATAAATTGTGGGTCCTGATGGCAATTTTAATCTTTTGTATTTAAATATTTTTATTGTTCTTAATTGTCCATTGCCATTTTAACGTTTTAACTGTTTAACTGTTTGTTTTAATTGTAACCCACCCAGAGACATTTGGGCAGTGGATGGCATATAATTTGTATAAATAAATAAAGTGTTCTGCTTATATACTGGCCCATACCACTTCAAGTAGTCTCTGGGCGGTTTACAGTTTTAATTATAGTATGCAGGCTACACATTCCCCACCCCCCACCACAGGAGGCTGGGTACTCATTTTACTGACCTTGGAAGGATGGGAGGCTGAGTGAACCTTCAGTCTATTATCTGGGATTGAACCCCAGGTTGTGAGCACAGATTTACCTGCAGTATAGTCATTTAACCACTGAACCACAAGGCTCAGTAAACAAACAAACAAACAAACAAACAAACAAACAAACAATTAAATAAATAAATAAATAAATAAATAAATAAATAAATAAATAAATAAATAAATAAATAATGAACAACATGAGCACCTAGAGAATGCAGAAATGTTTGGAACATGGAAGTAAAAGTAATTCAGAATGAGTACACAGAATAGACATTTAGTTTCACACAGCTTTTCTACAGATTTTATTCAGATGTGCCAATGAACATTTATACAGGAACAAATTTCAATAAGTTCAACAGTACTTAATTTCAAGGACTGGATCCTAAGCATTTCTATGCCTCATTGCCGCCCCGAATTATAAGTAATTCTTTTTCTTCCAGATGATTATATGGTTTCCTGCACTTAAATAGCTTGGAGTGTTCTTCTGCCTAAAATGGTAAATACAAAATAGCAAATATTTCAATGAGTTCAAAGAAAAGTCAAGGTAGGTTTATAAAATACATCATTTGATTCAAGAAGAGGTTTATGTGCGAGTATGTAGCTCAAGTAGATATGCTGGCTGGCAGCTTCTCCACACGTGCCTTCAGCATCACTGCTTTCAACTCCCAGTGACAGGTTCTTCTAAAACGACTAAAGGTACAAAGGCAGAAGAGGAATTCTGCAGGGTTGTTACTTTGTCTTGAGCATCACTACAACATACACACAAAAACAATCTTTTCCAGGGACTCCTTTGTTTTATTGGTCTTTTTAGGTCAGTGGTTCCTAACCTTCCTAATGCTGCTTCTCTTTAAAACAGTTCCTCATGTTGTGGTGACCCCTTGCCCTGCTTGGAAGAGGCCACAAGCCCCCTTTGGCAGGACACTGCCACAGGTGCCATAGAGAACTTCCCTCTACAGGCACCCTCAACCCAATCGCAACCTCGGGTGCCATTGACTGACATCTTCTCCAACCTATCAAGCTGTAACTCACTCTTTTCCCCCTTCCTCCCCCCCCCTCCTCCAGACACAAGCCGTTTGTGCCTTTTTCTTCACTGGCTCATGGCGAACCCTGTGAAATGGTCGTTCGACCCCCAAAGGGGTCCCCAACCTCCAAGTTGGGAACCACTGTTTAAAGTGAACAAATGAATCTCTAGTCTCTTGTGCCATTTAAATCTTACAGCCCAAGGAGTAATACTTCAGATACATGGATAAGGGATGGTACATTGACCCTGGATTGACCCTGTGCTAAAGTCTTCCTCAAGCGTTCTGCAATCTGCATCTAATCACGGTCAGAAGCAAGATTTTGGACTATGTGGGCCACTGACCTGACCTCAGCATGCTTCCTATCATTAGGCAGAGTGAGGTGGTTACCGCAGACAGAAGATGCTGAGAAATATGGATTGGACAATATGCAACCCGTTCTTTGCCCTGAAGTTGGCATGTTCTATTTGGATACAGTGGAAGATGCTATCCTATTGTTCTTGTTGAGATAGATTCCACTACCAATGCTGCTCCTTTGACGCTGATGGGATAGGGCGCCGCTAGGTCTTCCTTTGCCTTGGGTGACAAAATATCATGCCACAATTCTTTTCTATGCAGTAACACTGCATGTAAAACTTTTCAAGCTAATTAATTGATTAATTGATTAATTTGTTTGTTTGTTTGTTTGTTTGTCACCTTTCTCCTAAAGTTTTGAAAGTAAGGGAATGGTCTGAATTTGTCCTTAAACAGGGTCAGGGAATTATTTTCAGTTGGGGGATGGGCACATCTGCAAGCTCTATGCAGGTTCCATGACAGCAATAGACATGGTTGTCATCAGGTCCGCAGGCAATGTTCTAAGTGAAGAACCTCCAGCCAATGCTTGGGGAAACCCAGCTTCCTTCCTTCTTCCTTCCTTCCATTCCGCATGGAGGGAAACAAAAGGAGGAATGAAGCACTCTTAAGAGCAGAACTTGACAGTATGATACAGCAGTTTGTGGGAAGAGGAGGGAAAATAGAAAGCATCGGTTTATTCTATCAGATGCTTGCCCCATCTAGGATATTGCAAATTCCCTTGGGCTTATTACACAATTGGCCACCAAGAGGCAAAACAGTTTTATTTCCTAATCTGTTTGCTCAGGCACAGAGGTCAAGATGCTGAAATGGGAAAATGTAATAGCAGAATATGCAGTTCATGTTCAAGTTGACCCTAGCATGGCTTTTGTGAAAGAGAGCTTCTTACCCCAATTGTCCCTTACATAAGTAGCACTAAGGATGCCATTCTAGCCCCCTCCACCTCCATTTTCTGCAGGGTGTTGGTCTGATGAAAGGGAGCGTCTTATGTGGAATTTGAGAGGCTCTGCAGGCTAGATTTGGATGATATATGGGCTGGAATAGATAACATGGGTGGAGGATTCACTCTCTAAACATCTTTCCTTTGGACTTAGCTACAAGGAAGAAGCACATACATGATCAGGCAAATGTTTATTTCTTGGCACTGGAACAGATGATCACTAGCAGAGATGGCAAAAGTTACTTTTTTAGATACCAACTCCCATACTACCCAACTGATTGGGCTCAGGGAGTTGGCCCTCAAAAAAGGACCTTTTCTCCCCACTGATCAGGAGTGCAATGAGTGGAAAGAGAGGGCAAAGCAAGTGTCACAGATGAACTCACCCATATGAATACATTGTGTGGACATTCCCGCTGGACTGGGCCCACAGCCTATTTTGGCCTGTTTCCTCCAACTGTTAACATGTGTGACAAGAAAGCAAGAGTCCTCTGTTGCGTTTGCCAGATACGAGATGCCTCTGCAAAGGTTCCACGCAGCCCTAGCAACTAATCCTTAGCAGCATGTTCCTGCTTTGCTTTAGTGATGGTGCTCACAGAGGGATTTGTAGCCTCACAATGAAGAGGAAGACGTTAGAGAACATCATGAGATCTCATAGCAGACTCAGGGCCAGACTCAGGGCCTCAGACAACAGGCAAATGTTATGGAGTGCTAACAATACACCCCATATCTCTGTAATATCAAATTAGAGTCACACCGTATCTTTATTGGGGTGAATGTTCCAATTTGAGGAGTCTTACTCATCTCCTTCTCACCTCTTCGCTTAGGGAGACCTTCCAAGTGTGTGCTTTGGCTACCATGTGGCTTGCAAAGAGGCCTTCAGGGCAAGCAGGAGTGGTATGACCAGATGCTGTGGAGAGAAGGAAACTGGCTTCAGAAACCAAAGTGACCTCTGGGGTTGAGCTTTCCACAGCTGGGATGCCCTAGGGGGTGGCGGGTGGGCGGGGGCCAAAATGAACCAACTAACCAGCCAGCCAACCAACTAATGGTCTTCATGGAAAAGAGACAGCTAGGCTGTGAATGGAATGGAGGGATGCCTTTCTAGGATACCTCCATTCCCTTCAGCTCTCTTTGCCACAAAAGCCTCCCCCCCCCCCCGAATCTTCCTGACAGTATGGTAATCACCTTGCAGTTTAAAACTGGCAGTTGTACAGACCTCAAGACGGAAAAGGTAGACATTTCACTTTTTAAGGCCCGCTGCATGTTGTACAGGTAAGGAAGAAATGGCTACAACAAAGGAACAAAATAAAATAACCCACCCTAGCAAGAGGGAAATAATCTGCATTCACTGCTGGCTGGGACAGTGTTTCAGTCTTGGCCATGTGTTGCACGATGGGAAATTTATGCAACAGTCTAACTGGGGTATAACTAGGGAAGATTTGTCTGATGCAATCAGGCCTTCTGTTGGGAGGTGCGTCTGAGGAATGAGGCATTGGCAAGCTTAGAGAACCTCATGTTTTTCAGAAGGCCAAAAAAAAAAAAAAAAAATTAGGTAACAGAAACCATCTCTTAAACAGAGCAATATTTACAGACAGTTGGATTTGGTTGATGGAGTATCCCGCAGGGAGGCAGGGATGGAAGTTGGAACTGGGGGAAAAACTCATTCTAGGAAAGGAAGATGCACTACAATTGTCTGTTGCAGCCTCAGGCCTCATTGCTTCCTGTCTTATAATATTCTTCTGAGTTGAACGGCCAGACTTTGAAGAAAGCACAGCATTAGCAGAAGGCTCAGTTCTGCATTTAACAACCCTCCTAGAAAATGCATATTGTGGAAACATAATATTCTTGCTATGAAAACTATGCAGTCCATAATTAGAGGATGAAGCTAAGAGACTAAAAACCCTTGTGATAAGTATATCCCTGTAATATAATTTAAATGAATTTAAGCCCTGCTCTCTCTCTGTCTCTGTCTCTGTCTCTGTCTCTGTCTCTGTCTCTGTCTCTCTCTCTCTCTCTCTCTCTCTCTCTCTGTGTGTGTGTTTTGATTAGTACAACAGGATGTTTGCCCATCATGCTAGATCAATGGCTTCTAAATTTGAGGTCTAATATGTTCTAGGATGACACCTCGCAAAAGCCTTGACCCTTGGCTGTGTTAGCTTGGACTTCTGCAAGATGTAGTAAAAAACCCAAAAAAACAGCTGAATTCCAAGTGTGGGAATTACCCTGCTAGACTGTAGCCTTAGATGACAGCAAAGGCATCTGAGACTGCAAGTAAATAATCTTGCTCTCTTGTAGCTTTTAAGAGGATTTAATACTAGAGATGGGCACGACCAGGAAAAATTACGTTTCGAGTTGTCATGTGTCAGAGCCGGCCCATTTCGGCTCGTTTCCGTTTTTTGTGAATTTTTTCAAAAATTTGTCGTTTCGTTTGTCGTTTTTTTCATCTGTCTGGTTTGTACTGGGGTGAGTTGGGGCCATGAAGGGAAAGCGGCTCCTGGAGGCACCTCTCTGGGGTGGGTGCCTCCTCTGGCCCGCTACAAAATGGCATGCATAGCCAATTGGATATGCATACCATTAAGTTGCAGTTGCAGTAGCAGGCAGAGGCACCTCTCTTTCGGGGGCCTCTGTGACTCACTGCCTGCGGTGCACTTGGGCTGGGGAATGAAGTGAGAGAGGACCCCTACGGGCGCCCTGTGACTCACTAAGAAGGGAAGTGTACTTGCTGTAGTGTGCAATGCGAGTATACATCTGGCTTACTGGTTAGGGGTTAGTGCAAGGGCTAGGCTTAGGGTTACGGGTAAGGTTAGGGTGAGTTACTGGGGTGCACATCTGGGTGCCTCTCTGACCCACTAAGAAGGACAGTGTACTGGCGTATGGGTTCGGGTTCGGGTTCGGGTTCGGGTTCAGGCTAGGGTTAGTGGGCTTTTTATGTCCGACTGGCACATCCCAGAAGTCTTGGTCAAAACCTGGCCAAGTGGCCATGCAATTGGTGGAATGGCTCCAAAAATTTGCATAGTCCACTCCCATGGCCAGCCCATCATTGCGCAGGTGTAAAAAAATAAAAATAAAAATAAAATAAAATAAAATCAATGGAGACGTTTTGTTGCAAGAAAAACCCACTGCTGCTACTGTAAAAATTCAGGCAGTTTTAAAATAGCTATTTTTGCATGTTTCTGTGGTGCTTTGATGTGTTTTTGGACCACGCGATTTCAAAATAAATACTGCGGTCGCCCCATTTGGATCCCCCGCCTGCACCGCATGGCATGGCGAGTTGGCGAGACGACGAGGATGCGTGCAGCCCAGGAGAGGAGAGGGGGGAGGCTGGGGAACCCCCCCCCAGAAACCACCCTTCTGGTAGGTGCCTTCACTGAGGCAGGCATATTTTCGCCTGCTTTTTTGGCCAGGAATCGGGGTTTTTTTATTTTTAAAACTTTTTTTCTGTGCCGCGCCACTTGGCGAGTTGGCGAGATGACGAGGATGCGCAGCCCAGGAGAGGAGGGGGGAGGCCGGGGACCCCCCCAGAAACCACCCCTCTGGTAGGTGCCCTCACTGAGACAGGCATATTTTCGCCTGCTTTTTTGGCCGGGAATCGGGTTTTTTTTATTTTAAAACTTTTTTCCTGTGCCGCTTGGCATTGCGCGATCGCTGCGATGCCAGGAACGACCACGACAAATCAGACCCAATTTTTCTTTAGTCGGTTCGAGTTCGAGTTCTGGCGGAGTAATTGTCGTTACCGTTTCCATTACGTAACGGAAACGAGAAACGGAAACGGAAACGAGAATTTCGCCAAGTCGTGCCCATGTCTATTTAATACTTATCACAGTTATCTGCCTATAATCATGAGATCCATGAATCCTGGCTTTGGCTGTGACATCCAGGGAGATGCTGATAAAATGTAGAAGCTCATTATTGCAACTTTCATACACAGCCCCTCCACACCACAAGGAGAGTCAACATTCCAAAATGTTGGATTGATCCATATTTTAAAACTGGGTTTCAGAGACTGTTGGTTGTGGTTGGCTTATATACCACTCCATAGTGCTTGGAGCACTCGTTCAGTGCTTTACAACGCAATTCTGCAAACAACTACTTGAACCCTAGAAAGCTGAGTACCCAATTTACCAACTTCAGAAGGATGGAAGGATGGAACTCACGTCAGGAGCAGATGCTTGACTGAAGTACCGCAGTTTAAGCACTGTGCTATGAGATTTATTTCCACCAGGAACAGGTGTTTGGAAAAGTAAATAGGGATTTAAGAGTCCATTCAAGGTTGAGCCACACCATTTTTACTTTTCTTTTTCTGCTTGTGTGGACGTTGCAGACAAACCTAGAGGGAAGAAGAAAGCCTGAGGAAAGGGAACGGCAAATGCTGTCGCAGGCTGCACTCAGATAGCACTTGGTTCCATGGATTGATCTGGTTTTAGAAATGGGCTGGTTCACTCCTTTTTTTTCTGGTGACCACATAATTTACAAGCAGTCATGAACCAGCACAACTCTTACTCTTGTCTACCTACACCTTTTTTAAAATCCCTGACAGGGGCTATTATCATTATTTTTTAGAATGAGTAAGATCACTCCATTTTCATTGAGTTCTGACATGTGCGATTGCTGGTACTGATCCAATGCAGATCACTTACCTACTTTACTGCAGGATCAAACCACTTTCAACAGATCACAAGTTTCTTCCTGCTATCCCTCCTGAGAAGGAGGAGACAAAAGATGCTGTGGAGGGTTTTTCAAAAATAATTTTTACTGTTCAGTGCTTAATCGGATAGACACGCCAATTGAGCGCTATGCTAGTTACAGACTTTAAAAAATTACAGTCTTTTCCCACTCCTCTTTGGAGGAGCAGATAGGAGGGGACACCAACAAGGATTTTTAAAGAAAATCAAATCATTTCCTTTTAAAGGGACAAAGAGCTCACTTTTAACAGGGTCACTTGAGACATGGTGTGATTTCCTGTCCTGAAACCACCCGATCCTTGCACATGAATGCAAGAATTACACCAAATGACATGCTGTACCTCAAAGCGAATCTGTTTAATTTGATCCTTCTTAGGGCAATGGCTATCTCATTGCACCCACAGTTCCTACTCTACAGGGCCTTTGCCCTGTAAGTCCTATCTCTGCCAAACCACTGGTTACATCAGAAGTGCACATCCTAATGCATAAAAATTAACTTTTCCCACTGGGACAAAAAGTTAAGAGTTCATGTGGATGGGTGTTAGACACAGACCATCAGGCTAGTTCTTTCTACTGTAGCTTTGTAATGGAGACAGTAAACCAGAGGAATCTGTGGCCTGTTTGCCTAATCCAGTGCATGGAATTTCCTCATTTGTGGACAAGCTGTTCCCCCAAGCTAAGTCTGTGGACATTAGCATGAATGGAATCCCCACTACTGCTGACCACAATGAGATTGATTGCCTTACTATTTTCCTTCTCCTCCCTGAGAAGGGGAACAAAGCCAACCACATGTTCAATTGCAAGCACCCCCTGACAATGTCTTGCTTGTTCCCTGTCTTCAGATGTGCCAGCTAAGTTTTGGACAGACTGGTGCTCAACCCATGCCTGAGAGATAGAATCATAGAATCATAGAGTTTGAAGAGACCTCAAGGGCCATCCAGTCCAACCCCCTGCCATGCAAGAACCCCCATCAAAATACCCCAAACACATGGCCATCCAGCTTCTTTTTCCTCCATGAGTATTCCACTGAATCTCTTTTCCATCATGAAGTTCTTCCGAATGTTCAAATGGAATCTCTTTTCCTGTAGTTTGAAACCATTGCCCCAAGTCCTAGTCTCTGAAACCATGGAAAACAAACCTGTTCCCTCTTCAATATGACATCCTTTCAGATATTTAAACACAGCTATCATATCCCCTTTCAGCCTTCTTTTTGAAAGGCTAAACCTTCCCAGCTCCCTAAGCCATTCTCGGCTATATAGTAAGACTCGTATATTCACAGGAGCCATATCTATGGTTTCACTTATCTACAGTCTGAAAATATTAAAGTATTAAAATAAAAACATCCAGAACAAAGTGTTTTTCCACATTTATTGCTAGAGCTGGTCACTAGAAGGCAGGCACAATAAACCATGCTATGAATTCCTATTGGTGAAGAAAACATAGCATGGGCTCTGGAGCCTTCTGAGAGGTTGGAAGAATCATCAGAAAACTTTCTGAAACACCATATTTGGCTGGCAATACCGATGGATTAGAGGATATTTAGAAAAACCCCTGCCACAATTCTATCTCCAGTAAAATGGAGGGGGAGAGAAATGCCCCATCAGTTCCAAATTCTCCAACTGTTCAACAAAAGATCATCCTCAGCACATTTCCCTAAAATATATTTCTCTGATAAAATATATTTCTCGCATAAGAATGATGAAGCCTTATATGGGCTGGCTTATCAGTTCAAATGTGACCCCTAGTTTTCTTCTTGTTTGGAAGGAAGGCATTCTTACAGAGACATAGGTGAAAGAGCAAATTAGTTTTGCTCTGGTCTAGTTCATTCTATCATCAATAATCCTAAAACATTGATAATCCCTAAATCCTAGAAGGCTGACATTTCAGCATGTTCAGGAATCTGTGCCAAGATTGCTGTGCACAGCCCAACATGGTCTGGTTGATTGCAGACCCCAAAGAAAAAAATGAAATAAGAACAGTTTTCCTTGACAGAGAATGTAATAGCTGTTTTCCACAGACAAGTGGAGAGATTTCACAGCCTAAAATAGCTCTGAGCAGAAAAAGGAATCGAAAACAAATCCCCTTTCCCCCTTTTGCTAGGATATTTCTGTTTCTTACTTCACTTCCAATTTAACTTTGCACTTCTCATTGCCACTATAATTAGAGCCAGAGATGAAAGCCATTGCAGTCTGGGAGTAGAAACCATAGAGTGCACAGAGTGACCTTGGAGCAGTGACACTGTCAGCCTAACCCACCTCTTAAGATTCTTGTGAAGACAAAGCAGAGAACAATGCACTATTTTGGGGACAGGAGAAAAATTAATTCAATCGACACATGTGCCAATATATATATAATGGGTGGTGCAATCGTAGATCTATCCTCTGACCTTGTATCTGTTTACTCTTAGCCAGAGATATAAGAACAGAATGTAAGAGGAGCCATGCTGGATCAGGCCAAAGGCCCATCTAGCCCAGCTTCCTGTATCTCACAGTGGACCCACAAATGTGTCTGGGAGCGCACAAGAATAGATATCTGTCTCCTGATACCACTCCCCTGCATCTGGCCCTTGAAGTACCTGGGTTTTAAGCCTGGAGACTACACATCTCCATCATGGTTTGTAACCTGTGATGGACTTCTCCAGGAATCTGTCCAATCCCCTTTTGAAGGCATCCAGGTCAGATGCCATCACCACATCTATTAACTGCTGGTCAGTGGTTTGTAGTGGTTTGTTCTTCAGATGTACAGATGTCCCGAGTGTGCCATTGCTTCTCTGCCCTTCCTCCTCTGACAGGTGCTTACTTAGAGGAGAGGGTGAGGCACAGAAGCCTGAGACACTGCCTCTGAGTAAGACACCCACCAGAAGGGGTGGGGCAGGGAAGCCAGGGTGCCGGTTGAACACCTATGCATCTGAAGAGTGAACCATTACAAAACAACAAAACAACAATCCATGCATATCTCTATTCATAATCAGAATGGCTCCATAGTGTTGAAATCCAGTGTGTCAACTTCAAGAGACAAGCAAAACTGTACTTGTGCACAGACTTAAGTATATCTCAATACCTCACATTGAAATGGAAGGGCGAAATTGATTTGACGTAGATGGTATCTCCCTATTGTCAAATCTAAATGAGTGTTAACTAATATCAGAAAATAAAGAGAAAAGAAAGGAAGAGCATAAAATAATATAATGACAGATGACACACAGAGATGAGAAACTGAATTTCATTCAACTTTGGAAACTAAAATGTTATTCTGAGAAATTTGGCCAATGGCCATTCTTCTTGCCCCTCCTCTCCAGAGGAAAATAAAATTCACAACAGAAGCTGTACCAAATCAAGATATTCCCAGAATACATAGAGCCGAGACGGAAGGTTTGAAGGCGACAGTGAAAGAAAGAATCTCACAGCAAATGAGTGTTGCATGCAGGAGAGAGAGAGAGAGAGAGAGAGAGAGAACAAAGGTTTTGTCTACCATGAAGATATTTAGAAGGAAAGGCTAAATGAACAGGCAGAAAGTTGAATGCAATGTGACAGGCATGAAAAAATTGATGCAAATAGTATTTCCAAAGATATCCAAGGATGCTCAAAATGGGTTTGGGATTCAGTCTAATGAAGTAAATCATATGATATAGATATTATACAGTTGGGTGCATCAATAGCAAAGACTGTCAGTGTACTGTAGCTACTCAGTGTCATCAAGAGTGAGGAGTATGACTGATCTGTTGAAAAATAGAACTGAAAAGCAGCAGAACTTTCCCACTGAATGTGTGATAAGTTAACATGTATGTAAGTTCCACTATTTCAGTAGGTTTACTCTCCATGAGCAAGATTTAACCAAGTGTTCCTATTTTATTGTCCTTTTTCCAGGGCTTTTATAGTAGCCCAGTTGACAATACTGTATACTTCTGTCAGCAGTCACACTGAGAAAACTTGAACAAAATTGGGGGGGGGGAATCTATCTATGGGCGTTTTTACACAACCTCTAAAATCCGCTGGCAACTTAAATTCGGACCAGAGATCGTGGGGGGTTTGTTCTGCTTCCTGTGTTCCCACCCTTCTGCACACCATTGCTCCTGTCTGCAGAGAAGGGAGGGAGAAAAAAGGGAGAAAAAATGCAGGCTCACCTCCATCTGCTGTCTGAGCAGCCCCGTAGGGATTCCTGCCTGTTAAAGGGGCGGCGGGGACAGCAAAAACAAACAGAAGGCGAGGAGAGCCCGGCATCCACAGCTTTATAATCCGCATCAGAATTTTTTTTACCTCAGAGACCAGGTACTTGTAAAATGCGCTGGGGCGCGCTTAGGTGGGTGTGGTCATACTTAATTTTTTTAAAAGTCCACAGCTAGTGGGAAAACAATTTTAAGCTCCGCATCTGGGAGCCCTTTGCATTGGATTTTAGGGGTCGCGTAAAAGCAGCCTATGTGGCTTCTATTCATCTAAATGAGCTGCTAACAATGTTAACTCTGTAGACTTAAAAGATATAGATGAACTGCTGGCACTTCAAAAGTTGGTCTCCACTGTTGAACAAGTTGCCCACCCTTGCCTTGAGCGCTGAGTGTAATAGCTGGCATCCAGATTCACAAGTTGGATATGGTTGGAGCTCATGCCAAGTGGAACCAAAACAAAGGCATGATTATCTTCAGGGCATTTGGCAGTGGCCAATTTTTGGCTGAGCTTGGAAAACAGGAATGGAATAGTTTCAGGGGTGGTCTCAGGGTCAAGATTCTTTGAGTTTCTGTGAAGACCATTGTCTTGGCTGTGAACAGTTTCCCTTTCATTCACTCATTGCAAATTTGGAGAAATTTTCAGGACACTCTGTGCTTTGACAAATATCCTGAGCCACATCCTTTCCATTATTCCTAAATCCAACATGCCCAGCCAGTTTATGGGACACCAAACTGGCCATTGATCACATTGACCTGGTAAGCTCTGCTTTTGGAGTTGTTCTTTTCTTTTCCTTCTTTCCTTTCTTTTCTTCCTCCCTCCTTCCCTCCCTTCTTTACTTCCTTCTTTCTTGGTGTTCAGGTCTCATGCCAAAATACAGATAAATTCCTTTTTCATCCCTAGATCACAAGCATTTGGGCACAAAATGTTTAGGAAAAAAGAGAAGATATTATAGAAAGAGAAAAGAAAAGGGGAGAAAAGATAAATGTAGTACAAATACTCAGACTCTTATGTCATGAGGTTTGCTGATAGTGGAGACTATTGTATACAGCTGGGTGAAGCACTAGATACTTCTTTTTCTATTAAAGAGTTTTATTGATTTTAGGGGGAAGAGGGAGTGGGGAAAGGGAAAGGGGAGGAAGGGGTACAGTATAAGAAGTTACATTGAATACATCAAGCCAAAAGATAATGATCATACATAACAGGATATCATAAAGTATTATCAAAGTGTTAGCAGGTTAACTACTTCTTGCCATTTTCTTCTGGAGATCTCTTCATATTCTCCCTTCAGGAATCCAGAAAGCCTGTCGATTTCAATACATTCTCTTATTTTGTCATGAAGATTTCTCTCAGTAGGCGCTTCAGGTTGTTTCCAAAATTTTGCATATAGTATCCTTGCCACAACTATTACATGATGGAGTACATATTTTTGATAAAAGAAAATATTTATGTCTATTATATTTAATATTTATTTATTTATTTATTTATTTATACAGCTTATATACCGCCCGTCTTCCTGAGAGGAACTCCGGGCGGTTTACAACAAATGTACAGACAGCAAATTAAAACAACAACTGAAATAAACAATAAAACAAAACGGCTACAACAGATGGCGGGACTAAAAAAAAAAATAAAAAAATAAAAAAATAAAAAAAAAATTGTGTCACCCAAACGCCTCCCGGAAGAGAAGGGTTTTCAGCGCCTTCCGGAAGGCAGGCAGGGACTCTGCAAGGCGCACTTCTGCTGGTAGGTGGTTCCATAGGGTTGGGCCAGCCACAGAGAAGGCTCGGGTACGGGTGGAAGTTCTCCGAGCCTCCCTGGGCGTGGCCACACGCAGCATGTGCGCCCGCGACGACCTAGTCGGACGGGCCGAAGTTGACCGCTGGTCGATCCGCTCCGTCAGGTAGCCAGGTCCTAGGCCATGGAGGGTTTTGTAAACCAAAACCAGGACCTTGAATCTAATTCGGGCTGCAACGGGCAACCAGTGCAAACGAGCCAAGACTGGGGTGATGTGCTCGAATCGATGCACACCAGCCACCAGTCTGGCTGCTGCATTTTGGACCCGCTGCAAGCGCCGAATGAGAGTCAAGGGCAACCCCATGTAGAGCGCGCGTTGCAATAGTCCAGTCTAGAGATCACCAGCGCCTGGACCACAGTTCTGAGGGAGTCCCCATCCAGGTACGGACGAATCTGGGCAATACGCCGAAGATGGAAAAAGGCAGCCCTGGACACGGCGGACACCTGGGCTTCCAGGGTGAGCGCCGGGTCCAGGACTACGCCCAGATTTCGGACACAGTCCGATGGCCTGAGGGAAACACCCTCCAAGGTGGGATACGGGCCACCGTAGCTGGATGAGGAAGCCCCAAAGAACATGACCTCGGTCTTATCGGGGTTGAGTTTGAGCCTGTTAGCCCTGGTCCATTCCATGACTGCGCCCAGACACTGATCGAGGGTCCGGACAGCCTCATCTGCAGCGGTAGAAAAGGAGACATAGAGCTGCGTGTCATCAGCGGAATAGGAAAATAATAGGAAAAGTTCTGGTCGAAGCTCTAACTTAATCTTCAAAGATCTCTCTATAAATAGTTTTACCATTCTCCAATATGTGTTTACCTCTTTACATGTCCACCACATGTGGTAGAAAGTGCCGCTATCATGTTTACATTTCCAACATCTAGGTGAACAATTGTACATCTTAGATAAGCGGTGAGGTGAAAAATGCCATCTATAAAACATCTTGTAACAGTTTTCCTTAAAGGCTATCGACTTAAAAAGTTTTACTGTGTTCCACAAGGAGTCCCATTTACTTAAGTGAATAGGGTAGCCAAAGTTTTCTGCCCATCTTATCATAGTATCTTTTACCAGTGTATCAATCGATTTCTCATTTAACAAAATACTATAGAATTTACTAAGAAGCTTTGTATCACCAGAGGATAATATTTTGTCTAGTGAAGTGTCATTAGTCACAAAACCACCCTCTTTAATGAGATTTTTGAAATGTGAATATATTAGTTGGTAATTCCACCAATCTATTTTCCAACCTTCAGATACTAATTGAGTAAGTGGCTTCAAGGAGCGATCAGCATTCAAAAGTTGTCTATAAGTTAAAGATTTAAGGGTTGCACTTGTATGGGCTCTAGATACTTCTTGGCTCTTCACATTTTCTCTTAGTCTGAGAAAATTATTTTTGGCTACAAACCCTAGTAGAGCAATTGTACCTAAAATGGCAACTGGCTACCAAAAAAGTTAAAGCTAAAGGTTTCCCCTCCACATGCGTGTTAGTTGTGTCTGGCTCTAGGGGCGGTGCTCATATTCGTATTCAAGCTGAAGAGCCAGTGTTGTGCAAGTTCATGGCCACATAGCTGGCATGGCTGCAAGGAAACACTGTTTGACCTTCCTGCTTTTTATGGTGGTACCTATTTATCTACTTGCATTTACATGCTTTCGAACAGCTAGGTTGGCAGGAGCTGGGGTTATCAGCGGGAGCTCACTCCGCTGCGTGGCACCGGGATTTGAACTGCCCAGTTGCCAACTTTGCAGCCAACAGTTTTTGGAGCCTTAGTCCACTGAGCCACCCCACCCCACCAAACGGGACCCCCAAAGCTACTTTATTCCTTTCTGTGTCTTGCACAGTGATAGACTATTCCAGATAAATGAAACACAAGAAGAATAAAATATGGTGACTTGCAATGTGCCAGGTTCTGCCCACTGATGAAAAATGTAGCCAGACTACATTCTAAAAGGAGGAATGGGTCAGGCTTTGGAAACCCAATTCAGTTTGGAGACAACTTTGTTCCTGACTCTATACATTAATGTTCAGATCAGCATGAAGGGAACACCAAGAGTTTCCTCAAATAAAGAGAGTGGTTATTGGGATGCAATACATTTGTCACATCTGATCTATGCTTCCAGTGATCCCGGAAAAATGATCAAGTGCTGTGCATCTGAGGACATCTTTTCCAGTGTTCCAGACAACAGTAGGACACAAATAATTCTAACATCATTAGTAGGACAGAAGTTATCAGTAACTGAATGTGGTCCTGTTTGTGGCTCTTGAAGAAAAAAATGCCACTCTTATTGCTGAACTGGCACAATGTCATTGAGCAGAAATTACAACACGGATGGTAAATTATAATACAGTACTAACATATTTATTTATATTATTTATTTATTTTATTTGTGAGCTTGTATCCCACCCATCTTCCCAGCGGGAACTCTGGACGGCTAACATCAATAAAAACACATAAAAACAGCGGTTAAAGCTAAACATATCCAGTTTAATTCCAAGAGTTCACTTGAGAAACACAGCTCTCCCAAGTTTCCTCTATTATCAAGCTGGTTGTCAATAGATTTGACATCAGAGCCTCTGTGACAGGAGAAGATATCAGCCAGCAGAGTTGTGATGCCTTTGCCCACCAAACTAGTCTCAGCAACTGGAATCACCTCGAATGCATGGGACTCTGGGCATGAACTGAGAGAAAGAGGTGGTCCTGTTTTTCTAATGGACAGCTAATGTGATGATGTCAGATATTAGTTAGTGAAATATATGTATTAGACAGGATGTTCTCTATATATTTGATATGTATTTAATTGATTTAAAGATGGAGTCTGTAAAAGTGCAAAGTCACAGTGACTCAATGTATAGTTTTTTTCTAATGGAGTACAGATGTTAAGAATTAACATAATGAATTTTGGCTCATGCAAGGAGTTGCAATAGCTATGAGGTAATGACATTTATGATTGGACAGACATGTGTATAAAAATGTTCTGTTCATTGGGCCTTCCGTGAGTAAAGGCACCCACTTTGTTTCTCTGTCATATATTTTGTCAATGTAATGTATGCTGTTATGCTGTTGAATTTTGTATAAATGTACGAATGTGACTTTTCCCTCTATGCTTTGTTGAACTTTGTATAAGTTCTGTGATGATGTGATATATTTTTGTACAGTTTGTAATATAGTTGTTTGGTTTTAAGAAAACTCTATCTCTGGCTAACTATTTATTCAATAAGTATTGCTTCTGCTGGCTGACCAAATAGCACATGCTCTGACAGATGACAAATAGGATATTAAATTATGTGGGCTTACAAAAACACATCTGCCCAATCACAGCGATGGCCCCCATAGAGCAGAGAAGGGAGGACTCCAAAAGGTTTCTGACTGGGTGCTGTATAAACCTAGCAAAACTCTTATTCCTGTTCCTTTTACAGTGCCGCTGTTCCCCTGCAGCAGTTGTCATCTCTTCTCAGCTGGATGAATGAAAACAGATGAACTTAGGTGCTATTTTCAGAATTTCAAACCTCGTGAGAGGTGATTTGGCTTTGTTGCGACAATGCGGGGAAACACATGATCCAGGTAGATTCGGGGGCCAGATTTCAGTTCCTTTAGCATGCCACTGTGGGGAGGGGGAGAACTCAGCCACATTCTTAATGACTGATGATCTTAATCATACTTAGCAGCCCATGGTCCCATGTTATTTCATTGACCAAAGAATCCTGTCGCCATCTCAGCTTTTCTTGTCAAACAAGAATAGTTGAATCTGCTCTTATATATATATGAAAAGCATACTTTTCCTTTTATAGACTACCTCTGCCAGCCCAGATGAATGAAAAACAAACATTCACAAGGAGACTTTCATTTCTAGCATGGCAGGTCTCAATGATGTGGGTGTGCATGAACATGCATATGGGAAGAATTTATAAAAGCTGTATTATATAAAGGGAAAGGGGGGAAGACAAAGCAATGGTTATATGTACTTCTAGAGGGATTGGGGGGGAAATAAAAGAGAAGGAAGAGTCTGATTATAGATGAAGTATATATTTTTATATTTTTTATTATAAAAACAACAAACATACAATAAACAATAATCCCATCAAACACTACAAAGTGCACCCCCACCCCCCGGGACCATCCAGTGTTCTTGAATCTTCTCTTCCTTCTTCATCTTCTTTTTTTTTTCCTAGTTGGCTTCTTAAGGTCCTTTTCTCCAGAACTGTGTTGGATTATACGTCGGTTGTATCCCTTTCCCTTTTAGTAGTACATAATCTATAAATTTTCCCCAAATATCATAAAAATATCCTTTCTCATTTCCCCTCGCAAAACTTTTATATTGCAGGACAATTTATCATTTAAAGCTATATCCCACACTTCCTTATACCAGTCAGCAATTTTAAAATCTAATTTCAGTTTCCAATTTTTTGCTATAATCATTCTTGCTGCTGTCATAAGATTTGCAATTAATTCTTTTGTTTTCATATCATATTCATTAATAGGTGGTAATGATAACAATGCAATTTCCTGTTCACATTTAATATCAGTTTGTAGTATTTCTGTTGTCTCACCGAAAATCTGTTGCCAAAACTTTTGAACTATTTCACATTCCCACCAAAGATGAATATAGGTGCCTATATTTTTTCACATTTCCAGCAGAGCTTAGAATATCTTGGGTTTATTCTATTTAGTCTGACTGGTGTCATATACCGTCTTAAAACTAGTTTAAAGTAATTTTCTTTTATTCTGACTGATAATGATCGTAAAATCCTCAAATTCCAAATTCTTTTCCATTCATCTTTATTTATTTCTTTATCTATGTCTTGTTTCCAAACCTCTCTTATTGTGCCTAGCTCCCTTTCCTCAAGTGAATCCTGGATTATTTTATATATTTTACCTACTGCTCCTTTCCCTGTATTTCCTTTCTCTGGTTCATACGTTAACAAGAATTGCTCAAACTTTGTATATTCTCTGAGTTGTATATTACTCCTTGTCCATTCTTTCGTCCAACTTTCTAATTGGGCATAATTCAACCAAGATAAATCCTTGGCTTGCAGTATGCTCTTAATTTCCTGCTTTGTTCTCATCTTTTTAATCCACTCTTTTAATCTTGCCACTTTCATTATTTTAAATAATTCTCCATATTTCTTCATATTCGTGGGGAAATTTATCTGATCTATCACCAAACCAAGAGGGGAGCCTTCCGGTGCCAGTTTCCTTCCATACTTTTTCCAAGTGGTTAATAGGGAACTCAGGAGCAGGTTTTTAATTGGATATCTTTTTTTGGGGAAACTGAACAAGTATTTATTTATATCTCCATTTAACTCATCTGATTCAAATTCCCACCATATTAATTTGTTGGGTTTAAATAATATTTCCCCCACACAACTAAGCTGGTTAGCTGTATAATAGATTCTAAGGTTAGGTATACCTATGCCTCCATCCTTTTGAGATCTATACCAAAAGCTTTTACTTATTCTTGCTTTTTTACCACCGTTACAATATCTATTTATGAGATCTTGATAAGCTTTAATTTCAGCTTCTGTATACTGAATGGGTAGCATTCTAAAAAGGAAGTTAATTTTAGGAAGTATCTTCATTTTTACCATTGCTATTCTACCAAACCATGATAGATTTAATTTGGAGTAATTTTGTAATTTATTTCTGATCTCTTCCTTTAATTTGATATAGTTCCGTTCTTTGGTGTTAAGCAAATCTTTGTCTAAAAGTATCTCTAAATATTTCATATATTTGTAAACTTTCAATCCATAGTTGGAAATCTCCTCCATATCTTGTTTATCATGATTAAACAGCATAATTTCTGATTTTTCCCAGTTTACACATAACCCAGTTGTTTTGTCAAATTCCTTTAAATGTGATTTTATTCTTGGTATATTTTCTGATGGATTTTTTATTGTTAACAAGGCATCATCCGGAAATAAACTAATTTTAATCTTCCCCTCCTTTCCCATACCTTTGATTAGTTGATCATCCCTTATTGCATGTGCAAATAGCTCTATAACTATGCAAAACAATCTGGTGACAAAGGACATCCCTGTCTCGTTCCTCGGCCTAAAGTAATCTGTTCTGTCATCCCATCATTGACTATAATTGATGAAGTATTATTTGAGTAAAGTTGATTTATTACACCTAAAAATATTTTCCCCAAACCCCATTTCTCTAATAGAAGTTTTAACGCAGACCATTGAACACAATCAAAAGCTTTAAATAGATCTAAGGATAGAATACATGCTTTATCTTGTGCTCTTCCCATCTCATGAAGAACATTCAAAGTTCTTCTTATAGTGTTCGACATTTGTCTACCCTTAATGAAACCAGTTTGATCTTCTTTAATATATTTATCTATAAAAGTATACATTCTTTTGGCTAGAATTGCTGTGAAAATCTTTGCATCTTGATTTATAAGAGATATTGGTCTATAGGATCCAACATCTGTTGGATCCTTGTTAGGCTTGAGAATTAAAATAGTTAACAAGTTTTTCCAGGAGATAGGGGCTTGCTCTCCTTCCATTATCTCATTGTAAAGCTTCTTTAGCTTAGGTATTAACATTGATTTAAATATCTTATAAAATTCTGGTCCCAATCCATCAGCTCCTGGAGTTTTAGCATTCTTTAATTTGTTTATCACATCTTCTATCTCCTCTTTAATAGATTTCTCCATTTCAAGCCTGTCTTCTTCTGCTAATCTTGATTTTAAGTTTTTACAAATGTATTGTTCCATAACTTCCTTCCTGTTATTGTTAGATGTATATAAATTTTGGTAAAATTCTTGGATAGCTTTTAATTTTTCTTTCATTTGTGTACAGTTATTACCTCTTAAGTCTTTTATCCTTCCTATTGTACTTTTTTCTTTTCTTTTCTGTGCTATCTTGGCTAGCATCTTCGAATTTTATTACTATATTCAAAAAAGGTTCTTTTAAAATATAGTAAATTGAGTTTGTTGTAATTCTATATCTTCTAGTTCCCTTTTCCTAGCCTCAATCTGAATTAAGATTTTTTCGTCTTTACTTTTAAAAAAATTGAGATTCAAGGCCTGCTATTATAACTTCTAAATTTTTCTTGTTTACCTCCTCTCGATTTTTTATTATAGAATTTTCTGTTATTATGTAGCTTCTGGCCACAGCTTTCAAAGTGTCCCAAATAACTCCTATTTGTCCACCACCTTCTTCATTAATGTTCCAAGTTTCTAGCCATTCTTTTTGTATTCTTTCTACTGTATCCGGGAATTGGAAAATTCTAGAATTTATTCTGTACCTTCTAGCTTCTCTATAATTCTTCTTGTTTTCTATTTCAACAGTCATTAAAGCATGGTCGGAAATTTTTATCACCTCTATGTTTGTGTTTGCAATTTTAGGTAATAAGCTTTGTGAGACAAATATAAAATCTATAAAATCTATTCTAGATTAAGCTTTGTGGACTGGGGAGTAAAACGTATATTTTCTTTCATCTCCCTTCAATTCTCTCCAAACGTCCTTTAAACCTGTATTTGCGATGAATTTTGTTAGAGTTGTGTGTCTAACCCTCCAGTCCGCATTCTTATTAATTTGTTTTGTCTTTAATTTTATCCATGACCATATTAAAATCTCCAGCCATAATTACATGTCCCTTCTGTACCTTTTCTATCTGCTCTCAAACCTCTTTGTAAAACAGGTTTTGATTAGCATTTCGTGCATAAGCATTTATCAATGTATATTGTTCTGTACCGATTGTGCCCTGAAGAATTATATATCTATCTTCCATATCTTTCACAGTTTTTTCAACAATACAATCACAATGCTTTGAAATTAAGATAGCCACCCCCCCCCTTGCTTTAGATGAACCAAAACTTTTCTCATATGTGTTAATATTGGGTAATTTCAGTTCATTTAGTCCTTTCATTTGGTGTGTTTCTTGTAGGAAAATGATGTCTGGTTTATTCTTCTTGATTAATTACTCTATTCTCTTTCTCTTCAGCACAGAACCTAGGCCCCTTGCATTCAGTGTAGCTAATTTTAAAAATTTACCCATAGTTTCTTTCTATTGTCCATCTGGCACGGTCCCACTGTGCAACTATTCAAATAAACACCACTGGTAATAAAAACTATATTAACCCAAGCCCTACCACCTACACTTATTTTCTGTTCTCCCACCCTTTTGGCGCCCTTACAGGGTGGGAGGGGGAAAGCACCCATCCACATCCGATGGCTAATAAAGGATCCAGAAGCTTTATATTAAGTCTTAACACTGTCTATCTTTGCTTTAAAATAAGAAAATGGAAATTAAAAAAAGAAAAAGAAAAACATAACAAAAAAAGTTTCACTCTTATCTTCCTTCTATTCTTCCTCCCTCCCTCTCAACCCCAAGGGGAAGGAAAAAAAAATAAAAAACCCTCATGGGAAGGGAAGAGGAAGGTGTGAGGAGGGGGAGGAAAAGGGAAGGGGGAAAGGGATGGGAATGCGGGAAGGCATAGGGCAAATATAGGGAAGAAAAAGAAAAAAAGAAAAAAGAGAAATAAAGAGAGAGAAGAAGAAGAAGAAGAAGAAGAAGAAGAAGAAGAAGAAGAAGAAGAAGAAGAAGAAGAAGAAGAAGAAGAAGAAGAAGAAGAAGAAGAAGAAGAAGAAGAAGAAGAAGAAGAAGGGAGCGATGTCCTCAGCACTCCGGATCTCCTCGATTTAATCTTTGGAGTTAATTGTCAGTTGAGACTGGTGAGGATCTAGCAGCCGGTCCTGGAGGAGTCAGCTTTTCAAGTTGAATGTTCCATGCCTTCAGAAGTTGTTCACCTTCTTCCAAGGAATAGATTTTATGCAAAGTTGGGCCTTTCCATACTTTAAGGAAGATCAGGAATCCCCAGTTATATTTGAAGTTGTGCTTTCTCGGAGCGCTTGTCACAGGTTTCATCGTTTTCCTCCATTCAAAGCTCTCTCTGGAGATGTCCTGATAGACTTGCACAATTCTGTCACCTCGCTTCAGTAGCTCAGGTTTTGCTCTGATAGTAGACATAAGTTGTTCTTTAATGGCATATGAGGTAAATCTGATCAAAATTGGTCTTGAGATTCCTCCTTTTGCATTGCCTAAATAATGCATCCTTTCAATATCTATCTCCACAAGCTGTTGGGGGAGAATAGAATTAAGCCAAGCGAGAATTTCTTTTTTCATTTCACTTCTGTCTTGAACCTCAAAGTTGATTAGTTTCAGATTGGACCTTCTCGAATAATCTTCCATGTAGATAAGCTTTCTCTGCAAAGAGTCTATTTCCTCTTCGTGGGTGGCAATATCCTTCTCATTTTTGGTGGCTAGTGTTTGAACGTGTTTGACCTCATCTGCTAGTTTTTTCAGCTCTGTACCATTTTTGGAAACTTCTGCTTGAACCTTTTGGATCTCATGTGATAAATCTTTCTTTAAATCTTTGTTCTGAGCAGATAGAGAATGGAAACGATCATCAACGGTAGAGGTCATATCTTTCAAGGCTAGTTTCAACAGATTAGCGAACTCCATTTTCATATATTTGATTTCCTTAAGGAAATCCAGCTGTTGTCCTGGCAATTTGCCAGAATCAGACGCCATTGTGTCCACTGCAGGAACAGTTTCCAACCTTTCCAGAGACGCTCGCTGGTACGTGGAATCTTAAGGTTTTCGAACCCACCTTCTAATTGCGAAGGTTGGAGCTTTTTTCTTAGCTGGCATGCAGAAAAGCAAGGTGGTATGTCTCTCTTTCTCTTTCTAGCCCCGAGAGAAAACAACAGCTCTAACTCTGTCCGATTAGCAGTGTCACCGCTTCGGCATAAAACGAAAGTAATTTAGTGCTTCAATATTTCATGTTTATCTCTCTTTAAAAGCACACAGGTTTCGACCTATCCTCTCCAGTAATTTATGGCTCATTTACTCACGAGTTCAGAGTCTTTTTGAGACAGTATTTCAAGTTTTCTCTTCTGATGAATCGGAGCTACGGAATCCGAGCAGCCATTGCGTCTGTGGGCGGAAGTGCCCCCCTAGATGAAGTATATATGATTCAAAGGGCTCTATTTTGTATAAAACTAAATTTGTATTATTATTATTATTATTATTATTATTATTATTATTATTATTATTATTATTATTATTATTATTATTATTATTAAATTATCGCACAGCAGACAAGATAATTATGTTGGATTTTGTATTACAAATCACTAGTCGAACACTTCCCACGCGTTTTGGACTATGTGATATATTGGTGAATTACGTGAGCAGATCCCAGTAAGGTGGCTTTCTGCAGCTGACTGATGGTGACTTTTTGGTCAACTCCAACTACTTGCTTAGATTTTTAGGCACCGCATCCAGCGTGCCGATTACCACTGGGACCACCTGTACTGGTTTATGCCAGAGTCACTGAAGTTCATTTTTCAGATCCTGATATTGGGTAGTTTTTTCCAAGTTGTTTCTTGGAGACTCTACTATCACCTGGTATAGCAACATTAATAATAATAATAATAATAATAATAATAATAATAATAATAATAATAATAATAATAATAATAATAATAATAATAATAATAATAATGAACAATTCCTGATCTGTAGCTGATGTTTATTTGGGATGAGAAATTATTATTTCCCCTACTTATTTTGAAAAGAACTCTATTTGAACTAACTTTAAAATAATGCTTACTTACCATGTTAAACTACTTTTGGTGTTTCCTTATTTGTTTGTTTGTCTTAAAAAAAACTTGGAATTCCAAATGTCATGGGAGCTGGTTTGGTTCTGTTCTGTTCTGACAATATGGGAAAACAGGTATACTGTGGTTTTTGAAAAACTTTGCTGAAAAAGCTTTTTATTGTCTCATTTGTAATCAGACATAGCAAACAAGGAACGTCTTATTTAAGAGGTTCTTTGGAATGACTTGAGTCTGTAGTGTTGCCATCTGTTAAGCTTTCTTATGTTGCAAAAAAGCCCTAAAGCACGCATATAGTAACAGTAACATTGGAGAAGAGCACAACAACCTCATCTACAGAAGAACAACTTTAAAGGTGGCAATGGAAAATCAAACTTTTTCAAGGATCTCTATACCTCAGGTCAGCCATTAACTAATCTGGCACTATAGCCAAGAAAACAGGAAAATTAAGTCTTGGAGGGACATCTATGGAAGAATGAGAAAAGATCCTCCAATGTAAGGTTATGTTAACTGGAGATGAATGCCAAGATAATCCATACTATGATAGTCCTGGTTACAATGTATGGCTGGGAAATCTAGATAATTAAGAAAAGCTGACAAGAGACAAGGCCAATTTTTTTTATAAAAAAGAATGTGCTAGGGAAAGATACAGAAATCGGCTCAAGATCAAATCACGCCACATCTCTCACTAGAAGCTGACATTGTTAGGCTGAGGCTATCATACTTCGAGCATGTCATAAAAAGAGAAGTCTTACTGGACAAGACCCCAGTGGAGGGAGACCAGACATGAAACTGATTGGCTCCACAAAGCTTGCATAACCTGAACAAAGTTGCTACTTATAGGATCTTTTGGTAGTACTAATCAATTAAGTGGTTTGCCTTAAGTAGAAAGTGACTTGATACCACGTAACAGCAACAGTAACAGTAAATGCGCCATACATTGTTCCTAGAGGGATCTGAAATATTCAAAACAGCCCAATAAGAGCCCATCAATTCTATGTCTTTGGAGTTCTCTGGACCTCTTAGACTTTGCAGTCTAGAAACACAAGAGGGAAATGCTAAATCATTTTTCAGTATTTTGTACCTTAAAAACTCTGCAAAGGGTTGACATAAGTTAGAATCAACTTGATGGCACAGTAGCCTTTATTACTATTAATAATACCAAGATTGTTATTATTATTATCATCATTGTCAGCAGCAGCAAAATCATCAGCATCCTTAGCCATGGTACATAGTCTAGGTTTTACTCTAGATTCTAAGCACCAACCATTTTATGCGGTACAAGAGAAAGCCTAGATTTGCTATTGCCCAAGGAGAACTGTAGCCACTCATTGGTTCCTGAGAGGTGGACTTCTGTAATACCCATGGGCAAACATGAATTTCTTAGGTTCGCATTATTCATTTCTGGATGTGTCTTGAACACTTACAATATACAGTGGTACCTTGTATAAGGGAATTAATTTGTTCCAAATGAAATTATGTTAAGCAAATTTTCCTTTATACAAATTCCCATAGGAATGCATTGAAAACGGAGTAATCCCATTGTTATGTTGTACAGATTCTCCCCATAGGTGATTATGTTAAGCAAATTTCCCCTATCTCTGGAATTTTTTATGTTGTACAGATTTTATGTTATACAAACTGTTTGTTATACAAAGGTCCACTGTATACCAAACTTGGAATATTCACATGACTTGGGGTAAAGAAAACTAATTTTAACTTGCCTTTGTCTATTCTGCTAATGGGTTTGGCCAGGGCACAGATACTTCCCCATTGTGAGGGGAAAGACAGACCCTTGTGTGGGTGGCCAAATTTATAGAAGATGACAGTTGTCATAGAAGACAGCCCTGCTTAACTCTGAAGGGCATTTCCAGCCAAATCCAGGTTAAGGAGAAATAACTATAAAAAGAAGAGAGAACAAGTGTCCAGCCATGTTTATCTGGACATTGAGTCATGGCAACTGGACTTTTTCTTGAGAGATTGAAACATTTTGCCGCTCATCCAAACAGCTTTCATCAGTCTGAAGAAAGCTAGTTGCGAGCCCTCCATTTTATAGTTCACTTTGACCTCTTGTCACCCAACATAGTAGGGGTAACAGCTCAGGACCAGAACCAGCAGCACACCTCCACTTGAAGGACAAAGGGCACTGTTGTCCCTTTGTCACTATGTTGGGTGACAAGAGGTCAAAATGAACAATAAAATGGAGGACTCGCAACTAACTTTCTTCAGACTGACGAAGCTGTTTGGATGAGCAGTGAAACGTTTCAATCCCTCAAGAAAAAGAAATCCAGTTGCCATGACTCAACTTACAGATAAACTCACTTGGATGACCAAGGATTTTCTTTTTTTTTTTAATACGTTTTATTAGAAAATTTTAGTATACAAAAAAAGTCAAGTTCAAAACATTAGCAACACAAAATCATTCTACCACTAAAATTTGGCTTCCCTCTGTTCTTCCCGTGGTTTTAGCGTTATTCATCTCCTAGCCTTCCTTTCAAACAAACCCCTTTATATACTTATAAAAAAAGATTTGAAAAATAAGTAGTAGTCCTTCGAGCTCTATCCTAATCCGGTAAGAGTCTTTAATTCCTTGCAATGAATCTCCATGTAGTTCTTAAATTTTTGCCAATCTTTTTGGAACTTCTGGTTGTCTTGATCCCTCAGTCTGCACGTCAGTCTGGCCATCTCTGCAAAGTCCAATATTTTCGCCCTCCATTCATCCAAAGATGGTATATACATTGTCTTCCAATTCTGAGCCAGGAGCATTCGTGCCGCTGCTGTTGCATATAGAAATAGAGTCCTATCTGCTCCTTTAATTTCATTACCCACCAACCCTAACAGAAAAAGTTCAGGCCGTTTTGGGAATGTACACTTTAACATCTTTTTGAGTTCATCATATATCAATGCCCAGTACTCTTTCACTTTCTCACAAGTCCACCACATATGATAAAAATCACCTTGTTTCTCTTTACATTTCCAGCAGTGGTCATCTTTCATCCTATACATCTTTGCTAACTTCGTTGGGGTAATATACCACCTATACATCATTTTCAACAGATTTTCTTTTATCAAAGTACATGCGGTAAACTTCATATTCTTTTTCCACAGTCTTTCCCACACATCTAACTCAATATTATGACCCAGATCCATAGCCCATTTTACCATACATTCTTTAACTTGTTTGGATGACCAAGGATTTTCACAGACATCCAGCCATGTTTAGAACTTAGCAAACACAGAAGATGCCCAGTCTTAGTCTTGCCTCAAACAGAACAAAGCAGTGTGCTTTGATTTCAATTGTCGTAATTGTTTCTAAGCATTTGGAAGTAGGCTGGACTTGCCAGTTGGAAATTTAGTACTGACAATCAAATAGCATCTTCCAGCATAGCAGAGGGCACTCTGCAAGTTTAAGACTTTGGAGAGGCAGGCAATAGTTACTACATCTTCAAGAGAGTGCAGGGATGGGGCAGGGGAGCTTAGGATGAAGCCAGTGCTCACACCTCCGCACTTCACAAATCATTTCCCTTTGTCAGTTGCCTCCTTTGTTTAATGGTAGAGCCACCCCAGATTCTGGCTCTGAATATGGCCCAGATTACTGTATTTTTCCACGTATAAGACTATTTACTAAAACTGTTAGACTAAAAATTTAGGGATGCCTGATACACGGAAGGAAGCCAATGAGAGAACTACACAGTAGAGAAAGTGTTATTTCAGGCTGGACGATTGGGGAAATAACACACCTTATACATGGAGGAATCTAATAGATGAAAAAATACGGGTAATTAAATAGCATTACATAGAAGAAAATTGGTTATTCCTCTTTCAGTTCTGCTCTCGCAGTGAGAGCTGGACAGGGCGCTGGGTAACTTGAGCGTTCATATTTTTGAGCCATGTGGTAGAATTGCATTGTTAATAAATTAATGATTCCAAATAACTGTTTTCCAAAAAAGCTACATAGACAGCCATTTTTCTAAATGGGAATTCCTTAACCCTTGTATTGTTTTTATGGCTCGTTTCATTACTGCAGTTGATAACAGAGAGATTAAAAGCGAGAGAAAACACCGCTGACAGGCCCTTCTCTGCTTGTAGAAAATTAGACTTCGTTCTGTCTGATGAAACAGTTGCTTTCAGCTACAGATCATTTTAATCCAATTTTAATACCATTCTCTCATTTTCCCCCTCAAGAAGTTGTTTTGCAGTGATCAAACACTTTTTTCTGCACCTGTCTTCAACATAGCACTTGAGATTTTTAATTACATTTATGCAATCTATAACGTCTCTGATAACCACAGGTGTTTTGCTTGGTTTAATGAAATAGCTATGATCACAAAGATTTCCATATAATGCTATTTAGCATGTGATTCTAGGGTTCTTGGGAATATACGCTCTGTGTGTGTGTGTGTGTGTGTGTGTGTGTGTGTGTGTGTGTGTGTGTGTGTGTGTGTGTGTGTGTGTGTGTGTGTGTGTGTGTGTGTGTGTGTGTGTGTGTATTCCCAAGCTACTATTTAACTTATTCCTATTTATTATTTTGTTTGGATATATGTCTGATATTCCCCAAGAAGACCAGTGGATGATTATGTGAATGTTGACCACTGCAAGAACCTCTGGTTTGTTCAAGACTGTTATCAGCCTGATTTGGACATACAGTATTTTTTTCCTATTTTAATGGGTCTTTGTGATATTGTTTTTATTGCTTATTGCCTATTGTGTACCTGTTACTTTTTGTTTTTGTGTGTCTGTACACCACCTTGAGTTATTTTTATACAAGCAGGTGGTATAAAAGTGTCAAATAAAGAAAAGTTAAAGATAGTATTGCTATGAGGGCCAGATTCAGTTCTGGTGGCCAACAAGATGAATACGTCGATTCAGATATTTGTATTGATTTACAGCAATTCGAATTGGATGGGTCAATGATCACTCCAGACTATTTTCAGGCTGATTTAAAGATTCCTAATGCTGACTGGATAGCTCAGGAGAAGATCCAGCCTGTGTGGCCTTTGCCAATTTTCGCAATCCCAGAATGTCCCCTGAAGTAGGGAAGGGTAGAACACTTCTGAGCTCTGCCTGCCCTCAAAACCCTGGAAAGGGTTGTCAGAGATCAAAAGCAACTTGGCAGCATATTATTATTATTATTATTGTTAAAATAATAATAATAATAATAATAATAATAATAATAATAATAATAATAATAATAATTATTATTATTATTATTATTATTATTATTATTATTATTATTATTATTATTATTGGTACACAACACTATGAAACTGCTGTAAGCATCTAAAATGTGGCACATTTAGTCCCCTCTTTAAGTTGTAGCTCTTGAAGAAGTAGCTGTGTTTATGTGTGCCAGCAGCCCTAGTGGTCCATGCCTGGCTAGCAAAGAAATATTTTACAATAGGCAGCATCCAGCATCTTTTAGAGTAAGCAGGGGCCCTATTTAAAGCAAGATTCCCACCACCACTAAATCACTCGTAAGATAATGCCTACTGAATTGGCAGTACAAAGTGTTTCTTGCAGCTTTTGGCAACTCTCCGCCAAGCTACTTGTTGAATTATGCAGCAAGTTCCCAGGGCCGTTCCTACAACTCCAGCAGAGCGAGATGACTCCCACAGGTGGGAGATGTGGAGAGTGGGCAGCAGCCCTTGGGCTAGTCATCTCCAGGTTCCCTGGCATTCTTCTCTGCTGGCAAGCATTGCTCTGTTTCTCTTAACGCCTGTCTTTGCACTCCTCTAGAACAAAACCTGCCCTCTCCTGTAATGAAGCAGCCAGCCTAGTTCTTTTCAGTTCACAAAGTTAGGGATGGGGTCATTCTGTTCTTTCTCTCCAGCAACAACATATTACGAAGTACTGTGGTACCTTGTATAAAGGAATTTGTTCCAGATGAAATTATGTTAAGCAAAATTTATCATAGGAATGCATTGAAAACAGAGTAATCCCTAATCATGGCCATTTTTCTGTTGTACAGCTTCACCCCATAGGCAATTCTGTTAAGCGATCTCCCCCATCTCTGGAAATATTTAAGTGGATTTTCTGCTAAACAAACCACTTGTTATATAAGGGTCCACTGTATCCCAAAGTCTCTGGAATAATTTCTTGCTTCCTTCTCTATTCCAATCCAGTCTGGGGGCTTAGCACAAGTAAGAGGATTGTATCAGTATGTTTAAAATAAGAACCAAATCTGAACCAAACTCTTCCAGTGGAATAAAAGAGCATATAAGTAGAAACAATCGTAGGCTATGACTGTTAATACAAAGCAAACTGTTCTGCTTATATACCGCCCCATAGTGCTTAAAGCACTCTCTGGGCTGTTTACAATTTAATTATGCAGGCTACACATTGCCCTTCCCCCCACCAGCAAGCTGGGTACTCATTTTACTGACCTCGGAAGAAGGCTGAGTCAACCAGGAGCCGGGATTGAACCCCAGGTTGTGAACACAGTTATTGCTGCAATACAACAATTTAACCACTGCACCACATAGTTGTACTTAATCCAGATTTTTAAAACCAAAAAGGAAGTCATAGAGAAGGATTATTCTGCTACTGTGATTGTTCAGTCAAGCGAATGGACCTGATTATTATTAAATCTTCAGCCGCACAAGAAGGATCAGTGATCAGTTGTACCTCTCTTTTGTCCAGTGAGCTTTATGTGGTAGACATACTGGCCTCTCAGAGCTGGAAAGACTTAGGGAACTTACCATCTCAGCACAAAAGGGTGTTCCTGATCATGAGTTGCCTGTTTTGTGTTTGAAGTCTCCAAAACAAACTCAATAGTAGCCTATTGAGCAAAGGACCCCTAGGTTGGAATTACAGTTTTCTAGAAACCAGTCACCTCTTGGTAGTGGGGTGGCTAAAATTTTTTTGTAAATAAATAAAATTAAATAAATTGGTTAGCTTATCCCTGTGTGAACAGCAAATTATAGAATCATAGAACAGAGAAGTTGGAAGGGGCCTAAAGCACCATCAAATCCAACCCCCCGCTCGATGTAGGAATATAAATCAAAGGCTATCTGCCAGGTGTTTGTCCAGATTTCTCTTGGATGCACCCAGTGTTGGAGCACTCACCACCTCTCAAGGTAAATGGTTCCACTGCATTATGCCTTACTACTATTGTAATCTAACTACTGTAAGAAGTATAAGTGCTAAGAATACCGTCGACTCTTTTGTGTTGTTCACTAACCACAATTCATTTTGACATATCACACAGAAAGAGGATGTGAAACATTTTCTTGTAAAAGACTTATGATAAACAACAGCTTCATATTCAGTATATGGGTTTGCATGTTAAATTGGTGGTTTAAAGCTTTATAAGGATAACAGGATTGGCGGGGCGCAGTCACCATCAGTGACAGGAGTCCACGTGAACCCCTATTGCTGGTGAGCCCTCTTTATGCTTGAAAGGATAAATTGTATTTCTGTGTATTCCATACAATAAAAAACCTCTTTGCTGGAGTGAACAAACACATTTTGCCTGCACCATTATATTGAGCATTTTTGCTAACAAGAAATTTGTCAACCCTTGGAAGGAAAATGCCACTCTTATTATTTCCTGTCATAGCTGTGTGATGAATAAGGGATTCAGAAATGGAAAGCAAGACCCCCTAATTCAGCATAAAGATAGTTGGATGCACAGGGATTCAAAGCCACATTTTGGAAGTAATCACTCAAAATCCTGAGAATGGATGGTGAAATGCAGTAGGACCCTCCCATCAGAGGGATCACTATCATTTACCCACTGTTTGAAAATACTATTTAAAAAAAAATCAGAAATGCATATTTATATGTTATTTCCAGGGTGTGCTTACTAGATCTGGACACAGACCATGCAATGCATTGTGTTCAATATTTAGGCATTTTTGACATCTGTGGGGTGGTGGTGGTGGAATATATTCCTGCAGAAACCATAGCAGTAGGTGAGTTTTGGCTTCTCCCATATTTAAACTATTTTGATCTCAAGTTCTCCCCCATCCTGACTAGGAAAGATTTTGCAAATTTTGCTAAATTCTTGCAGGCAATGAAGTGAGGAAAAGGTATGACCAATCCTTTTCATACATTAACGGCAATTAAGAAAGTAAGGCCTCTATTGAGCAAGTCTTACCCATTTATCAGTTGGATACTGCATTATTTGTGCAGGCGCTCCTGTTCCACAAAAGCAAAATGAAACCTCTTTCAAGGACATCACCACTTGCTCAACTGCACGCTGATGAATTGGTGGGAACTCAGTATGGCATTGGCCTAAGTAAGTTGGTCTCTCCCCGCAACAATAGTGTTTAGCTCAGCAAGTATGTGGCTGTGGATAGAGATGGGCACGACCAGGGAAAATGTCGTTTTCGAGTTGTCGTGTGTCGGAGCTGGCCCGTTTCAGCTCGTTTCCATTTTTCACGAAATTTTCCAAAAGTTTGTCGTTTCGTTTGTCATTTTTTCGTCTATTGTTAGTACTGGTTTGGGGGGGAGCGGGCTCCTGGAGGCACCTCTCTGGGGTGGGTGCCTCCTCTGGCCCGCTATGAAGGGAAAGCGGGCTCCTGGAGGCACCTCTCTGGGGTGGGTGCCTCCTCCGGCCCGCTACAAAATAGCATGCATAGCCAATTGGATATGCATACCAAGTTGAGCAGAGAAGCACCTCTTTTTGGGGTGCCTCTCTCTGTTGACCACAGGCCCACTGCTAACTGCAGTGTCACAGTGCGCACACTGGGGGGAAGGCTCCTCCCCAGTCTGGCGCTCTGTGGTCCACCAAGAAGGGAACTGTACTTGCGTGTGTAGTGCAATGTGAGTACAGATTTGGCTTAGTGTTAGGGGGATTAGCGCAAGGGCTAGGCTTAGGGTTGTTACGGGTAAGGTTAGGGTGAGTTAGTGGGCTGCACCTCTGGGTGCCTCTCTGACCCACTAAGAAGGACAGTGTACTGGCGTATGGGTTAGGGTTAGGGTTAGGGTTAGGGTTCGGGCTACGGTTAGTGGGCTTTTTATGCCCGACAGGCACATCCCAGAAGTCTCGGTCAAAACCCGGTCAAGTGGCCATGCAATTGGTGGAATGGCTCCAAAAATTTGCATGGTCCACTCCCATGGCCAGCCCATCATTGCGCAGGTGTAAAAAAATAAAAATAAAAATAAAAATAAAATAAAATCAATTGGAGTTGTTTTGTTGCAAGAAAAACCCACTGCTGCTACTGTAAAAATTCAGGCAGTTTTAAAATAGCTATTTTCGCATGTTTCTGTGGTGCTTTGGTGTGTTTTTGGACCACCACAATTTCAAAATTAATAAATATTGCTTGCGGTCGCCCTATTTTGGATCCCCCGCCCGCACCGCATGGCATGGCGAGTTGGTGAGACGACGAGGATGCGCAGCCCAGGAGAGGAGAGGGGAGGAGGCCAGGGGACCCCCCCCAGAAACCACCCCTCTGGTAGGTGCCCTCACTCAGGCAGGCATATTTTCGCCTGCTTTTTTGGCCGGGAATCAGGGATTTTTTTTATTTTTAAAACTTTTTTTCTGTGCCGCGCCGCTTGGCGAGTTGGCGAGATGACGAGGATGCGCAGCCCAGGAGAGGAGGGGGGAGGCCTGGGACCCCCCCCAGAAACCACCCTTCTGGTAGGTGCCCTCACCCAGGCAGGCATATTTTCGCCTGCTTTTTTGGCCGGGAATCGGGGTATTTTTTTTTATTTTAAAAACTTTTTTTCTGTGCCACTTGGCATCGCACGATCACTGCGATGCCCCCAGGAATGACCACGACAAATCAGACCCAATTTTTCTTTAGTCGGTTCGAGTTCGAGTTCTGGCGGAGTAATTGTCGTTCTTCGTTTTGTTACGTAACGGGAACGAGGAACGGAAACGGAGATTTTGCCGAGTCGTGCCCATGTCTAGCTGTGGAGCCAGAGGTTGCATGTTTGAGCCTCCCCCCCCCACATCCAGGGAATAGAATTAAGACTTTATGCTATTGCACGGCCATAGGACACCCCCTCCCCAGAAGAATGGGTTGCTAAACCACTTCTTTTTATATATATATTATTTTTGAAACAAACAAAGTAAAAACAAATACATTGCTTATCTTCTGCCATGTTACATATATCAAAAGTTTTTCCCAATAAATTGGCCTAGTTGTTTCATGATCCTCTTTTCATCTTAAACAAGACATTTTTATGTTTCTGTATTTGCTAAATATTTTACCATTAATATTCTAATGTTTTTCCATCAATATTATGCTCATATCTGTTTATCTCTGTCCTCATCCAGTACACAATACATATAGTAGATACAATATTGTATTAGCTAGTTTAATCTTAGCAATATTCCCAGTCCTAAAAATACCTTAATTCTTCATTTAATAACACAGCTCAGATCATATTTAACTAATTCGATACATAATGGCTATAGGCTTACATCTATTTTTGTCTATTACAAGAATTTAAGATAGTGAAGTACAAAGTCAAGCTAGTCTGTCTAATCTACAACCTTAGATAAACCACTTCTGAGTACTTGCTACTAGAGATGGGCACAAATCGAAAAAATGGCATTTCGGTTTTTCATTTTTCATTGAGGGGTACGTTTCGGTTCGTTTTCATTTTTCACGAATTTTTGAAAAAATTGTTTTCATTTATTTGTTTTTCATTTTTTGTTTTTACCTGCTTTTTGCACAATTTTTAAAGCATTTCCATGCGCGGGTGTCCCCAAATGCCCCAGACCAGAGGGAAAACACTAAAAAAATTGATGCTGGCAGAGACACAGTATAGACTAGGTACACAGGGAGGCTGCAAAGACAGCGGCGGGCATTGCCCAGGGTGCAAGGCAGCCGCAGAGTGACTGCACTGCGGGGCAGGGGAGGGTACTCACCGAGAGGTATGCACACATGCACACAGGGAGGTTGCAGGACTGAAGCTAGAGAGAAATCTCTTTTTTCTCTCCCCTAAGAGCCAGGCTGCAGCCGGCAGGGACACAGAGACACACACCTGCCTGGCTGGCCTAAAGTGAAAATAATGAGTCGCAGAGATAGCAATCCCACCCTAACTCCCACCGGAGACTGCAAGAAGGATGGGGGCTGCCAGAGCTTTTTATGCCCTCTGTGTCTGCCAGACCTGCCCAGTCTGCAACCTGGGCATGCTATTGTTTGAAATTGTCCAAGAATTTACATGATCCCATCACATGGCTTGCCTCCATTTTGTGGCTGGCAACATCCATTTTGTCATCCTTAAAGGGAAAAGAAAAATACATCGTGATGGGAGAAGACAAAAACAAACATTTTAAGGACCCCAACCCCCCTGGTAGGTATTATCGGACAGTATAAATAATTATTGCTGCGTTTTTATGGATGTCCAGGGCGTTTTTTAACATTTAAAACAGCTCATTTCATTGCGCGTCGCCATTAACGAAAAATGAAACGTAACGAACCTAATTTTCGTGGTTTTGTTCGGTTCGTTTCAATTTCATCACAATGTTCGTTATGTTTCATTACGTAACAAAACAAATAATGAATAATGGAAACGAAATCTCGTGCCCATCTCTACTTGCTACCTTGAAAACCCTTGAAAGGCTTGCCATACGTTAGAATTGACTTGATGGCAGAAAATGAGAGAAGGGCGCAAACCAGTTCATTGGTTCATAAAGGCAACAACATAGGTGCTCCCCTATCCCCACCACTCCTCAGCCTCAAACAACCACTCACCCTTCTCGACTAATTTTTCCACTCCTGGCTACAGCTCCGTCTTCTCCTCCACCCCACCCTCTTGACTGGCTGCCAACTTAGACAAAAGCGGTGGGGCGGACAAACCTGACCCCTTTAGCTGGGAGTGGGGAAATCAGTTGAGAAGGTGCCAGAAGCTAGCAAGCTGGGCCAGGCAAGTGGCTAGATAGGCTGGGGAGGAGAGCAGCACCTTTATGAAATGAAACAAGCCAGTTTGTGCCCCTATCTACACACAATTGGTACTATTATTATTAGCAGTTAGCAACACTCACATTAGTGAAGGCTCCTTCTGTATAACATTCTCCCTGCTGTGGAGTGAGTGCTGCAGTTGCTTCAAGGAACAGGCATGTGCACATGCCTTTTCTTTTCCCATTTGTGTTCAAACAACTGTGATATCCATTCAATGCTAGGAGCACGAACAGCAGCTTTTAAGAAGAGCACTATATGTGAAGAAATGGCAAAAGTCTGCATGAATAAACTTGTGGACTGACACTGGACTCTGGAAAGAAACGGAGAATCTTGGTGCCATGTATTTCTGCAGATTACATGTAGCACTTTCCTTTTGCATAAAAGCAATAGTCTTTGCCTTGTAACTTAAAAGCTCCTTTCTCTCCCTTCCTTTCTTGTGCATGATGGGACCATGGCAACTGTCTCATCTGTGCAAATGAAATGAAGCCAGTGTAGCAACTGAGACAGAAGTTAATGCTAGGAGGTCAAAGATGGACTGAACAAGGCTCAGGAAGGGAGGCAAAGCTAGAGTTTATTTATTTATTTATTTATTTATTTATTTATTTATTTATTTATTTATTTATTTATAGTATTTTTACCTCACCTTTCTCCTTGGAAAAGGACCCAAGGTGGCTTACAGTAATGAGGGACAATATACAGTTCAGTACAATTAAGACATATACAAGTTTGAGAACAGGGAATTGAGGGACATCTTACATTACAGCAACATTAAAGCTAGAAGAGAACGCAAGCATTTTAAAGAGAGAGTAAAAATTCCATGTAATCTTGCATGGTAGACCATCCAAAAGTTATGGAGGATGGAGACTAACATTGAAAGCATAGTGTCAAAGCAATCACACAAGGAAGATATAAACACAAAGTTATAAGTGATTATAAACACAAAGTCTGCTTAATTATGTATTATAGATTCATATAAAGACACATAATAGGCAGAAAGACAGCAATGTTTCCAGAAAGATAGCAGAGATGGGGCAGCCGAGAAGGCCCTTCCATCGGTTCCCACGAGACGTACCTGTGAGGGGGCAGGATGGAGAGAAGGACCTCCCCTGATGACCTTAACACCCGAGCCAGTTCATACTGTGAGATGTGATCTGTGAGGCAGCTAGGACCCAGGTTGTACAGTGCTTTGTACGTTAAGGTCCGCACTTTGAATTGTGCCTAATAGCGGATTGGTAGCCAGTGGAGAAGTAGTACTGGGAGGCTTCCGAGAAAGTGTGCCCATGAACAGTCAATCTGGGTTTGTGGCCAGCACCAGGAAAATGCTAACTGGCCTCAGAGAGGGAGAGGAATTTTGGATATTGGCATACTTTTGACATGCTTTTGTGGCGACTGATGTTTTGACAAGTGAGGAGGGATGGACTAGGTCAGCCCCTTGCAGTCCAGAGCCACCTGTCATACTGCTGAATCTCAGCAGAAATTAAGTAAAAGAGGAAAATGTGCCCTATAGAGGTTAGCCATTAAAATTTGGCATCAAACTACTAGGAAAAGCAAAAAACAAGAGCAAAGCATGCTGCTTATAATACATACAGCCCTGAAAGTGCTCTCTGAGTGGCTTACATGTTAATTATGCAGGCTATTTATTTATTTATTTATTTATTTATTTATTTATTATTTATGCTTATATACCGCCTGTCTTCCAGGCGGAACTCTGGGTGGTTCACAACAAGAAAACAAGCAGTGACCAAAGGCTAAAACAATTTATCATAATTAATAAACAACACATAAAAAGATCAATAATAAAGCAGATGGCGGATGGATGGGAGAAAAGAAAAACATTGACCCCCTACCTAACCTCCAGCAAGCTGGGGGATCAATTTACCAACCTTGGAAGGCTGGAAGACTGAGGGAATGTGAAGCTGTCTACCTGGGATTGAACCCAGGTTGTGAGCAACTTAACCACTGTGCCCCTTGCCTCCTGTCAGAATAGAAGGAGGTGTTTGCCAGTTGCTACAAAATGCTACAGCAATTTTTTTTCAGGTGTGCAGCAATGGGCAGGGATGATGTGAAGGCCAGATGTGGTACATATAGGCCACAGGATTTCCGCCCTTGATCGTCAATGTGCTCAGTTACATTTCTGGTGTTTTCTTACAATGTGCTCACTTACATTTCTTGCGTTTACTGGGATAAAAGGAAAGGATCCCCTAACCATCACTCTCTAAACAACAACAAAAAAGCACACAAGGAAACATCAAAGTCTTTCTTGGTCAGCACCTGTAGAGGAGTAGGTCCTGTAAAAGTGGGGAGAGGCAGCTGCTAAGCATTCTCTGGAGCAGTCATCCTGTAGTTTGAACAAAAGTCTGGACAACAGATTCAACTAATGCAGGACTGGGCAGATTTAGATAGTCCATTCCCTATTCCCAGGATTCATCGGGTGCTGCAACTGCTGTCAAATATGTTTTTGTTTTTATTTTTAAATGGAGGCAATGCAATGTTCAGTGCCTGGCAACCTTCTCCCAGGTATTTTTAAAAGAGGCTTTCGGAGGGTTTTTACAGCATCACTGTTGCTTCTATAAGCACCCAGGAGTTGTTGTTTTTTTTTTAAACTTTTCCCATCTCCATCTCAGCAACACCTGCTCCTTGTTCAGATTATCTCCAGCAGTTGTATTACTGTCTGATATGGAGCTTGAAGACTCCAAGCACCTGGCTGGACCAAGTGCATTAACAGTGATGTGGGGAATAATCCAGAACATGTTGGTCATTGCTGCTCATCATGGTGAGGTCCTCGCTCTGCTGCTCTGCCTGCCACATTTGGTACCTGTGGGGAACGAGGGCAAGGCAGACTCTCCTTTCCAGGCTGGGGAGGACAAAGCTGAACTGACTGTGAATATATTTCCCCTTGTGGGTGGTAGCAAAATATCATGCACGGCACAGGATTTGGAACACTGCTTCAGTGAAGTAATGTGTTCCCATTACTTGCCGCAGTATCTTTTTTAGAAGTGATTCACTGTCATCATTACTCATGACAATGTTTTCAAGAGAAACAGGTTGCATTACTCACTGATTTTGCCATTTTTAAACACTTTTTTTTTGCTTAGAAGAGTATAAGATTAATAAAAGTATGGTGTTCCATTTTAAAAAAATCTACTCAAAGTGACTGCAAAAATGCCCTTTAGAATTCACTAAAATTCATCTGAAAACATCTTCAATGCACTTCAATAGCTAACAGCATCCCCAATGATCACTCATATATGGAATGGCAGCTTCATGACCAAAAAGAAAAGAATAACACCAATTTATTACAAGCAACGACCATAGGAGTGACTCGCTACTTCCAAGCTCTGTTTCTACAGCTCCATGCATCCAGACGATGAGCCTGCAAGACAAAATCCTCACAAATGAATGTCCTGTAGTGGAAATGGATGGGAATTTTACTTTCCCATGAGGAGGTGAGTGATCATGCTTTCCTACTTGGCAATATCTGACCAAGGAAGGTCAGGCAAAACACACAGTTGACATATAATACAAGGTTTGGAATTAGACATTACTGCAATAACTCTCTTCAGTTCCCAGGTCCTCTTGCAATTTTCAATTTTTGTGATATATAGTTATACCATAGAAGTAAAATCGGTTGTCCGTGATGATGGGGTGAGGTTAAGGCAGCTCCAGGTTATAGGGCAAGCCTTCCACATATAGGTAAATATAAAGAGCTCAAATATGGTTTGGTCGTCCTCTCTTCTGGCTGTGCACTGAGATCATATTGCTTGCTCTAGAACCCATCAGTGGCATGGCACAGAAGCTTATCAGCTGAAAGCCAGTGATCTAACAGAATGCCTATCAACATATAGATTTCTTTTACAGAAAAAGTGGCCTATTTGTTTGTAACATACTGCGACCCAGCTTCTTTGACAGACTAATTTTGAGGGACATGAGATATAACAGGTGAAAACTATTGGATCATAGAAAATTATCCGCCTTCCCTCACTTACCTGTGTGCCAGATTCCTTCCAGACACCTCCAGTCAATGAAGCACAGTATGCCACTGGATAGTTCCAGGGGTGCCTTGTAGTTCATGATGGGAAGTTATACCAGAACCCAAAATTTCAAGATGGTCTGGCCCATACATAGCCACCTATAGATGTCTGTATTTACAGTTCCGAAACATGTCAAATGTCAGAGTTGCCAGCAGAGATGTGTTAGCAGTTTGCTCAGTTCCAATACATGCTATGAAGCCAGGCAGTGTTGTGTCATGTAGTACAATTCTATTCAAAATAGTATCTTGCGAAGGGCAATAGGTTACTTTGGGTTTGAATGACAGTAGCCACAGAAATAAAGGAAGGTTGTAACATTTTAAGAGAAATGAAAGAGAAGTCTATCAATATATAGAAAGCTACTAGCCCTGATGCAACAAACGATAGAGGAAAGCAAAGATATAATCTCAATCCGATTCTGCCATAGGATACCCCTGGAAACAGTGGCATGCTCATTCCATGTTAAGCCCTCCACATCAAATGGACTAAGTAACATCTTCCAGACTGATCTATGCAGAAACTAAGGCAGCTATTATATGCATTCAAACTAAAATCATAGCACATTTCTTATTAATTGGCAAATTGATTGAAGAGTAATTGGGATATTGATAAGGAGCCCCCCCCCCGTTAAGTTGCAAAATAATAACAGTCATGTCTTCAAAGATCTTAACAAACAAGCACACAGATAACACCTTGAGTTCCCAGGGCCAGATGTCTAGAATTAATTAGCCTTTTGTGAGCGTGTGACAAGCAAATACCTTCCCCAATAAACACAAGCCTTTTCCAAGCAATTAATGACCAGGGCAAAGAAAGGACATCAAAAGAGAAATGATATTATAAAATAGAACTGTGAAACAGAGTGCTAGTTTCACGCAGGCTAAGAAAAGCCCCAAATGGAGATATATACATACAGTGTATCACAGAAGTGAGTACACCCCCTCACATTTCATAAATATTTTAGTATATCTTTTCCTGTGACAGCACTGAAAAAAATAACACTTGGCTACAATGTAAAGCAGTAAGAATGCAGCTTGTATAACTGTAAATGTGCTGTCCCTTCAAAATAACACAACACACAGCCATTAATGTCTAAACCGTTGGTAACAAAAGTGAGTGCTGAGCATGATCTTCTCAAGTTCCACGGACTTCACATTATTTGTGTGTACCAGCAAGTAAAAATATGAAGCAAAAAGGCAAGGGAGCAGAAAATGGCGCACCCTAGTCCACCAATTCTGACCTAGCTTCTCAAAGCCCATGGAATAGGAACACAGACATTCATCTATAGTAGTGTAAAGTCTAGCAAACCAAGTGAGACAAGAAAAAAGAAAGAGAATTCTCAAACATCGATCCTCCCTGGAGGTGATAGCACAAGTCTTTCAGGTTACTCAACAGCTACTCAGAATAGCTGGCTAAGATAAGGCTGTTTTTACATGACCCCTAAAATCTGCTGGCAACTTAAATGCAGATCCGCCCAATGTGGTTTTTGTTCTGCTTCGTGTGTTCCCACCTCCCACACTCTATTGCTTCTGTCTGCGGTGAGGGGAGAGAGAAAAAAATGAAGGCTCACCTCTGCCTGCCGTTGGCAGCAGCTAATTCTTCCAGCCCGTTAGGATTCCTGTCTGTTAAAAGTGGGGGGACCCAACCAAAACAAACAAAAAGCGGAGGAGGGCCAGGCATGCAGAGGATTTTACCTCCTCCAGACCAGGTACTTGTAAAATGTGCTGGGGCGTGCTTAAGTGGGCGTGGTCATACTTAATCTTTTTTAAAGTCCACTGCTGGTGGGAAAACAATTTTATGCTCCACATTTGAGAGCATTTTGCAGTGGATTTTAGGGGTCATGTAAAAGCAGCCTAAGTGGCAGTAAGGGCATATACAGTATACCAGACGAGGACTTCAGCCTGGGGCCTCCTTCAGTGTTTGGGGTGTCTGGGAGAGGTCTTGGTCACAATCACTCTCCTCTTTTGGCTCCAGCTGATTCTTCCTCGACATTATGTATAACTTCCCTTTTCTGCTTCATTGCTTCAAATCATGACAAGATTTCTAAAAGAAAAGAAAAGAAAAGAAAGCCTGTTCAATCTCACCTGTTAAACCTGTTAAATGTGGGTGTGAAGATCAAGGATCTGGGAAGGGGGGATTTCCATGTCCTTAGAGTGACCTTTGCCTACTTGCTCCACTCTGTGGCCACTGGGAAATTGTGCATATATCCCAACTGAAATGTCACCCAAAGGTCAGGGAAAAGTAGATGAGAATCCTTCCAGTTTTGAGGGCCATGCAGGAAATAACCTAGGGTTGCATGTGGAGTTGCAGGGTTGCAGTCTGTTTATCCCCTGCATTGTACCGGATGTGCTTGTCCCTTGTATGTTGTGAGAATAGCGTTTAAGAGTAAGGTGTCTTCTAGCATGTTGTTCTGTAGTTTTGCACCAACTCTTTAAATGATGTGGCATGCAACTCCTAGTGTTCTTATGCCTCTGCTTTTGGTGTCTGAAGGCACATTTCAATATCTTTTACCTCCTGCTTCCTTCTTCTTTCCACTAGAGGAGACTTTCTGACAGTATGAATATTGTATGAGGGAACTATTGTTTGAAAAAGGAAATGAAATGAAAGATATTGTTAATTATTTAGGTCAACAAGTTCAATGCATTCTGAACTAAGTGGAAAGTTTTGCAGAGAGATAAACTGTTTTATGGCATCTTTAGCAAGTACTATACTGTAGTTCTTTTACAATGTGCTCACAAGAGAGTTTAAAGAAGCTCTGGTGGAAATAAATGGGGTGGGGTGAGAAAATCAGATTAGCTAAACAGAGTTGTTAACAAGAGAATGGATCATCAAAGATTTTTAATTGATGCTACCTCTATTCTGATACAAGACTGGAATTCCTCAAGAAGGTTGTAGTAGCCCCACTCCAGGCATCATAGAGGAGCCAAGAACTGCAAATTATAAATAATTTGCTATCTGTCTGTCTGTCTGTCTGTCTGTCTGTTAGCTTCTTCAGGTTTTAGGACTAAATCAGGGTTCAGCCTGGTTGTTACAATATTCAGATGGAGGCTTACCAAGGAATAGTAGGTAGGGCTTGGTAGATATTCTGTCTGAAACCTTGGACAGCTTCTGCCAATCAGATTTGTTCAGTCTGGGCTTTATAGCACAGGGATATCACTCACTACATGGAAACTTCCTTTGTTGCCCCTCTCCCATTCAACAGTGGCCAATGGGGAAAACTGGTAGCCCATCAGCAAATAATTGCAACATCAGTTGAAAGATTTGGCTTGTCATCCAAGTTTTCATGGCCCAGTGACTATAGCTTGGCTCTGACGTCTTGAGGTGCAGAGGTTTGTCCTCTGTTTTGAGCAATTTGAAAGCAATTTTTAAAAATTGCTTTATTGTCTGAGTCCCACTCTGCGAGTTTCAGTTATCGGGTGGGATAAAATATTTAAAGCAATAACATATAAGGAGTCTTTCAGAGAAAAGAAAGCTTTCTTTGGTAAAACTAAGTGTGACAATGTGAGAAGAAGAAAACAAGAATGAAAAGGCATGAAAGAAAAACAACAACAAATGGGAAAGGGTGGCAAAACAGGGTTCTGAGGAGTTTATGCTCAGTGGAACTAAGACCAACCATTCTAACAACTCTCTTTCTCGCATCTGTCAGACGTGAGGTGTTCAAACTGGATTCAGAAAAGAAAGAAGCACTAATGTGAATTTGATAAAAGAGCATATCAAGCATTTTGAAAGATCAGTTTCTGCTTCACAGACTTCAGTAAAGCCTTTGACTTCAGGGGTCATAAAGAGAAATGCTAAAAGAAATGAAAATGACAAAGCAGTTGATTGTTTCAGGATACAGGCTATACTTTGGACAAGATACTACTGTTAGGACAGAATATGGTGTTTAATAATACTTTTTATTTGGCAAAGATGCTGGATAAGGTGTATTTTGCTTACTTATTTGTTCAATCTGTGTGTAGATCATATTGTGTACATAGGTGGATTAGATTCAGACTAGGAAGGAATGAAAATTGGTAGAAGAAACTTAATTTAAAATGAGCAGATTACACCACATTCTGGCACACAATAGTTATGACTTGAAATGACTACTGATAAAGAAGACAACACACAAGCAAGATTACAGTTGACTCTTAAGAAGGCCGAGAAAATGACTGCAGAAGAATTAAATATCGATTGTTGACAATTAATTCAATCATCAATCAAAATGCAAAAATGTGAAAGATGGATGATCAAGAATGCTGGTAGGAAAAAATATTGATGAATCTGAAATGTAAGAATGTAGGAGAGCTCTATGGATGCCATGGAGTCCAGGGAATACAAATAAAAATTTTCTAGATTACATTGAGCTTTGCTCTCCCTAGAAGCTAAAATGACTAAAATGAGGCTATCAAACATTGAGCATTTCATGTGAAAGGCAAGAGTCACTGGAAAATCCAATAAGGAAAAGTAGAAGACAGTAGGAAAGCAAAAAAGAAGCCTCACATCAGCTGAATTGGGTCCATAAAGAATGGTACAGCCTTGGATTTGCTAGACCTGAGCAAAGCTATTAATGGCTGGACTTTCTGGTTATCATTAATTCATAAGGTCACCATGAGTCAGAAGTGACTTGATGCCACATCATAACAATAAAAAAACTAGGTAGATAGCTAGATGACATGGAGTTGAAGGAGTATTAACACAGAATGGACTGCCAAGAAATTGATCTGCATTATATCTGTTCTCTCCTTTGCCTTTTGTGCTTTCTTCTCCTACAGGGAAGATGGAGCATCCTGAGTCAAGACAAAAATATGGGTTTAAACGTTGCAAAAGGACTAAATTGCCATTTAACCAAAGGCTACAGAAGTACTATCTGTCTTTGAAAATGAAGGTGAAACTCCTGCCTATGTGGCAGCACTCCTAGTTTCTGACTGTAGGTGGGGAGATTGCTACAACTCTCGTACACATGTTAAATAACGCTTTTCGGTTTCATCTGTTAAAGAGGACAAAACCTGCAACAGGATCTAGCAGTGTTTTCACACCTTCTAAGAGGACTGTTTCTGTCCAGGCCCAAGACATTTTCCAGGAAATTCCATTTTCCCTCAGTCTTTTTTCATTCAATACTCTTGACACTTGACAGCCAGTGTCACTACTATTCCTTGGATTGGGTTCAAATGGAGAGGAAAGATGTTGGTAGGGTGGAATTAAAAAAAAACACTTTCCTGGCAGATCTCAGGTATCTCAAAGCACAGGAATCTTTTCCTCTTGACCCCCAGCAGCTGCATTCAGGTAGATTTACTGTCCACATTCACTTCCCGGGTTCAAAGTCAAAAGGAATTCTGATTAAGGCAAATGGGAAGTAGTTAGAACAAATGAAATAAAAATTGCCACCTTTGCAAGGACAATGAGTTTCTCCTGTTTCACATGCCATCTACCGTATATACTCGAGTATAAGTTGACCCGTGTATAAGTCGGGCCCCCTAATTTAAACCCCCAAAACTGGGAAAATTTATTGACTCAAGTATACGCCTAGGGTGTGAAATGCAGCAGGGCCTGGCAAATCCACCTTTGTGAGCTGGGTGTGTGTGTGATGTTTAAAATGACTTTTAGCAACCGAGGCAAGTGCTTGAGTTGGTGGCTAAAAGTCATTTTAAACATGGGGGGGGGTCAGGAGAAGTGGCGCACAATGTTTAAAATGACTTTTAGCCACCGACCCAAACTTGCCTCAGTGGCTAAAAGTATTGACCTGAATATAAGCCGAGGACCCCCTTTTTCAGCCCAAAATTAGGGCTGAAAAACTAGGCTTATATTCGAGTATATACAGTACTTGGGCAAATAGACCTATTCCATCTTGAAAACATTTTCAAGCTCAAAAGTCAGAGGGAGCTCATGGATGGGAATGCGGGCCAGTTTAGTCCCAGATTTTGGACCCTTGGGCCTGGTCACAAGCTGCAGGTGAACCAGACACTGTTGAAAGTGAGCTTTGATTTGCATTATTTGAAGGAAACTGTGCAATTGGCAGTTAGAGTGAGGACCAAAACTATTGCTCTTCTTTTCTCCTCCTAACAATGTTTCTTCATTTCCCCCCTCATATTCTTTCATCTTATTTTTTTTGTTGTTGTTTCCATCTTGCCACATGATGAAAGTTAAGGGTTCAGCACAGGTGAAGAGTAGCAGGTTTATTTGACTGATAAGACAAGCATATTCCTTTCCACCTAAACACAGTATAAAAATATGACCTGTCAGAAGAGCAGCGTGTGTCAAAATCACAGTCTTTTGCAAGACTTTCACTTCCTCAAGCCTGCAGTCCTAGGCTGCAAGATTATTTCACAACTGGACATGTTGTTTTCCTGTTTTCAGTCTCCTTGACCGAATGAAGGAGTGGGGAGGAAAGCACAAATGGTTCTTGGCAATACACATTCCACTCTATGGAAATCTCCAAGTGCTATTATTTCACTTGGTTAAACTAAAAACCTATAGATGATGAGGCAAGTTTGGGTCCATCTAACCAACATTGTGCAATTAAAAACAATAGGTCAAATTGATTTTAACAGCACTCGAACCTAATCATCTTTGTGCAAGAAATCGATTTTTATAAGTAGAACAAACTGATCACAGTGGAACGTAACTTTGAAAAAGTAGGCTAGTAAATGTCTATACCAAAGACACCAAGATCATCATCATCATCATCATCATCATCATCATCATCATCATCATCATCATCATCATCATCATCATCTTAGAAGTGCAGAGCTGGAAGGCACTCTATGAATGGTTGAAAAAATCAATTAGTTGAGCTGAACCAATTTTAAACAACATATTCATCTAGTCTTGGACCAACTTGATTGGTTGCAAATCCATTTCCCGGTGGAATTTTAAATGCTTTTCAATATCGAGGTATTGTCAGGTCAGTTCTGATTTACAGGAACTGTTCAATGTACTGGGAAGTGGTTTACTATTCCCTTCTGTGGGCGCTCTTGCTCACAATTATCTGTATAACCTTGTCTGCCTTGGAAGCATGTTACAGAGGAATATACTTAGAAGGACTACAAATCTCAGAATCCCTAGCCAGCATACCCACTTGCTGATGAGGGATCATGGTAGTTGTAGTCCAAGAAACTATGTTTTCTGAGTACTGGTAATAGATAAATAACACATAGTACCTACAGAAAATTCCAAGTACAGAACCTGACAGATGGGAAAAATCTCAAACTACCCCTTTGAGTCACAATAGACAAACTGGGGTTAATTGGCTATATCCCATTGTCTCCTTGTGGTTTTGATCCTGCAAAGAACTACTGAATGCCTCAAAGCCACCATATGCATATTGACTATAAAATGTCAGCTGTGTTTCTTTTTTACTTCTTCTTCAGGACCCCATCCCTGATTGTGTGTGTTCATTGTCCTTTCTCTGTCACTTCTCTGCTTCTGCTAGGAAATACATGTAGATACTACCCTTCCTCAGAAAAAAGTCATTATTCCTCACCATCATTTTAGATGGATTGAATGAAGTTTTTGTTAGTTTTTTGAGCCTGCTTATCTATATTGCTCAGCGCCCTTGTAATTGTATAAATCAGCATATTTTGGAAGAAGGAAAAAGCTCATTCACTTTTTGTGTGCGTGTTGTCTCTGCAACAAAATAGAAGTACTCAATTCAATTTTAAATGAAAATGTCAGATATAGATTCCCTGCTTCACCTGCTAATGGCTTCATTAAAGGAACTCCAGTACAGAAGTTATGCAACAAGCTGATTGTGTTCAAACCATCTCCAGTATTTTAAGTGACAGCATTTACAAGGGATCTTGGGAATTAAAAACTGGAACTTTTCCAGTTCCAACTTAAAACAGTGTATGAAACTGTTCTCACAACCATCTCAACTTGTATTAAACACAGAAAAATTGTTCCAGAAATTTCTACCTATAATTTGTGAGGTCTGGTCAGCTATACAGACCTACACACATTTGCTCAGAAGTCAATCCAGAAGTGTTCAGTGGACACAGGTTTGTGGGTAAAGGACTGTAGCCTTGGGGGGGGGGATCATAATACTAAGTTGCTAGGCAACATGACTAGAAACACGGTATTGTCCTTATATATAGGGTTGACCACTCTGAGGGTCCGAGTAGACACCAAGGAGATGGCTGCTCCTATCATTGATGTGATTTCCCTCCCATAATAGGATTTCATCATTGAGACTTTAAGATTAAGCTCATGATCACATTGTACAGTAGTAATTGACTACAAAACAAAGTATATCATTTCAAGATGTGGAGGTGATGGAAATAATGTTCTATGAAAAAGATTTTCACCATGTGACAGAGCACCTTTTAAAAAAAAGGAAGACATATTGTTCAGAATCTCATTAGCTTTTTATGCATCCAGAAGTAAAGTCATCAAAACCACACCTTGAGGCCCATGAATGAACTTTTGGTTGCATGCCTACTCATGTGCCTGGGCATGGAGGTAGAACACAATCATCAATGTGATTAGCCTCATTTCATTGAAATTATTGTATTCCTTCTATTTATTTTTCTTATATTTTTCAATTTTTAAAAAAAAAACCCTAGTATATTATCCAGTTATCCACAGTGACCACTGCACCTTCACTCCTGTGTATGGAAAAAGACATTAGGGATGCAGTCATGATCCTAGTTTGACTTTGAGGAACAAAATGGGGCTAGTTAAGCAGGACATGTAATAATGGGCTGGAAGCCAGATTTTGGATGAAGATCAGGAAACTTTCAACTGTTAGAATCAAATCAATTACCGATACCTCAAAAGGTGGCGAGTGGTCCACTGCTAGAGGCGTTCAAGATAAATGTAAACAACCATTTATCAGATAGACTTTTATTTGGATACTTGCATTGAGCAGAGGTTTGGACTCATTAACCTTTCAAGTCCCTTCCAACACAATTATTCTGTGATTCTAAACCTTTGATCTGATCCCACAGGGGTCTAATTATGACCTCATCAAGTTGCAAACCAGGAAATCCCTAATTTAACTCACAGCCTTGTGTTACACTTTCACATGGAACTAGCAGTCACCAATTCTCTCTGCAACAACATGGCCATACATGGCTTGTCATCCAATACATAAAACTACATCCTTCTACTCTAATAGCATTATGTGGCCAGTTCTCTAACCACCCCCACTCTCCACTCTCTTTTCTTTGTACCAAATGTTAAGCCGATTCAGTGATGTGTGAATCACTGAATATAGAAAAAGGCTCTGATCAGATGGTGGGTGGGTGGCTGAGCTTCTGAAAACATCAAGAGCCAATTTTCAACGGGATCTTATGAGCCACTATGTGGATATCAGAACTCGAAGGACTGAACAAGGGCTGTAAATAACACCAAGGAGCTGGGTCATTGCCTGCCTCTGCAGAAATGTGGAGGTGTCATTGCGTTGTGTCCTACCAGAAACTGGCCATCAGCTTCATTCAACACATGTTGGCCATCTGTAGAATGTTACTAACCTATTTGAACAACAGCATGTCATTGTTTGCAGATTTTACTGTCCATGTGCATGTAGATGTAGAAATCCGTATGAAACTAGGGATGTGGAAATAAAATGCATTGTCTCTTTTTCTCATTCATTTTAACTGCATTGGTTTGTTTGTCTTCTCATGAATTTCAGTGGGTGGTCTGACACTGCCTGTAGGTTTAGCGTTTCTCATCTAAATAACATGGAGTTTGAAGACATGCTATTAACCTTCAGACTTGTGCATCACACCCGCCAAATTTCCAGGATGCGGGAGCAATGAGAAATGGCTCCTATTTTTACAAGCAATTTAAAAAGAGTATCCAGTACAGTATAACCTTTAATCCTGCATTGCTTTCCCCCTGTTGTCTGTGACCTTTCTGTGAATTGTACATGGTGTTAAAACATATTTCTCCATTCAAAACAATGCCTCTAATGCAAAGCAATTAAAAGCAAAGAGTTTTAAAAAACATTTTCATTTACATTACTCACATTTCTAGTTATTTATCTTATTAAAATAAGTGAAGAAATAGGGTCTTGTTTGTTTTTCAGTTGTTTTAAAAACAAATGCATTCCTTTAGTAAAACATGCAGTTCTAAAAATAACAGATCTGCACAGAAAATACTTGTACATATTGTTTTAACATATAAATTGCAATGTTCAGGAACCAACTGCATATCATCCTTGCCTTGCTGTGTTTACAACATGACGGCTCCACCATGGGAATGTCTGTGAAGATTCTCAGGCTATCCAGGTGAGGTTTATCTGGAAGCTGAGTCATGGCAACTGGACCTCTTTTCTTGAGAGATCGAACCTCAGCCTGACAAAGAAGCTTGGATGAGCAGCAAAGTGTTTCGATCTCTCGAGAAAAGAAGTCCATTTGCCATGGCTCAACTTCCACCCCATGGGAATAGTGTTGATGGTTCTCACTAATCCTCTTTACATCAAGCAGCTTTCCAAACCCTACCCAATTGTATTTCTCAGTGTCCAAGCCTCAGAGGTGAAGTTTCAGACAGCCAGGAGATTTAAGTGACACGAGTGTGAGAAGAAATTGGGTACCTGGAATTGTTTCCAGGTGAGCATTTTCAGTCAACCCAATCAGCACTGGATACAACTCCAAATGGATGATATTCACTTCTAGATGTAGCACTCCCCCACCTTAAAGAAGTAGGTCAGATCAATGGCACCTCCTGAATGGCTTGGATTAAATGACATAATTGATAGCCCAGCCTTATGATTGATTCGCTTGTCTCAAAGTGAGGGGTTTCAAATGAATACTATTCAAATCCTTTCGGTTTTGTTCTATTTTTGCACACAGCCTTTCTAACAGAGGCTGCAAAACAAATATTTCTGTTTTAGAGCAAATCAGTGCACTTTAATCCCTATTAATAATATAGGCTCCAACAACTCAAGTGTTTCATCACTTTATTAGATCCTGTTTACTCTTTTAAGTAGCTCAGTACAGCACTAGTAACTCTGTGGAAGCAGTGCAGTTTCACTGTCACTAAAAAATTACAATATGCTATTGGCATGCTTTATACAAAAACAGCATGCAACTAACACAGCATTTTATAAAAAACGGATCATTTCTTTACTCATGAGATTTATGCACAGTTAGTTGTTTTAGGCTCTAAATAACTAAATAATGTCATTCCACAACAGAACCTGAGAAGCTTAAATATCAAGTAACACTGTGTTTAGGCAAACCAAATCAAATGGCACTGTTATCCACAAATAAACCTTGAGTTACTCAACAATATTACAGAATGGTAGAAAAATAAAACATTTTCACATATGCACTTGAAACACACTATAAAGTCCAAATCTGAAGAACATTTAGCACATAAATCACACTAGCTTCTTCTTCCTTCATATTAGTTTGAAATGATAAAATGATGCTGCTGATTTTTTTTAAAAAAATCACCCCATATAATTTTTCTTTTACCAGACACAGTCTGAGAAGCAATATTGTTAATGAGTGTTAAAAAAAACCCAGGCAGCATTCCTGGAACCAGCCACTTCTGTATACTGAAACTATTGGTGATAAGGAAACCACTTTATATGTAAAACCTCATCATTTTTGAATTACAGTCAGGAAGTGAAAATTCAACACAGTAAAGATAAGAGAAATGCAACACAGACACTCAGGCAAGCTGCTGCAATGCAATTTCGGGTTTGTTAGTCTTCAACACAACTTTGAACAGTTAAATTTTATTCTTCACATATGCACAGGAAACCTCACCCTTCCAACAGTTTTTGCACATGAAGCAACATGCTCTAGACTAGAGGACTGAGCAACTATGTATTCTGGCTTTATTGCTGCCTGAATGAACAGCTCCTTGACAACTTAATTCCATTTCAGTTTCTGAGCCATACAGTGCTTTTGGAAGCTGCAATAAACTAGCATCAAACTATTTGGAATTCTGGCTGAGACCAAAGCAATCTAGTAGGGTATACCTTGCAATCATCCCCACTGCAAGCAGAAGGGGCTTATCTCTAATCTTCTTATTGTGATATCCAAACCTTACATTGGCTTATCTCTCCACCCCCCAAAAAAAAAAAAAAAAAAAACCATAATGTTGAGATAGAAGTCAAGAACAAACCATGGTTTATTTATGACTCTAGCTTATGAGAAAAGAGAGAGAAAAGCTAGATGCTGGATTCAGATGTCACCATAAACATAACCACAAATGAAAACCAATTAGGTACCATCTGAAAATGAGAAATGTGTGGCTGAAAAGATGCATATGCATAATCTGTTTCATGATATTAAGAATTCACATTGCTGCAACCATCTTGCATATCTCTGAAGGCATTGCTCAAAAACAGGATTGCTGGTCCTTTTTTTTCACTGATTAGAATAAAATGCCTTCATTGTCATGTTATTGGAAGGTAGGATTTAGCCTAAGGGTAGAGTTTAGCTTTATTACAATTTCTAGTCAAGGCACTAATGTGACACAGAACAGATGAGAATCCATGAGACCTCATTCAATTTTGGTGGAAATTGTGTAGCTTCTGTTGGTCTTCCAATATAAAAAGTGCTTTACAAAGATCACGTCTTCCTGTAAAACTGGACAGTGAGTGAGAACACCTTTTCTCCAGGCCACTTACTTAGCAAACAGTGAATAGAACAGTGAATATTCAGCCTTCTGAAGGTGCACCACAAGAAAATCCAGTCAAAAGAAACCAACCTTGCACACTTCTTCTCCTTCTGTATTAATCCAAGTGACCATGGGGCCCTATACTTTACAGAAACAGCTCTCCTATGAAATCCTGAAGAACCAGAAATAACTAACTTCTCCCATCTTCAATTTTATCTGGGAAATGAAGATGTATCATGGGGAAGGCTTTCTTTCTCCCCCTCCTCTCGCCTCCAGCTCCATCCCCATGTCTGTACCAGCATTAACCACAAGTAAAATTAAATGGTCTCTCTACTTAACTGGGATGCTTAAGCAATCTTAAATTTTTTAGTCATGACTAAGAGATAGTTACAATTGTGCTGCTGCTGCCAAAACCCACTGAAAGAAAAATGGCTCTTTGCAAAAGGCATGAGATGGGATATTGTTCCTAAAAATGCAACCATCATGATGGTTTATCTCAGGACTGGACTTCTTCATCTTCAGTGTGCATCATGCCAAAGATTTGTTTGTGCCTGCTTAAAAAGAAATTGATTTTAAAAGAATATTCCTTGACTTGCACTATTCTTTGCTCCATCTTCCTAATGTAATAATAATGTGCTGTTAAGTCAATTCTGAATTACCGTGAAATTTTCAGGATTTTCCAAGTAGAGAATACTCAGAAGGGGTTTATCATTGCCTTCTTCTGGGGACACTCTGGGATTATGGTGCTTGTTCAAAGCAACACAGGCTGGCTCTTCTAGGAGGCACATTGAGGAATCAAACTCCTAGACTTAGGCTCCATAACCAGATACTGAAACCACTGAGCTATCTAGGCAGCTAACTTTCTACTATAGGTACAAAGAGATTAGGGTGTGTTTCTCCCCTTCCATCTTTGGCATTCCTCTGCCCATTTCTACAATCCACCTACAGGTTATCAGTATCTAACATCTCAGTAAACTCCATGCTGAAGTATCATCCTTGGTGGTACAGCTGCTTAGACTAAAACTGAGAAAAACCAGCTTCATTTAAGGATCAAACCAGGTGTGATGCTCTGCTCACAATTAGAAGTTAATAACACACTGGTTCTCTAGCAAATCCATCTGAGTTCCAGTCCTTGGCAATCAGAATTATAAATGAAGCCCATGTTCATTTCCCAGTTACTCATTACAAAATGAGGAAAGCTGGTTCTGAAAATTTGGAAGTGAGGAAACCCTCAGGCAGCAACAAACAGATATCTTTCAGCACAACCCAACACACTACTTGTATGATCAAGTTTGACCCTCAGCAATGGGGAGACCTGCTTATCAACCTAACAAACCTAATAAAGTTGCTGTAATAACAAAACAGAAGAAAAAGAATAATGCACACTGTCTTCATACGTGACATATTGAAATGGTTTAATTATCTCCAGATATCAATAGCTCTGGGAGAGCTGGAACTTCATAAATTTTAAAAATTGTTCCTAAGGCACCAGAAAGAAAGAAACAACTCTGTTTCTACAAAAGTAGAACTGGAAACCTAAGAATTAAACAAAAGTGTCCCTTGTTTCAGTGCCACTTCATTCTCAAGGTGGATACTGAGAAGTATTTCTCATTGACAGAACAGTTAGTTCCAAGGAAAATATTATTCTAGAGGTTTTAACATATTTGGCTCCAAGAAGGGTGGATAAAAATGATTTTTTTAAAAGTCACATTTTGAATTTTAAAATTTGGATTTTTTTTTACAATTTAAATTAAAAAAACTCTTTGTTTTTTAAAAAAATCATGATTTAAAGTGGTTGATCTTTTTAATCATTTATTTTTATCCTTCCTGCTAGGAACTATATCTGTTAAAGCTTCCTGAATAATATTTTGCCAATTTAAATCAATTTGATTTAAATCAAATCCACCCTGGTTTCTATAATTTATAGGGGACTCTTTCATGGAACCCTGAATCCTGTGATTAGTCTGTTAAATGGAATGTTAATTTTTATTAAAAACTGTTGTATTCAAATACTGTTGGATGGCAGCTGGCTGAATTTTTCAGACAGATTTAGCTTCTAAAACTGAAAATTTTAGAATGATTGATAGGGGATGGGAGAAGGGCAACAACAGTGATTTCCATGTTAAGTTTCACCCCCTCATAATGGATTTTGTTTTTGTGTGTGTGTTCTTTGTAGCTTTAATGTTACATTTTAATGTTCTAAGATGCCTCTCCTAGTTCTGTGTTCTTAATCTGAATATGTCTTAAATATTCTGGGCTGTATACTGTCCCTCTTTATTGTAATCCACCTTGCATCCTTTTCCAAGGAGAAAGGTGGGGTAAAAATATTCAAAATAATAAATAAATAAATTACCTTGAAAAACACAGGGATCCCCTCCCGCCCATCATTTGGTACTCTCTAGAGGCACAGTTTTTAATTTCAGTTTGTAACCTATAGTCTAAATCAAATATGCCTCCAAAGATTGCTGTAAAGAAAACCACAAGAATTACAGAGCACATTCCATGCCAGAAAACTACTATAGGAATCAGTAATACACCTTCAGAAGAAAATCTTAGACCCTGCTTTTTTAGGAATCTAAAAGTTGTGTTGTCTCCCTGGATGAGTTTTATACTCACGGTAATATGGCATGGAAGAACATAAGGCCTTTACCACTAGCCCTTTCTGCAGCAACTCTGAGTAGGATCTGACGATCTGGCAGACTATTAGTAGCATTCTACACCTGATGGTGCACATTATGGGCTTTTTTTTAAAAAAACTTTTATTGTGATTGGCCTGCTTTGGATCAGATCCTGTTTCGGGAACTCACTGGAATTTTAAAAACCAACCCCTAAATTAGTACAGGTTTTAAAAAGGAATTGTAGAAAGCCCTCTAATGCAAGTTAATCTTTTATCGTATTTCTGGCAAAAAAAAATTAACTAGCCTTATTTAAAAACAAACATTCTTCCTCTTGGATTCCTGTCTGCTAGCACATCTTCAGGATGATCAGAACACAGAGAGCCTCCTAATAAGGTAATCACAGTTGATTTTAAAGGGTGCCTCCAACAGGGAGACAATCAGGTGCCATACCAGTTTAGCAAAAACGAAGATTCCACTCTACTTCTTTGCACAGGTGGTGTTTTCAGCTCTACAACAAACTGAAGAACCAGAAGTGCACAGATTCATCTTCATCACCCAAAGAGGTTATTAGTGCTTTGGGTGGATAATTGGATTTAAGAATCTTGCAAGCACCCATGCAACAAACCCCATGGCTTGCTTAATAGCAAAATGCAAAGAAAGATCCACAAAACAAAAACCAGTTTGTATTGAAGAATCACCTTCACCAGATTGACTGTCTAAATAAATAACAGTGATTTATACAGGCATGCTGCACAAGCAGGGAGATTTTGAGAGCTCTGTATGCATGTACATGGAAGTTATCATATTATATAATGTGCAGAAAATTTTACATACTGCCCTAAGCACATCTGATCTCGCCTGATTTCGGAAGCTAAGCAGGGTCAACCCTGGTTAGTAGTTGGATGGGAGACCACCAGGGAATACCAGGTGCTGTAGGCGCCTGGAGGAGGAACTGGCAAACCACTCCAGTATTCCTGCCAAGAAAACTCCATGGACATGGAGTCACAAAGAGTCGATCACAACTATAACGACACAACACACACACAATCCATTTACTGCATGGAGCAAGGACCAGGATATAGCAGAATGTGCAAATTTGTCGGATGAGGAAATGTAGGAAAAGAAAATAATCCAAGCTGAAAAAGTTTTTAAAAAGAAGAAGAAAAACTATAATTCTGACCTTAATTCAATTCTCTAAGAAACCTCTGGTTCGTGAATATGGGATATTGTGCTTCTGTATTCATAATTCAAAATGCCCAGAAATAGCTCAAGGTTGCTGTACAATAACGTGCCTGCGCTACCAGCGGCAGGGGGGGGAGAGCTAACCTTTAGATTGATAAGGGCAACCAAATGTTGAGAACACCAATGGTCCTCATTGTCCTCATTACCATTCATAAAGCAAGGGATAATCCCAGAAGCAGACTCCTTCCCCACCCCTTCTCATCCCAAAGCAATTAGGACTGTTTTTCGACAAGTGGTAGTTCATCCTTGCTCATAATGTTTTCCTCTCTGTTCCTTGCATTGCTTTTGTTAATGAGACACATATCTGACCAAACATTTTGTCAGTGTGCAGATTTGGGGAGCCCTACCTAGACATTAACTCCCAACCATTATTTTCTCACATGATTCCTTTAATGTAAGAAGAAGAATGGGTCACTCACTGGCCTTCCTGGTGCCTCCATGGCAGACATGTCCAAACTACGGCCCTCCAGATGTTTTGGACCACAACTCCCACAGTCCTTTGCCATTGGAAATACAGGCTTGGAATTCTGGGAGTTGTGGTCCAAAACATCAGGAGGGCCAAAGTTTGGACATGCCTGCTCTATGGGTATCCCTGACACTTAAGAAAGATGCCTTTCACACACGGCAGGACGAAGTAGGGTGGCCACATGGAAAGCAGAATAGGATTTGTTTATTTAAAATATTTCTATCTCACCTTTCTCCCCAAAAGGACCCAAATCAGGATCCTGTACCTTTAGAATGAATGTGAGAATTTCAGAAGCTCTAGCTTGTACCACAAGCTACAACTGTTGAGCCTCCCTCTTTTTTGCAACTGCTAAAGTTACTTCCCCCCTCCACATGGTTGTATGTCTAAAAGGAATAGCTGAGCCAGGAGACCTCTCTACATGGGTCTCCTCCAGACACTTATTAAAGTCTTGATGGTCAGCTCCCAATACATGTAATCCACATCCTTCACCCCCAACAGCCCCCTTCCCAACAGTAACAGCATGAATCCTTGACTGCCCCACATGAAAGTACGGGCAAGTATCCTTAAGTGATTTTTGTAATCCAATGTACATCTTTTATATATTTAGATGAGGCGTGATTTTCCCCACAATGAAAATTAACAGCAGTTTCTTTTTTCTTCTTCTGGAAAAAAAAAGAAAACAAAGTAGGGAAAAACATCACAATTCTCTTGAAAAGCAGCTATTGTCATGCAAAAGTGCTGTATGTTACAAGAAGAAAACCAAATTAAGGCTAAAAATAAACCAAAATGCACATCTTTCTGTGTACAAGAATATAAGCATTGTTAGATACATTTAATCCTTATGTATTGGAGAAACGGCGCCAACTCAGAAACCAAATGATGATCTTAGCAAGATAATAAATAGTTGACTAGAAGTTGTAATTGAGGCCTACATTATGGCTCAGTTTTTATGGCCATTTTTTAAAAGAAAAAAGTCCATCTCCCTTAAAAACAAACTATTTTTTAAAACCATTTGTTGCTTTTATATCAAATGTTCTATTATTCCTAATTATTAGGATGTGGGCTTCACATTTTCACACCAAGGCATCCAAAATGGGCAATCTCTATATGGTACCCTAGTATGGATGTTTTAAAAAGCATGCATTTGTCACGGAAGAAAATCAACAGTCTGTATAACCAGCTTAGACTTTGCCAAGCCCAAGGAGCCTGTCTCACTTATAATTTTAGATTTCAGTACATAATGAGCAGTACTGTTTTCTCACACTTCCTGGCACACACCAAACCCTGAACCCTGAATATGGTGATGGCTACACACCACCAACATTTTGTTATCAGTTTAGCCACAGCACCAAAGTGTTTCCTCTGAACCTTCTACAGACGATGACTCTCAGCATAAACCCAGGTTTGAAAGAGAGAAAATACTATTAGTTTCAATAGGCCAGCTTGTCTGAATTCAAATAATAAGTGCCAACAGACAAGTGCTACATCTCGGCCTTTGTCCTTACAGCTTGACGAAAGGATCTGAGGAAAAATCCGAGCAACAAAAATCAGTACTCCAGGTTGCTATGGCCAAGTAACTTACAAAATAAATCTGGGGAAAACCAAATTCAATGGATAAGAACAAATTCAAGTTGTCTCACACACTTCAAGTTATTTGATCATTACACAAAACCCAAAAATCAAACTTGGATCAGCCATGTAAAATACTGTACTGCCACCAACTCAGTTTCTTTATAAGTTAAAAGGCGAGATGCTTTTTACTGTTTGGACTAAGTAATGTCCTTTCAGTGAGAGCTAAAATTCAAGTCTGTAATACTCCTGACTGGGGCTGTCCCCTACAGACCCTGCTAGAGATGTAAAAGCTCCAGAAATGTTGGGAGTGGGGGAACTGGAGAAAAAAGCAAATTCCATCCCCCAATTTTTTTCAAAAAAAAAAAAAAACCTTTTTCCCTATGGCTTGAAAATTTCTGGAAATTTTGCATCTCTAGACCCTGCTCATCCCAGGACCACAGCACTGTCTAAAGAAGAAATTGATTAGGAAATGAACAAGGACCTAGATTCAACTTCTGTACATACTCATCAGTGGCATACTCTGATGAAGATACCCTATGCTCATTGGTCCTTTTCTCTTGAGATGGCTTTGTTCCTACCACGTGCCCAACTATCCTCTAAGATGAATTAACCTTTCAGAAACTTCCCTTATTTTATTTTTTTTTTAAACTGTACACTTGCTTTCACACTGCCTTCCTGGGCTCAGAGAGCATGTTATACAGTGTAAGAAACTCCACAGAAACATAAGTCGTCCACTTGTTAGGTTTTTCTCAAAAATGTGTGAAATGAGAGCGCCCTAAAGTGTTAAAATGATCCGTGAGGATCAATGAACGAGGAGAAAGTATATGCTTTCCAACATTTTTGATAAATGATAATTCACAAGCTCGTGTCTCCATTCTGTTTACACTCAGATAATATACTGAGAGTCATATCCTCACTTTTGGATTGCACGTTGAGCTCACTTCTTCTTGACGCTTTTCTGGTTGCTCTGGAAAGCCTCCTTCGAAATGTGTCTCCTGCCAAAAAATACAGAATAGGATCCACACAGCTGTTGAGACTCGCAAGTCCCCGAGTTACTTGGTAAGTGGCATAAACCCTGTTGTTAAAGGCACACATTTCTGGAGTCTGAAAATCCAGCCTGGCTCGTAGGTTCAAGTTTTTCATCACGTGAAAAGGAAGGTAGGAGACAGCGAAGACTGCCAACACTATAATAACCAGGTAAATTGATTTTCTCCTCAGCGGGGAATTGTCTAGATCTTTGTAAATCAGTGCTTTGACTATTAATCCATAACAACCAAGGATTAGGATGAATGGGATGCAGAACAAGAAGACAGTGGTGCACATGCTGTAAATGAAGTAGCTCCTCAGATAATTATCTGAAGTCGTGTCGTAGCACGCCATGGTTTTCACTTTCCTTACCTCTGTCCCAGAGTAGAAGAAAATAGGAGAAATCCCAATTACCACAACACCCCAGACCAGGGCACTGATATACACTGCATTCTTTTTTTTCAGCCTCCCTAGGGATTTCAAAGGGTAAACAACACCGGTATATCTGTGCACACTGATGCAAGTAAGAAACAAAATGCTTCCGTACAAGTTGACGTGGAAGATGAACCTCTGCAGCTTACACATGAAGTCTCCAAAGATCCAGTCAGTTTGATTGAAGTAATAGAAGATCAGTGCGGGAAGTGTCAGGACGTACAGGAAGTCAGCGAGCGCCAGGTTGAACATGTAAACAGAGATGCCACTCCAAGGCCTCATATGGAAGATGAACATCCAAATCGCCACGCTGTTGCCTAGCAATCCAGTGATGAAGACTACAATGTAGACAGCAGGCAGATAATAAAACTGAAAGCCAGTCTTAGTCAACGAACACTTCCCAGGAACATTGCTGGTGACATTGCTAGCCAGCAAGTGAGTTTCAGTCATGTTCAGGACGGCCGACAGCAGGACTTCAGTCATTGTTACTCCAACTAAGTCATAGAGATGGATCTAGAGCTCTGGGATCAGCAAGTGTCCCTGGGGAAACAAAGGAAGCATCTCAGCTACAACAACAAAGACAAAAAAAGTGCCTTCACTAAACTTTCCCATTTAGAGTCAAACCACACAATCCACATTTCTACTTAGTGGTTACAGGAAGAATCCACTAGGAGTTTACTTTTTCAGTTCCTGCAGATTCTCCCAGAAATCATAGCCTATTGATTGCATGGCAACTATGCCTGACCATATCATTATTTGCAAATCCAGGTCCATGCTGACTTGAGCACCTCATTGTGCTAAGTAGGGGTGGTAGAAATATCTAACACAATTCAAGGTATTCCATTCAGTGGTGAAGCCAGGTTCCTATTGTGATTGCACACACCCTCAGTTTGTGGGGTAAGACCATTAGGAATGGACATGAAGAGAACAGCTCCTTCTTTCATCTGTTTTGTGACCAGGACTTCCTCTTCCCATTTCTATATCACTATAAAAAGGTAAAGGTTCCCCCCGCATATGCATGCTAGTCGTGTCCGACTCTAGGGGCGGTGCTCATCTCCGTATTCAAGCCGGAAGAGCCAGTGCTGTGCAAGTCCATGGCCATGTGGCCGGCATGGCTGCAAGGAAACACTGTTTTACCTTCCCGATTTTTACGGCAGTACCTGCATTTACATGCTTTCGAACTGCTAGGTTGACAGGAGCTGGGGTTATCACAGCTTGCTCTGTGTGACACCATTCAAACCGCCGAGCTGTCGACTTTGCAGTCTACAGTTTACAGTTTGTGGTGCCTTACCAGTGCTCCCCAACCTTTTTGTCCCCATTTCTAAATGTTTTAAAAATTTTCTGTGGCCCGGGGTGGGGGTGGGGAGGGGGGAGAATAAAGGGGGTCCGGCGGGGGAGGCAAAGGGGGGTGAAAGCAAATGATGGGAGGGAAGGAGGAGGGGAGGCACCCCGGCGGCGGCACTCACCGGCTTGGGGCGTGGGGTGCCATGGCGGGGTGGGGGACCCGTGGGCAGGCGGGCCCCCGCCTCCTCCTCCAGCACCGGGAGCCGACTCGCTGCTGGCGCCCGCTTGCTCCTGCTCTCCGCCGCCGTGGGCCTCCTCCTCCGCCGGGATTCCCCGGCGCCCCACGCGCAGCTGCCTCGCGGCACCAACGAGCCGCCGCCGCCTCCTCCTGCTCCTGTTCCTCCTCCTCCTCCTCCTCCTCCTCCCGCCACCGCCGCCCACCCCCCGCACCGCCCTCCGCCGGCCATGTGGCCGCCATGCCCCGTCCGCCGCCGCCGCCACCACCCTCTGCAATTGCCCTCGCTGCTGCTCCTTCGGCGCGGCGGGAGGAGGAGGAGGAGGAGGAGGAACCGGAGCAGGAGCAGGAGGAGGCGGCTGTTTTACCGCCAGCAGCGCTTTTCCCGGAGGAGGAGGCTCACGGCAGCGGCGGCAGCAGGAGCAGGAGCAAGCGCGGCGCCAGGAGCGAGACCAGCGGGCTCAGGCGCCCCGCGCGCGGCACCCGCCCGTACCTATTTATCCTGCTTTGCATTTCCTCCTGCTCCTTCAGCAGCAGCAGCGAGGGCAATTGCGGAGGGGTGGCGGCGCGCGGCTGGGCTAGTGTGGCTGCTGCTGCAGCTGGCCCCGTCCCGCCGCCGCCGCCGCCGCTGCAATTGCCCTCGCTGCTGCTGCTGCTGCTCCTTCGGCGGCGGCGGCGGGAGGAGGAGGAAGAGGACGCGCTGCCGCTGCTGTGGCTGCTGCTGCTGCTGGTGGTGGTGGAGGGCGAGGAGGAGGAGGGCAGAGGAGGGAGGCGGCAGCTCCTCCTGCGCTCCTCCAGCCTTCCTCCAGCTTTCTTCCTCCACCGCCGCCCGCGGGAGAGAAGAGGAGGAGGAGGAGGGGGAGGAGCCTCCCGGCCCCCAGGCGGCCGACTGCCGAGTCCACGGACCGCACAGTTTCCGGGGTTGGGGACCACCGCCTTAGTCCACTGAGCCACCACGCCCCTTATAACTATAAGGCTGTGTTAATCAGGACTTGCAAGTAACTCCACCTGTGGGCACAGGTAGATACGACACTCATAGGAGTTTCACTTTCCTTTCCCATTGCATTTTGGGGACCTTCTCCAATGAGGAGAAGAGACCTTGGGGGTCAGTATGTGCCTCCTTGAGGTAGGTATGTGGGGTCACTAGATGACAGCATGAACCCACATGACATGTTCAGTGTCTCATGGATTCAATTTCCTGTCACACATATGCACACAAAAACAACAGGTCCACCCAGCATCTGGTCCAGTGCACTGGCCAACAGGTGGGTTAGCCAATGCCAGGGAAACCCCTATTCCATACCAATCACTGTTCCTGAAAGCCGAAGAACAATGTGGCTAATTTTATCCCACAGATAAGCTATGTGTAGTTAACATCTTTCCTCCCTAATTTTGACATTCCCTTAGTTTTGGTGAGTATGAAATATTTTGGAGCATCCTGGAATAGCTTTGCATGTTATTCTCTCTCTACTTCCTCTCCCCTGCTATTCTCTCGCCAAGACCAACAATAAAACATAATGGCCAAAATTATTTTGCTTAGTACAATAAATGGCACTAGAGAAGGACTATTGAATCAATGGGTCATTTGGTGAGTCAAGTTCTCAGTAAATTCCATATAATATAATCGCTCCACTCTATCAAGGCATCTTGCATCCCCAGCTGAGATCTTACAGGATGATATAAAACTACAAAGGTCACCTACAGTATCTTGCACCTACAAAAGGTGTGAAATATCTTCAAGGAATGAGGCAGGTGTACTTCCTGAGTCAGTTCTTCTTGCACTGTGGATAGTTTTGTTCCTAATCTGGTTTGCCACCAACAAAAAGCCAAAGCAAGTAAACAACAACAAAGGCCAAATGAGGATTGAAAGAGGAATAGAAAAGGGAAAAGAAAGGGAATATCTAGACATTTTATAACCAAAAGTGAAGGTGGTGTGAGCAGGCAGGCTTTTATGTAGCAACAATGGCCTTTTTCAAAATAGTGTTAAAAATCCCCGAGGAGGTATAGGGATTAAGCCCGCATCAGTGACATTGGCAGCTTCCTCCCACCCCACCCCAGCTCCTGTGGCAATGTCTCTATTTCTAACAAGATGCAGTTTCCTAGAATGAATTAAAAACATCAGCTATTGGACAGAACATCAGTCAAACATTCAATGCAGAGACCTGTTTTACCAAGGCAAATTATATATGGTGTTAAGAGCAGTAGGTTAACTATTTAAGATACCTACATTTTATTAAGAAACAACACATTAAAACAAAGGGGGAGTGCGTGATTTCTTGCATATTAAAACATTTGCATGTGTTTCAATTAAAATTATTTAAAATAAAGGTTTGGATACGTTTAGAAAAACTGTAACCCAGTCCAAATGTGTTTCATCTAATTCTCTTTCTTAAGAACCTAAGAGAAGTCTTGCTAGATCAGATCAAAACAGTTTTAGGATATGCTTTGGGTACAGGTGCACTAGCCTTTGCCGCTATTAAAGTTCAGCCGCTGCTATTACTGAGAGGTACACTGTGTCTAAATCTAGGATATGCATATAGACAGGACCAGTGATTAGTAGCTTTAACCCTGTTGTTAGTCTGTGGAATTGTTGCTCAACAAACAGAATTTGTCACATCCAGCATTAGTGTCACTTATGGAGAGCTCTCTTAGTGAAGGCTGGACATCACCAGGGTTGTTCCGACATTGGACGTGGCCATTCTATACAATGATGCTGTGCTGCAATCCAAAACAGTAGCTAATTTTTTCTTGACAATATATCCTTTCCCTTTCTGCACAACATGCCCTGAATGATCAGCTATAACAATCTGCTCATTATATTACCAAACTATTAGTGCTTTCTGCTTTTTATGTTTCATGATAATTTGGTCTTTTATTTATTTGCTTTTCTGACTTTCTGCTGATCCACCTCTGGATTAAATATCTCCGTGATTAACTGCCTTTGACTGTTGGGGAGGGTCAACCTTTAGATATATTTATGCAGCAGATTAAACTAACATTGCATCCATCTATTTCTATCTAACTCCAAGGGACCTGGATCAGTGGGACTTACATAACTATTGATTTAACAAGTCCTATTCATTCAGTGGGTTAACCTTAAAAGGGACTAACAATTCAATACAGCCCACTGTTTACATTTTGTTTACCAAAGAAATCAAAAACATGCAACACTGAAAAGCAGAAAGTGTAGGCTGGGAAGGAGAAAGCCAGGAGGCAAAACCAGGTAAAAGAAAGAAAGAACAGAGGATCACAGAAAGGAGAGACAAGTGGAATGAGTAGCACATTGAAGCAGAGATGCAAAGCAATACATTTCACAGGTATGCTTTCTTGTACCTCCCTCCAGTGCGTCCCCAAGGCAGAGATAGGAAAAGTTACCGCTTTGCCTGGCTGTTCTGAGTAGCAGCTATAAAACCTAGCCAAGCAGTACTGTAATTCCAAACGGGAAAGGGGAAAAGACCCATCACCGGCACTCGTCCCCCCCTGGGTGGACAGAACCTATTTGCCTGACAAAAGCCACTGGAACTTCTGGTCTGTTATGAAATATTGCCGCGTTTCTGGCTCTCGTGAACCCACGTTGGAGTGCAGCCTTACAGGACAAGGCGTACAGAAATAAACCTGACTTGACTTGACTTGCCTCGCCTCCCTCCCACTTCCCCGCCATCTCCACCGCCTCCCACTTCCGCACAAACTCCGAAAGGGCGTCGATAACGTTACAATACTGGCAGAAAACCCGCTTCACGTCTCCCTCTCACCCCCCCCCGAGAACCAAAAGGCACACGACGCGGAAGGTTTTTTTTTGGGGGGGGGGCAGAGATCGTTTCCCAGAACCAGCTTTAATTAAGCCTCGGGAATCGGAGGCTGTCCCACAAAGACTGCCAGCACGGCCTCGGGGCATGTGCAGAGAGCACCGCCTTCCACGGAAGAAACCGTCCGGTCTCCCTTCCCCTTTACCGTGGTCGCGCGCTCAACTTGGTCTCCCTTTAGTCGACATTTTACTCTCAAATTAAACTGTAGCGAGAAAGGGCCGGAGGACCCGAATGCGTACTAGGGTCTAAGGTCGCCTCTTCGTTCCCCCTATTTATTTAGCCAGGATGGTTGGAGGTCCGTGTTTTCTCCTTCTACCCAAACCTTGTTGATTTCGGGATGCAACCGCCTCCATGGCGCGGCGAAGAACCCGGGAGGGAAAGGATCGCCTGCCCCCCCACACCCACACCCACACCCACACCCCGCCCTGAGGGCGATTAGGCTGCCGCGGACGGGGGCGCTTAAGGGAGAGCGATCTACGCCCTGTGTGACATCTTGGTCACCTCTCAGACTAGCCAGCGAAACTGAAAACAGGGCACGAAGGCGAGGAGTCCATCGTGCCCGATCGCTGGACTGACGCCGAGCCCCCACCGATCCCAGCGCGCGCGCGGGGGGGGAGTTGGGTCCTTCTTCAGGCGGTCGCCAAGAAAGCCGACGTGCCCCGAAAGCCAGCGCTGTCGTCCAGGCGCCTCCTCGGACTCTGCCAAGGCGAAACACCACCGCTCGTTTCCTCCCGTCGAAACTTTCCTGCGCGCGAGAGAGGCAGGCAGGCAGGCAGGCGGAGAAAGAGCCTGGCTTACCTTCTCCGGAAGAGCTCAGCTGGCCCGGCGAGAGAAGGCAACGCGGCGCCCGGCTGCTCCTGCTCTCGCCGCCGCTGCCGCCACTTTCGCCATGCCGGGGGTTAGTCGGGGAGCCTTCGCAAGGGGGAACCGAGACGGCGGCGGAGGCGGCAGGAGTGGCGGCGGGTGGCCCGGAGCGAGTGCCCATGAACTCCCGGAGCCGCGCGCGCGCCGCTCGCCCGTCGCCTCAGTCCCACCGCGGGCGAAATGCGTGCCGGTTGACTCGCGCCGTTCCGCTGAGGCGGGCGAAAAGAGGGCGAGGGAGCGCCGCCAGGGAGGCGGGAAAGCCGCGCGGCCGCGGCGGCGAGAACGAGAGCGCGGGAGAGCGCGCGAAAGAGAAGGAGCCAAGCAAGCCTCCCTCAAGGAGCTTCGCAGACGGCAGCGGCTCTCCGGCTTCCCTCCGCCCTCGCGCCGCCCCCCCACGCCCGCTCCGCTGGCGCGCCTTGAAGGGTCGAGCGGCCGGAGCGCGGGGGAGCCGAACGGCCACGCGGCTCCCCCGCGCGCTTTTCGCTGGGTGGTGGTGAGGGTGTGTGTGGGGGGGGGGACGGGGACGGGACAGAGGCTGCCTTTGCGCTTCCTTCACATTCCTCTTGGCGGCAAAGTTGCTGCCGGCGGTGTCCAAATGGAGCTTCGCCTTCCTCGGCGGGCGCTGGAACCTGTTTTCCTTCCAGGGGACAACTCCCCACGCCGAACTTATCGTGGGAAAGGACGTGGCCTCCGAACACGTGTTACAAGAGGGCGCGCTCGGGAGGGGTATTCATGTATTTACAAAGCTGTGCAGTTGAGAAAAATACTCCGCTGCAGTTTAGGATTGGGTGGAAACGTCTTCGCTCTGCCCTCCCCAAGGGATTTCCTGGAAGGCCGCGATACTTACCTGAGCCTTGGCTTTGCTTTTAAGGCTCAAGGCCACCTGCTCATTTCTGCAGGTTATGGTGGTCCAACGCTGGCCACTTTTTCATTTCACACCGAACTCCAAACTGGGGGCCATCAGCCCAGTTTGTTTCCTGTCTGATTCTTGACCAGCCCCTTTCAGTGGGGAAGCAGTGTCATGTGTGAAAACACACTTCGGTATTGGGTTGGGTGAAGGCAGACCGGATTCTTCCCTTCCTACCTTTCTTACCACAGGGCTCCATATGTTCAAAGAGATGCTTGGTTTCCACACTGTTGGAAATCCTCCCACCACCTTTGAAATCCCCCTGTAAAAGGCATATCCAGTGGTAAAGACAGGCATTCTTCACATGCTCAAAGATACCCCTTAGGCCAGTGGTGGCGAACCTTCAGCCCTCCAGATGTTTTGGACCACCACTCCCGTAGTCTTTTGTCACTGGCAATACAAGCTTGGAATTCTGGGAGTGGTGGTCCAAAACATCTGGCGTGCTGAAGGTTTGCCACCACTGCCTTAGACATATAGTGTGGGTTCCAAAATGTGGCTGGATGTAGGAAATAAATCCAGGGCAAAACCTTTCTTATAAATGAAGACTCCTTGACAATATATGACAAAACACATTTCTCGTGGTCCCCCCCCCCTTGTTCTTATTATACAGTACTCTTATTCAAATGCAAGTCCCATAGTGCCATAGTGGTGTTCTGTAGCCATATTTTGTGCATGTTTTGGGTTGATACTTGATTGCCATGCTTTCCACTGCTTTTAATTCAGGCCTGTTTTAATATAATGGCTTTTAAAATTGTGTTTTAAGCAGTTTTTGTGTTATCTTCCGCCCTTTTGAAAACAAATTGACTGTTTTGAGCTATTCTGAATCAAAAAAGAGACCACGCTGTGTTGTGGTTCAAGTGCGGCATCAGGGCTTGAGAGACATGAATTAAAATTTCAGTTTGGCCATGAAGCTCACTACGTGACCTTGGGCCAGTCACATTCTGAAACCCTGGGCAACCATGAAGGGTTGTTCTGAGAATAAAGTCTAGAAAAAGCCAGTGTTCAGGCAGATAGGAGCCCCATGGCGCAGTGGTTAAATTCCTGTACTGCAGCTAAAACTGTGCTCACAACCTGGGGTTCAATCCCAGGTAGAAGGTTCATGGTTGACTCAGCCTGCCATCCTTCCGAGATGGGTAAAATGAGTACTCAGCTTGCTGGAGGGGGAACAATGTGTAGCCTGCATCGTGCAATTAAAACTAAACTGCCCAGAGACTACTTGAAGTAGTATGGGGCGGCATATAAGTAGAACACTTTGCTTTTGCCTTAGATCACTGGAGAAAAGATGAGATATAAATCACCACCATCAACAGCAGCAACAATGTTGGCAATTGGTGGATTTAAGCAAATGGTAATTTCTCAGCCTCTGCTCTCTCTCTCTCTCTCTTCATGGAGATAACACAGTATTTGACTGCATAAGTGTTAGCGCTGGCTAGACAGCTCAGTGGTTTAGGTGTCTGACTGTGGAACCAGAGGTTGGGCGTTCAATTCCCCATTGTGCATCCCGGAAGAGCCAGCCTTGGGCAAGCTGCCTGGTCCCAGGACATCCCCTAGAACAGTGCTTCTCAACCTGTTGGTTCCCAGATGTTCCTGGACTGCAATTCCCAGTAGCCTCCACCACTCGCTGTGCTGGAAGGGGTTTCTGGGAGTTGCAGTCCAGGAACATCTGGGGGCCAACAGGTTGAGAAGCACTGCAAGAAGGGAATGACAAACCACTTCTGAGTTTCCCCTGCTTGGAAAACCCTGAAAAGTTTTTTTATCACCATAGGTCAGAACTGACCCAATGACATATGGTGTTGGTGATTATAAGAGGGGATATGTTAGAATCTTAGAACTACAGAACTAGAAGGGACCCTCTCATCATCCAGCTCTTGTCAAGGAGGCACAATGAGGAACTGAAACCCCATCCTCTGGCTCCACAGCCAGAGCTTAAACCACTGAGCTATCCGGCATTGACACAATATGGATGATGTTGCATACCCTGTTTCCCCGAAAATAAGACATCCCCAAAAATAAGACCTACTTACAGTTTTGCCTCTTGCTGAAAAATAAGGCATCCACCTGAAAATAAGGCCTCCCCAATAATAAGATAACAATAAATGTGTACCGTATTCTTCTTCATTGAAAAATAAGACATCCCCTGAAAATAAGACCTAGTGCATCTTTGGGAGCAAAAATTAATATAAGGCACTGTCTTATTTTCGGGAAAACATGGTACTAGCATGTTCATCATTGGGAACTTGAGTAAGGCTTTCCAGGAATGCGAAGTGTTGGAAAGAGTAGCTTACCAGCCAGTTCTCATGGCTGAGCAGAGATTTGAACCCAGGTCTCATAAATTCTAATCCCGCACTCTATCTACTACACTGCACCAGTTTCAAAATCATTGTGTGCTCGATTACATTTTAAGATGACCCTTCCTAGGGTTTTCTAAGCATGAAACACTTGAAAGCAGTCTTCAGCCCTTCCTTCTGATGGCTCTGTGGAACTGTCCAGTTTATCCAAAGCTACACAAGCTGTCTTTCCTCCCAGCCTGCCCAGCGGGATCTAAAACCAGGTGTTTCAGCCCACTGAGCTAATGTCTAGCCAGCTGTATGTAATGTGTTGACTTACTGTAGATGAGCAGCTTTATAGCTATAGGATGTGTAGCTATAGCTCAGTGGTGAAGCACTTACTTTTCATGCAGAATGCCCTTTCCCATGCCTGGGAAAGACCTTTGGCTGAACCTCTGGAGAGCTGCTGTCTGTGTAGAACTGGTGCCGGCAACCTTTTGCTCCCCAAATGTTGCAGACTGCAACTCCCCAATCACTTGCCATTGAGCATACTAAGTAGGATGGATGGGGACTCCAGGTCAGTACATCTGGAAAACCAAAGGACCCCTACCTCTGATGGACCTTGCTTTGATGGGCCAGTGGTCTGAGTTGCTCTAAAGCAGATCCATAAAATGCTTAAAACATTTTTGACCAAACATGGACATTATTAAAATCTAAGATGAAAGTGCCGATGAAAGTTGTAAAAATGTATAACATCTTATGTAAAAGTACAAGCATAAAATATTTGTTTTCATTCCAGAACCTATTTTTACCATGTTATGTAGTCTTGATCCAGCACTTGAAAATAGTTACTTTTTGAATTACAACTTTCTAATGAATTGAATTATTGTTGCCCAGAAAGGAACTTTTCAAAACTAATGTAACACCTGTCTTTCATTTCCCCAGCTTTCCTTTACACACGTAAACACACACAAGAATTTCTATTGATATTTGTGGCATAACTCTGTAACATATCCCAAAATGTCTTTATTTTTTTCAGCCATGTCTCATGTAACTTTTAAAAGATCTTCTCTTAACGAGCTCAGGACATGGCAAGTGATTTTCCATGTTATTTCTTAAACCATATTGTGAAGAAACAATAGTAACACAACCAGCAATCCTATGAAGTAATATGGACAGTGGGCTTGGGCAAATGTCTACAGCTACTCTAGTGAACTTTGAAATCAAAAGGAGCCATGTGCTCTTCTTGACATGACACAATGCAGGAGTAGGCAATATCTTTATTAGGCCATTTTTTTAAAAAAGCATACACTGTGCTGGGTCAGTGTCAAGTTCTTTAGGACTGCGACAGGGTCTTGTTCAGAGAATGGAGAACCCCAAAAATTTATGGGAAATGTTGGCATGTTGCTTAGAAGTAAGTTAGGAAAGGTGCAGGTTGTATTGAAACTATGGCTTGAAAGTTACAGCTGAAAAAACTGCTGGGTGTATACCACACCCAGCTCTTCAAACAAAGAAGCTCAGGCATTATACATACACCCTCCTTCCTGGCCTGCTTTTGTAGTACAAGTTTCTGTTTGGCAGGGGAACACACACATGGGCACACACACACGGGCACACACACACACACACACACACACAGACACAGGCACACACGTGGGCACACGGGCGGACACACACACGGGCACATGGGCCAAATCAGCTGAAAATTGGGATGAAATTTATCAAGTTAACATTAACAGTTGCTTAAAAGTAGGTATTCCTTCAGTCTGCAAGTCTGCAGTCCTGCTCTGCTGATGTTACGAGTCCACATGTCTTTTCCTTAGTGTGTTTTGGAACTATATGTAGTATCTTCACAATTCAATTGAAACTGAAATCTTTGCATTAATGGCAAGACACCAGCACATGCCTGAAGAAGTTGGTGACGATCTTCAAAAGCTAACAAATTATATGATACTTGTTTTGAGGGCCTAATAAAGCTATTACCTCATCCATTGTATTGTGCAAGGACCACACAACTTTCTTTGATTTTAGCCCTTAAGATTGTCAGAGGAGGCCCTCCTTTCAGTCCTGTTGCCATGGCAGGTGCACTTCATGGGGACACAAGAAAGGGCCTTCTCTGTGGCAGCTTCCAAATTGTGGAATCCAGTCACATGGGAGATTGGGTTGCCTCCCTCTTTTTTTATCCTTCTATCAACAGCTGAAAACAAGAACAAGAAGAACAAGAAGTCCAGTTGCCATGACTCAACTTCCAGATAGTTTATGTTTTAATAAGATAAGTCTTTGTGGTAAACTGTTGCTCGTTAGCAAGGTGTTGGTTGTGTTTTTGGGTGAGTGCCTGAGCACTCAATTCAGTATGTGCCCAGGACAATAACCAGGGCCGCCTTGATGAACAGCAATTTGCCCCTAAGTTTTATACCATTTTCCTTAAAACAGTCATAAATTGCCAACAGGATTCTGGCCACTGATACCCTTAATTCTATTTTAGCTCAGTTATGTTTTGTTTTTTCCACAGCACACTGTGCACAAAAAACACTGAATTACTATGAAAATACACAGCACATAAAAAGCCCCCATATCACTTTGCTACAAACCATTTCAGTTGGGTTTAGCGCACTAGCTCAGAAGTGTTCTCTTTGGAAGCCTTATGGTGCTCAATTGGACATTTAGCAGAAATTGAATAAAAAGTCTTTAAATCGAGCATACGCCTATTTTTATTTATTTATTTATTTATTTATTTATTTATTTATTTATTTATTTATTATGTCCCAGCCATCTGGCCTAAAAGGTCATTGTTGGTGGCGACCATGTGGAACCATAAGCCTACTGTATGGAAACAGTTTGTGTTTGACCTTCAGGTGGTTATTTAATTTACAGGAAGCGCTGGCCTTACCATTAGTCAGAATGAGGCAGCTGTTTGCTTTTTAGTGACATTTTCATTGGTCTTAATAATAATTGTCCAACTGTATTTTTGGCAATCAGCAGCTTCCCTGGACATAGGGAAAATATGGTTATGCATTGTGGGATGTAGGGGAAGTAATATTTACACTGCCATTATAATATTGCAAAGCAAGGAGGATGTTGTAGGGAGAAGTGTTGCTTTTGTTTTGTCCTCAGAGTTGATTAAAATCTTGGGAACTTGAGGTGATACCCTTTATAAGAAAAGGCTGCCCCCTGGAGTAGCCACAATGCTAGGAACATTTTTGGCCTGTTTATACTGATTTGTGGACAGTAGCAAGGGAGGATTGTAGCTGGGTGGTGGTGCGTTGCCAAAGACAAGTAGGGAGGCCCTGCTGTTATTCTATGTTTCTTTTCTCTGGAAATTTAAAGAATGCACAACATACAAAGTGCACACACTTCAGTTTTGTACAACAGTTTGCCACATGGACAGCCCAGTCTCCTGCCATAGACCACAAAAGTGCACATCTCCACTCCTTGTGGAGAATCAACTGAGAATCACTTCCACTCCTTGCAAGTTGCAACTCTTTGCAGAGAGCACAGTTTGGTTCCTTGCCATAGTGTGTAAATTGTCTGTGAAGAACACAGCTTACTTCTTGGCAGGGGGATTTGAAGAACCTCTAAGTAGCCAAACTGGCAATAGAAGTGGACAAGGCACTTGATTGCTGCATGGCTACCACCACAACCTCCCTTCACCCTTGTCCAGCCTGGCTCATAAAAGCAGCCAGGCTGGTAACAACTGGATGGGGTACAATGGGCTACAAACAATGGGTGTCTCCAGAAGGGCAAGGTCCCCCACGCCCTCAAGGAGACACTCATTGGGCCCATTTGAAAGACAATTGGCTTGGCAATGGATGAACTATAGACCTGTTGCCAATGTAGCTTGTTTGAGCAAGATTGTGGAGAGGGTGGTGGCTGACCAGCTTCAGGTGCTTCTGGAAGAGACTGATGCCCTCGATCCATTCCAGTCGGGGTTTAGGCCACATCATGGCACAGATACAACATTGGTGTCCTTGCAATATGACCTTTTAAGGGAGGCCGATTGGGGCAAAATGTCTCTATTGGTCCTCCTTAATCTTTCAGCAGCTTTTGATACCTCTCCAGTCTTCCTGGGGAGGCTCTCTGACTTGGGTAACAGTGGCCTCACCATGGCATGGTTCTGTTCCTTCCTTGAGGTCCAGCCCTAGAGAGTACAGATTGGTGAGATGCAGTTTATCCCTTGAACCCTAAAATGTGGTGTTCCACAGGGTTGATCATCTCACCAATGCTATTTAATATCTATATGAGGCTGCTGGGAGGGTTCATCTGGAGTCTTGGGGCTTCATGTCATCAGTACGCTGATGACACCAAACTCTCTCTATCTTTTCCATTGTCTGCAGTGGATGCTGTCCCATCCCTTGAGCACTGTCTGGGAGCCATGCTGAAGTGGATGGGGCAATTTGACTGAGGATGAACCTGGTCAAGATGGAAATCCTGCATGTAGGTTCCCCCAGCGTCTGCAGGTTGGAAAACTCCCTTTCTTTGCTAAGGCTGAGGTTTAGAGCCTGGGGGTTTTGATGGACCTGACACTATCCATGGAGTTTCAGGTAGCATCTGTGGTTCAATCTGTCCATTTCCAGCTTCAGCAGATCACCCAGCTGTGGTCCTACCTGGATACTGGCGCCCTTACTACACTGGTCCATGCAGCGGTAATCTCTAGATTAGACTACTACAGTGCTGTCTGCATGGTGCTGCCCACCTGAAGCTTTTGGGAGGAGAAAAATAATGCAGAAGCTCTCAACTTTTTCAGAACAAACAGCATCCAAATTTTCTTCTTTTGTCCGTGTCTACTAACAGAACAAGGAAGTGGGGTAAGACAGCTCAAGATCGCTGGTCCAAATTTAAGGGACAGCGGATCTGATATCAGAAGCTTCAACTAGTTCAGAACACAGCATCCAAATTACTAACTGGGGTAAGATGCTATCAACATATCTCCCCTACATTGGCTGCTCTGTACTAGTTCCAGAGACCGGGCCTTCTTGGTGGTGGCCCCTTGCTTGTGGAATTCTTTACACCCAGACATTAGCCTGGCCCCTACATCGGGTAATTTCAAGGGCACATTAAAGACCTGGCTGATTAAACAGGCCTTCCCTGAGTGTAGCTCATAACTCTAGTGTTTATATATCTGTCCTGATTCTTATACTGCCTCTGCCTGTTATAAATTAATAGATTTTGCACTGTCATTTTTGTTTATATTGTTTCTAATTAGTGTATATAGTTATTATTTATATTTGCTTGTTGTTTACTTGTTGTACACTACCACAGGTAGCCTGATAGCTAAACGGGCAGTATATAAATCCAATAAATAAATAAATAATCACCTGTTCATATCCATAAATCTAATAAATAAATAAAAGCAACCTGTTATATCAAAAAAATACCATAAGTAGAAATAAAAGACAAAGAAGCTGGAGTTGAAGAAGGAGCCTCAGCAAGACAGGTCTCGCCTATCTCTGCTCTGTGAACTGCCTGGAACTGACATCCCTGCAGACTTCAGATGTATGGACTGGCTAGAAATGAACAAATCTTTTAGTTTAGTTTCCTCCCACACTTTAGTTTTTGAAATCTAAACTTCCTTCTGTCCTGTGTTTAATGATGTTTTCCAAGTCTTGCAAATCCATATTTTAAACAATAAGGAAGAGGAAATGAAACCGTGGCCATCTTCATTTGCTACGGCTATCTTAGTGTGCCTGCTATGTGGCGGTGAATGAGGTGGAGCCAGTCAGTATATCCAGTTGAATACGCAGGAATTCAAAGCCAGACTTGAAAGATTTAAGCATTTAGAGCCCAGGCCATCTCCCAGATGAATACCTTTCACGTTCTCTCACAATTATTATTTTTTACAAAAAGCTCAAATTCTTTTATGAAGAAATGCTAAAATATATATCTTACCTATAAAGAAATTGAACTGAATGCAATCCTTAGTCAGCCCTTGTTGGGAATGCTATGTGCCCACAATTGCTGTGTGACAATGGAACAGAACACTACAAAGGGGGGAAAGTGTCTCAATTAAGGATGTGACAAATACTCAGAAATTTCTCATTGTCAGTGAACAGGATGTCCTGACACATCAGGACACCATATCTAAATACTGCTCAAGTACCATGAGATTTTTTTAATTACCATGAGATTCCCCACCACCACCACCACCACTCCTGCATTGGAGCAGTAAAAGTAGATTTTAGGTGGTTTTGCCATCAGCAAATCCAGTGGTTTTTTGCACAAAATTCGGTGTATTTTGTATGAAATCCATTTAGTACAAAATCATTCTATTTTGTTTGTGTGTGCATATGCACATGCAAAAATACTTCTTGGGGGAAAGCCAGAATGTGAACAATGTATATGAACTCTTGTAATTTTTGCCCACGAGTTCCCTACATGTGATTTACTCAGTCAAAAAAATAACAGACTCCTAAGGATGGGAACATTCCTTTGGGGTTACAGTATTTACTTCAGTTTCCTGTTCAGGAAGATATAGAAAGAAGGATGTAACAACAGTAACCAGATACCTAACTGCTTACATTTCTTAACTGAAGGACTGCCTACCTCCTAAGGCAATCTGTTCCATAGTCAGACAGACATTTGCCATTCAGAGATTTGTCTCAGAGCTTATACAACTTTTGTTCTCTGCAACTTCCATCCATTAATTCTAGTCCTGTCTTCAAAAGAAACAGGAGAATAAGTCTCCCTAGTGTGGAATGGGGTTTATTGCCAGGTGAGAGTGCATAGGAGGATTACACCTGAACGACTACATTGTCAAAATGTATTTTGACAAATTTTACAAGATGTCTACAAGCTGTTACCTGTTTAGGTTTAGCTGTGTGATATGGCTTGTATACAATTTAATCATCTTGATTTCTGGAAATAAATCCACACCTTTGATAAATTCTACTGTATAATTTAAAATAAAATATTTACAGCTGAAGCACACTCCTAAATGTGCTAATCCATGCACCAGCTGAGCTTAAGTATCTGATTTTAAACTGATGGATCTTATTAGAGAAAGGATCATGCTCTTAATTTCTTAACTCTTTACATACTGTATTAAATTGTAAAAATTGTTTGCATACTGTAATGCTTAGAGTATTTTATTAAAAACAGCCCCTGTTTTCTCTAAAAGGCTTAAGCAAGTACTGTATAGTGAAAATAATGCAAAGCAGTACTGTACTTATATTTCCTCCCTGGAAATTTAGACCATTCTCAATCAATTTGGTAGAAAAGGAATTCCCTTCGAAAAGAATATCAAAGGAAAATACATTTTGGAAAAATTCTCATGATACAGAATCCCTTTGGTTAGCTGACTGTTCAGGTAATCTGAGCTTTTGCCCCGGTCATGTAGAGCTGCCACAACATTTCTGTTTCTGTTTCTTCTTATGTGTGCTGAAACAGACTAAAAGTATGGCAACACCGACTAATAACAGAGGAAAAACTTGGGCACTGAGAAGTCAGATTCACATTATTTTCTCTTGGTTACATGACATACAAGTAATTGCAAATCAGCCTGGAGTTCTTCCTTCCCAATCATTTTTTTCTTCCATTGCTGAGGCCTCCATTCCATTTTTTTTAAAGATCAAATGCATTTTGAATGCTAAGTGACAGTGGACTATGGTAGTCCAAAAAAAAAAAAAAACAAAAAACCCACCCCTGTACTCTAGTGCGGTAATGCCCATTTGTTCAGAGGAGCAGAAAGTCACTGATGTATGATCGCCCTGCACTGTAATCCAATGTTCTTTCCTAGTTTTGTTGTGTCTTGTAATTTTTGTTAGAGGACAAAGTGTGGCAAGAAGCTTTAGGCTGGCTGTAGCAGTACAATTTATTAACTGGATCTTTGATCTATATGTACACATAACTATATAGGCCTGTAACTTTTAATGGTCAGAACCCAGCTGAAACATTACACTGGAGTAAGCTTATCATTGACATTTCAGTGCTCAATTGCTATTAGTGAAAAAGTCAGTCCAGGTATTAGTGGCTGAGTGTCATTTCACATGACTGGCGTGTGACACCAAATACCCAAGCTAGCCCCAAATGGCATTCCACTGCTTAGATGTACACCAACGGACATGCTGGCTAATTTCGGACTAATTTCTCTTTCCATTTGGAGGTTTTGATGGGATTTTTTCATTTTCTCTTAAGGCAAGCACTGGAAATCAGTGGTGTGTTATGTGGCTCCTTCAAAACTAGTTTTCTTCCATGTGTTACACTAATAAATAACCTACTAAACAATTTGGCCTGTGTTGCCATTTTTACTTCAATACACCATTCGATTTTTCTTCCATCTTCCTAACTTTTTAATTTATTTTATTCCAGTCTTGCTCAGTCTTGTAAAAAAAAGAAATCATGCATGGTATCTAAGAAAGCATCATTAGCAAAAAGATAAAAACAAATTAGACAGTGAAACCACAGGATGCCATATTAGGCAAAATCAATGCAGTCATCACAATATGCAGTGAATATCAAAACGGTTTAAAACAATGGTGTGAAGAGCTGTGTCTTCAAAGGCTTCCTAAAATCACATCCTGAGTTTGATCTACACAATTTCAGATAGCTGCCTGAAGGTTGATTCAATGTTCCATCCTTCTGAGGCTGGTAAACTGGATACCCAGCTTACCAGGGAGCAAAGTGTTTTTTTGCCTAAATATGTGTATTCCACCAAGAAAGTGCTCCAGCACTATGGGTTGGTATATAGGACAAATCCATCCATCCATCCATCCATCCATCCATCCATCCATCCATCCATCTCCATCTCTGAGAAAATGCATTCTACAGACTGGGAACAACACAGAAGAAAGTCCTCTCATAATGATCCATCAAAAGCTCCTTTGTAGTCATTGGAAGTGGACTAGTAACAAAGCTGGAAGTGAAGACACCCAACCTGACAATCCCCACGAGCACCACCACCCCTCCCAAACTGCAGATTGCTCTCAACAAATTAGGAGCAGTCCTTTAATTTCTTAATTTCTCATTCACGATCAAACCACCCTCAGATACTTCCTTTTATAACAGGGAGAGCTTTCAACAATATATTATTACTGGGCAAATTCATTTCTCTCTCAGCTTTGGACAGAACTATATATTACCTTAGAGTGAACAGGAAAACTTGAGGTGGCGAGGATGATGTTGTGGTCCCTGCTGCTCAGAAAGTCCCAGGTGTTTGACCATGGGAGCCATGGATCCATGACACTACTGGCAGCTGATGTGCTTAAGAGGACCCCTCCTGAAGATTTTAACAACTCTACATGATTGTTAGGAGACAGATAGTCCACCAGTGTAAATATAAACACATCAATATATATAAAATATAAACAAATCAAACAGTTAAAATCAAAGTACATCACTGGAGTTGTGACCCAGATTCAGGGAATCATAGAATCATAGAATCATCCAGTCCAACCCCCTGCCATGCAGGAACCCCCATCACAGTGCTCCTGACATATGGCCATCCCACCTCTGCTTCAAAACCTCCAAAGAAGGAGACTCCACCACCCTCCCTGGCACCATATTCCACTGCCAAACAGCTCTAACTTTCATGAAGTTCTTCCTAATGTTTAAATTGAATTTCTTTTCCTTTAGTTTGAGACAATTGTCCTGTGTCCTAGTCTCTGAATCCATGGAAAACAAACCAGTGCCCTCTTCAATGTGACCTCCCATCCTTTCAAATATTGAAACATAGCTATCACGTCCCCTCTCAGCCTTTGTTTTTGTAAGGCTAAACATTTCCAGCTCCCTAAGCCACTCCTCGTAAGACATTTCTTCCAGAACCTTAATCATCTTGTTCGCCCTCCTCTGGACTCATTCAAGGTTCTCAACATCCTTTTTAAACTGAGGCACACAGAACTGAACACAGTAGTCCAGATGAGGTCTTATCAGAGCAGAATAGAGTGGTGCTCTATTCTTCTCTTCCCTTGATCTAGACACTATGCTTCTCTTGATGGAACCAAGAATTGCATTGGCTTTCTTGGCCGCCGCGTCACACTACTGACATATGTTCAATTTGTGGTCCACCAAGACTTCCCAGATCCCTTTCACAGGTACTATTTTCCAGCCAGGTGTCTCCCATCCTATATCTGTACAATTCATTCTTTTTACCTTGATGCAGCACCCTACATTTCTCTCTATTGAACCCCATTCCATTAGCTTTCGCTTAGCACTGTCAAGCTCCTTTTGGATTTTCAACCTATCCTCTAGGGAATTAGCAACCCTTCCCAATTTGGTATCATCTGCAAATTTAATCAGCATACTCTTAATTCCTTCCTCCAAGTCATTAATAAAGATATTGAATAGCACAGGACCCAAAGCAGAACCCTGGGGCACCCACTGGTCACATCTCTCCAAGCTGAAGAGAAGCCATTTATTATCACCTTTTGGGTGTGATCAGTCAACCAATTACAAATCCATCTAACAGTGGCAATATCTATCCCACATTTTACTAACTTGTCTGCAAGAATACCATGGGGAACCTTATCAAAGGCCTTAATTAAATCTAGATAAGCAATATCCACAGCATTCCCCTCATCCACTTGGCCTGTAATTCTATCAAAGAAAGAGATCAAATTGGTCTGGCATGACTTGTTTTTAAGAAACACATGTTGACTTCTCATAATGACAGTATTGCTAGTTAAATAATTACAGACTCTTTGCTTAATAATTTGTTATAGGGTCTTGCCAGGAATTGATGTCAACCTGACTGGGCTGTAATTATTTGGGTCCTCTTCCCCCCGCCCCTTTTGAAGATAGGGATGACATTCACCCTCCTCCAGTCTATGGGACTTCTCCTGTTCTCAGTACTTCTCAAAGATTATTGCCAGTGGTTCTGAAATTACTTCTGCCAGTTCTTTTAATATCTTTGGGTGTAATTCATCTGGCCCAAGAAACTTAAATTCATTTAATATTTCCAGATATTCCTGCACTACCTCTCTACCTATTCTCTGTTGCAATTCCTGTCCTGTGTCATCTACTCTTTTTGCCAAGGGAACTGTTTTTTTCCCTTTTTGTAGAAAACTGAGGCAAAGAAGGTGTTGAGCAGTTCTGCCTTTTCCTTGTCTCCTCTTAGTAACTGGTTCTCTTTGCCACACAAAGAACCTATCATTTTCTTATTTTTTTCCTTTTGCTACGGGCATAACTATATAAACTATTTACTATCTTTAATCTCTCTGGCAAGTCTAAGTTAATTTTGTGTTTTAGCTTTTTTTACTACCCCCCTGCATATATTAGCTATTTGCTTATATTCCGCTTTGGTGCATTCCCCATTTTTCCATTCTCTGTACTTATTTTTCTTTATACAGCTGAGTTGAAAGTTCTTTACTAAACCATTGTGGTTTCTTTAGACATTTCCCATTTTTCTTCTTGTTGGAACAGTTTGGGGTTGTGCCTTTAATATCTCGCTTTTAAGGAACTCCCATCCATCTTGGACTCCCTTCTCTTTCAGTGTTTCGGTCCATGGAATCACAGCCAATAATTCCCTAAGTTTACAAAAATTGGCTTTCTTAAAGTCCAGGATTCTTGTCTGACTATGCTTAGCTTCGCCTTCCAACTGTATAACAAATTCCAAGAGGGCATGGTCACTTTTACCTAAAGATCCCACCACTTCAACCCTGTTTATGAAGTCCTCTCTATTGGTTAAGACCAGATCTAAAATGGCTGTTCCTCTTGTTGCCTCCTCTACCTTCTGGAACATGAACTTGTCTGCAAGGGCATCAAGGAATCTGTTGGACCTTGCATTCTTAGCTGATTTGGACTTCCAACCTATATCAGGATAGTTAAAATCTCCCATTAGTACTACATCTCTCCCTTTTGACTGTGTGCTCATCGGCTCACAGAAAGCATCATCCTACTCCTCTGGCTTACTTGGGGATCTATAATATACCCCCACAATGACATCTCTCTCATTTTTCTCTCCCTTAATTCTCACCCAAATACTCTCAAACTGCTTGTGTATCTTGTATTTCTTCAGCAGTATAAACATCCTTAATATATAAAGCGATACCTCCTCCTTTCTTACTAGGTCTGTTCCTTTGAAACAGGTTATACCTTCAAATAACAACATTCCAATAATAATTATCATCCCATCAGGTTTCAGTAATGTCAATTATGTCATATTTGTTGTTTGTTTCCCATGCTCTGTACATTGGTCTAGATACATTTGAGGCTGTGTGTGTTTCTTACAAGCCCTTTGCTTAACCCGTTTTTCATCACATTGATGGTCTGTAATACTCCTTGTCCTGCTCCTACTTCATCATTTGAGCTACTCCCCACAACCCCTTCTGGATCTCTACCTTTAAGAAAATTTTCTCCCTCCTCCTGAGAACTCAGTTTAAAGCTCTTCTTATTAAATTTTCAAGCCTCTTTGGCAAAAAGATTCCTTCCAGCCGTGGTGAAGTGCTTCCCCATTCTTGCCCAATAGCCCATCTGAATGAAATATCAAACCATGGTCCAAGAATCTAAATCATTCCTGCCGGCACCATCTCCGAAGCCAGTTGTTAACCCCCACTATTGTTCTTTCCCTTTGTAAGCCACATCCTTTTAAAGGGAGGAGATATGAAATTGAAGGTGTGCTTAGAAAGCTGTATTTTCAATGTTCACTTAAATATTCCCAGTGAGGGAACCAGGCAAATGCCAGGTGTTATTAGGTTCCAAAGATGAGGGACTACTGCCAAGAAGGCCTTGTTTTGTGTTTTTACTTTCTGGACCACCCTCAGGGGCAGAGCCTTCAGTTGCCCAACCTGGGTAAACACAGGCAGTTCTTTTCTCCTCATGGGAAAAGCAGATACAGTGGTACCTTGTATAAAGGAATTAATTCGTTCCAAATGAAATTATGTTAAGCAAATTTTCCTTTATACAAATTCCCACAGGAATACATGTTGTACGGATTTTCCCCATAGGCGATTATGTTAAGCAAATTTCCCCTATCTCCATAATTTTTTATGTTATATACAAGCTGTTTGCTATACAAGAGTCCACTGTACACTAAAGGGGGCAGAAAATGCAGGAAATGAAGGGCAACTCCTTGAAGAGGAGAAGGGAAGCGTAGAGGAAGATATAAAGGGGGAGAAACCGGCGGAAGGAGTTTGGAAGATGAGGGGAAAGACTGGAAGGATACAGTGAGAGAACAGGCAGTGGAAGACTCAGAAAGTATAGGCCTTTACACACCACAACAATGCGGTGGGCCCTAATATTAAGTTCACTGGGGAAGACACCCAAGACAACAGGCTGGTTTTCCTGGGTTGTGCAGTCATCATCAGACCCAACCATGGCCTGGGAACAGAAGTTTACAGGAAACCCACCCACAAAAATCTATACTTACTGTTTGACTCCCACCATCCATTACAACACAAATTAGGAGTCATTAGGACCCTAAACCACAGAGCAGAGAGCATCCCCATCTCCACAGAGGCCAAGAAAAAGGAATACAGGCACCTGAAGACAGCACTTAAGGCCTGTGGATATAAAAAGTGGGCCTTCAACAAAGCAGTGTGATGACCCAGAAGAACAATGGATCAGCCTGAGACCCAGACTTGGCAGAAGAACCTGGTCATTCCCTACATGGCTGGAGTATCTGAGAAGCTTAAAAGGATTTTTGGCAAACACCACATCCCTGTTTATTTCAAACCCACAAACACAGTAAGGCAAAGACTCATTTACCCAAAGGACCCAACACCAAAACACAAAAGAAGCAATATAGTTTATGCGGTCCAATGCAGTGAGGAGTGTGCAGACCTCTACATTGGAGAAACTAAACAGCCATTAAACAGAACAATGGCCCAACATAGGAGTAACAGCTCAGAACCAGAATCAGCAGTACACCTCCACTTGAAGGACAAAGAGCACTCATTCAAAGATGAGGATGTACATATTAGACAGAGAAAATAAGTGTTTTGAGAGAGGGATCAGGGAAGCCGTTCATGTGAGCATTGAAACCACTATCTCAACAGAGGCAGGGGGCTCAGGCACAGTTTATTTGTCACTGATTTCAACAATACCTCGACAAATAAAAAATACTTCACGCCTTCACCACCAAGGCCAGAGCTAACAACCCATACTTTATGGGTTTCAGCACTTTAGGCCATTGTTCACCTTAAGGCTATGGATACTATTGTTTACCTAATGAGCCTATCAGGCCATTGTTCATCTTATGAGCCTATTGCAGACCAGGGTGACAAGAGGTCAAAGTGAAGTATAAAATGGAGGGCTCGCAACTAGGTTTCTTCAGACTGATGAAGCAGTTTGGATGAGCAGCAAAATGTTTCAGTGTCTCAAGAAAAAGAAATCCAGTTGCCATGACTCAACGTCCAGAACTGAACTTGATGGAGTCAGAGAAACAGGAAAAAGCCAATTTCACTGAGGAACGTGAAGAGATGGTTAAGGAAGACCCTTTCACAATTGAATTGGTAATCTTTAGAGTCCCTAAGGTTGCATACCAGTCCACCTTTGCAAAAAAACTCATATTGGGGAGAACAAGAGAGGCAAGAGAGCCATCACTGGACACAAGAACTCATTTCACTTGATGTGCCAAAATTTGCCATGATGCGCTGCCCCAAGATTTAAGAAAAGGGTTGCCAAGCACACAGGAAAGCCCAACACTTATTCCCAGTGGGGCTGTATATGCCATCCCTGTTGTAGCAATCCCTGTCTTGCCTACATAAAACCAATGTTATGCCATGAAGGAAGTTAAGGATATTGCTGTTGACTTTTGAAAAAGACATGGGAATGTTAGGATAGAAACAAGGAATTGAGTTACAAAGAAAGAGTTACATTGTTCAGCCCAAGTTGTGGGACGTTGACTGTCTTGAAGGTTGGGTAGCTGTTGATATTAGACATGGGCACGACTCGGCGAAATTGTCATTTCCATTTTCGGTTATCGTTTCCGTTACGTAACAGAAACGGTAACAATAATTAAGCCGTCAGACTTCGAACTCGAACCGAAAAAAGAAAAATTTGGTCGGGTTTTTCATTTCCGTTTGTGGCATCGCAGCGATCGCGCAATGCGAAGCACAGAAAAAGTTTTTAATTTTTTTTTTGAAAAAAACCCGACTCCCAGCCAAAAAAGCAGGCGAAAATATGCCTGCCTGAGGCTTTGCCACCTACCAGAGGGGTGGTTTCTGGGGGGTCCCCGGCCTTTCCCCCCCCCTCTTCTCCTGTCCTGGGCTGCTTGCACCAGGCTGGGGGGGATCATCCTTGTCGTCTCGCCATGCCATGCGGTGGGGGGGGATCCAAAATGGCGACCACAATTTTTCTTTTGAAATCGTGGTCAAAAAACACACCAAATCACCACAGACACATGTGAAATTTATTTATTTTAAATGCCTGAATTTTAATAGTAGCAGCAGTGAGTTTTTTTATAGCAATAAAACGTCGTATTGATTTTATTTTATTTTATTTTATTTTTTATTTTTTTAGACCTGCCCATTTGGGCTGGGCATGGGATGGGACCATGCAAATTGTTTGAACCATTCCACCAATGGCATCGCCAGGTTTTTGACTGACACTTCTGGATGTCTCGGAGGGCATAAAAAGCCGAGGCACCTTCCAGAAATCGCAGTCAGGTGTATGGATGTGGTTGAGGGAGGAGGGCTGGCTGCTGGTGCTGGTGTGATCCGATCGAGATTGAGGAGGGGGGCTGGAGGATTTAGGATTTAAGTTAGGCAGGCAGGGAGGGAATTGAATTTAGAAAATAATTTCTTTGATTCCCTGCAGCTTTGTCTGCTGAAGGGAATAGCAGTTTATTCTTTATTTCTTCTCTGGCAGTTTGTGAGGATTTTTTTCTGATATTGGATAAAGGGGGAGGTTCGACTGGGAGTGGGAGGTGTGGATTTATTTTAAAAATATATTATATACTATCATTTATTTTCTATTTTCCCAACTTCAATTTGCTTGCACATACACACATTTGGGGTGCAAGCCAAGAACAGAACCTCTATCCTTCCTAAGTGATATCCTAACTGCCCACTCGCCCATCCGCCCGTGCCGCCACCCGCCTGCGGCCTGCGCCGCCACCCTCCCACTCGCCCGCCTGCAGCCGCTGGCCACCCACTCACCCGCCCCCCCGCCCCGCCCGCCACCTGGGGCGCAAAAACACCCAGCGCCGGCCCTGATTGCGGGACACCCCTATGCTCTGAGAAGTCAAATAGCACTAAATCGCAGTGGAAACGACAAACGACAAACGGAAATGACAAATTGTTGAAAAATTTCATGACAAACGGAAACTACCCGAAATGGACCCGTTCCGACAAACGAAAACTCAAAACGTCATTTTTTTCTGGTCGTGCCCATGTCTAGTTGATATAACAGTTGTCTCCAAAACTACTGGTTCTTTTGTCATGGAGGTAAATAGGTGAAGGAGCCTTGGCAAGAATGGCAGTCAGAGGAGGGAATCACAGAGTGGTCCACAGAGCACAAGTCAAGAATTACTGATCTAGTAACAACAGCAACAAAACCTGCTTTATTTTTTTCCTCTTTCAGCCAAGTCTGCAATATATTCCATCACCATCTAATTTCAGGGATAAAATGAACATGCCATCTGTACCTGCATATGCGTTCAGAGCCAAAAGCCAAGGATTAATGTTCTGTTTTATCAAAATGCAAGCACCTGATCCTGAAATTTCCCAAAGAGTTCTTTGATGATACACAGACCAGGTTTATTTATGGGACAAATCTTCTGTGCTTATTGGGGAAACCTATTTTAAGACTCAGCTTGTGAAAGTCCCTGAATACAGCAACAAACTTCCTCAAATGGAGAACATTAACGTTTCTACAAAAAAATAGTGTATAGGTTTGAAGAAAGGCTTTTTCAAGGAAGAGCTGCAATATCTTGTTGGGGAATGAGAGGGGGGTGAGAGAGGAGAGCATTGGGACATACTGGATTAATTGAACAAATGTGTTACAAAAGTAAAAGGAGTTTTGAACTGTTCCCTATATATACTTCCCAGAAAGGTTGCTCTTGACCTTCCAGTTTGCAGGAAGGAAGTGACATTTTCTTAATAAAATGGTGTGTGACAAGACCCAAGTAGCAAACTAGAACATGTTAGAAAATGTCTAAATGTGTCTAAATGTCTAAAATCTATCTAAACATGTTCAAAAATATCTCTTTGGAGTGAACCTCCAGAGATGTTAGAAAGCAGTTTGTTGCCAACATGATTTGAAAAGGTACAAATGGTGAAAACAAATAAAAAGGGCATTGTGGTTTTAGTAAACACTTCCACAAAAGCCGCTATGCAAATATGCATCTATTGAGAATAAAAACCATGGTTAAGTGTGCCACACTCAAATACTAGTGGCATGGAGCACTGGCAACTAGAGTCAATTTCTTTTCTACCTACGGGAAACCACTGTGAACTCCCCAGGAATCATTTTTGTTATCCTGAGGGCCAATAGTCTCCAGAAATATGAAAAGGAGCATGAAGGAAGTCTGGACAATTGCCATGGGGTAGATGATTTCCAACCTAACCTCTTCTAGTGCAGGTTTTGTGAGACTACAGAACAGAATGCAGGCTGGCATGCCAGCCTCTCCCCAGAGGGCTTATGTTATCAATTAATTTTAAAATAATAATTGTCCTTTTCTGTCCCACGAAGCACAAAGCAGCTAACAAGCAAACAGGAAAGACAATATTAAAACGTATTAAACAGCAAATTCCAGGAAGTATAAAGTGAAAGCAATTTTTTTTTTTCAGACTGAGTGTGCATTCTTATGTGGCCAAATTGACACCATTTAGATTCTAGTCTAGAAGTGGGCCTGCAGGTCATTTGTAGTCTCACCTCCATGAAAATGCTGTTCTCTAGATCCCCCTCCCATATTAATTTTTCTAAAATAAAAATCTTTCCTTCCTTCCTTCCTTCCTTCCTTCCTTCCTTCCTTCCTTCCTTCCTTCCTTGACAGCTCAAGCTGTCAAAACAAGATGGGTGGCGGTGGCCAGAACAAGAGAACAGAGGAGGGAAATGCATGAATCGTTTCATTTCAATAGTAAAAAATGGAATTTCGTCTCGTTTTGTAATGAAATGCTGTCTGCCGTTGTGTTACGTTACGACATGACTAAGCAGCGTGCCGTTTTTCATTTTGTGCATATCTCCAATCCACACCCTTACACCACCTTTGCCAGTTTCAAATGTATCTGTCTATTCAAAACTGCAATTCTGAGTTTAAACACTCTTTGGAAACCGTAACCTTGTTCAATCTGAAAGCTCTGCTGGCTAATTCCAGATGGGCTAAGACAGCTGTTTTTGGTAATTAGTATAGGAAATACTCGACACATGCCAACTAATTCATGTGTCTCATAACTGACATTCATAAGAGAGTTCAGGGGTGGCCCCTGGGGAGCTCCAGGTTAAATTAAGCCATGGCATTTTAAAAAACACACAATATTCATGGCATGAGTCAGGAAACACTGGCAGCGAGGTGTCTCATTTCACATGATGAGCTTCATTTGAGATTCTACAGATCCTTCCTTAGCTGTTGGGTCTCAAGACATCATGCAGATGTCACACACACACACACACACACACACACACACACACACACACACACACACACACACACACACACACACACACACACACACACACACACACACACAAAGAAACTGAAGCCAAAGGTTTCCTTCTGAACACACAAGAGGTTGCCACACTATTGTTGTTTTTCATGTGAACAACAGGCGGCTTGTCAGTTCAAGGATGGAATAAAGTGCTTAATAAATGCCAGATAATACTAAATATCAAATATACTTAATTTAGTATACTAAATTACTGTTCTAATGCTCAGCCTTCTTTGGGGCTTTCCCTTTTCATTCTTTTTAGAAGTGCATAAATGTATACTTAAATTGTGGAGTTGTCTTTGGCTGAGATGGCATTCTCCTTGAAGGGAAATTGCATTATCCCAGCACAAATGCTTCAACTGACCATTTTAAAATAAAAAATGAAAACAAAATGTCATTCAACCATAAGGGGACCCCCTGCAGCAATGCTTTGCCATTTGTCACTTTTACCTGTTTTTCACAACCTTTTTTAAAACTAAAATGAAAAACTCACATCTTCCCTCTCCCTCCAAGAGGATTTCCCTCTCATAATCTTTTTGTGGAGGTAGTTATTGCTTACCTCTAGTTCTGTTCAAAGTAGAGATGTGAACATGTGGAAAAAAATTAGGGGGAGACCCTTTTTTTTTCCTGAAGCCTTTTTGTTTTTTTTCCAAAAAACTGGAAAAAATAAAAAAAGGAAAATGGTTATGGAATGTTTTATTTTAACATGATGAATGAAATAGTCTAAGACAAGGTGTTGAAATGTTTTCCAAATCATTTCTAAAAAAAATATGCATAGTATCAGATTATTTTAATTTATGTGCACTGTGCACCTCAGTTATAAACTGAACTCTCCAATGCAAGAACAAGATGCATTTCTTACTTTAAGAGGTGCTGCTCTTGTCACAAGAAAAAAGTTTAACTTTTGTTTTTGCATGTAGGTGGGTATGTTTGATTCTGTTCTGTTCCCTTCACTAGGCCTCCAAGCATTGGGAGAAAATACCTGAAAGTATATACAGTACTTAAGTTTAAAAAGTAACAGAATGACTTTCAAGCTGTAAAAGAGGGGGAAATGCAAATGTAGCATTTTTTTTCAAATTTTCCCCAAAATTCCATTTTTTTCCTTGGGGAAAAACAGATTTTTTCCCCCCGAGCTTCAAAATTTCCAGAAATTTTACATCTCTAGTTCGGAGTTGCTGCTGGTAAAACATGGCAATTTGATTTATTCTTTTTTGCAATTTAGAGGCTGCTTGGACAAACTCTTATTTCGATTATACTCAGAGAAATGCTAGCAAATTTCCAAGGCAACCTGCAACTGACATGGAGTTGGCACCGATTGATTGATTGATTGATTGCCAGATATAGCTATGTGGGCAGTGCTAGATTTACACACAAGCTAAGTAGGCTGAAACTTTATGTTATGTGCTGTCATCCTAATAAGGCTTTCAAAGTAAGTGAGATAATTTAAGGAGTGGTTTTACCAGTTCTACACTCAAGTGAGCTTCCATGGCTGAGGCAGGATTTGAACCCAGGTCCACTGAGTTGCCCTGGGCATCCAAAGGTTATAGATCAGAAGCCCAGATCTCTTTCAAAGAGTAGAAATAGGCAAGACACAAGTCTTACAGTCAGAAGTACAGCTCCCTTATGAATTAAAGGACATTTGTTTTCTTCTTCCCAAGAGGTTCCTCAGAAGATCTCCAAATGGTAACCTAGCTTTCTTCTGTCCCATTGGTCTTCATAGGGTAAACATGGATTCATCCACAAACTGATTGTGAAGACACAGCATAGTTGAAAAATGCATAGAAGAACAATCATCTGGCATTATTTTGCCAATATTGCACAAAGAGCAATATTGTACAAACAGGAATCTCAAGACATCCTCCTTCCCATTTCCTTCTGTGGCTCTCAGTGCCACCTAAACACTTGGTGTGGCAGCTTTCCTAGTAGTCCAGGTCCAGTCTGGGGAATGCACAGCAAGATGTGGAGAAAGAACCTCAGTGAAAACATCCCTTTGAATTCTGTCAGATTCAAGAGGCATATTTGGACACAATAATACATGGAAATGATTTAGAATTCTGACTTTTTAGAGGTGAGGTAGCATGTCTGTGCTTTACCATTCTCCCTAGAAATGGAGTGGCTGATCCAATCTCAGATCTTCAACCCGTGGCCAGATCATCACAGTGTTCAAGCCTAGCATTCTCTAAAAGCCAGGGAAATAACAAGCTGTTTTTAATTCAGAGACATTTCTAGAAAGGGCGAAGGAGAAGGTTGAGACAGTCACACCACATTTCCAGTCCAATGGGAATCCACAGGCAGTCAAGGCTATAGATGAAACATTAAGGAATTGGAATGCAATATCAGCTTCTTGTTTATTTCCCATGTTTATCAAGACTATCCAAGGCCCAAATGTACTTTTAAACCTTATGCCCTTGGAATGTTGTTTCTGACCATCCTGATATGGTAGAGAGTGATGCGGGATGATGCAGGCTGAATAGGGGAACAGAATGCAATCATGAGCATCAAGGCGAGGGGGAAGAATCTACTCATTGTGTTTTTAGGTTTGCTTTGCTGTTTCTTTTACTTCTTCAGATCTTGTTTGCCATATCATAACCTTCTGTGGAGACATGTACGTTGAAGATCCAGAAGCACCTTCTGTACTCTTCTCAAGGCCAAAGGAGAAAACATCAGGGTAGACATCAGCATGCCCCCCCCCACTGCAGTGTAGTGGACAGACTGACTAGGACTCGGGTGTCCTGAGTTCAAATCTCCACTCAGCCATGGGTACTCACTAGGAGATTGGAACAGATAAAGTCACTCCTTATAAGTCTCACTTACAGTGAAGTCACTATATGTCAGTTCCAACTTGACAGCACATAACAACAAACCCATCAAGGACAGGGACAGAATTTGCCGGACTCATGGAAAACTGCCAAGGATGAATGTTGCAGGAGTCTGACAGGCAGCCACAAGTAGAAGGCAATGCCTACTCAGCAACACTGACCTAATAGACTGTAACTACACTTTTTACCTGCTTGATTGAGGTCCAGATTATACATTATAGATGTAGAACTGAACCTGCATTCATGTTCAAGACAGATTACTGTGGAAATCAAAGTTCCAAAGGGAGAAAGCGCTCATAGCTAGAGGACAATCACAAATAAAAGAAATATAACATGCAAGTTATGGGAGATGGCAATCACTTGCTATCAGCACCAAAGAAATTCTGATCATCTGTAACTACAGTTTGGTCCTTTATTTTTGACACACAAGATTCAAAAGGTGCATGTTGAACCTATATAAGGAAGATAGAGGAGTGTGTCTCTGCTGTAGCAATGAGATGTTCCTACTGAGCATCTTTGAAACAGGATGCTTCTAATTTAAGTCAAAGCAGACTTTCAATGATGTTCTATCTATAGAAATCTGTTACAATGCACAGAAACTGCAGAATAAGAGAATATAAAGGTTGAAATGAGCGGAGAAAATGATTTTGCTTTTGTGGATCATGTTGCAGTATACCCATCTTAATGTTTCATCTGAGGCCAGTTCCTTTTTTAGTTACTTACATACAACATATCTGTATAAATAAAATAAGTATTTATTTATTTATTTATTTATTTATTTATTTATGTGACTTTTGTACCATCCATCTGACAGCCATGGCCACTCTGGGCAGTTTAAAACAAATTACCAAAATACTGTACAAAAAATTACAAAGGCAACAAAATATTAACAAGATACAACACATAATCCCTTAGGTCTGATACAAAAAAAAAAAATAAAAATAAAAATAAAATATCAACATATAAATAATCATCATATACATTTAAACCCACACGGTACACTTGAATGTCATAATTATTAGGAATATCCATATTCTACCTTATAAACAGAAAGAATCATCTGACCCTCTGTTCCCATGATGAAGTGTCACTAATAAATATCATAAATTTAATCAATATGCATGCATGCAAAGAAATAACACACCAATCTGAAACTATTGCATCCGAGAAGCTGGTTTAACAAGCCATTATACTGTATAAAGTTTCCTATGTCCTCATGATAAAGAGTGCTAATAAATAAATAAATAAAATAAAGCAAGCAAGTATGCACATAAATGACACATATCAACCCTAAGGACCAGTGTTACAGCATAATTATGGTCAGATGTATTCTGTTGTAATAGGTGTGAAGGATTTGGAAATGCGAAACTGGATATTTGAAAGCAAACTCCCCCTTCTCCTCAAGGCAAACCCACCAGGCTGCTGAAAATGCTACACAAAACAGCACTTGGAACATCACAGCTGCTTGAGGGATTCTGGCAATCTGTTGTTATCTGCTGTCAAGTCACTTCCGACATATGGTGACCTTCTTCATAAGCAGTCTCTAAAACACCCTGACCTCAAAAGTAGGACAGACTCCTTTTCAACATTTTTGCCTCCAGAGAGAGTTCATGGACCCACTTGTTCATCTTTCCGGCAGGCCAGGGTAAGAACATAAGAACATAAGAGCCACGCTGGATCAGGCCAAAGGCCCATCTAGTCCAGCTTCCTGTATCTCACAGTGGTCCCATCAAATGCCTCTGGGAGCGCACGAGACTAGGTATCTGTCTCCTGCTACCACTCCCCTGCATCTGGTCCTTGAAGTACCCTGGTTTTAAGTCTGGAGATAACATGTATCCCCAACATTGTTTGTAACCTGTGATGGACTTCTCCAGGAATCTGTCCAATCCCCTTTTGAAGGCATCCAGGCCAGATGCCATCACCACATCCTGTGGCAGGGAGTTCCACAGACTAACAACACGCTGGGTAAAAAAAATATTTTCTTTTGTCTGTTCTCACTCTCCCAACCCACAGTTTGAGTGGATGTCCCCTAGTTCTGGTATTTTGTGTGTGAGAGAAGAGTGTCCCTCTATAAGGGTATCTGCAAAGCTCTCCTCCAGCACCACATTTCAGTCAAATCATTTTTTCTCCTGTCAGCCATCTTAACCATCCAGCTTCATACCCATACATGATGTTTGGAAGTACAAGAGTGTGAATGGCCTAGGTCTGGGTCTCTAGTAACACATCCTTCTACTTGATGATCTTTTCTAATCCCTTTATTGCTGCCCTTCCAAGTCTCAGTTTTCTCCTGATTTGGGGAATAGTTGTGCTTTTTTAAAAATGATATTTTCAAGAACCAAGACTGAGCTCGGATACTGTGGTTCTGCCAAATGAGATGAGCTGTGGCACGCGAGGAAAGGAAGGGATCTCTGAAGATCAATCAGGGAGATGCACCTTCCTTGACTGGAGTTCCTCTGCCCATGGAAGACAGACTCCAGATTTGGTCTATACCGTTCTGTACAGTTTAATGTTTGAAATGAGTGCAGAAAACTGTGAAATTTTTGCTAATGCAAAGTGGCACAGTGATGGCTTTTGTACATCAATCAAACTCTGAACACATCTGTGAGAACAAAAAAAGGATTGTATTAATGAAGATGTCGAAGTTATAAGAAAAAGCAAGAATTTATAAATAGGTGAGTAAGAACAACAGACTGAACAAAGGATTTTCAAGCTAAACAGAGGGTTTGACAACTCAGAGACAAAAGCTCCACCGTTCAGGTGACAGGATGTTAAATTTCCTAATGCTCAATGCAGTCATGATTCTACATTACAGATGTAAGAAGAAAGGCATTTCTGAAAATCCTTTCAGAAATATGATACCGCCTAAAAGAAAAGGCCACCAGGGGGAGGAGCATGAAGTGGATTTTGAAGTGGAGAGGAAGCTTCCCGGAACCTCTCTGAACCTGGGCGCCATCTTGGAGTAGGTACCAGATGAGCAGTGGGTGACCAAGTGTGAAAGATGCCTGGAAAACACAACAATTCCTTGAGAATTAAGAATATATAATCCTCCTAACTCCTCATCACAGAACTTTGAGTACTCCTGCTCGACAATGTAATTTTATGCATTTTAATTGTAGTAATTCAACTTGTGTTGTCCTTTTGCTAATTCCTGTAAGACCATGTTGCTGAAAGTAATTTTGTATTTTTGGTTTGTGGATTAGTGCCATAGTCAAGCTTTCCCTTAAAGTACCCACTAAATGTAACTTTTGTCTCCATCACTGTTACTTGCTTCACCTACTGCATCAATAACACTAAGTCATAGCTACCCATTATTTCACAATTGTTATATCCATTCAAGGTATTTGTACCACCAGGTCTGCTGGTGTAATCCATAAAAGAGACAGTGGAGAATTTTTATTTTTATTTTATTTTAGAGTATTTTTACCCCACCTTTCTCCTTGGAAAAGGACCCAAGGTGGCTTACAGTAATGAGGGATAACATACAGTTCAGTACAATTAAGACATGTTCAAGTATTGAGAACAGGGAATTGAGGAACATCTTACAGCATTAAAAGACAACATTGCATTAAAGCTACAAGAGAACGTGCACAGTTAAAAAGAGAGTAAAATTCCATGTAAAAGTTGTGAGTGATGGAAACTAACATTGAAAACATAGTATCAATGAAATCACACAAGGTTGTAAGTGGTTATAAACACAAAGTCTATGTGATCCTGTCGATTCATATGAAAGACACATATTAGATAGTCCATCATTCAGGGAAAGCTTGCCTGAAGAGAAAGGTCTTTGCCTGTTTCCGGAATGACATAAGAGATGGGGCAGTCCTGGCCTCTAGTGGGAGGGAGTTCCAAAGTCTGGGCATGACAGCCAAGAAGGCCGTTTCATGGGTTCCCACGTGAGGTACCTATGAGGGTGGCAGGCATCTAAGCTGTTCCTTAAGGCCCAGCTCTGGCCTTGGGAGCTATCCTGAAGGGAATCTATTACCCTTTGGTCATTGATCCCAGACAGCATGATTCCCTTCCCGATTTTGCTGCTCCCATTCCCATGCAGAGGAAGGAGCAAAGAAGACTATAAGTGTCAGAGGCAGGTGAAGCCCCCATTCAGGATGGGCTCAGTTAACACCTGAGAAAGTTCCAGGCCTCTTCACCCTTGGCTGCCCAGAACTGAAAGAGCAGAAGCCAAGTTAGCCATTCACAGGGTATGATCAGGCAGCTGGAAAGACACACCCTGAACATACCAGAAAGGGTTGCTTTATTCAATTGGTAGCAAATTTCCTTAAAGGACCCATTTGTCTGTTGAAAAAACCACTGCAGCCCAGTCCCAAAAGTAGAATGTCCTTCTTAGGCAGGGATTGGGGTTGGGATGTAGGGCATGTCTTTGGGGGGGGGGAGTAGGGACTCAAGACACCACACCAGCCAAGGCACTGAGTGGAGCATCTCCACCTGCTGCTTCAGCACAGGAGCAAATGGCATCAGGTGTAGCTTTATTATTTACGCATACACATAATTTGGGCTACAATCATCTCTTTGTCCCAGGCGTGCATCTCTCTGTGCATGGGTGTCTGTGTGTGCACGTGTGTGAGAGAGCGAGTGTGTGAGAATGTGCCTGTGCCATGCCTGGGACCCAAGGCTTTATTAGTTACAGTAAACAATTACACAAGGGGTGGAGAGAAGCATTGACAATAGGACAGAGGAAGACAGAGGAAGGATGGTCTTTGGTCACGTATGAATTCAATTCATATGGGGGGGATGAGGGTCCTCACGTATGCAACCTTATCCCGGAGGAAATGCTTGCTAGTGGGGAATCACTGATAGGGGAGAGGAAGGGGCTTCGGGCTGGTCACAGACCAGATGTCGCCTGATCATTCTGGTATCTGGGTTGCCATCTCTTCTTCCCCTGAGTCAGGCCTATTCGAGGCTGACCTCCACCCAGCTCTCTCTTGGCTTATCCACACTGGGTTCCCTGTTCTGCTCCCTGGACATGCTTGTCCAGGGCTTACGGCTGCCTCAGTGCTGCCAGGTTATTTTTGGGGTTCAGAGCCCATATGTGGGCTCCCTTCAATCAGGAACACAGATGTTCCCCTGAGGTCCTCTACTCTGACCTGATAATGTTTTCCTAGGCGTATAAACATAGTCCATGGCTGAATTCCAAACCCAGCCATTGCATGAAACTCCTGCAGTAAACCTCTTGTGTTTATCATGGGGGGTGGGGCGAGATTGCTTGAAGCAGTTGATGATAGAAAGAGATTTGATACTGGAGCCCAGCCATAATATCACAGAGAAAGGGGAAGCAGGGAGAGAGAGTCTGGAAAAGTACCTTTTCCAACATTAGAGGAATGAAAGTGCCAACTCCTAACCACTGGTAGATCCTAGAATTAGAAGAGCACCATAAATATTAAACATTGTAAGTTCCAAGGTAAACATAATAGACTTTATTTTATAACATCACCTGATGATGTTCTAAAATAAAGTCCATTATGTTTACCTTGGAACGTACAGTGTTTAATATTTACAGCCTTCTGGTAATTTCTATTAGCCTTAATGAGGCTTGATCACATGCCATAGGAAGAAGCTAGTTAACTCTTCAGGGTTGCCTGAAGGTAGTGAGAAGGAAGCAACCTAGCATTGTTTTGTAGACTGGTAACCATTTCTTTAAAGTAGGCTCATGTCCATAGACTGAGCCCATGTTGGGATGCAGAAAGCCCTGGGTTTAATCCCCACCAGGTAAAGCTGACAAAGACCCCTGCCTGAAGCACTGTGGCCAGTCAGTGTTGTAGATGAAGGGTTCTAAATCTGTGGCTCTCCAAATGTTTTGGAGTCCATTCCCTGATCACTGGACCTGCTGGCCACTGCTTCTGTGTGAGGTGCCGGGCTCCCTCGCCTTCTGTTTGTTTTTTGTCCCCGGCGCCCCTTTAAGAAACAGGAATCACGACGATGGGGCTGCTGGGGCTGCTTCCACCGGCAGAAGGCGATGAGCCTGCATTTTTTTTTCTCCCTTTTTTTCTCCCTCTCCTCACGCAGACAGGAACAATGGAGTGCGGAGGGGTGGGAACACAGGAAGAGCGACAAACCCCCATGATTTCTGGTCCGAATTTAAGTTGACATCGGATTTTAGAGGTTGTGTAAAAGCGCCCATAGGGAATTGAGGGACATTTTGCAGCATTAATAGACAACATTACATTAAATCTACAAGAAAATGCACACAGTTAAAAAGAGAGTAAAATTCCATGTAAAGTTATGAGTGATGGAAACTAACATCAAAAACATAGTGTCAATGTAAACACATAAGGTTATAAGTGCTGAAAAGTGGCTGATGGGCAGCTGGAAGCTCAACACATTATAAAACAGCAGTCATATTTTCCCCCCTCTCTCTTCATTAACTATTCATTAGTGCTGTCATATAGTGGCTCCTCCATCTCAAATATCAACACAGTTTGGTTCACTTGATTCTGTTGAATAGTTATAAATTTCTGGTAAAAAAATATTATTATTTGCTAAACAGTAGAAGTACAAAGAACCACAGAGGAGAATAGCTACAAGTTCTTCAGAGCCCACCCCTTTCTCCTTAAATGACACTTAGAGTCTGAATCATTTGTAAGAGAAGCACTACTTATACTTGCTTGATATTGCAGATCTGTGTATGTTGTTTTCTTTTCTGCACTCATACTCAGCAACTGACCAAACAGATCAACAGAGTGGAAAAGGCACGGCTCTCCATAAATTCAAAGGCTGGAAGGAATTATTGGTTAGTGCTGGACAGACAGACCGTCACTCAGCCCAGAATAGTTCTTCTCAGCTATATAAACCATAGACAACATGAGAGATTGCATACAAAACTATAAAAGGATCTTCCGTACATTGATTTAAACTCAGTGGGCATTATTGAACTCAAGTGGGCACATTGAACTCAATGGACATTATTCTGATATGTTTTATATATAGATGGCTAATCTCTGATTCACCCCCTCTCTCCTAAAATGAGAATGTTATATTTTAACAAACCTATGAGTTTTCTCTATTGTGCAAAATAAATAAACCTGTAAATTAAAACCGATAATTGTGATATAGGGGAAATCAGAGAAGATGAAAATATTAAAAAAATTACTCTTTTTAAGACTACGGTTCCCAGGATGCATCAGTCAGCATGATGTGGCAATCTTGGAATCATAGTCCAAAAAGTCACATTTTTGTGTTTCTAAATGAAGTAGCTAGAGCCATGCAAATTTGTGGTTTTGGGCTACAGCCCCCAGAATTTTCTAAGCAGCACATGAAAATGATAACTATTTTGAATAATAATGCTCCTGAATTTCATTATTACCCAGTTCAGCCTATCAGTCTGAAATGTATACAAGGCCCTGACTCATATATCTTACTCCCTCTAAACCAATTTTGTCCTGAGTCTGTAATGTTACCTGCCATGGTTCTCTGTCAAAAGCAAAAGCAATATTACCTTGAAGGGTTATGGATCTAAACAGTTATGGCTGGGGCTGGGGCTGGGGGAACCAAGCACCATCATGCAGTTAGGAGATGTGGTAGACCTTATTATTGCAGCCACAATACCAAGAGACAGAGGTTGACATTTATACAAAACAAAAAGTGGTAAAAGAAGAAGGAGTAGGATAAAGGATGAGGAGAAAAATGAGAAAGCAAGGAAAAGGAAAGCCATCAAATGGGAAAGCAGAAACAAGACCCTGATATGTTGTGGCAATCATCCTTACAGACCCTCTCACATGTTTATTCATACAGCAGTATTTCAGTCAAGTTCAGTGAACTTGAACTGTTTAGGACCTCAAAATTTGGTGGAACATCTATCCTAAAAAAATAGCCATCCACCTCACATGTTCCTCACAGTCCATGTTGTTGAGAATTGTAGCACACAAGGAGACCAAAAAAATTAAATATCCAACACAAGGCACAGAGCTTTCTGGGTGATGCCCCCTTCCTTCTGGAATACACTTCCTATAGGCACCATCCCTCTCTGTTTTCAGGAAGCTAATTAAGACCAAATTATATAAACCTGCCTTCTGCTACTGTGAATGTGGCCCTGAGATGCTCAAATCATTCTTAATTTGTATATTTTTTATTTAATTATCATTTAAGCTAGTGACAGGGAGTATCATTTTATTGTGCTGTTTATTTATTTATTACATAGGGCTTTAGTTGGAGGGTTTTGCTATACATTTTTGAACCATCCACAGAGTGAAAACACTAATTGGGCCATATGGAAATAATAGGCAAACAACTACTAAACTAAGCTGAGTGAAATCCTAAAGAAACTTTTCCAGAATGCAAAATTCTTTGCATTCTGCAAAACAGCCCCTGTAGTAGCTGCAAATGGGTTATATATTGCTTAGTGATCTCACTTGCACCCTCTGTAGTACTTCGGGGTTTGGAGTGCTGAGGAAGCTCTTTGCAGAAAGGTTCAGCTTTCACTTGTATTCTCTTTTGGTGCCAAGAACTCAGTGTACCCATACCAATTCCCCTTTGTCAGGGTTCAAATGCTGGACCACATGCCAGATGCAATAAGAAGGCTTCGTGGTAGCTCCACCCCAGGCATGACCAACATCGCTGTGCCCTGTAGTCAGTCACTTGAAAATTGAATAAATGTCTCTGATGTGGTCCAGTTTTGTACACTAGCCTGAAGAGAGTGGAGATGTATAATAGCTGTAATGATCAAACATGATACAAACCGAGGGCTGTTATGCACCCGAGGTTGTCTCTAGGCCAAAGAGTTAAATAAACTGCTATTCCTACAGAATTCATTGTCAGCAAAATAGATGTCCAAAGCCAGCTGTGCAAGCAATGTCTAATGTTAACTCACAGTACTCAATGCAGTGCTCATCATGTGAAAATTGGGCCAAAAACAAATGGTTAGCAGTAGCCCATAATTAGAGTTGAAAACAGTTGAGTTGCGGAGAGGAAACTGAGGTGGTCTTTCTGTGCCTGTGAAATCAGACTTCAAAGAAATGCCATGCTTAAGTCATGAAAACCAGTCACCAAACAAAGCAGGCTGATTTATACATTCTCACATATGATAGAAATGTAGACTCTGATACTCAGAGGTTCACAGAGTTAAGAACTACCCTGCTTCTAGTCTTGATTTATCTCTAATTCTTGTTTCTCCACTCTTATTCTTTGGGTCTAACCGATATTATTTATTCATATTTCATAATATTTTGTTTCTTTTTTATTATGTTTGTTTGATTTTATTGTCTGTTAGCTGCCCAGAATAGTGTTTTGCATTGATAGAGTAGTATATCAAGTAAGTAAGCAAGCATGCAAACAAACAAACAAACAAACAAACAAACGGAATTTTTTCTGCTTTATCCTTGGTTTGTTTCTGCAGCCTTTTGTAGACTCTCCTCTGGGAAATCAAAATAAATAATTAAAACAATAAAAACATATAAATACAATACATTAAAACACAACCCCAGAGAGGACCCACAATCATCTGTTTAAAAATTTCTGGAACAGGTGATTTTGTCCAGCCGCCGGTGCCAGGCAGGTCTCACTCGGGAGGGCATTCCATAGTTTGGGGGCAGCTGCTGAAAAGGCCCTATACCTGCAAGCCATCGCTTTCTTCAGATGGATGATTTCTTTAATAACTCTTAAATTCTTTAATATATCTCCTTCTCTTCAGGCAACACTTACAGGTCTTGAGTTTTCCAGCAGTGGCTTAGGCTGGCTGGCTTTAAAACTGGCCACAGCAGATGGAGTGAAGTGCTGGAGTGCTGGAGTTTTCCCAGAGCCAGCCCAATAGCACAAGGGGTCTCTCAGGCAAGTGTCCTTCTGTGCAGCCACTGTCCCTGCAGCCTTTGTCAGGCTCTCCCCTGGGAATCAAAAATCAGTGTCATGCCCAGTGCAAGGGATTAGAAATCACTCGGGTTAAAGTGATTTAGGTGATTTTCATCAGCCCAGGATGAGGGCTGCCAAGTTCCAAATGCAGGCAAACACTGTTTGTGGTGACAGGTCTTGAGTTCCACCAGTGGCTTTATTCCAAGGTCCTTGTCTCTATGTCTCTAAGTTCCAATAACTGGCTTATCAGCTGGCCACAGCAGATGGAGTGAAGTGCTGGAGTGCTGGAGTTGGAACTTTCTGTTCTGGAACTCTCCCAGAGAGAGTCTCTGATGGCCATGTGTCTGATAAAATATGCACTTTGAAAAAGGTGGTGCGGGCAGGGTGGATTTAAGCCAGCAAAAAAGAAACCAGGGGGTCGTGGGCAGAGATCAGAGGTGGAACTGGGAAAAGGAGATGTAAACACATTCTCCACCATTATAGATCAGAAATCCTAGAAAACTGACGGGTTTTCTTCCTGAATGCTCAATGCAAAAACCTTAAAATGTTATGGCTGTTTCGACCAAACGGAGACAAATTTGCTCATTACCATCTTGCAGCAAATTCCAAGCCGATTCGTGAGGGCTGCTTTCTGAATAACTGGGGTAAGTAGCCAGAGGGAAGAAAAAAAATCTCATTTAAAAAAAAGATTTGCTTTGTTAAATCGACATTAATATTAATGCCCATTGTAGTTTTTTGAGGGCGTCCTTTCTATGCATTTGTATGTATAAATAAGCAATTGCCAATTTAATTTCCTAAGGGGCTGGAGATACCACATTGAATAAAGAAAGCAATTTCTGAAATATTCCCCCTTTGCTGTGTCAAAGCAGCAGAGTTGTTTGGTGTAAATGACAGAGGAGGCTTCTGGGCTCCGAAAATGGAAATGCGACCCAATGATTTTTGAGAAACTGGTGCCCAAGCAAGCCACCTCGCTATTCCATCACTAGCAATCTCTATACTGCCCTGTCCTCAGACGCCAGGCTGAGGTCTCGTTGTAAACTCAAACATGTGGCATCCTTAGAAAGACAGTCCATCTCATATTTCACCCTCCTCTCTTTCTTCTGCCTTCCATCTTTTCCAGTGTTATTGTCTAGGAATGCTGGCGGCTCATGATGTGTCCCAAGGAGCCCAGCCTCAGTTCCAGCATTTTTGCCTCCAGAGAAAGTGCAGGCTTGCTTTGATCGAGGACGTGCTTGTTCATCTTTCTGGCAATCTCGGATATCCACAAAGCTCTCATTCCACAGAAAAAAATCTACCACACAGTATTCTGCCTTATGGCCATTCTTTCCAGGGCCTTCTAGAGAGAGAGAGTATTCAGAATCTGTTTTCCATTCTGTTCTTCTATAGCCATTCTGGGATTGCGTAGCTTGCTACCGTTTTCACATGTTTGGGCCACGTTCAGCTACCTGGTCTGAAATCAGTTTACTGGTTGACAGATTGATTGGTTTTGTGTGTGTGGCAAGTTTATATTTCCATTAGAAGACCACCAATTTCACATTAAAGCAGTTTAAGAGCTCTGACTTGGACGGTTGCACCAGGCTGGGTGACTTTTGAATCTTTCAGTAAATCTGAGAAATCCTACACCTTGTCAATCTGTCAACCAGTAAACTGATTTCAGACCAGGTAGCTGAACGTGGCCGAAACATGTGAAAATGGTAGCAAGTAGGGACTTTTTTGACCTCCTATGGCCTCTGTAAGTGATAGTTCTCAGGGTCTATTTGCTTGTTTGCTGAAGGAGGAATTTAGGGCCAGAAGGATTGAGACATCTTTTGTTAGGCTGGGTTAGGTTGTTTTCAAGCTATTACACCCTGATGGATTTCTAAGGTATGTGAAATGTTCAATACACAGTTTACCATTGTCATTCTCCTCACCTCATGCGGGTTCCCATGGATGAGAAAAGATCTGAACAATGAATTCCATCACTCATGAGTTTTAATCTGACATACAGTGTATACCATCCACCACACTGATTCTTTACTTCGCTCTGGTTCTTTCAGTCTCCTGAATTAGGATTCAATGAAACCTTATCCCTCCAGATCTTCATCTTCAAAGCTATTTTTCCAAAACAACATATAAACAGAGTCAATGTTTTTCCTTGTGATCCTTCACCACATGAAAGCAAGTAAATTTGCAACTCACAAAGGGCTCAAAGCGGAAGATAATGAAACATTGTCTACTGTTAAAGAGAGCTGCACTTCTATCTTCAAAAGACAGCTCGTCTCATGGTTGTTGTTTTTTTTGTCCTGCCTTTTTTTAAGTTTGTGAAGAATGCTCAGACATGGGGCTTCATTTCTGTGATGGCTATCAACATATCTGCACACATGGATGATTGTTCTAAGGATTTTGTTATCTAAGGCTAGAGGTCTTTTTAGTTGTCTTTTTACCTTTCTTCTCCTGAATGGATTTCTCAGTGCAATAAAGTTCTAAAGTAAGTATTTCTTTTTAAATTAACTTTTGCCTTTTTGTCTCCAGTGAGTCGTCTTTTTTTTTCAAAGCAAGAAGTTTCACATACTAACCTTTTGCACTCTGCTAGCAAAAATGTCACAAATTCTTACATCTCTCTCCTCATTTACAATGCCTCCTTTGACCTACTTGCTGGCCAGTTTCCTACCCCTGACACACTCTAGAAAGTTTTATTGTTGATTTTTATAGTTTTTAATGACCTTTACAGTGAATATGCTGTCATCCTTTGTATTTTTATTTTATTCTGATTTCTTTGGGACTGGTCAAAGTAATAAACTAAACAATGGTTAGAAGTAAAATGGGGGGTTGAGCCATGTAACCAAATAAACAAATAAACAAACAAATGCAAAACTAGGCTTTGCCAAGACTGTATTTTGGTACAATGCTTTGATAAAGATGGTTTGCCATTGAAAGCTCAATTTGCATTTTTTTAAATTAGTGACCAAAAAGGTATCACCTAGACCAGTGGTTCTCAACCTGTGGGTCCCCAGATGTTCCTGAACTTCAACTCCCACAAGTCTTCATCACTAGCTGAGCTGGCCAGGATTTCTTGAAGTTGCAGTCCAGGAACATGAGGGGACCCACAGGTTGAGAACCAATGACCTAGACTAATTAAACAATGGATGAAATTCTCTTTCTGAGTGTAGTAAGCTGAATCAGTGGGGATTTTGTGCATTACTACTTGATAAGTTCCAGGTGTTCAAATGGACCTATTCTAGTTGTGGCAGATGCAACTCAAAGTGCTGGTTTTGACCTATGCTGTCCTAAATGATTTGGGCCCAAGCTGCACGAAGGAACTCATTTCCCTTTTTGACCCTGCCTGGGTTTTAAAACAATCAGAGGAAACTTTTTTCCTCCATTCTCTCATTCTCAAAGGTATGGTGAAGACAAGACAGGGCCTTCTCTGTGGCTGTTCCCAAACTGTGGAACTCCTTCCTACAGGAGACTGGGCTGGTCCTCTCACTGTTCCACAGGCAGGTAAAAAATTTTCAGGCAGGCTTTTTTCAGCAACTGAATCCCTAAAATGATACCATTCACACCATTCACTGTTTTTTTGTTGTTTTATCCTCTCCTTCCACTTTTTGTATTGTTTATTTTAATACCTTAGGCTTAGTTCCTCTTGGGGGCAAGGTGAGGTATAAATATTTTAAATAAATATTTATTTCACCAGGATTTATAGCACTTCTCATTAGCACTTCTTCTTCTCAATATTTATTTTAAATAAATATTTCAAATATTTCAAATAAATATTTATTTCACTAGGATTTATAGCACTTTTTCTTCTCAATTGGGATGGCATCTCTTTTCTGAAGAAAGCATTTTTGCCTACCTTAGCTCACTCAACCAAGTCGCTTTTGCCTGGATTGGTTCATAACCTTTGATATACATTCTAGATGAGCTTCTGTTTTATGGTTTTAAAAAGTCTCCAGATCTGCTGCATATATCAGAGCACTGTGAGCCACTGCAAAGGGAAACAGCTGACTCATCTGTTGTACTTTGAATTGTGAAATACTTTAGAACCCTGGCTCAGTACCCTGGTGGGCTATATGTAGAGAGAGTCAGAATGAGCTAGACTCATCCCTCCCATCACTGCCTTGCTCACGTGAAGCAACAGGTCTCATGATGAGAGATACATCAGAGGCACGAAGACACGCTGCATAAGCCAGAACTTCACATTCCTCCACAGCAAGTGGCACAGCAGGAACTAACTGCAAGCTGTTACATCAGTGGTGGCCAAACTTTGGCCCTCCAGATGTTTTGGACCACAACTCCCACAGTCCTTTGCCATTGGCAATGCAAGCTTGGAATTCTGGGAGTTGTGCTCCAAAACATCTGGAGGGCCAAAGTTTGGCCACCACTGTGTTACATATGTGTAAGTTACTTCCAAAATGTCAATCAACTTAAAAGAATAAAGTACTAGAAGCATTTCAACATTTGTTCAGGAAGAGCACGAAAGGGCGACTCCATCTAGTGATCTTATGTAGAGATGGGCACGAAAGACAAAATTGATGGGTTGTGCTGACTCCTTTTCTCCCCCCAACAGATGTTTGGTGCCTCCCAGCCCTGCTTTCTCTGCTGGGCGGCCCCTCAGAGGCAGTACTTCAGCTTTCCTAGCCCACTTCCTCTAGGTGCTGTCTCTGAGTAGCCATTCACAGAGGAAGTGGAGCTGGGAAGCGTCCAACACCCATTTGGCCGAAAAACAATCTGGCACAAAGCCACCGGTTCAGCACTTCATGCCCATCTCTAATCTTATCTATTGTGAGGCTTTAAAGATGATATACTGGAATTGTTTCCTTTATGTTGGGGATCTCCTGTCTTGGGTAGTGATGAATATATTTGGGTCTTAGTTCTTATTGGGCTTTAAAGATACATTTGCATTCTTCCTTGTTTGTTCAAGCAGTTCCTGCTGCAGTGCTGATAAAAAAGAAGTTGGCATGTAGGAATATAACCCTAACTTATAATATGATATTTTGCTCAAACAGATGGACCACAGGGTTCTAATTTAAAAAAACAACAACACTAGTAGACACTTGACAATCAGAATGCATTATAAAACAAATTAAAAACAAATTCAGTCACACAATCATTAAAATGAAATAAAATTCAAACAGAACTATAACAACCTTGAGGATCAATTAAGCTCATGGATAACTGAAATCATCACACTAAATTAAACAATAACTTGTTAGTTACATTGTTTATATGCCCTCCAATTGTGAGTAATCTGCTGACTTGTATGTTTATAAGAGATCTGAATACAGCCTTTATGCTGGGGATCTCAAGGACACCCTTGAAACCTCTGTGTGCACATGCTTCTGGCAGTTTTTCAGACATTCAGATCATCATTTAGTAGCCAGGTGTGTATAAGCCCTCTGCACTCTCCACTTATCTTCATTATTCAAAACCTGGAAAAAATTGGAGAGAGAGAGAGAGAGAGAGCTATGACATTTCCAATGCCAGCCAACTTCTCCATCTGAACACCAAGACGACTTATAAGACCCAGTGATTCTTAAACTGAATGACATCATGACCCATGTTCATAGTTCTATGACACACAATTTGTAATAAATTTGTTGTTGTTCTTGTTGTTCAGGCGTTCAGGCGTGTCCGACTCTTTGTGACCCCATGGACCAGAGCTCACCAGGCCTTCCTATCTTTCACTGCCTCCCGCAGTTTGGTCAAATCCATATTGGTTGCATCGATGACACCGTCCAACCATCTCATTCTCTGCCATCCTCTTTTCCTTTTGCCTTCAATCTTTCCCAACATCAGGGACTTTTCCAAGGATTCCTCTCTCCCCATGAGGTGGCCAAAATACTGGAGCCTCAGCTTCAAAATCTGTCCTTCCAGTGAACATTCGTGGTTGATTTCTTTCAGGGTGGATAGGTTTGATCTCCTTGCAGTCCAGGGGACTCTCAAGACTCTCCTCCAGCACCACAGCTCAAAAGCATCAATTCTGCAGCTATCAGCCTTCTTTATAGTCCAGCTTTCACTTTCATACATCACTACTGGAAAAACCATAGCTTTGACTATCTGGACCTTAGTTGGCAAAGTGATGTCTCTGCTCTTTAGGATGCTATCTAGATTTGCCATTGCTTTCCTCCAAAGAAGCATGTGTCTTTTAATTTCATTGCTGCAGTCACCATCCTCAGTGATCAAGGAGCCCAAGAAAATAAACTCTGTCACCAAACACCAGTTACAACCCTAGGTGATCTGGGTATCTGCATATACAGAGGTTACAATGGCTACAATGTGTAGCCTGCATACTGTAATTAAACTGTAAACTGCCCAGAGACTACTTGAAGTGGTATGGGGCCGTATATAAGCAGAACACTTTGCTTTAAGCTAAGATATATGTTCCTCTCTTACAATTTTATTCTTTAGGCCATACAGATTATTTTCTTTGCTTACAGGGTTACCTTCTAAGACAGTAGTTCCTAGCCTTGGGTAATCCAGGTGTTCTTGGGCTGTAGCTCCCAAAAGCCATGCTGGGTCGTGTTTTGTGCTGGGTAGGGTTTGGGGGAGTTCAAGTCCAAGAACACCTGAGTTCTCCAAAGTTGGGAACCACTGCTTTAGGCCATGCAAATCTTTCAGCATTCTGTGCCTAAGGCATCAGATGTGTTTTTTAAAAAGTGTGATCTCCCAGGGAACTAACCACAAAATAAAAAGAAGTCAGTTTTTCAAACGCAGACTGAGACCACCTCCTTAAACTGCCTTTTCCTCTTACAGATGCACTGCTGCTAGATGTGAAATAAGCAAGTCTCCTAGTGAGTTCCTCAGACAACAGTGGAAGATGACTTTGTCCGAATGCCTCCTATACATACTGCTCACTGTTCACCATCTATTTCTGCAGCTTTGGCTTCTTTTCATTATGCTGCTGCTCCTGACATCGTACCATAACATTGACTGTAAACTCCCTCAAGAACTCTATTCATATGCAAATTATAAGGTATAAATTCCTACATAAATGCATGCATAAAATAATATTCATGTTGCTAAGTATAGGTTTTGGAAGGTCAGTGCTTTGCTCAGGTTGAGTGAAGGTAATATGCAGTTGGAACATGGGCAGCAACGATCAAATACAAAATATTGCTTTAAGAGTTGTATTCTGCAGGCCAAAGATGAGAAGGAAGGGATCAAAAGTGCATGAAAACTGACACAGAGAAGGGAAAATTTTCATCTACAACATTATACAAGCTGTGGTCTGTGACTGGAAAAGTGCCATTTTAATAGTTTACTTGATGCAGCTATGCTTCATGCCCCTGTTGCTGGCCCCTATCTTTGTTAAGGAACACCTTGCTTCACGCCCCTTATACTGGCCCCTAAGAAATTCCTTGCTAGTAAAGTAACTGTGAGCTACTGTACAATACTAATAAGCTTTGGAACTGTGGCAAACTTTAACCAATGACATGCTTAACTATAAGTTTCGTTAACACTTTGCAATTATAAAAGCCCCCTCCTGAACATCTTTCTTTGTTTCACTCATTGTGATACCCATGGGCCCATGTTCTCTGAATAAAGTTACGTTATTCCACAAGAAACATCTTCGATCTGTGCTGTACTACTATTTTGGGGGTAATTACCTCTCCTTTGAGGTAACAGGTCCTTCCAGATTTTAGAATATTTGAGAAACTAGAATATGCTGTAACAGTAAATATTGCCCTCCCAGCCCGGAAATAAAGGGGCAAGACACATTCGTGGGATTAAAATTGGGCCACAATTTACTGATATGAAATTCACTGAATTCAACTGTTAAACATCCCTTAAACAAGGGGGCCTGAATGTAGTGCAAGCGGATCAGTTAATGATTCTTCATATTAGAAGGGTGCTGCCCACCTGTTCAGCGCCCTTCCAAGACCTGCGGTCTGGGCAGGCCTCATTCCTAATCTTTGAACTTATACCTAACATCTAATTTTCCTAATTTCCCAATTTATATTGAGGGCTACCAGCTCACTAGACAATATTATTCAATAAATTTCACCTGACTTAAATTTTCCACTTGCACTACTCGTCAATTGTGACCAGTTATAAACCTTCCATTTGCCTCAAAAAAGAATGGGATGGGTGAAAACACACTGCTAGTCCAATCCAATTTGAGTAGCAGCCAAAAATTCCCATCCAACCCTTATGCAACCAGCTACTCGCATTCTCTCAATTGGGAGGGAGGGTGGGAAGACAGGTAGATCACAAAAGAGGCCTCTCGCCCAATGGTGAGGCCTTATGAAGATTCTGGCCCTTGCTGAGCAGCCCCTAGGTTGCAGAAACGTGACACTAGCCAGGCCGGAGGGGGAGGGCAAAGTGGTCCCACCCAGCCCTACTGCTGTTCAGACCATCCATTCTTGAGGGGAGGTGGAAATGATAGTTATAAACTAGGCTTATGACAACCATAAAACAAAGGGCAACTTGGCATTTGTACATACTGAATTATATGTGGACTATGTCTCGTTGTTGATTCCGTTGTGTGTGTATGTTTCAGTGGGAAAGTCCTTGAGGGAACAGCAAAATCATCAGAAAGGAGACAAACAAGTCTTGCCTTGTTTGTCTGGTTTCTACTGATCCTCAGTTTTTTCATTAGATGTTTTGGAGGCCCAGAGATGGCTGCTCCACACTTGAAATGTGTTTCTTTTAGACTCCACGTTCACCAAACTATAGTCAGAAAATAAAACCCAGAAAAAATAAACCAAATTTCTTCTGCTTTCCCTAACAGAACCACATTCATTTCTTCCTTTAACTAAACTTCTTCGATTACCTTTGTTGTGACTGTTTCTTCAAATTGGTAATACATTAAAAGTTCTGAGAGTCTGTAATCATTATTTGACTCACTGAAAAAGATACCAAAGGTTTTTTTTTTTTAAAAAAAAGTCAATACTGCAGGTTTTTCCTTTTTTGCATTGCTGTTTTGTATGTGTGTGTTTTGATTATTGTTTATTTTTAGGATTGGTAAAACATGATACAAATAATTCTTCTCAGACTTTCCTGTTTAAATACCTAAAATGCCCTGGAAAAGTAACTGTTAAAATGCTGGCATTGCTGTACTCACCACAGTTTTAGAGTATGAAGCTGATAAACAGGCAATTACCATATAACATTTATCATCTGGCTTTTCACTTGGTCACCTTACCAATGACTGAATATTATGAGTAATATTGTTATCTATAGCATGTAGGATGGAGGAAACAAGTGTGTGACAAATTACACTTCAGAATCTAACTAGAAAAACACTTCTAACACTCAACTTGTTACTACATTTTTCAAATATAACTTTGGGTATTTGTACACGACCCCTAAACTCCGCCGCAAATGGCTCCCAGCTCCGGAGCTTAAAATTGTTTCCCCACCAGATCCGGAGTTTACAGAAAATTAAGTGTGGCCACGCCCACCTAACCGCGTCCCAGCGCACTTTTCAGGTACCTGCTCTTGGAGGGTGAAAAATTCCAGATCCGGATGTAAAGGAGTGAGTGCCCGGCTCTCCTAGCTTCTGTTTGTTGTTGTTTTTTTTTTGCCTCCCGCCCCTTTAAGAGAAGGAATCAGGACGACGACGGGGCTGGGGGAGGCTTGGACCAGCAAATGGAGGTGAGCCTGCATTCTTTTGTCCCCTTTTTTCTCCCTCCCCTCACGCAGACAGGATCAAGGAAGTGCGGAGGGGTGGGGACGCAGGAAGAGCAACGAACCCCCAAGATCTCTGGTCCGAATTTAAGTGGCCAGCGGATCTTAGGGGTCGTGTGAAAAGGCCCTTTGTCACATCCTTGTTCCTTTCCCTATGCCATACTATAGGAAACTATGTTATTGGTTCCTTCTGAACTCTAGTTATGCCATTTTAACAGCAAACTCCAGCAGCAGCACCTACCTCTGCAATCAACTTCGGCCATGTGACAATTCCCTCCCTGTGTCAACATATATTGAGATTAACCAGGAAAGTTCTGTAAATACATAGACACCAATTAAGTAACTCTTCTAGGTCATTATGGAGGTTTTTTATGGGACCTAACAAGAGTATGTATTTCCTATGCAACTGTTATCTATGTCATTTCTCCCAGAAAGAGGTCTGTGACAGAGATAAAGAGTAAGTTACCTCTGTGCATGTCAATATTAAAAGCATATTTTCTTTTGGATTTTCTCCAACAAACTATAATCTTCCCAATGTTTTTAGAAGATGTTGATTATTCTCCAGTGTCCTGCTCATGCTGTACACACCCACGGCAATTATTTTCCTTATTGCTAGGAGCACACAAGAAAAACATCAAGTATCAAAACCATACAAAACAAAAGCTTTGTTATACTAGTATTCATACTACTGGCTTGCTAATTTTTCAACAAGGACCTGAATCTTATTGAGTCTTCACACCAGAATAACACACTGGTACAAATCTCACATGAAGATTCTCAGTCATCCAGGTGAGTTTATCTGGAAGTTGAGTCATGGCTACTGGACTTTTTTTTTGAGAGAGAGAGAGAGATAGAAACGTTTCGTTGTTCATGTTTGGATGAACAGTGAAACGTTTCTGTCTCTCAAAAAAGAAGTCCAGTAGCCATGACTCAACTTCCAGATAATCTCACAAGTGAGATGCTGGAATAAGTTATCATAGGTATGTACAAATGTCTGCCAAGTCACACAACCTGGTGTGTAACAGCAGAGATACCTCTGCTAACTTTTTCACCTGCAGCAATTTGCCAATGAGAGTTACACAATTGCATTATGTCACTGGGCAAAAATATTAAGATTTTGGCTATCGTGTCTTGCACCTTACATTCTGAGGCAAAAAGATGATAACCCTTGATGTCCACATAATTTTGGAGGGTGGCAAGGAAGCTGTATAGTATTGCCTTGCATGGAAGCCATGTGCTACAACAACACATTGTGTCCCTTTGTACATTAAAAGAATTAATTAATCTACAATTAATTGGAGGGAGGGATCTCTTATCTCACTGATGGATTCCCATGATGGCAGATGGTAGCTAATAATTATGTGTTGCCAAGTCAGTTCTGGGTTATGGCAAACCTGCCATGGTTTTCTAGGTATAACATACTCAGCATTGGAATTTCCCCCCCTTCTTCTGATGGAAAAGCTGACAGGAAAAAAACAGTTGGTTTGAACTTCTGGAAGAGAGCTTTGCAGATATCCTGGACTGCCAAGAAGGACAAACAAGGGGCCCCTAAATCAAATCTCTCCAAGGCAAAACATGTTGAAACTGGAGTTTCTACTTTGGGTCCATCTTTTCCTCTGGAAAAGGCAGTAATGTTGGAAAAGATGAAAGGCAGCAGGAAGAGGGGCAGAACAAATACAAGATGGGTTGACTCGCTAAAGGAAGCCACAGGCTTGAGTTTACAAGAGCAGAGTGGGGATGTTGAGGACAGGTCACTCCGGACGTTGGAGGTGACTTGCCGGCATATAACAACAAATTTTGGTGATCCCTCTTGCCCTCCCCTTTTAAGAGCACTGCTGTTGGATCCCAGAGTATGAAGTGTTCCACTGCTCGTTAGAAGGCACTGTATGTGAGCGCTGTAGGAGGTCCTGATTACAGATTTCTCAAGTGAGTTCCATCCCAGAGATTTTTATTTCAAAGCCGACATGCCTTGTAGATGAAACCCTGTAATTTGCACCAGGAGCAGTATCATATGCAGTTAATTTCCCGCGACCCCAAAGCACACAGAGCTTTCTTTGCTTTCCCATTAAGCTATTTTGGCAGTCCCTCCCTTCGGATGTTGTACCAAGTGAGAGCAATTATGTGAATACCATGTGATGGCTGCATATGTTTAAAAGCTGGGTGGCATTTTGGATGCCCACATGGATTCCAAGTTAATCTTAAGTGAGCAGCTTTGAATAAGAAAATGATCTCATACAGTATTTTGGTTGGTGAGACAAGTGAGACTTTTAGCTCGGGGGAGGACATCTAAACGAAGATGTCTACCCAGTGTGTGGCAGCGGTGAAGAAGCCAATTCCATGCTAGGGATTATCAAAAAGGGGATTGAAAATAAAACAGCCAACATTATAATGCTATTGTACAAAACGATAGTAAGGCCACACCTGGAGTATTGTGTACAATTCTGGTCACCACATCTCAAAAAAGACATAGTGGAGCTGGAAAAGGTCCAGAAGAGAGCCACTAAAATGATTACTGGCCTGGGGGACCTCCCTTATGAGGAAAGGCGAAAACATTTGGGGCTCTTTAGTCTGGAAAAAAGGCACCCGAGGGGGGAAATGTTTTGAGACGTACAAAATAATGCAGGGCACGAGTAAAGTGGATAGAGGGATGCTCTTCTCCCTCTCATAAAATACCAGAAATAGGGGACATCCACTCAAACTGAGCATTTGGGAGAGTGAGAACAGACAAAAGATTTTTTTTTTTTTTTTGCCCAGCATGTTGTTAGTCTGTGGAAGTCACTGCCACAGGAGGTGGTGATGGCATCTGGCCTGAATGCCTACAAAAGGGGATTGGACAGATTCCTGGAGGAAAAGTCTATCACAGATTACAAACCATGATGGAGATGTGTAATCTCCAGGCTTAAAACCAGGGTACTTCAAGTGCCAGATGCAGGGGAGTGGTAGCAGGAGACAGATACCTAGTCTCATGCGCTCCCAGAGGCATTTGGTGGGGCCACTGTGAGATACAGGAAGCTAGACTAGATGCGCCTTTGGCCTGATCCAGCATGGCTCTTCTTATGTTCTTATGTTCTTATGAGGACTGTAGCACAGTCCATACTGCCTTGCTTTGCAGTATAGAAGATCCTGGTTCCCTGGGAAGACTATGGTAGCAGTCATGTCTTGTTTATATTGTTTACTAAGTGTGTGATGGAAGGTGGTGAATGAGGAGCATGGAATCTCGGTCAGAATGTTTTGGTTGGCTAGTGAGCCCAAGAGGGTATCTTGTAGACCATCTTCATTGGTGTCATTGGTGTTGTCAACATTCAGGCTGTGCTTTGCTATGTAAAGCTTGGCATCCTTTTTCCTGTTGGGAACTTGGTGGAAAAGCATAACCAATGCTACAATCCTAAATGTACTTAAACCCATAAACGTGCTTCCAGAAATGGCTTTCATGTGCGTTTCCCCATTTTGGGGGTGTACCCCTGCCTTCCTCTCCAATCCCTCCAACTTTGACAGAAAGTCCATTAAGAAGGAAAACAAAGAGCTGCGCAATGACTTTTGATTTGTAGAATATCTTTGGATTCAGCTATCTGGAAACAGCTTTAAATTTAATTCTCAATAATATACTCAGTACTTTCTGTAAACCTGTCCTTGTTTCCATGATACTTTTTGATAGTTCTTGCCATTCTAGAACATGTATTTTAGGGTGGTAAAAATAAATCATTCTGTGGCAACAAAGGGCAATTAGACTCTCAAATAAGCAGTTTCATAACCAGCCATAAATTATTATTATAGGTTCTGGGTGTTGAAGACATGAACATGTAAAGTGAATGAATGCCACCTTGACACAAATTAATTATCTTTTAAAAGAAGCAACTGAAGCCTTCAGGTCCTTATTAAGAAATCAAATCTAGATACATATATGAAATGTCTCTTCTATCTTTCATCAAAATCATTAGTGAACAGCTTCAGTTACACATACTGTTGATCTATCAGTGGTCCAACAAATAAAACCTTCAGAGGAAAGGGGGACAAAAGGGGTGATAAAGTTTAAGTAGAATATTTTTCATATTTATTTTATTTATTTCACATGGCATAACAGAATATACCATTGTTGCATAAGACATTGTAATGCCGAAATAAAAGATGTATAACATGGAAAACATTAAAAGGATAATTCTACGAGATTTTCAAAATTTGGTGCGTTACAGTTCTTTAAATTCTAATTAATTAAAGACTTACCCAGCTATGTACAGGATAGAAAGAGAGTGAATAGACTTTTTAAAGCCAGTTCCCATAATATTTAAGAATTCAAGGTCACACAATGAAATCAGGAGACCCAAGAGGGCTGGAAGAGACCGTAGGTGATGCACAGCAAATGTAATGGAATTTATTGCCAACAGATGTTATGATGGACACAAATAACCTTTTCAGAAAGGATTTTGAGGCAAGATCTGCTACTGGCTCTTAGCCATGGGGGGTTCAGAAGACCTCCTATTCAGTTGTAGGATGCCACAGGATACCTATAGGTTATGGGCCAATGCTTAAAAATAATATTGCATGTTCTGTGCTATCAAGTAGGCACCTATTTATAGTGATTCAGGATTTCATGGTATGTGAAATATTTAATTAATGTATTGACTTTTTTAAAAAAATTACCCCACATTTCTCCTGATAAGATATTTGCCTGCTTGCAGAAGGATGTTAATGATGTGGCCACAACGAAAAAGACTGAGGGGAGGCATGATATCACTGCAAATAACTGAAAAGTTGTCATCCAGAGGAGAGGCAGGATTTGTTCTCAATCAATCTCAATCATTTGTTCTCAACTGGCTGAAATCGGAGGAAACCAGATTTCAGTCGACTATAAGGAAAACCTCTGAACTGTTACAGCAATATGGCAATGGAATCTGGAAGTTGAGTCATGGCAACTGGACTTCTTTTTCTTGAGAGATCGAAATGTTTCACTACTCATCCAAGCAGTTTCGTCACTCTTTCCTGCCATCTTCCCAAAAAATTATTTTTCGCTGAAATGTCCCGCATTTCCAGCTACAGATGGCTGAGCTCTGGATGCTACTGGGCAGCCAGCCACCAGGTGGCCCGCCAGAGAGCACTTCTCCCTGCACAACCCCTAACCCACACACCACCAGCTGTCTGGACTGGTATATATATATATCCCCTAGAAAGCCGATACACCTAGGTCACAGGGAGCATTTTGAAGCCACTGCAAGGGATTCTGGGAACCCTGTATGTATGCAAATAGGCTCCACCCCTAGCTGAATGGCTCAGCTGCCAGAGCCCCACCTGGGTAGCAGTGGGGAACACTTGACAGCAATGAATGGAACTACTGTAATTACCTTGGGAGGTGGTGAGTGCTCCAACTCTGGAAGCATATATAGTTTGAGTTGGATTCCTGCATGAAGAAGATTGGACTCAATGGGTTGACGGGCCCCTTCCAACTCAATTAGTCTATGGTTATGACAGCCCTTCTCATAAATTCTCACAATGTCATTGTGAGCTGGTATCCTCCGGAGGAGTGTGCTTTGGGTGTGGTGTGGGGGGGAGAGTTGATTCAGCTGCTTAAAAATGTTTGGAGCATTGTCAGAAACGGCCAGGGAAGCCCACAAGGACTCCCCAGAAAGAAAAGTCAGCTTTGTTCTGTCATTGGTCAGTAAATGATAAGCATAGGCTGCATGTTGTAGGCCTGATTTGCTCAGCCTTGTATCTGTTCAGAAATCACCCGTTAAAAGGAGAAAGAAGCTGCTGACAGGTAATATCCATTTTCTTTAAAGCATAGCATGACACTTCCTCCAACCAGTATTGTTGCAAAATCTTGAGTAACTTTTGTCTTAAGACCTCTCAATAAGGAAAATAAGAGGATGGCCACTATACTTGGCTTTATTGGCACTCATATGGTGTCTAACTCATTGCTCTGCAGAAGAAATGGTAAGCAAATATTTTGCAGGACAATTTCAGCATCTATTGCTCTTTGCTAGTTCCTTACGAGCAAGAATTTTAAGAGTTGGGTGTAATCTGTAATACATAGGAGAGTTTCACATCAGGCACATGCTGGAATGCTGGATGCTAGGAGGGGGAGTTGTCGCTGTCCCTGTATGCCCACCTGAGTCCCCTCCCACTTTCTGTCACATTGCTGTGAAGCTTGAGTCACTAGTAATAATTTCCTTTCCCTCCATGTATCCTTCTGCAAGGTTTCAGGGTTGCGGCTGTGGAATGCCAATATAAATAATAATAATAAATAATGAAAATCATAAAATCAGCTGAAGAAGAATAGTCTGGAAATGTTCAGGTTTCTTAACTAGTACCATCTCTTTGTGTGACTTTTTTTTTTTTAAAAAATAGCAGTGGTATCTTATGGATGATGACAATGGAGGATCACTTTGGAATTGTGGGAAGGCTTCTTTCCCTGCTCTGCCCATGAGCCACTTGTAATAAATCAACAAAATAAATCTTAAGGAGGCAAGGCCATTGTTGTTGCCACTGCTGCTCCCCTCCTCCTCCTCCTCCTCCTCCTCTTCCCTCTTAAAACACTCTGTGAAGGTTATGTTGATTAAGGGTGCCTATAAATTTTGGGCATGACAGTAAGGAAGGCAACATATTCAGTTGGCCCATTTATATATACAGTGACGCCCCGCCATTTTGCGTTTCCGGTGTTGCGGTCCCACTACATCGTGGGACTGCAGTACTGGAACCGTGGGGGGGGGGGGCAGCCGGGTTGCTCCGCGCCACCGCCCCGCACCTCCGAGAAGCTGCCGGGGTGCGTGGGAGGGTGATGGGGGTGTGATCCGGTCGCTCCGCACTGCCCTCCCATGCATCTCCAAGAAGCCTCCTGGGTACGTGGGTGGGTGGCGGCGGGCGATCCAGTCGCTCCGCGTGGCCCTACCACGCACCCCCGAGAAGCCTCGAAGCCACACGGGCGGGCATCACCGGGCGATCTGGTCGCTCTGCGCAGCCCTACCATGCCACCCAAGCCTCCGGGGTGCATGGGCGGGTGGCAGCAGGTGATTCGGTTGCTCTACACGGCCCTCCCACACACCCCCGAGAAGCCTCCGGGGTGCATGGGCAGGCAGCGGTGGGCGATCCAGTTGTTCCGTGTGGCCCTCCCACACACCCTGGAGAAGCCTCCGGGTCACCTGGGTGGGCGGCGGCGGCGGGAGTTAAGATCCCCCTTCCGCCGCTGGCTCGCTGCGCAATCACCCCCGGCCCCCCGCCCCCACCCCACCCGCTTCCGCATATTGTGGATTTTCGTGCATTGCAGGTGAGGTGGGTCGATCGGCGGGGGGTTAATAATAATAATAATAACTTTATTTTTATGCTGCCTTTCTCCCCGGAGGGACCCAAGGCGGCTTACAACAAATTCATAAAAATACAATAAAAATAGTACAATGTAAAAAATAATACAATACCTATAAAATACTATAAAATACTATACAGTATAATACAATAAAAACAAGATTAAAAAACAGTAGCTGCAGCAGAGTTTAAAAAGCTCCCCAGCCAATGAAACTAAAAAGTAAGATGTTATAAAAGTTGGTGAAGGCTGGAGGCTCAAAAGTCCTGCCTAAATAAATAAGTCTTAAGGCCACGCTTGAATATTTCAAGGGAGGAGGCGGTTCTCAACTCAAAGGGGAGGGAATTCCATAGTATCGGTGCCACTACTGAGAAGGCCCTATTTCTTGCTGCCGCCCCTCGCACTTCCTTGGGTGGCGGTACTCGTAGAAGGGCTTCTCCGATGACCGAAGGGGGCAGACCGGATTATATGGAAGAAGGCGGTCTCTCAGATAACCTGGTCCTGAGCTGTATAAGGCTTTAAAGGTCATAACCAGCACCTTGAATTGGGCCCGGAAACGAATGGGCAGCCAATGTAGTCCCTGGAGAAGCAGCCCGACAGAGTTGTACCGCCGAGCTCCAGTAACCACCCGGGCTGCCGCATTCTGTACCAATTGTAGTTTCCGAACCGTCTTCAAGGGCAGCCCCACATAGAGCGCGTTGCAATAGTCTAATCTTGATGTCACCATGGCATGGATCACCGTGTATATATTTCTTTCCAAAATGTCTTACATTTCTATATCAGACTTACCAACTGAGCATTTAAAAGATGAATAAGTGTAGAGCTCACAATCCAGACAAAAGGCTTTCAGAGGTTAGGGTGTATGAGTACAACTCTGAATTCCTCACTTCATTACTGCACTTTTTTGTGCTGAATTATGACACAGTATATACCCCCTTTCCTTTTTTTCTTTTTTTTACAAACTCCTAATCTTTAACAGCTTTGTGACAGCAAGATTTGATAGCTTCCTCTATGCTTACTCAAACTGGGCAGTACAAATTCATTTTTCTCAAAATTCTGCAAAAATGCAGCAAAAGGAATGTGATTTGGGTTTTTTTGGGGGGGGGTTAAGCACAACTCAATGTGGCAGACAGCAAGCTGACAGATGTGTTGTTCATCCATGTCACAGAGAACAAGTTTAATATTTAATCATGCCTGAATCACTCCTGAATACCTCTGAGCAGCATGGCTGTCCAGCACTTGAGGAAAAGATTGCACACAGATTGAGGAAATTTCTCAATTTAACTGTGCTTTAGTGTCTAAGATTCAGAACAAAGACAGAGAAGTACAAAATATTTTCCTTAAAAATGTGATAAATTCCTGGCAAACGGTGCCAGCATTTCATTGGTATCTCAAGCAGCTCCCTCTTAACTCCCAGAAAGCTTTCCAAGAGGGCAGGTCAAGCTTCAACAAGTTTCAAAGAGGATGTGGTGTCTCCTTTAGCAGTCAATGGCACCAATGGGCCAAGAAAGAGTCTCATTGAAAAACAGTGCTGAGTGGGAAGAGCAAACTACAACACCCTCCGATTTAAAAAAAAATGACAGAGTGATTAATTTGTACTATTGAAAGCCACTCAAGAAGGCAGTTATCAGAGTGAAGCTTGTTCATCCGTGAAGCTACAGATGTCTCTTCAGAGAGATCTTCCACCCACCCCGAATCTCTTGCAAATACAGTAAGAACATACAAACATAAGAACAGCCTTGTTGGAACAGGCCACAGCCCATCCAGTCCAACATTCTGTCTCATACAGTGGTTCACTATTTGCTTCAGGGTATTCCCAAGCAGATGTCTTCACTTGCTTAAGATTCTCTGCAGATGGCATTGAGAGGTCATCTGCCTATCTCTCCAACCCGCTGGTTGTCCTTAGGCATCCATAAAGATATCCATTGATACCCTTGTTCTCCATGAACTTGTCCAATCCTTTCTTAAAGCTGTCAAGGCTGGCATCTGTCACCATTTCTTCTGGCAGGGAGTTCCACAGACCAGTGACCCTCTGGGTGAAAAAGTACTTTTTTATTTGTTTTGGTTTTTTTGCTGCCATTTTTAAAAAGGGTTCTTTTACATTGTACAACTGAGAGTCATGCATACATTACAGCAACCCCCCCCAAAAAAAAAATATCTGGTGCTGAATTGCTGAGAAAATGGCAACCTGAATATGTTTTCACCCCTTGCTGTTTGTCATCCGGTAGTCTTAACCCAGCATGAAAATTAATATTTCTTGACTGAAAGCTTTGTCTCAAATTAGTAAGTTTCAAAAGATCATTTTTACAATATCTGTGTTCCTATTTAATTGGACAGAAGATGCTAAATATCCAAATCGTGCATGCTTCCATATGGAATGTGGAATTCAAAACGACTCACTCTTTGTATGTTCTTCAGCTAATTTGCCTTACATTTTATCTTCCTTTTTCCTCCCCCCTCCTCTCTCATTTTGAGTTTGTTTCTCAGTTAACATCCTACAAGAGAATTACTCACAGCTGAAGTGAGTAAGCTCATTACTCACTGTTAAATATATGAAAGCATTGCCTTTCATATTATTATAGAAGAAATGGAAGAGAAAATTCAAAAAAGAGAGGGGGCCAAGGCTGATCTTGGAAATAAGCCATAATTTTGGGTTAATTATGCTACATCCTTTTCTCTAATTAATAATGCTTATAAGAAGACAATATTTTATTTTCAATTATGCCATTTGTATTTCAGAAAACCTTTGTCCCATGTGGGATGCCTGAACAGCAACGTTATGTTGCAAAGGTGATGTGGCTTATTTCTAATTTATTTTATCGTTGGCCGACATCCTGTTGTGTAAATTATGCCAATATAATGGAGGCAACGTCATTGGCCAGTGGCCGGTGGGGGCTTGTTATTGACAATTAAGGAGTTCTTAATGCTGTCCAGGGGTTCACATGAATTGTATGCTATAAAGATTTAGCGGATCAAACCATGTTGCTTAATGTAGTAAGTCCCAATAGAGTATACTAAATCAATGGAAAATATGAAGGGGTTCCACCAAATCTGCACTGATTTCAACCATTGTGTGTGAGCCATACAAGTCCCATAATCAAAGCAGAAAGTCTAATTGTTGGCTCTGCTAGTGGCATCAAATCCATAATGCCAGCATCATTTATGTAATGTGAGACCTTTGGGTTGTGGGCAGTATACAAGCTAAATAAATAAATAAATAAATAAATAAATAAATAAATAAATAAATAAATAAATAAATAAATAGAATTTTGGCTGTTAAAATGCAAATGTAATGTAATTTCATTATAATTTCACTACTAGAAAGGAAAGTAATTATTTGCTAATAGCTTGGGAAAGTTACTGTTTGGACTATAACTTTCACAACCCACATCCCATATTGTTGCAGGAGATATAGGAGTAGAAGAATTGTTGTCCACCAAGGAGCTTGTGGAGTTGCCGTCCACAAAGCAACTTTCAAAAACTGTGGCAACTAGTTATAAGGCGTTACTTCAAAGTTGCAGGCATTCAGTCTGAAATACATAAAGGACTGCAGATGGGGGTGGCAGTGGTCCATCATGCCTGGTGGGCATTAAGAGAAATCCATCAATGGCAGACAGAGCTGGGCAAAAGAGGGCACACAAATACAGACACAAAATGAAGCTGGTAGTCAAACATAAAGAGGACACCATGGTAACCATTTTATTCATGTTATTCTGCTAATGTGATCCTTATGGTATGGGAATGAACTTCCGATATGGCTGTTCAGAGCTGGAAAATAATACTTTCCATTCTTAATATAGCTTAACACCTGTCCACACCTGCATTTTAAATATGAGCATCATCCCCATCAGCCACTATCCTGGGCCTTTATTGGGGCAACAGTTTAGAAAATTGCAGACATTCATAAATTTACCTTTTTAGATACAAGAAACGAATGAGCCACAATTCCATTATATTCCAGTTTATGCAACATAGAAATATTGGGCTGCTTTATGAAAGACATCAACACAATTTCTGCCAGTTTTCAAAACCAGAAGTTAGCTGAAAGAAGTGGTTTGAAAGTACCAGACCACAGTCCTGGAACACAATTCCATCTGGTGCATCACTTGTTTATCTATAAGGTAGGCCATCGCTTTTCAGAGCACCATCACTCACAGAGGGTATGGTGTTAAACATTGCCTGAAGGTCTGGCAATTTAAGTTGTCATTGAGTCTAGATGAACAGGATACCATATACAAAATGTAGACAAAACAAAAACCAATCTATATACAGTACAGGCTTTTGGAATCATAGATTTGCAGTCTTGACCAAAACAGTAGATGTTATTTGCTTCTTTAATTTACATACTGCACTGTTAGTGAATACACACTATTCTGGGCAGAGTACAGGGTAAAATATGGCCCACCCAAAATACAAACAAATTTATTTCTTCCAATCCTTTTAATATGCTTTCATTTCACTTTCTAATATTGCATGTATTTTTCCAAAAGAATTGTCATCCTTGCAACATTTCTGTATAATCTTCTCTTTATTTGAATATATCGTTCTGTTAATCTTCCAGTATTCCTAATTTAGGCTTACATTTCCTATTGATTTCCCAGATTTTATGGAAGATGTCCCATAGTTTCCCCCTTTTGGTCTTCTTTTCTATTTCTTTGCACTCATTATTTTTGTAATAGCTCTTTGACCTATATCCCAGTTGTTGAAAAGACACATTCAGGATTCTGACCCCTTTTCATCATCTTTTACTTTCCCTTCTTATTTGCCTTGAACTGTTTTATGAGCTTTCTCAGTCATCCATCAAGTCTTTTATTTTGGCTACCCGGATAGTCATTTTGTGTTTATTCTTGATAATATTTCTACTTTCATTTCACAGTTCTTCAACTATCAATTTGTAGGTTATGTTGTCAATACATTGTTTAAAAATGCTACTGAAATTATGTTTTGTCTTTTTTCCAAGGAGAAAGACAGAGTAAAATACCCATAATAAATAAATAAATAAATAAATAAATAAATAAATAAATAAATAAATAAATAAATAAAGTGGGAGTCATGGCAACTGGACTTCTTTTCTTATTTGAAACATTTTATTACTCATCAAACTAGCTTTGTGCAAAAAAAGAAGTCCAGTTGCCATGACTTAACTTCTGGATAAACTCACCTGGATGACTGAGAATCTTCACAGACATTTTGTAACTATGATTGTTTTACTATTCTTCCTCAGCTTAGTCTCCTTTTGGATATTATTATTATTATTATTATTATTATTATTATTATTATTATTATTATTATTATTATTATTATTATTATTATTATTATTATTATTATTATTTCTGTGAAGATTCTCAGTGATCCAGGTGAGTTTATCTGGAAGTCAAGGCAACTGGACTTCTTTTCTTCAGAGGATGAAACATAAGAACATTAGAGCAGCCATGCCGCATCAGGCCAAAGGCCCATCAAGTCCAGCTTCCTGTATCTCGCAGTGGCCCCACCAAATGTCTCTGGGAGTGCACAAGACTGTCTCCTGATAAAACTCCCCTGCATCTGGCCCTTGAAGTACCCTGGTTTTAAGCCTGTAGATTACACATCTCCATCATGGTTTGTAACCTGTGATGGACTTTTCCTCCAGGAATCATTTTGCTGCTCATCCAAACATCTTCATCAGTCTGAGGAAAGCTAGTTGCGAGTCCTCCATTTTATAGTTCACTTTGGCTGAATGTCAACCTGGTCTGAAATAGGCTCATAAGATGAACAATGGCCTGAGTAGGCTCGTTAGGTGGACAATAGTCTCAGCACTAGAGATGGGCACGAATCAAAAAAATGATGTTTCATTTGTCATTTGGAGGGTCCGTTTCGGTTCGTTTCCATTTTTTGTGAATTTTTGCAAAAAAATTGTTTCTGTTTTTGTTCGTTTCATTACCATTTCATTACCATTTATTTCATTTTTTGTGATTTTTAGAGCATTTAAAGCAGTTCACTGTATTGCAGTAACGGAAACGAAATGCACGACAAGAATTCCGGTGTTTGTGTTCGTTTTGTTCATTTTGGAGACAAAATTCATTTGTCATTTCGTTGCGTAAGGAAATGAAAAATCAACAACAGAAACGAAAAATTGTTCGTTTCGTGCCCATCTCTACTCAGCACCTTAGGCCAATGTTCACCTAATGGCCTATGGAGACTGTTGGTGTTGTTATAAAATTTATATACCACCCATCTGGGCAGTTTACAACATAAATCAAACTGTTACAATATACAAATACAGGAATATAATAATAAACAAAATTTTTACATAACATAATTGAAGCAATATTATTTATATTAACAGGTTATGATCGTACCACAATCTATTCCTTATTTTTCCATACAGAATCAGCCTCCATATCTTCTTTTTCCAGTTGTATAATCTATGTGATTTGTATGCTGGGCATCTAGTGACACACATGTGTGCAATGAATTCATTGGTTAAAACATGTATTTGCAATAAACAATTTGCTGTGTTCACAGACTTCTAGGAGTCACTCTACTGTTTCATCTCCAACTGCCAGGCAAAATTATGCAACAGTATTTGTTTCTGCTTTATTTCTTATTTTCACATTCTAAATCCTCCATGATTATCAGCAATAATGTTCCAGTGTGCAGTCTCTTTCCTTCTAGACACTTACATAAAAGCTCTCATTTTATTCTTATTTTATATTTCGCATGCCCGTTCCAATTATATATGATACAAAGCCCTGGACTCTCATTTTGCTCTGTTGTACAACAGGAACTAGTCATCCTTTTTGGATTGTTACCAACAGAATTAGTCTTATCTTACCAAGGGCTCCTCCCGCAAACAGCCATTGAATCATTTCGTCTTCTGTGCTACAAATGCCAGAGTCCTCCTACCCAGCCATTGTGAGATACTGACAGCTATTGTCCAAAAAAGCAGTGCCGGTATTTCCTGTCTCTGCACAGAGAGCCACTTGGTGTGAATTGCCTGCAGTGTCTCACCAGGAGATGAAGACAATTTTACCCCCTCTTCTGACCCTTAGAACGTGTTGGCTTGGCAGACATTCAGGCTTGGGACATGCTTCAGTGGAGCTGGTGCTGTCAACCAGCTTACCAAGTATGTGTTGAAAATACTGTGCCATGGTATTACTTGAGATTGAGAAGAGTCTTCCTTTTGATACTGATTCTGTGAACAAAAGGATTGCTTTCTGCCCAGGGGAAGAAAATGTATTTTCATCCCACCAGGGTCTAAAAGTCTGAAACAATTAGATCTGCTGACTCTAAGCTCTTCCTGCAGGCAGACTGAGCCACCTTCACTACAGTGAATTTGCATGAGTCACTTCAGAGGAAAATGTTTAATCATGCCCTGTTCTGGTTAACATATATATAGTGTGTAACTAGAACTTTGCCATTTGCTGGCTGGATTTTTTTTTCACATTTCCCCTATATTTTATCCAATGCAAATCTAGGAATCAGCTGAGACATACCTGCCACAAGGGTACACAGAGAACTGTCTCCGTAGGTGTTCTGCTTTTAAAGAAATATCTCCCAAGATATTTTAATTTATCCAGGATATGTACATTCTGAAATAACAATTAGATAGACACAGCTGTTTTTGAGTCCCGGCTGTTAGTGCCAGTGCTTATTCACAAGTACATTCCAGCTCTACAGTTTAAGATAATGATGATAAGGTAATGAGGATAATCATAATTCAATTTCTGTATTTAGTGATTTTTTAAAAAAATCAAGATACAATTTGCACTATATAAATATTGAAATATGTATTTTTGGAACATAGTTTCTCATATACAAATTCTCATGGCAGAGTCTTTTTCAAAGGATGGCAGGATGGTTTAAAAATTTTCCTTTTAAATAGTATTCGGGGGACGGGCCCTGCATCACACTGATTGTGTGACTGACTAGATCCAAATATCTGTCCCAACTGGAGTAACTGCATTCATGACCATCAGTTTGGAACTCCCAAGCTGGAAGGGACCCTATGGATCATAGGGTCCATCCTCTGACAAGATGGCACAGTCGGGAATCAAATCCCCAACCTCTAACTCCTCAGCCAGATACCAAAACCACTGAGCTCTCCAGCACTAAATCAAGGGACAGCTGGTAGATCAATACTTGTGTAAGTTGAATTTGGCACAGGTGCTCATCCATAAAGGTGCCTGGGGAGATGAGGGGAAGCAGTCTTTTCCCCTGCCGATCAAACGAGCACTCAAGTGGAGAGCCAGAGTGACCTGCCCAGCTCCACCCACCACTGCAGCCGCCACTGCCAGCTGCTCTGAAGAGCCCTCCTGGCTCAAAAAAATCCACACCAGCCTTGATCTGCCTCCTGCCCCCCCCTCCAGTCACTCGTGCTGCACGTGGTATCTGAGTTAAATGTGACGGTATCTAAGTTAAATGTGACAGTTTTAGCATCATCTTAAGCAGTTTTCAAGCAGTGTTTTAAATTTTGTAAGTGGTTTTAAGAGTTTTTAATATTTTGTATGGGGTTTTATGTGTTTTATGTGTTTTGCATAGTGCCATGTTGTTTTGAGTGTGTAGTGGAACAGCACTCTAATTTCTTTGTGCATATCTTGCATTTGCACAATGACAATAAAACTCTATTCTATTCTATTCTATTCTATTCTATTCTATTCTATTCTATTCTAATGCAACCATACAGAATATGATGCTTTGAAAAGTGATTCCAACCACACTTTCTGGTCTATAACGTTCATCATCCTGAATAACAGTAGAAACTCCTCAGAATGAAGGTTTGTGCTCTGCTCTTCATATACTCTGCTCTTTGCAAGTATGTGACAGGTCGTTTGTTGCATAGCTAAATCATCTCAGCTCTCGCTGAGTTCTTTTGCCTTTGACCCGGGTTTTCTGCTTCTTAACCTGAAATCACAACATTGTGCCCATATAAGGAATAAAGACCTCTTAGGGCACCAATTCAAAATCCTTCAGCCACCCAGTTTTGAGAGGAGCAGTTTTAAAACTCCCTCGGTGCAGCGGGCGAGCGCTTCTGTCCTCGGTCATGGCGAGGGGCCAGCAATGACTTCATCCCCTGGCGTGCTCGCCCAGCAGTGCATACATCTTCCATGTGTCCAACGACAATGCTGGAGAGAGTGGGAAAGAGGCCTTTTGGAACGAAGGAGGGGGACTTCCCCACTCAGAGACAACTAGTTCCATGTTTTCGGTTGTTGAGGCCGAAGCGAGCGGGGCAGTGACAGCCAACACTCAGCGCCGGAGAGCCATGCATGCGGAGGGGGGGGCTCTGAGCGGGAATTATCCCCCCCTTCATTCCAGAGGGCTTCACTGCTGTCCTCATCATCATCCTTCTGGCTCATGCAGGACAACAATGTTGTGGATGGTGACTGCTCTATGATAAAAACTGTTCTTTAGTCTATTTGTCCTTGACCTAAGAGTTCTATATCTCCTGACAGAGGGCAACAGTTCAAAAAATTGGTGTCCAGGATGTGAAGGGTCTCTCAGAATTCTAGATGTCTTGCTTAAGCATATGGAGTTGTATAATTATTCCAAATTCGGTGTTCCATGTCTTTGGTTGCTGGGACTGAAGCAAGAGGGGCAGTGATAGCTGATGCTCACTGCTGGAGAGCTGTGTGCACAGAGGGCTCTCTGAGCAGAGAAGACCCCCTCCTTCATTTCAGAAGGCTCAGCTCCTTTCGGTGGGGAGATCTCTGCAGCAGCCTCTCTGGAAGCTCCCGGAGGGGCTGTATTCACTCTATAAGATGCACAGACATTTACCCTTAATATTTTGGGGGGTGCATCTTATAGAGTGAAAAGTATGTTATTTATTTATTTATTTATTTATTTATTTATTTATTTATTTATTTATTGGGTTTTTATACCGCCCATCTGGTAGCGAGGCCACTCTGGGCAGTTAACAACAATTAGTCAATACAATACAGAACTGCCTTGACTACTTACTCCTCCCAAGCAGGGCATTTGAGTGTTCTAACACCAAGAGATGCCCCCAAAGAATCAATCGGGCCTTCTCGGTTGTTGCCCCTCATTTATGGAAGAAACTGCCCCCTGAAATATGTTTGGCTCCTACGCTCAAAATTTTCAAATGCCAATTAAAAACTTGGCTTTACAGGCTAGCATTCCTGGAATCTTAATTTCTACAATCTGTAACACCTGGCAACTTCTTTCTCTCCGGCTCTTGTTGATGCTTATCTGTTGCATTCTGGTTTATTTCTGGTGTTTTAATCTTATTTCTGTTATATTTGATTATCGTTACCTACTTTTATGTTTTATTTAATTTTGAATTAACTTTATATCGCTTTTATATAATATACATTATATTTGTATAATTTGTATTTTGGCATGTTGTAAACCGCCCAGAGTAGCCTTTGGGCTAGATGATGTGGTATAAAAATCTAATAAATAAATAAATAAATAAATAAATAAATAAATAAATAAATAAATAAATAAATAAAATGCAGTAAATATTATACAATTAAAATGACATAAAATAGCATATGTGCTGAAAGAAATTCAGAATCATGTGGGATGAAATATGTCAGAATCAGTGAATGAATATGATCAGTTCAGCAATATGGAGCATGCTCAGTTATATATAGTACTTGAGATACCAGATAAATCATTTTTAGTAGGTGCTAAAGAGACGTATCTTGATAAAGAATGACATCTTCCACTTTGAAGAATGTGCCAGTTCTTCTGAATCTCTTTCCAGCAAAGGAAACAAGCCAAAGAAAATGTTCACAGGTTTTTATTTTACCACCAAAAGCAGCCATCTGCCTCTTCTAAAGGCTGATTTCTTAAAGATCAGAGGCTGATCTTTTCCCCTTAACTCTGGAAAGTATGACAGAATTCTTTAGAAGCAGTAAAATTTGCCCTTTAACCTGGAAGTGAGCATTCTTTAGACTATTCATCAACAGGCTAAACACAGTTGGCTTCTCCTTGTACATACTGTACGTATGCAACTATATACCATGAGGCTAATGTTGCAATCCTTGCACCATATTACATATCTGCAAATGGAGACGCATGTTGGAAATTATCCACTGAATAGTGGCATGGAAACCTTATGTTCAGTTATTCAACGAACCCAGCAAATAAATGCAAATGTCCTGTGAATATATGGACATAATTGCAGCTGCTGGTGAAGTTACAATTTAACATGAATTCTATAGTGACTTCGGTTCTATTTTACACTTACTAGGGAGACCTAGTTATGTCAGGTAGAGAAGTGAAATACCTTAGGGTAGTGTGTGGGGCATATACGTTGAATGAATGAATGAATGAACTTGGTTTAGTCAGTTGAACTCTCTGGAACTGAACAGGACTTTCTTCTGGTAAATCTGCCTACTGGTATTGGGTTTTTTTATTGGGTTAAAGGAAGAAATAAACCTCTCTAGGCCTTGGAAACACCAGCCATGAAGGCCCATGCATTGGACAACACATTCATGATTAGCTACATCACCTCTTTAGATTTATTTTACAAGTATAAATAGATGGCAGGAACAGAGACAACACTGATGGAACTTGGGGTGAATTCAATATCAGTCCCAAACAGAAAAGTTCTGTTTAAATGAATGGAACATGTTATTGTAAGAGATACACATTTGTTTGTACTATATTCCTCTTCATTGATTATGCTGGCCATGGGTGATAGAAGATGCAGTCTAATAACATTTGGAAGTCTTCTTCATGCCTTAAATGCATATACTGATGATTGGAACTAAAACAGAATTTAGCCCTTGGTTATTTATAGTCTTGACTTGGGGGGGGGGGGATTGAACCTTTACCCTTGGTATCATTTTCCAGGTGTAAATTGTTCCAGCATCCCAACAAAACATACCTTACCTACCAAAATAGAACTGTCTCATAGAAAGAAATGCAGGATATAATTGCAAGTAATAAAACAAATCAACAGTGTAGGACAGTTGAAATATATCATAAAAGGTAACGATAAAGGTTTCCCCTCCCCCCCCACAATTGTGTGTTACAATTTTGCTGAAATTGTATGAACCATATTATAAGTTTATTTTTATATGGGGACCCAGTGTGGTGTAATGAATAGGTTGACTCAGGAGGACACACGGTTTCCTTAGTCATGGAAACTCACTGGGATTGGGAATGGTAAACTCACTGCTTGATTATCTCATATACCTTGAAACCACATAAAGGTCACCAGAAACTGAAAGAGACCTGATCGCATGTAACCAGGCATGTCAGATTGACATAGAATGGGTATGATATAAGATCTGCTTTCTCTCATCATTTGTCTCATGGAAATTGTACCTGCCCCCTGCCTCACAGCTTAATCAGCAAGGTCCTGTGAATGAAAAACTGCTTTCACGGGCCTGGATATACTTTCAGTAAAACTTCAGATTACGAGTGCCTAATTCTATGAGCATTTTGCAAGATGAGCAAAAAGTTTGGAACATTTTTGTTCCAGTTAATGAGGTTATCTTGCAAAACGAGCACCAGAGTACCATCCCCTCCACCACCGCCCCCAGCTCTTTGCTGCCACAGGCATCAGCCTTTTCCCCTTCTGCTGACACCATGGACGCCTGGCCCTTGCCACCATGGCTGCTGGCCTGTTGCTCCTGCTCCTGGCCACCATGGCCACCACCCTTCAACAGCCCCTTGCCACCACAGTCACCACCCTCTTATTTCCACATAACAAATAATAGAAACTTCTTCTTCTGTTTCCTGCCCATTGATCCATCTTGTTAGGGTTTTCCCTATTTTTTGTACTATACTGCTATTTTTTAAACTTGTAAACCGCCCAACTGCCTGAGGTTGGGCGATTGGGCGGTTTACAAGTTTTTAAAAAATAGCAATATAGTACAAAAAAATTGGGAAAACCCTAACAAGATGGATCAATGGGCAGGAAACAGAAGAAGAAGAAGTTTCTATTATTTGTTATGTGGAAATAAGAGGGTGTTGACTCAGGCAGTTGCAGGAGAAATGCAGGGAACAAGGACAGCCACTTTTTGTAGCCTTCATAGATCTCACAAAGGCATTTGATATGGTTAGTAGGGACGGACTCTTTAAAATACTCCTCCGGGTTGGATGCCCACCCAAGCTCCTTAACATCATTAGGTTTTCATGAGGATATGAAGGGCAATCTAGTTTTCGATGGCCTGGTGTCAGATCCCTTCGACATCCGAAGCAGCGTGAAGCAGGGCTGTATCCTTGCGCCAACCTTGTTTGGGATCTTCTTTGCTACCATGCTGAAGTATGCTTTTGGAACTTCAACAGAGGGTATCTATCTCTGGACCAGATCAGATGGAAAACTCTTCAACCTCTCTAGATTGAGAGCAAAGTCTAAGGTACAGGTGAAGTGTTTGCGGGATCTCCTCTTCGCTGATGATGCCGCCATTACTGCTCACTCTGCTGAATATCTCCAACAACTCATGGACCATTTTAGTAAAGCTTGGAAAGATTTTGGGCTAGAAATCAGCCTGAAAAAAACACAAATAATGGGCCAGAATGTGGACTCTCTTCCTCGCATTACAATTTCTGCAAAAGAACTGGAAGTTGTCCATGACTTTGTGTATCTTGGCTCAACTATCTCAGATACACTCTCACTAGAGTCTGAGCTGAATAAACATATAGGTAAAGCAGCAACTATGTTTTCCAGACTAACAAAGAGAGTATGGCTCAATAAGAAGCTGACAGAACATACAAAGATACAGGTCTATAAAGCTTGCGTACTGAGCACACTTTTGTATTGCAGCGAGTCTTGCACCATCCATGCTCAACAGGAAAGAAAGCTTAATACCTTCCATATGCGCTGTCTTCGGCGAATATTCAACATTACCTGGCACGACAAAGTTCCAAATAGCATAGTCCTGAATCGAGCTGGAATCCCTAGCATGTACACTTTATTGAAACAGTGACGCCTATGCTGGCTTGGACACGTTGTGAAAATGGATGACGGTCGGATCCCAAAAGATCTTCTATATAGAGAACTAATGAAGGGAAAGCGCCCCAGAGGGAGACCACAGCTGCGGTATAAGGATATATGTAAGAGGGACCTGAAGGCCTTGGGAATGGACCTCAACAGCTGGGAAACCCTGACTTCCGATCGCACTGTCTGGAGGCAAGAGATACAGCATGGTCTACATAAATTTGAAGAGGCATTTGTCCAACAGGCAGAGGAAAAGAGGCAGGCATGGAAAGAACAAAACTCGAGGACCAGGCAGGAAACAGAATACATCTGCCCCCAGTGCGGTAGAGACTGCCATTCCCGAATTGGTCTATTTAGTCACACTAGGTGCTGTTTTTAGGATCTCTACTCCAGGCATGATACCATAGTCTTTCGAGACTGAAGGATGCCAATGAATGAAACTGCCCAGAGTTCCAGATTGGAAGATGGGCAGTATAAAAATGAAGCAAATAAATAAATAAATAAATAAATAAATAAATAAATAAATAAATAAATAAATAATGCATTCTAGGGGCCCTTGCCCCAGAATGAAACATGTAAGTTCCCATTATTTCTTACGTGGAAATTGTTTTTGATGTATGAGTATTTTGGTTTATAAGCATGTTTCCAGAACAAATTATGCTTGTTGTAAACCAAGGTACAGTATTTCTGTACCTTGATCTATCACAGTGTATGTAATCATCATTTTATAAGATACTGTATTATTAATCATACCATGTTATAATACTTGATGCAAAACCACACGTCGTTCTGTAAAGACATGGATTTCCCTGACCCCAATTTCCATCCTCTCTCCAAAATACACCCATCCATAAAAAAAAAAAAGGGGTGATAACTGAAAATCAACTGTAGATGCAAATTTTACATCTTTCTGATTCATTATCACCTTTTATTTCCCATTAAACCTAATACAGATGTACTTGTCGCCCCAGTCTGTCCCTCATAATGTTGATTGTGCTTCATATGTGTTAGAATCAGTGCTACAACAATCAGTAATAATTGTGTCCGTTCTAATAAAAATTACTGGGAAAGTTTAAAAGTGGAAGTATCTTTTTCTCCCCGTTGGACATGCACATAATAATTTCCCTACTGCAGAAATATTAAATATAATTTTAGACCCTTGTTTGATTGTTTTGAGATCTTTCACACCCTCTCTTGGCACACGGCAGAAGCACGTAGGAGCAAGACAGCATGACTGACTTGTTCCTACATGTATAATGTCAATAATATAATGCAGAGAATGTGTCTTCCTTTAGAAGGCAGGAAATCATTCCCTGTCAGCATTTCCATAATGATTCTAATGAAACCAATAATAATTTGTTTAAGATACAGAGTCCATCTAATACTAACCACTTCGTGGTCTTACTATTGTGGCACCTGTCAAGTTTGTGTCATCTTCTGGTGACACTGGTAGGATTTTTGAAGTGTGTGAGAAGTTCAAACAATGGTTTTCCTCTTGCCACTTTCCAGGCATGTTATGTGATACAACAGCCATCTCACTGTTATATTATATGATATGCTGGGAATAGAGATAGACACACATCACATGTGCTGCTTGCTCCCCTCCCCCACCTCCCTTGGCTCAACCAGACACTCACCAGGCCCTGCATCCTGCACCTCCTCAACTGATCTTCCAGTCCTGGAAACAGCTGCCTCTGCCCCGCTCTCTTGTCTGATCTCCCACTCAGACAAAAGGTCAGGGCAGAGAGCTTTTGCTCATGACTTGGAGATTAGCCAAAGAGGTGGAAAAAGCAAACATGCTGAGCCTGGTAAGTGGCTGATCTGATGAGGAGGTGGGGGTTGTTGCCACCTTTATATGACAGCACAAACTGGAGTAAACCAGTTCATGCCCATCTCTAGTTGGGAACTGAGGAGGACTTGAAGAAATTATGTTTTGAATCTGTAACTTGAAGAATCCTCCTGCCGGTATTTCCAGCTGGCATGCTGTCTGGAAGAAATTGGGAATTGTAGCTCAAAGATTCTGGGAATTGCAGTCCAGCTTGCCTAACCACTGGTGTTGAGAGCTCAGATGATAATCATAATTCCTTAGAGCCACATGACATGTAAATATAAATAATTGTTTCCAGCAACTACATCCTTGTCATTTCAGGAATGCAGTTTCTTCAAAGCTGAATCTAATATTCAAATAAATCCCATGGTTACTTTCCAGTCAGAAAAGATAATCACATGAAGTGAGAGAAGTTCATGCTAAAACAATCAGACATCTTTTTCACTTCAAAGAGAGCTGCTGCTTCTTGTTGTTGTTGTTCAGTCATTTAGTCGTGTCCGACTCTTCGTGACCCCATGGACCAGAGCTCGCCAGGCCTTCCTATCTTCCACTGCCTCCCGGAATTTTGTCAAATCCATATTGGTTGCATCGATGACACCGTCCAACCATCTCATTCTCTGCTGTCCTCTTTTCCTTTTGCCTTCAGAGCTGCTTCTAATAACCTGCTAATGTTATCATCTAGTTTGGGCCTCAGTGTGAAAACACTGAGCGTTCATAAGCAATATAATTACATCCTCAAGATGTTGATGTCCTTGACGTCTTACAATGGTAATGCGGTTGCCTGTTATCTTTGTTTAGAATGTAAACAATAAGGAAAGAAACATAGTTTGTCATTCTGTAGCCCAGCCTGGGAAAAGACCGTTTCAAATCCTCATCCGTGCATGAAGCCTGCAGCTTGACTTTGCTTCAAACAGCATCTCTCCCACCAAACCTACCATAAAGGGTTGTTCTCTGGACACATATTATCATAACCATTTGCTGTGGCTCTAAATTTATTGGAGGAACGATGGGATGATGCTCCCACAAATGTGTCAGATTAATCTTTAGAACCAATTTTGTTTCTGGCTAATTCATCTAGGGATAGAGCAATTACACTGGTTTATCCTCTAGATAATGCATATTAGAAACAAATTGCCTTTGTTTTTACAAGGCATAATATTTTCCCACATATAAATTTTAGCAAATGGATCTGCAGCTCAGCAGCCTTAGAAACCCATCAGTTCCGCTTCTAATGTGATGTGCTCTCTCTTACTCCACAAATGTTTTATTTCAACTGGATTTCACTCCACCTGTGCCAACTTCATTTGAATTATAGAAAACCCTTTTTGGCTTTCTTCTCCTTTCTTCCCTTCTCAAACCACCAGAGTTTTTTTTTTCTCTTAGGGTATTTGATCATGTTCCAAATGCAGGCAGCCACATGCATTCTATTATGCAAAATGTTCATTATGCAAATCATGTTGGAGCATCATAAAAGGACTGACCTGCACACATGCCTGCATGCTCACACACATGCTAGTAGACACACAGGAATGTCCCATGCAGAAGCACACCTGTCAAAATTGCTTCATAGCAATAGAAAGTGGAAGGTTGACGTTGCTTTGATTCTTTACATATAACACAGGGTTGCAGAAACCTGAGTCCAGGGATTTTTGTGCAACACAGACCATCCACAGTCCCCCTTTTCTTTGCCACTTTATTTTCTTCACAAAACTCATGTGGGTTTAAGAGGTGCACACCTTCAACAGGTAGATCTTCCCTAGGAATGAGGATTCTACAAAATTTGGGTCTTGCCTGAGGCACATCAAATAACTTATCAAACTTTGCCTATGCTTAGTGTCATGTCCACACCTCCACTGCATAATGGGAACAGTATTATTAACCTCACCCAGGATTAAGGTTGCTGTAAGGGTTACTAAATGAATACAGGAAAAACACTCTTTATGCTTACAAGCCAGAAATGGGAAAAGTTACCTTTTGGACTGAAACTCCCAGAAATATTCATCTTGCATAGGTGTGTCCTGAAAAGTTTCACAAGTTGTCCTCTCCTTTGATATATGTTAAATGTATAGATGGGTGTTTCATTTCAGAAGGGGACTGGTTCCAAAATGAAACATGCCAGCCCAGCTGGTGCTCAGAACCCTGTCCCAACCTCTGGAACAAAATCAACCATTGTCTTACCTTGTTGTAGCTTGCACTGGGTGAAATTCCAACCAGGAAGCATTCTCCAGTGTGTCACCATTCCGGCTCCCTGATGCTGGCCAATCAGGAGCTGTGCAAAGACATGCATCATCCCGCTTCCCTGTCTGATTGGCCAGCATCAGGGAAACAGAAGTGTGAAACATCGGAGGCTGCTTCCTGGTGGGAATCCACTATACCACACTGGGAATTCTATATTTACAAAAGAGATCTTTTCTGTTTCTAAAGGGAAGTGGCCACAACATTCTTGTAGAGCGTCCCCAAAGCTCAGTTCACAAATTGGATCATCTAAGCATAGGCACCTCTATATTTCATCCTGTGTCACGTGTGCCTTTCCTAGAAGGACATTTACTGAGAAATAACTAAACAGGATGCCAAATGCCACTTAGTTGTCTAAAGTGGTTTATCTGCTATCCTATCAAAAGATATGTTGGAAAGTTACTAAATTTGGAGGGCTGCTTTGAAACTCAGATGAGAGTTTGTTGAAGTCACTGCATCATATGCCAGCATGCATTGCTATTTTGGTAATATTTGCTTCCAGAAATGGCTTTATGACTTCTGAATTTATTAATGTTGTGGCAGGAGGGTTACATGCAGTGAGCTCATTCTGATTTATGGTGACAATATGAATCAGCAATCTCCCCAAAGTCTTATTATTAACTGCCACATTCAGGTCTTGCAAATTAACTAATGTTGTTAACTTACCTGAAATTTATTTTGCTACTGCTTCATTTGTGTCAGAAGCAATCCAGTGATGCTTCCAGAGTAAAAGGATCAGCCAAAAGGGTGCTGTTATTGCCTAGGGAGCATCCAAACATGCTCACAAACTCTTTCTATGTCCCCCATACATGTTTCTATTATTCTAAGACATCACTTGTGAAGACGTTATGTTAAAGCTGTAATCCTACACACATTTGATTGAAACGAAGCACCATTGGCATGCTTCTGAACAGGCATTTAAAGACCCATGTTACTAAGAGCAAATCCACAATGAGGATTTTCAGTTTTCTTTATACCTGTGATACAGGTACTGCATCACAGTGCCTATACAACATGGAGCTGACACTAATGTCAACAGAGTCCAAGTATGACCAACCAATCCCTTTTTTGCAGTTTTTTTTACTGCACTGTCAGATGGTGGCATATTTTTGTTCGTCTTTGCTCCAATTTGCCCCAGGGCAGGATCTGTTCGTGTATATTCTAGTACTGCATTGTGTTCTGCTGATTTGTGGGTATGTAAGAATTTAGCTGCTGCCTAGATGCCCTAAGCACATCTGATCTCGCCTGATTTCAGAAGCTAAGCAGGGTCACCCCTGGTTAGTACTTGGATGGAAGACCACCAGGGAATACCAGGTGCTGTAGGCGCCTGAAGTAGGAACTGGCAAGCCACTCCAGTATTCCTGCCAAGAAAACTCCATGGATGTGGAGTCACAAAGTGACGATCATGACTGTAATGACACAACGTGCACACACAAGAATATAGCTTAGTGATTAGGGTATGCTTAGTGCAGCCAGACGTTGGGAGGTCCATTCCCCACTGTGCCTCCTGTGAGTAGAACCGGTCTATAGGGCCTTGGGCAAGTTCCACAATCACAAAATGGCCCCAGAAGGAGAGAATGGTAACCCCTTTCTTCAGCACCAGGTTTGTCAGTTGTACAAAATCAGTTCATACAGATCTTATAAATCTTTGGTTGAGTTGCGACAAAACTCAAGGCTAATAGGAAAACATTCTGAAGATAATTAGTCAGTCTCTTCATTAATCTGATAGCCAAGCAACTTGGACAATTGTTCCAATCTTTATGTAAGACTTTTGATCATGAATCTGTTTATAGTGCTAAAAATGCTAATGGTGGAAAATGGAAAACTTCAGTAATTTAGATGTTCAAATAATGGCTGTTTTAAGTATGAGAAGGTGAAACAGACCAACTGACTTTTATTTTCCAAGGAATGTTATGATGAAATAAATTAGTGCTTTTGATCATTGTTAGAAAATACATTGTAGTTTTGATGCATTGGATTAAAGCATCTTCAATTCACATTTAATTAAAAACAAACATTAGTAATGTAAGGTGTTAGAAGAGGCAACAAAATATCACCATACCTTGAGTAAGATTTATAGCATAATCTTCTACAGTGGACCCTTGTATAACAAACAGCTTGTATAACATAACATTTGTACAACATAAAAAATTCCGGAGATTGGGGAAATTTGCTTAACAGAATCGCCTATGGGGAGAATCCGTACAACATAAACATGGGATCACTCTGTTTTCAATGCATTCCTATGGGAATTTGTATAAAGGAAAAATTGCTTAACATAATTTCATTTGGAACGAATTAATTCCTTTATACAAGGTACCACTGTACATGGATTTAGTGCAGCTCGCTGTCCAATAACATCGAGGTCAATGTGGTTTATCACATATGGCAAACCCCTTTAACAATTTGCAGTGTGGCTTACAAGCCTGTGAAAAACACAGTCTTAATTCAATGTTGGCCCTACCATTGGGTAGAATAAGGCTGTTGGTTCAGGTTGTAGAATGGTTGAAGGAGTGCCCTGCTTTTATCACTCATTGCCTTTCTCACACACACTCTTTGCCATTGTCCCACTCATTCAAAAAACTTACTTGTTCTGTCAGTCACCTCATCACTCACCTGCTCACCTCCTTTTGTCTCATGGAATTTGGACTCCTCACAACTGTGTTAACTTTTTCCTCGCTCATCTGCCACGCTTCAGACACGATAAGAAACAAATTAAGATTTGGATTTCAGTTTCTGTTGGCTCTGTTGGATAGCAGAGAGGGGTGGAATCAAGGCATAATCTGGAGCCATACCCTGTCATGTGGGGGAACTAGGATTTTTTCACCTATGCCATTCCACCCTCACTTTGCCTTCCATGTTCCAACATGGACAGCAGCAAATTAGCCTTTTAAAATGAATGACGTCAAGACCATCTCCATGACCAAACTCACAATAACTCCTATTCACTGAGAGTCTCTTCCTTGGGCAGATTCCACTGCCTGAAGGGCCCCCTTGACTAAAGAATTAAATGAAATACAGGTTAAAAGAGAGAATGTTTTAGGACTAATTGACAAATTAACGATCAACAAGTCACCAGGCCCAGATGGCATCCATCCAAGGGTTATTAGGGAACTGAGAAATGAAATTGTGGATCTCTTAACGGTAATATGCAACTTGTCTCTTCAAACAGCCACAGTGCCAGAGGACTGGAGGATAGCAAATGTCACACCAATTTTTAAAAAAGGAAGGAGGGGGGACCCTGGAAACTACAGGCCTGTTAACCTTACGCCTGTCCCAGGGAAAATGGTGGAAAGCCTCATCTAAGAGAAAATCTTAAAACACATAGAAGAACAAACCTTGCTGAGAGAAAATCAGCATGGCTTCTGTAAGGATAAGTCTTGCCTGACAAAACTTTTAGAATTCTTTGAAAAGGTCAACAGGCATGTGGATTTGGGTGAGCTGGTGGATATCGTCTATCTGGATTTTCAGAAGGCTTTTGACACAGTCCCTCACCAAAGGCTGCTGAGAAAATTGCACAGCCAGGGGATAAGAGGGCAGGTCCTCTTATGGACTGAGAACTGGTTGAGATCTAGGAAACAAAGAGTAGGTGTCAATGGGAAATTTTCACAATAGAGAGAGGTGAAAAGCGGTGTGCCCCAGGGATCTGTCCTGGGACCGGTGCTTTTCAATCTATTTATAAATGACCTGGAGACAGGGATAAGCAGTGAGGTGGCGAAGTTTGCGGATGACACGAAACTTTTTCGTGCGGTAAAAACCAGAGAAGAGTGTGAAGAGCTCCAGAAGGATCTCTCCAAACTGGGGGAATGGGCTGCCAAATTGCAAATGTGTTTCAATATAGCCAAATGTAAAGTAATGCATATTGGGGCAAAAAATCCAAGCTTTATCTATCAACTCATGGGCTCTGAGCTATCCGTGATGGATCAGGAAAGAGATCTTGATGTGTTAGTGGACAGCTCCATGAAGGTGTCTACCCAATGTGTGGCAGCGGTGAAGAAGGCCAATTCCATGCTAGGGATTATCAAAATGGGGGTTGAAAATAAAACAGCCAATAGACATGGGCACGACTAGGCAAAATTGTCGTTTCCGTTTCCGTTTCTCGTTCTCGTTACGTAACGGGTAACGGTAACGAGAATTACTCCGCTCCAGCTCGAACCCAAACCGAAAAAGAAAAATTGGGTCTGATTTTTCGTTGTCGTTCATGGCAGTGCTCCCCAACCTTTTTGTCCCCACGGACCGGCAAATGTTTGATGATTTTCCGTGGCCCGGGGCTGGGGGTGCGGAGGGGGAGATGGGGGTGCGGGGGTCGGGCGGGGGGAAGGAGGGTGTGGGGGGCGGGGATGGGGGAGGGAGGAGGGGAGGAGGGGGTGGGGGCTTGGAGCGTGTGCCTTGCGGGGGGGCCACGGGAGCGGCGGCGCGCGCGCTCGCCGGCTGGGGGCATCGGGCGTGCCGCTCACCCCGCGTGCACGGGCGGGGTGGGGGAGCCTGGGGCTCCTGGGCGGGCGGGCCCCGCCTCCTCCTCCTCCTGTCGGCGGCCGCGGCGGCCACGGCAGCCGCCTGGGTTCGGCCGCCGCCGCCCCCACCTCCGGCTTCGGCCTTCGGGCGGGTGAGTGGGAGGGGGAGGGGAGGGAGGCTGGTGGGGGTGGCGTCCCCGCACGCCCCCCAGAGAGGCCAGTGTCCTTTCCTCAGCCCTCCCCCGACACACACACACACACACACACACACACACACACACACACACACACACACACCTGGCCACCTCTCAGGGAGGCGGGCAAAGCTCATCCCACGCCGCGCGCCTCCCCCCCACCACCAAGACTTGCCCCCCCCGCCGGGTCTCCGGGCCGAGAAGGGGAGCCCGAGCGCCTCCGCCGCCGCCGCCGCCTCTCTCACCTGCTGCTGGAACTTGTCCGCTTTCCCGGGGAGGCGGCGAGGCGGCCGCTGGGGACTGGCGGAACCCGCCCCGCCCCGAAGGGGCTCCAACGAGGGCGGTAGCGCCTCCTCCTCCTCCTCCTCCTTCCCCGCCGCCGCCGCCGGGAGGAGCAGCAGCAGCAGCTGGGGCGATTGCGGGGGGTCGCAGGGCGGCGGCGACGCGGGGAGGGGGTCGCGGCGGTGGCGAAAACACCCAGGCCGACCCGCGACGCCCCCCCGCCCGCCCCCAACACAGGTGCGGTCCGGCGGCGGCGGCGGCGGCGCTCCGCCCTGGAGCGCGGCCGCAGGGAGGGGCCAAAGGGCACGCGCCCCAGGGGAGGAGGAGGAGGAGGGGCACCCACCTCCTCTTCCGACTGAGGGGGCCCCCACGCTGCGGCGGCGGTGCGTGCGCGTGGGGGGGCTCGCCAGTGCCTCCCGCGCACGCCCCCTCCTCCCCGCCGGCCCCCGCGCGCCCGGCCCCCAGCTTCCTGCTGCTGCTGGTGGTGGAGGGCGAGGAGGAGGAGGGCGGAGGAGGAGGATGCGCCGCTGCCGCCGGCGGGCAGAGGAGGGAGGCAAAGGCGGCGGCGGCGGCTCCTCCTGCGCTCCTCCAGCCTTCCTCCTCCACCGGCGGCCCGCGGGAGAGAAGAGGAGGAGGAGGAGGGCGGCGGAGGAAAAGGGGAGGAGCCTCCCCGTCCTCCCCAGGCGGCCCGGTGCCGACCGGTCCACGGACCGGCACCGGTCCGCGGCCCGGGGGTTGGGGACCACTGGTTCATGGCATCGCGGCGATTGCGCGATGCCAAGCAGCACAGAAAAAAAGTTTTAAAAATTAAAAAAAAACCCCGATTCCCGGCCATAAAAGCAGGCAAAAATATGCCTGCCTCAGTGAGGGCACCTACCGAGGGGTGGTTTCTGGGGGGGTCCCCGGCCTTCTCCCCCTCTCCTGTCCTGGGCTGCTTGCACCAGGCTGGGGGGGTCATCCTCGTCGTCTCCATTTGCCATGCGGTGGGGGGGATCCAAAATGGCGACCACAATTTTTCTTTTGAAATCGTGGTCCAAAAACCCACCAAAGCACCACAGAAACATGTGAAAATTAGGTATTTTAAATGCCTGATTTTTTATAGTAGCAGCAGTAGTTTTTTATAGTAATAAAACGCCGTATTGATTTTATTTTATTTTATTTTATTTTATTTTAATTTTTTATACCTGCGCATGCACAACAATGGGCTGGCCATGGGATGGGACCATGCAAATTTTTGGAGCCATTCCACCAATCGCATGGCCAGGTTTTGCTGAGACTTCTGGATGTGCCCGAGAGGGCATAAAAAGCCCACCAACCCTAACCCTAACCCTAACCCTAACCCTAACCCTAACCCTAACCCTAACCCTAACCTTAACCTTTACCCTAACCCTAACCCTAACACTAACCTGAACCATTACCCTAAGCCTAGCCCTTACCCTAACCCCAACCCTAACCCAGATTCGTACGGAAGTACACTTCCCTTCTTAGTGGGTCAGAGTGATGCACCCAGAGAGGTGCCTTCAACTCCAGAGACCCACTCCCTCCCTCCCTAAGCGTAACCTGTACGGCAGTACGCCAGTATGCTTTCCTTCTTAGTGAGTCAGAGAAGCGCCGGCGAGGTTCCTCTGACACACTAACCCCCACCCTAACACAATGTTCTTAGTGAGACAGAGAAGTGCCGACGAGGTTTCCTGTCACACTAACAACCCCAACATAATGTATAACGGCGGCTACATGTTACGCTTCCCAAACCACTGTATAAACGACAGATGACAAACGGAAATGACAAATTTTTGAAAAATTTTGCGACAAACGGAAACGACCCAAAACAGGCCCATCCCGACAAACGACAACTCGAAACGTAATTTTTTCTGGTCGTGTCCATCTCTAACAGCCAACATTATAATGCCATTATACAAAATGATAGTAAGGCCCCACCTGGAGTATTGTGTACAATTCTGGTCTCCACATCTCAAAAAAGACATAGTGGAACTGGAAAAGGTGCAGAAGAGAGCGACTAAAATGATTACTGGGCTGTGGCACCTCCCTTATGAGGAAAGGCTAAAACATTTGGGGCTCTTTAGTCTGGAAAAAAAGTGCCTGAGGGGGGATAAGATTGAGACGTACAAAATAATGCAGGGCATGAATAAAGTGGATAAAGGGAAGCTCTTCTCCCTCTCACAAAATACCAGAACTAGAGAACATCTACTCAAATTGTGGGCTGAGAGAGTAAGAACAGACAAAAGAAAATATTTTTTCACCCAGAGCGTTGTTAGTCTGTGGAACTCCCTGCCACAGGATGTGGTGATGGCATCTGGCCTGGATGCCTTCAAAAGGGGATTGGACAGATTCCTGGAGGAAAAGTCCATCACAGGTTACAAACCATGAGGGAGATGTATCATCTCCAGGCTTAAAACTGGGGTACCTCAAGGACCAGATGCAGGGGAGTGCTATCAGGAAACAGATATCTAGTCTCATGTGTTCCCAGATGCATCTGGTAGGGCCACTGTGCGATACAGGAAGCTGGACTAGATGGGCCTTTGGCCTGATCCAGCATGGCTCTTCTTATGTTCTTATGTTCTTATGTTCTTACTTATTGCCTGCCTGGTCCAACTCACCAAAATATTCATTACTTCATCTTGTTGATACTGTAACAACTAAAGGATACCCAGAGCCTGGTTACATTACTAAGAATATTCTTGTTTAAACTACTTTTAGCATGTTGGAATTTTTTTTTAAAGATAAATACACGATACACATAGAAATGTGGATGACTTTGACAGGGAATCATCTTTTTGAGCAGTAGTGAGTTTCTTAACTCTTCCGCCAAACTTATTTATTTTAAGTTGGATGTTGCCTCAATTTAATTTCTAGTGATTTGCCATATGTGAACACATACAGTAACTTTTCCTGAGCTCTTCCCTATGAGTCTACAACAGCACTGGTGGACTACACAGGTTTGGAGATGGAGAAGCAGCAGCCACCGGTACCATCACCTCTACTGCAACAGCAGCTCTGACACTGCTTCAGCCTCAGATGGCATGTGGCTGGCTGAGGGGATTTCCTTGCGTCTGGGAGGCTGCTGGAAGTAGCATGCGCCATCTCTGTGCCACCAACAACCACAACTGCAGTCTCACTAACAGCCACCATCATAGGTGCTTCGTTACCTCCTCCTCCTGCTCTCCTTCCTTCAGCTCTTAAGGCACTGTTCTCACCTCGCAAAAGTGACACCTAAACCTTGGCTGTCTCATCTTTTCATTCTGTATGCATTCCTCTCAAGAGTATGATTTCCATCTTATTAGGATCCAGTCTCAATTTATTGGCTCAGTCCTTTACTGACATTAGGAAGTGGTCAAAAACCTGGATGGCACCATTTGCTGGTGAAGAAAAGGCAGGAGAGCAAGCAAGTTGTGCATCATCTTTGTACTAATGACTACAAACTCCAAATCTTCTTATGAAGTTTCCCAGTGGTTTTATATAGATATTAAAAAGCATTGGGCAAATGGCCAATCTCTAGTGGACTCCATGATGGAGATCCTAAGGAATGGGCATCACTGTTGGAAGAACAGGAACCACTGAAGAACCGAACTGCCAAATCCTAAACTTGATAACCATGTTGTAAGTATACTGTGGTCGAGGGTATCAAAGACCATAGATAGATCCATGAGGACCTGGTGGGAATGTGAAAAGGTACAAAAATTTGGAGATCTATTTTTAAAGAATTATGTGATATATTTGAAAGGCATATAGAGCCCAATTCAGAAATTGCTGTATTGTCAATCTTTGCTAAAATGGATTATGACTTTAAAACTAGGGAGTTGATCACTAATCTCTTGACAGCGGTTAGACTAATTATAGCTAGTAATTGGAAGGGGAATTATGAACTATGTATGGATGAATGGTATAATAAAGTCTGGAATATTGCCTTAAATGACAAATTGACGTGCAATTTAAAGATTAAGAAAGGAGAATTAAAAATAGATTTTTTTATGATATATGGGGTGGATTTATTGAATATGTGCTTGTAAGAAATGAGGGTAAAGTTCGAGTACAACAGTCAATTTAGTTCTGGAAGGGGGATAATAATGGACAATATTGTTTAAGAGGTCCTGTTGCTGGAGGGGAGCACTATTGTTTAGTTTTATTTCAGTCTTTTAAAATATATTTTGTATGTGTATTTTGCATTTGGCATTTTATATTGTTTTAAAATTTTAATAAAAGTTGCCTAAAAATCAAACAAGATCCATGAGGAACCTCTCCCTATCTGCCTCCCCAAGCATTTTGTCTTGCAGGGCAACCAGTGATGTTTCAGTTCCATGGTTCAGCCTGAAGCCTGACTGAAATAGATCTAGGCTGGCTTAGGCATCTGGTGTGGAGCCAAAGGTTGGGAGTTCAATTCTCCACTCTGTCTCTTTGACAGGGGGCTAGACTCAATGACCCATGCAGTCGCCTTCCAGTTTTGCAGTTTTAAGATTCTTATTAAAGCCTATCCATTTTCTCCAGGAACGGCTTAGGGACATGAGAATGTTTAGCCTTACAAAAAGAAGGCTGAGGGGGATATGATGGCTATGTTTAAATATTTAAAAGGATGTCATATTGAAGTGGGAATTGTCCCCCCCCCCAATGGCTTCAGAGACTAGGACTCAGGGCAATGATTTCAAACTACAGGAAAAGAGACTAGGAAGAACTTTGTGATGGTTAGAGCAGTTCAGCAATGGAATAAGCTACCATGAAAGGTGGTGGAGTCTCCTCCTTTGAAGGTTTTTAAGCAGAGGCTGGATGGCCATCTGTCAGAAATGTGATGGAGATTTCTGCATGGCAGGGGGTTGGACTGGATGGCCCTCGAGGTTTCTTCCAACTCTATGGTTCTATGGTTCTAAGAAACAACAAACCCCTCTTAAGGTGTTTTGTGAGCCTTCTGTGCTTTGAGTCATAGATTTTCTTGCAAATGTCCACATCTGTTTAGTCTATTTCTTTTGAATAACTTTTATCCTTCACTTACTACTTCCAGACATGAGTGTCATCCTACCTGTGTTTGGTACTGCTTATTAAATCATACCCACTCTATTGTACTAAGAGTTCAACTCTACTTTGGTTATTTTCCACACCCTCTGCATTGGTATATGAGAAAAGGAAACTATGGGTTATTCTGTCTAGCTGCTTCCTTGCTGTTGGTTCCCATTTAATGTTGGGCTACTGTACTATTGTCCCAGTTTCTGGTACATCATAGAAACTCTTGTTTACAGTACTGTACTGGATGTCATTGTCTTGTGAGATATAGTTTAAATCCTCCTGGAGCAGGTTTGCAAGAGTTCCAGAAAATATGTTCAGCCCATTTTCAGCAAGGAGTGCTCCATGAAAGCATCCCATGATCTATGAAACTAGACCTTTCTTAGGGAACCTATAATGATAGTAAATAAAGTGATCTTCTATGATATCATCTATTTTCCTTCAGTGACGTCTCTGGTCATTCTTATGCAGAAATCCTTTCTACTTCAGTGGGGCTTACTTTTTTGTAAGGGTGTTTAAGACTCCAGAGTAAGTTAATTTATGTTAGAATCCTAACCATACATCTGCTCTTGTTACATTTGCATAACCTATTCTACTTTATCTTGTCCTGGCCAATTATGGCACGAGAGCCAAATACATCCACCTTGATTTCAGAAACTTTTCCACCCAGTTCTTTGATGAGTAAAAAAAAAAAACTATATCTGTAACCATATTTCCTAGAAATTGATTTCACATTTTCCAGTTCAGCTTTCTTCAAAGTTCATATAGGGCGCTTTTACATGACCCCTAAGATCCGCTGGCCACTTCAATTCGGACCAGAGATCTTGGGGGTTCGTCGCTCTTCCTGTGTTCCCAACCCCTCTGCACTTCCTTGCTCCTGTCTGCGTGATGGGAGGGAGAAAAAATGCAGGCTCACCTCTGTCTGCCGGTGGAAGCCGCCCGAGCCCCGTCGTCGTCATGATTCCTGTCTCTTAAAGGGGCGGCAGGAAAAAAAACACAAGGTGAGGAGAGCCCGGCACTCACAACTTTACATCTGCATCAGAAATTTTTCAGCTCCAGAGAGCAGGTACTTGAAAAGTGCGCTGGGACACGCTTAGGTGGGCGTGGTCGCACTTAATTTTTTCTAAACTCCGGAGCTGGTGGGGAAACAATTTTAAGCTCCAGCTCTGGGAGCCATTTGCCGTGGATTTTAGGGGTCATGTGAAAAGGCCCATACTCTAGGGTTGTAGCTTTCAGCAAATGTCTTTTGCAAGCAGATTTAGCTGAATAACCAAAAGCCACCCTATCACATTCCAATTAGTCGTTATGATCCAACCCTTTTAAATATCATGTTAGTTACATCCACTCCTTTTTATCTCCTTTAAAATGCAGTGTTAAGATGAAAGCTGGCAGATTAGCAGATGTGATAATTATGCCTCATTATGGCACTTCTTAAAATAGATTTTTCTAAACTGACCTTTTTGTGAAAGAGGTGAAAACAAATGCAGGCCATGCTTTTAATTATTACATAAACATGGAAACAGATGGGTTTGCCTTCTGAAAGAAAATGAAAAAGGGTTTGCATGACAACACAGATGTAGAGAAAAAGCTAATGAACTTACATATGATTGATTATGTTAAGAAACAGCTTTAGTCAATCTTTTAAAGTACTTGCTACAGCTTCAGAATAATGGTTGAAATATTAAATTAAAAGATTATTTAAATTAGCAAAAACAGTAACAAATGTTGGCTTTGCCAATATAGACACCATCTTACATAAACATGATGAAAGGAAACAAAATGTGTAATATAAACAGAATGCGAATTTTGTTTTTAAAATTCACTGTTGGCTGAAATAACTTTGCCTCAACGGCACTGAAATGAGATGTCAATGTTTAATCTTTGCAATTCAATGAACTCAATGATTTCTCAGCCCATCAGGACTTGAGGGTAGAGAGAGGCTTCACTGTTGGCCGAAAAGCAACCCTGCATTCTGATTATGTCACACCATTCCCTTCTTTTATCACTGTGTGATTAGAAGCTTATGTTGCAAAAGCCAATGCTTTTTTTTCTTCTTGCTACTAATGTAATTTTTGCCCTTTTGTTTAATATTTTAGGGGTGTGGTGGCTCCATGGACTAAGGCTCCAGAAAGCTGTCAGCTGCAAAGTCGGCAGCTTGGCAGTTCAAATCCTGGGTGCCACGCAGCAGAGTGAGCTCCCGCTGATGATCCCAGCTCCTGCCAACCTAGCAATTCAAAAGCATGTAAATGCAAGTAGATAAATAGGTACCACCATACAAAGTGGGAAGGTAAAACAGTGTTTCCTTGCAGCCATGCCAGCCACATGGCCATGGACTTGCACAACACGGGTTCTTGGGCTTGAATACAGAGATGAGCACCACCCCTAGAGTCGGACACGGCTAGCACACACGTGTGTGGGGAACCTTTATGTTTTGTGGGGTTTTTTGCCTTTTTAAATATTTTACTATTATGAATGTTCATATACACTCCAACCTTTCAGAAAGACAGAATAGTTCAACAATGAAACATTGCTTTTCTAGAAAGGGATATTCTGAAACAGACTCTAGATTCTAGTCTTGGAGAAGGGCATGAAGACAGATAATAGGGTACACAAATATTTTTGTTTGTTTGTTTATTTGTTTCAAATACTCATACCACCCAATATAATATAATATAATATAATATAATATAATATAATATAATATAATATAATATAATATGACAGATCATGAGTAATAAAGTAATGATTAGTCAAAATATAATCTAATAAATCATACCAACTATGATAAGGGCAAGGCAGGCAGCCTGAGTATACCAGGGCTCAAAAGAGTGAGGTCTTAAGACTTGTGAAGAGCCTTGTCTTAAAAGCCAAGAGGGAAGTCTCCTAGACACCTTCTTCATTGCAGAGCATGACCCTCACCCTGGTTTATGGAAGTGTTGGAGGCAATGAAGCAATTAAGTAGACAAAAAGAGAGCAGATAGAGGAAAGCTTCCCAGGAATGCAAGCTGGCTATTAGAGATGGGCACGAAACGGAAAAAAATTGTTCCGTTATTTGTTATTCATTTCATTACGTAACGAAATGAATAACGAAAATTGGGATGAAATTGGAATGAACCGAACAGAACCACAAAAATTAGGTACGTTACGTTTTGTTTTCGTTAATGGCGATGCACAATGAAATGAACTGTTTTTAAATGTTAAAAAACATCCTGAATATCCGTAAAAACCCAGTGATAATTATTTATTCTGCCTGATAATACCTACCAGGGGGTTGTGGTCCTTAAAACGTGCATTTATGTCTTTTCAGATCACTGTATTTTTTTCCTTTAAGGGGAGTTAGGGGACATCGACCCAAAATGGCTCCCAGATGCCTTATATTGATTTCTTGGGTATTAAAACTCCCTGGACATCTGTAAAAATGCAGCGATAATTATTTGAAATTATTACCTACCAGGGTGTTGAGGTCCTTAAAACATTTGTTTTTGTCTTTCTCCCATCACTATGTATTTTTTCTTTTCCCTTTAAGGATGACACAAAATGGATTCCAGCCACAAAATTGATGCAGGCCATGTGATGGGATCATGTAAATTCTTGGACAATTTCAACCAATAGCATGCCCAGGTTGCAGACTGGGTAGGTGTGGCAGCCACAGAGGGCATAAAAAGCTCTGGCAGCCCTCGTCCTCCTTGCAATCTACAGTGGGAGTTAGGGTGGGATTGTGTCTCTGCGACTCGTTACTTTAGGCCAGCCAGGCAGGTGTGTGTCTCTGTGTTCCTGCTGGCTGCAGCCTGGCTCTTAGGGGAGAGAAAGAAGAGATTTCTCTTGCAGCCTCCCTGTGTGTGTGCGTACCTCTCAGTGAGTACCCTCCCCTGCCCTGCAGTGCAGTCACTCTGCGGCTGCCTTACACCCTGGGCAACGCCCACCACTGCCTTTGCAGCCTCCCTGTGTACCTAGTCTATACTGTGTCTCTGCCAGCATCATTTTTTTAGTGTTTTCCCTTTGGTCTGGGGCATTGGGGGATGCTGCACGCGCGGAAATGATTTAAATCGCGCAAAAAGCGGGTAAAAACAAAAAACAAAAAATAAAAAAACGAAATGAATTTTTTAAAAGTAATTTTATTGGGTTTTTTAGGGGGACGAAGGGGCGAGGGTGTGGGGAGGGGAGGGAATACACTATAAAAATTACATTAAGTATATCAAGCCAAAAATAACGGTTTAACATATTAACAAATCACCAAATAATATCACAATACTAATAAGCTTGTTACTTCTTGCCATCTTTTCCGGGAAATCTCATCGTAGTCTCCCTTTAGAAAACCGGAGAGTCTGTCAATTTCAATACATTCTCTTATCTTTTCGTGGAAGTTTCTCTCTGTTGGCACTTCTGGTTGTTTCCAAAATTTCGCATACAATATCCTTGCTGCAACTATTACATGATGAAGTATATATTTCTGGTCATACGAGATATTAATATCTACTATATTTAATAGAAAAAATTCTGGTCTAATCTCTAACTTAATCTTCAAATATCTACGAAATGATGTTTTTTCAAAAAATTCACAAAAAACGAAAACGAACCGAACTGGGACCCACAATGAAAAACGAAAAACCAAAACATCATTTTTTCGATTCATGCCCATCTCTACTGGCTACAGACAGGAAGATGTTCAGCAAAATATTACCATTTATTTAAAATGACAAGAATTTGCCATAACACCACATTGATTAACAAGGCTTCCAACCAACAGGTGGAACTCTTCCAAGTTGTCCACAGCCTTACAAATGCCAGACAGCTGCAAACATTACAACCAAGTATAGAGAATGGCAGACTGAATACATTAATCTAGAGCTTGACTCCTAATTTTGCCCAGAAGACTAGATTGAGATATGCAATGCACCATCTTGGGTCATTGGATCAGTTCCAGTTAGTAAAGCACTCATGTAGATAAGGCACTTGAACAGTATAAAGCTACTACCTCTTTTTTATTTCCTTGCCCATTTTGGCTACTAAAATCTGCTCAGAAGTCAATGCATGTCCTGCTGCAGTGAGCAGTAAAGATCTTGTGTGACTTTCATAGTTTTCTGGGTGTCAGTGATAACATCTACGTCAGTGGTGGTGAACCTATGGCATGGATGCCAACAGTGGCACTCGGAGCCCTTCCTGTAGGCACCCAACATTGCCCCTTCACAGCCACCTGTATTCAGATTAAATTGTTGTATTGGCACTTTGTGAATAATTAGTGGCTTTTGAATTGCAGTTTGGGCACTCTATCTCTAAGAGGTTTGCCATCACTGATCTTGGCAGTATCTATCTCCCAAACCTTAAGCATATGCATGCCTATATTTATTTTAACATTATTTATTTAAAATGCTTAAATATATATTATTTTAAATAGTTGCTTTTCACCTAAATTATCCATGGTGGCTGACAGTCTTAAAAGAAATAAAGTTTAAAAATGACAATAAATTATTACCATATTTTTAAAAGCATTAATCAAAAATATTAAAACTCATAATCAGATCAAGATTAAAAACACATGCGAAACAGAATAAAAGGATGCCTTTTAAAATTCCCTTTGGTCAACCAGTTATTTTTAGGAAAACTTGCCTGAAGACAAAAGCTTCTGCCTGTTTTCTTCAGGCAAATGTGGGACAGCAAACAGGGGGCCAGAGTGGCCTTCTGTGGGAAGGAGATGCACAGTCTGGGAACCGCAACAGAGAAGGCCCTCTTCCAATACACCTGTGAGGGTAGTGGGGCCAAGAGAAAGGCCTCTCTCAATTATTTTAATACCTTGTTATGCCCATAAAGGGAGATACAGTCTTTTAAAATGTAAGATGCATACATTCACACAATGAGAACCATGGTTCATAACAGAAAGGAGTAGACAGCTTCGTATTCGAATAGGTCCCAATGAGACACAGACAGCTGGCAGGCTAAAAAAAGATCTTCTCCATGATCAGTCCATCCATTAAACATCTCGTAATCTAAAGAATACGAGTAAAATTCAAAATACTCCACAATCAAAGGAAGCTGCAGCAGAGAGTTGGGTAAAACTGACAGCTTGGCAGGTTGGGAAAGAAAAATATCTGCATAGCAGTGGAGAGCCAGTAGGGAGAAGTGAATGGGTTTGCTCTAATACAGGCATGTCCAAACTTCGGCCCTCCAGATGTTTTGGACCACAACTCCCACAGTCCTTTGCCATTGAAAATACAGGCTTAGAACTCTGGGAGTTGTGGTCCAAAACATCAGGAGGGCCGAAGTTTGGACATGCCTGCTCTAATATGATGGAAGGGCCCCCCGCAGGTATTGCACCATCAACCACCTGATATGACACCAAGATGCAAGAAAGAGTCTCAAAAGAAAAGCTGAACTGACAGTAGCTCACATGGTAGCCACTGGCCAGAACTCCCATTTTTGTTTTTGTTTTTGTTTGTTTTTTTTGCCATATTGGGAGGAAAACCAGAAAGCTTTTTTTAAAAAATCAAATTTGTTCCATGGAAGAGTTTTTAAGCCTCCCATTCCCAACATTCAGGGAATTAATGAAGAAAGAATTTTACAAGGCAGTCTTTAAAAACATACAGTACAGACCTGTACAATTAAGACTTATGACCAGGCCTGGAAATAGTTCCAAATCCAATTGTGTTAATGCAGGTAAGAATTCATGGCTGGGTTTGTTTGTTTGTTTTTGTGGTTACTGGGGCTCATGGGGTGGATCAAAACTCCTGGCTTCAGCTGGCATGCCTGTGGGGAAGGAATGATGAGGAAAAAGAGATCCATTTATTTCCCCCTAGCCTTGTTGAATGGCACACTCCCCTGCCACCCTGTCAATACACAGTAAAGGCTTCAAGAACAAAGCATCACTGTTTCCAGCAGAAAGCATCAACATTTCCAGCAAATGCACTTAATATAAGCCTCTTTGCCAAGTTGTGTTCCCTCCCTGTTTTGTTTTATCAATATGAAGCAGCAGTTCTTTTCTAAACAGGAGAAACAAATCAAGGGATGTTTCAGCTCCTTATCTCTTCTCCTTGCAAATCCCAGCACGGTTTTTATCACAGGCTGGCAAGGAGGAGGGGGAAAGTCAGCCGAGGGTGTCTCTGTTGAAGTATTGGCATCACATCACTGATTGTCTACCCTTGCAAGCTCGCGGCCTTCCAGCACAGCGTTCAAGAGCGAACAAATGAAAACCCAAACAAACAAACAAAACTGCTTTATGTGAAATTGTTCTTGCTATAAATTGCCCTTGCAATTACCCAGTATGAAAAGCCGTCATCTCTCTTTTCATCTCCACAGGACCTTCTGCACATTTTAAGAACTCTCTTTCAGAGTAATCTGCCATTTCGTTTTTAAGGAACGTCTTTTCAGTTGGCTGGAAGATTAATCCCTCAACTAGAGTCTTCATTATTTTTGTCTGGCAATTGGACACAATGGCCATGCAATGCAGCCCTTCACCCTCTGTTAAAAAGACAGGCCATTCTGTGTTCTTCTTCTTTTTTATATCTTTGTTGCTCTGCAGTTCAACTTTGTCAGCTCTTCAGATCTCCCCCACTCCTTCTTCCTCCCATCACCAGTTGTCCAATTATCTGCTATGCCCCGTCAATAAGGAAGAACACAATGAAGAAACTAGCTGAACGCAAAACACACACGTAAAACTGGGACGCTGAGTGCCAACTGTGCTGACAATTTAAGAACGGTGGCAAGCAGTCACATTGTTCTAACTGCATATGTCACCAAGTCATTAGTGTTTGTCACACTGCCTTCACATTGCCCAGTCAAAATCCTTTCAAAAAGATAACAAGGCTGAAAGCAACCCTACACCTCTGTCCCCTCTTTCAGCTATGGTCTCTTCATCAGATGATAGCATAGCTTTGCAGCAAGGTTTCTCCACCATAAACAAGGGTAGGCCTAAGGTTGTTAACTCAGCAGTTTCCGGTTGCCAAGAATTTTAGGGTCAAAATCTGAAAGTGGGCTGGGCTGTACAACGGTTCCAAAATAATGGGCAATGTTGCCAGGATCAGGACCCCCACTGATGATTTTTAGTAATGAAAGGCACCACTAACCCCCTGCCTCAAGGTTCTAGATGGGTCTCAAAAGGTAAAAGGGAGCCCCCCAGGGAGCTGCATTACCTGATATGGGAGAATTGGATGCTTTAAATTGAGTTACGTTAAACATTATCAGTGTCTGGTGATGGAATCATCCAGCCACATGGTCTATCTTCATACCAACAGGCTTTTGGCCAATATGCATGCATGTACATGACAAAATAAGGTTGACAATGTGGGTTTCATTTCATACCTTATAAAGGAATATAATATGTACAAGGCATGTACAAGCATAATTGTACTGAACCCATCAACCTTGGGATCAGTGGATGTGTGTAGGGTCACCACATTAATCTAATTTCAGATTTACCATCAGGGACTGTTAATGTGCCAGGGACCATTAGATGTGCCAGATTCCAATATATGTTTTATATAAGGCAGCATATGCAGTGTGTGTTATGGGCCATTTTTGTGGCATATGAATCACTTCCCATAATTAGCCAATAAGTGAAGTCTTCCACCATTTGATAGGGTTCTACAGACCATATAAACCAAGACTCTGAGCCCATTTTCCAGTTATGGACAAACTTGGTTCCTAGATGGTTTGTACACCCCTAAAATCTGATTGCAGAGCTGGCTCTAAACAAAAAGCAACAAAACTATCCGGATCAATGCTGATTCGCAAATTATGCAAACTTCAGTCCCCACTTTATTTTTATTCCGAAAACAAGAATCTGAGGTAAATTTGACTGACAGATACTGGTCCAAGATTTGAGTAAGGTGGGATTTCATCTCTCTATAGCCAGGGTTCAATGTTACAACTACTACACTGGCCCCAAATCATTGGCCAGGGGTCTGACTTGTTCCCAGCCCCACAGCCAGCAGGGCCAGTGGCTGGGCTATGGATAGAAGGTACAGATCCTTGACTCCACCTATGCACAGTATGGTACCATGCACTGGTATCACTTTCTATTTCTGGGAATGGAGAATTAACAGCCTTTCGCCATCTAGATTTCTGATCCAGAGATTGCTGAGTTTGTTGGCTCATCTGCCTCCAGCCTGATCAAAAGCCATGAACTTTGACTAAAATCTACTGCATGACGGGGGGCCCTTTGCTTATGGAGATAATTTTTAAAAAACAAGTGATTCCATGTGACCTGAAGTGAAACCTGATTCCATCACAGCACAAGGTGACTCTTTTAAATCTGCAGCCTCTGGACATATCTCCACTGTACACCTATAGCAGTTTGATTCCACTTCAGATGTCATGGCTCCATCTTCTAAAATCTTAGAATATGTTGTCAAGTGAAATACTTTGAATTGTTTGGCAGAGAACTCTAGTGGACTCCTTTGGACCATTAGCAGAGAAATCTAAGCACAAGGATCATTTGAGAAGTTCAGGCTAAAAACACAACATGAGAGTGTGTCCATGGCAGCCTTAATTAGAGGATACAGTATCACCTGTTTAGGGGATTATGGGAACTGAAGTACAAAAAGGGATCTTTTCAAAACTTTCATTTTATACACAGTTATGTTACTCGTGTTTTCTGCTTTGGCCAGGAGTGGGTCTTGATTACCCTGGCAGCCCTTTCCAGGTTTGCAGTTCTCTTGCTATTTACTTCCAGAAACATTAAGTTCCAGTTTACTTCCCCTAGGCATCTAGAATCTTATCTGGGAGCTTAACGACGAGCAGCCATGAGGAAAGGTTGGGAAAAAAAGGAGGAGGATATAAATTATCAAAAGATTTAGCTTTATTATGTTGTTGTTGAAATTGAGCTTATATTGTACTACTGTGAATCTAACATTTCTGGAAAGCTGAAAAGTAGTTTCAAGCCTTGGGAAGGAACTAATTCTACATCTGCTTGTCTTGTGTGTGTGTGTGTGTGTGTGTGTGTGTGTGTGTGTGTGTGTGTGTGTGTGTGTGTGTGTGTGTGTGTGTGTGTGTGTGTGTGTGTGTGTGTGTGTGTGTGTGAGAGAGAGAGAGAGAGAGAGAGAGAGAGAGAGAGAGAGACCAAAAGTCAAATATGCTCAAGACGTTACACTAGGATATTTTCTAATTATTATAAATACTCAAACTGTGTTTCTGAAGGAAATGACATCCTGATTTTTTCCTTGTTTTTGTAGCTTGCCTTCACTTTTGCCTGAACTTCTTCATGAAAATCAGATGAATCAGATGAGAATGGGAATCCTATATGATTCTCATGAGACTGCAGGGAGTTTTTACCATTTTAAAAATCTAATGGCACAAAATAACAGTCATTTCCTGAGAATATTACCAGAAACTGAGTATGTGTGGCAAAATGTTATTTATTTGTATGCAGCTACAATCATGTACATGGCTTTACGTGGTCCCTCTATCCTCATTTTATTCTAAAAACAACCCTGTCAAGTAGGTGTGCAAATTCTTTGCAGCAACTTACAGAGTGATATGTGTTATCCACCCGTGTGTCTACACGTAGCGGACTCTTGACTATCTGGACAAGCTGTGCTGGGCGATTCTGTGCCGAAACAATGGTGGTAGAAAAATGATTTTTTGCTGCTTTCACTGCCTTGGAATAAGCTTTCCAATGGCCTTTCATTGTTTCTTTATCTGTTTCACTCTGGGTTTTCCGCCAACGCCTTTCAGCTCTATGGACTACCCTTTTCATATTTGCCAGTTCCCCAGTAAACCAAGCACCCGATTTGGTTGTGCTTCAAGGAAGGAGACGTTCAGCGGTAATTTCCACATTCCAGAGATCAACAATGGAAACATCCATCAAAGAGGAGGGAAAATCCCCTAGGGCAGCTACAAAACCATCTGGATCCATCAACCTTCTTGGATGAATATCCTATGTCTGACTTCCACCCCTTCCCAGGTTTTGAGTCTCAATGAACCTAAAGCGCACTAGATAATGGACTGTCCAAGACAATGGGACTACAGAAATTTCTTTTACCCCTAGGTCCCCAATATTCATACCAGGACAGAAGACCAGGTCTAAGGTGTGGCCAGCAGAATGAGTAGGGGCAGACACCATTTGAGATAGCCCCACGGTTGTCATGGAGGTCATGAAGTCTTTGGAAACCCCTGACATAGCTGCCTCAGCATGGATGTTAAAGTCCCCCAGCACAATGAGCCGGAGGGGGTTACAATACCACTCCTGTAATCTCAAATGTTATCTCTTCTCCAGGGTTAGGCAAAGTTGCTTGTTTTGCTTGCCTTCAGGAGCTGAGCAACAGATTCTGTGACATGTTATTTCACAAAACCAAGCCGACTGTCTCAATTACTTCTGGGCAGCATTACTGTGCTTTCAATCTAATTGCATCCTATTTCTAAGATTTACCTGTATTTCCTGCCATTGTCTCACTATAGACCCTATGTGTCTTTCATATCTAAGCAAGATGATTTTTAATTTTTTTCTGTCTCCAACCCCATCCCATGCTATGGAATGTCTAGCCTGGTAAAGAGTCCCATATAACAGGTTTGCACAATCTATTGACTGTGGGCGACTGGTAGCCCATGGGGCTCTCAGATGTCACCCACCAGGCCCCCTTCTGCCTCCCGACCCACCAGCAGTGGTGGCGTTTTGGGGGAATTTTTTTTTTGGCTCACCCACCTGCCCAAATGTTTGCTCCTGATTTTTAGCTTTCCCTCCCCTTCTGCCGCTGCTGTGCCACCCCTCATTATTTGTTTCCTCGGTAGGAGACTCTGCCCTCCTACTCAGCAGCAGCAGTGGGGACTTTGGAGGGAGTACAGGGGCAGGCGGGCGGGCGGGCGGGCGAGGCTCCACTGCCACTGCCGCCAGCAGCAGGGACCTTGGGGAGATGGGCTGGTCACTTGCGCCTGGATGCTTGCTGATTTTTCGCCTTCCCTCCTCTTCTGCTGGTGCCGTGTCACACTTCCTCGCTTGTCTCCTCAGTAGGAGACTCAGACCTCCTACTCAGGAGCAGTTGTGGGGCATGCACATGTGTGCACGCTTCAGAAAGGATTTCGTGGGGATCTGCGGCGGGCAAAAGGAGCCCGCGGGCTGTTCTAAGTCGGACAGCCCTGCCATAGAACATGGATACTTGCCTGATCCTGATTTTGGATTCTGCCCAAGGACTACATAGCCACCCTCCTTTTTTGAGTGTGTTTGAGCAGTGAGATTAGCACAACCTTGCCTGAGACATTTTAAAAAGCTGTTTACTGGGCTGTATCAAGGCTAAAGGCAACTTGCTACTACCAGGAAAGAGGAATTTAAATGGAGGTCATTGACTTGTGATACAATGCTTTTTACCACTAAATCATTAAACTTTTAAGGCTATCGTGACATAAATGATAAGTTCTTCTAATCTTTCTACCACCCATTCACTTCCCCCTACACACACGTTAATGACACTGAAATTGTAAATAAAAATAAGAAGGAAAAAAAGAGAGATAAAAACGTAATGGCATCTTAAAGATTAACCTTTATAATTTTTAATGTGAACATCCGTGGACAAGTATCCCTTCCACAACTGAAATTATAAATTTATGATTCAGGTTGCAAGCTTGTAATAATCACCTAGATCTGCTGTCTGAGTTTTATAAAAAAGCACCCCAAACAGTTCATGTCTATCAAAATCACTGGAATCTGCCTACTGATTATTTAAATGTAGTCATTTAGAAATCATCAAAGACCTTCAGGTTTGTAACTGCTTAAGCACCATCCAACATACAAAATGAAAATATCAGAACAGTCTACAGCAGTGGGAAAAGTCACAGACTGCTGGCATAATACATCTTCCATACAAAATGTCCTAATTTCTCTTGTTGGCATCTAGGGCTGTCCCAAATCCTTCTGCTGCCTGAGGCATAGCAGCAAACCCACATTATTTCACCAGTATCAAAGTCTGTAGTTCAGCCACATTATTTTGGCACATGAGGGAGAAAATGCCATGATCCTTGCTTTCTTCCCTGGTGGCAAAGAACACATTAAATAAATCACAATCTCTTTCCCCTTTAATGCCACTCAAAAATCTGCTGCATGAGGAGGCTGCCTCACTCCTAATGTTCACAATCAAGAGAGACAGCCCACCAAATTTGGGGGTGAGATCTTCTCACCACACTCACTCCACAAGCTGCCCATAGTCACCTGTCAGTTTACAAAGTTTGGAGCTCTGGACCCAATGGTCTGTCTTAATATAAGGTAGCTTTCTGTATTCTGAGCACCCCAGAGCTGCTTCTTTGGGTCATGTGACATGGCCATCTGTACTTTCTCTACTGACGATGCTTCCGGGCATGCAGTGAAAAATACCTGAGAAATAAGACATGCAAACAAAGCTGTGCTTATCTCCAAGTGATCAGTTACAAAAATCATCTAATACAAAACTAGACTAGGTGACACCTTTAGGCTACTAGTAAAACAACATCTGTCTCCTAAGAAATCTATATGTGGGACAATCAGCAACCATGAGAACTGGATGTGGAACAACTGACTGGTTTAAAATTGGGAAAGGAGTACGACAAGGCTGTATACTGTCACCTTATCCATTTTAACTTATATGCAGAGTACATCATGCGAAAGGCAGGTCTGGATGAATCACAAGCCGGAATTAAGATTGCTGGAAGAAATATCAACAACCTCAGATATGCAGATGATACTAGTCTGATACCAGAGAGTGAGGAGGAATTAAAGAACCTCTTAATGAGGGTGAAAGAGGAGAGTAAAAAAATGGGCTGAAGCTCAACATCAAAAAAACTAAGATCATGGCCACTGGTCCCATCACCTCCTGGCAAATAGAAGGGGAAGAAATGGAGGCCATGACAGAGTTTACTTTCTTGGGCTCCTTGATCACTGCAGATGGCAACTGCAGCAACGAAATAAAAAGACACCTGCTTCTTGGGAGGAAAGCAATGGCAAACCTAGATAGCATCCTAAAGAGCAGAGACATCACTTTGCCAACTAAGCATAGTCAAAGCTATGGTTTTTCCAGTAGTGATGTATGGAAGTGAAAGCTGGACTATAAAGAAGGCTGATTGCCGCAGAATCGGTGCTTTTGAGCAGTGGTGCTGGAGGAGAGTCTTGAGAGTCCCCTGGACTGCAAGGAGATCAAACCTATCCATCCTGAAAGAAATCAACCCTGAATATTCACTAGAAGGACAGATTTTGAAGCTGAGGCTCCAGTACTTTAGCCACCTTATGAGGAGAGAGGACTCCTTGGAAAAGTCCCTGATGTTGGGAAAGATTGAAGGCAAAAGGAAAAGAGGATGGCAGAGAATGAGATGGTTGGACGGTGTCATCGATGCAACCAATATGGATTTGACAAAACTCCGGGAAGCAGTGGAAGATAGGAAGGCCTGGCGAGCTCTGGTCCATGGGGTCACGAAGAGTCGGACACGACTGAATGACTGAACACACAAAACAACAAAAAGTGGCTAATATTTCGGGGCAATACCCTCTTCCTCAGAGCTGAACCAACAAGCATGGCAAAAGATGGAATTGCCAGGAGTTATTTCTTAGATGTAAAGTTATTGGCAAGATTAAAATAAATGTCAGTTGAGGCTCAGAGCAGAGAAGTTGTGAAGCTGCATCTGATGTTATGGGTCATGTTTACTTTTACAGTCCTCCAAATAACGTGACATAGATCACATATACATATTCACATCCCCTCTCCACGTGGCACTTCAAGGCTAATAGCCTCTGCTTGGCCAGAGAAGGAGGAGGGTTGGTGTAGAAAGACCCATGCATTCTATTTGGGGCCTGGGATAAAATTTAGAAAAGTCCACTAGGCATAGCCAATTGGATCAAATAAAAAGGATAGATTTTACCTAGTGGTTGCAGCCTTGCCATGCTCCCGTTGATGATCTAGCTGCCTCCTTCTTGGCACGTATGGGGGGTGGCAATTCTCTCTTGGTATCTCAGCAGTATTTCCAATTGAAGGAAAACAAGTTGGGGAGTCATGTAGCCATCACAAAAACCAAATACAAAACTAGACTAGATGATAACTTTAGGCTACTAGTAAAATAACAAAAAAGTTGCTAATATTTCAAGGGCAACACCCTCTTCCTCAGAGCTGTACCAAAAGTTCAAGCTCTATGTCACGGCTGCATAGTGGCAAGCTAGCATTAGAATAAATAAACAGTCTTTTGCTTTTCAGGGAGCTCTGGTTCTAATAATAATAAATTAGCTGTATCATTTAGTTCCTACAGAGATGTCAGTGTGGATGGGAGATCACCACTGAGAACCTGAGGGAGAGACTACAACTAGAGATGGGCACGACCAGAAAAAAATTTTTCCGACTTGTCGTTTTTCGGGACGGGTCCGTTTCGGGTCGTTTCCGTTTTTCGCGAAATTTTTCAAAAATTTGTCATTTCGTCGTGTCGTTTGTCGTTACCGCCGCAATTTAGCACGACTTGACTTCCCAGAGCATGGGGTTAGGGGGTAAGGGCTAGGCTTAGGGTAACGGTTAAGGTTAGGGTAGGTTAGTGGGCTGTACCTCTGGGTGCCTCTGGCCCACTAAGAACACAGTGTACTGGCGTATGGGTTAGGGTTAGGGTTAGGGTTAGGGTTAGGGTTGGTGGGCTTTTTATGCCCTCTCTGGCACATCCAGAAGTCTCAGCAAAACCTGGCCATGCGATTGGTGGAATGGCTCCAAAAATTTGCATGGTCCCATCCCATGGCCAGCCCATCATTGCGCGTGCGCAGGTGTAAAAAAATAAAATAAAATAAAATAAAATAAAATAAAATCAATGGAGACGTTTTATTGCAAGAAAAGCCCACTGCTGCTACTGTAAAAATTCAAGCATTTAAAATAGCTAATTTTCGCATGTTTCTGTGGTGCTTTGGTGGGTTTTTGGACCACTATTTCAAAAAAAATATTGTGGTCGCCATTTTGGATCCCCCAGCACTGCATGGCAAATGGAGATGCCAAGGATGCCCCCTCCCAGCCTGGTACCAGCAAGTCTCAGCAAAACCTGGCCATGCGATTGGTGGAATGGCTCCAAAAATTTGCTTGGTCCCATCCCATGGCCAGCCCATCATTGTGCGTGCGCAGGTGTAAAAAAATAAAAATAAAATAAAATAAAATAAAATCAATGGAGACGTTTTGTTGTAAGTAAAACCCACTACTGCTACTGTAAAAATTCAAGCATTTAAAATAGCTAATTTTTGCATGTTTCTGTGGTGCTTTGGTGGGTTTTTGGACCACGATTTCAAAAAAAATATTGTGGTCGCCATTTAGGATCCCCCCGCACCGCATGGCAAATGGAGACGCCGAGGATGCCCCCTCCCAGCCCGGTACCAGCAGCCCAGGACAGGAGGGGGGGAAGGCCGGAGGGGGGACCCCCCCAGAAACCACCCCTCTGGTAGGTGCTCTCAGGCAGGCATATTTTCGCCTGCTTTTTTGGCCGGGAATCAGGGGGGGATATTTCTAAAACTTTTTTTGGTGCCGCAAAATTTGGCATCGCGTGATCGCTGCGATGCCAGGAACGATTTGCTTTACCCAATTTTTCTTTTGTTTGTTCGAGTTCGAGTTCTGGGGAGTAATTGGAATACCGTTTCCGTTAATCACGGAAACGAGTAACGGAAATGGAAACGAGAATTTCACCAAGTCGTGCCCATGTCTAACTACAATGGATAATCAACATATCCTGTAGAAAACATTGGGTGCCTTTTGTATGCTCCCTTCCAGATTTCCAATGGAGAAATTCAAGTGGTCATAAAACCCAGTTTAAGCACATACACACACACACATGCATGCACACACACACACACACACACACACAGAGAGAGAGAGAGAGAGAGAGAGAGAGAGAGAGAGAAGAGAGAGAGAGAGAGAGATCCCAGTTTGTGCTGGATTTGAAGCCATTTGCTCCAGCTAAACCTTACCACTAACAATTTAACACATTGCTTAAACTCTGGACACATCTGGGCATTTTTCCTCCCTTTTCAGCCTTAGTATATTTTCTCATGTCCTCTTTCAAGGTCTAGTAATGAAGAAAGTATTAATGGCTAAAAAAGAAATCTTAGAGCAAATTAGTCAGTTAGTCCTTGACTGCCAGAGAAGAAAACAAGACGAGGGTGCTGGCCCAGGCTAGAGGTTGCAGGGGGGTCCAGTTAATCCATCTTTGCAAAGCAGTTGCAAATCAAGGGATTGTGTTTGCTCATTTGCTATCATAGATGGAATACATGCTGCCCAGGAACTGACTGATGTCTGAATTACATGCCCAACTGGATAGACAAGCAGATCGGTGAATGTCCATTGATAATGAGCAATTATAGGTAGATGCTCTTTTGTGCCCAAAGCACACTCCCAAGCACTTTATCTAAATGAGAGCTCATTGGAGCTGTCTCTAGAAAGCATGTGGCTGGCAAATGATCTGAGATCCGGTCACTCCGCGCTGCCCTCCCACGCACCCCCGAGAAGCCTCCGGGGTGCATGGGTGAGCGGCGGCAGGCAATCCGGTTGCTCCGTGCGGCCCTTCCACGCACTCCCGAGAAGCCTCGGGGCCATGCAGGAGGGTGGTGGCTGTGGGAGGTAAGATCCCCCTGCCACCACTGGCGCGCCGTGCAATCGCCCCCCACCCCACCCATCCCTACCCCACCCACTTCCGCATATCGCAGATTTTCGTGCATCGCAGGTGGGGTTGGTCCCTAACCTCCGCGATCGGCGGGGGGTTACTTTATTTCATTTTATCTCATAATACCTGTTTCTGGATATGATGAACAAAAGGCTACTACTGGCCCACAATGGAAACAAAATGCCAGGCTTGGTAGGTTATGCTGATGATCCATTATAATTTGCCTTATGCTGTTGCACAAGTGTTTGTTTGTTTCTTTTCTGGAAACAATACTGGAATACCTTTAAAAATAATCACCAGTCCCTGGCCAGCAAAGCAACTCATTACTGAAGCCGTGCTGTCACGCTTCCTCCAGCATAGCTCCTCTTGTCTGTCCGTTTTACATTTTCTTGTTATCCCTTCTTTAAAAATAGACTTTAAGCCTTTGGGAAGAACTTTTTAACCAGTGGTGGAGAAACAAATCGGTATCTTGATTTGCCTTCTTCCTCTCTTTCCTATTTTCTCATCATAATACTGGAATTGAGCATGAATAAAGATGAATACAAATGGCATTTAATAGGTCAGATCTGAATAACTTACTTGCAAGAAGGGAAATGGTAAATATACTGTAGCAATAGGAGAAACATTGGGTGGCATTTGTGCAGGGAAAATTTGTGCAGGAATAACAGGAAATAGATATTGTAAGTTTGCATGGAAAGAACAACAAACTCAGATTTTTGTATATACTGTACAGTATTTTTCAACTATACTTCCCACAATCAATATCAAGTGCTAGGATTTGATGGGATAAGAACATAAGAAAAGCCCTGCTGGATCAGGCCAAGGACCCATCTAGTCCAGCTTTCTGTATCTCACAGTGGCCCCACCAGTTGCCTATTATTTACGTAGTCAACTAGATAACTTCCAAAATGTTATGGTTATGCCATAAAACGAGACAAACAGTTGAATTTTCTAAGAAATTTTTGGAGGTATCTGGAGGTATGGTTTCCTTGAGTCTTCAGAGACTGAACAATGATTTTGCTAGTATCCTGTTTAATATTAAAACATTGGCCTACCTCAGCTTCAAAACCTCCTAATTTAGACCTTTCTCTCAGGTATATCACATTCAGGTACAGTGGTACCCTGTATAAAGGAATTAATTCATTCCAAATGAAATTATGTTAAGCAAATTTTCCTTTATACAAATTCCCATAGGAATGCATTGAAAATGGAGTAATCCCATTTTTATGTTGTACAGATTTTCCCCATAGGCAATTATGTTAAGCAAATTTTCCCTATCTCTGGAATGTTTATGTTGTACAGATTTTATGTTATACAAACTGTTTGTTATACAAGGGTCCACTGTATTTGCAAAGTGCCTGTAAAATAGGCAGGATGCCTAGAGTTATGGATTTGACATCCAGTCCAAAATCCCATCCTTACTGGTCATGCAATTAGCCATGCAGTTATATACAACTAGCACTTTACCACACTAGTCTATCCAATCCCGAATCTCAAGATTCTACTACTGTAGTGTACTCTACCTATGAAGTTAGTACAGAGGCTGCAGCTAGTGCAGAATACAGTGGCCAGATTATTAACAGGGACTAAAAGATGCCACCACATTACCCTTGTTCTGACTGCTCTGCACTGGCTCCCAATATGCTTCTGCACTGATTTCAAATTTTAACTGATGACACACAAAACCCTAAACAAATTTGGACCTTAATCTCTGTCAGAATGGTTACCTGATCTCTTTCTTTGATAGAGTTACTTTGATAGAGTTGGTGGATGAGGGAATTGCTTTGGATGTTGCTTATCTTGATTTCAGTAAGGTTTTTGATAAGGTTCCCCATGATATACTTACAAAGAAGTTAGTTGAATGTGGGATAGATAGTGCTACTGTTTGGTGGATTTGTAATTGTTGACTGATCATATCCAAAGGGTGATCATAAATGGATTCTCCTCAGCATGGAGAGGGGTGACCAGTGGGGTGCCCCAGGATTCCATTCTGGGTCCGGTGCTATTCAACATCTTGATTAATGACTTGGAGGAAGGAATACAGAGTAGACGAAGAGTCGGACATGACTGAATGACTGAACACACAAAACAACAAAAAGTGGCTAATATTTCGAGGGCAATACCCTCTTCCTCAGAGCTGAACCAACAAGCATGGAAAAAGATGGAATTGCCAGGAGTTATTTCTTAGATGTAAAGTTATTGGCAAGATGATATACATGGTATACATGTATACATGGTATACATCTGAGTTGCGGGCAATGAAGCGGGAGGGGAGACGGCTGGAGCGCAAGTGGAGAAAATATCGCAGTGAGTCTGATGAAACACGGCTTAGAGCCCATTATCGAGCCTATTCCGTGGCTATACGGTTGGCGAAAAGGCAGTATTTCGCCAACCGTATTGCTTCCTCAGAGTGCTGTCCAGCGGAGCTGTTTCGGGTGGTCCGGGAACTTCTTCAGCCAGGAGATAGGGTGGAGGCCCAGGACCATTCGGCGGCACGCTGTGAGGAGTTTGCTGTTCACTTTGAGGGAAAAATTGCTCAGATTCGCAGTGAACTGGACTCCACTATTGATACAGTATCAAGGGATGTGTCCAGTGCACCGTGCTTAGGTCCAGTGTTATTGGATGAGTTTCAATTGTTGAGACCCGAGGATGTGGACAGGGTGCTTGGATCTGTCCGTTCCACCACCACGCTGCTCGACCCTTGCCCTTCTTGGCTAATTGAAAGATCTGCCAAGGGGTTCGCACCTGGGTCCAAGAAGCTGTAAATGCCTCTTTAAGAGAGGGAGTGGTCCCTGCTGCCTTAAAAGAGGCAGTAATCAGACCACTCCTAAAAAAACCTAACCTGGACCCAGGACTGGTGGTCAACTACCGACCAGTAGCGAACCTTCCTTATTTGGGCAAGGTGTTGGAGCGGGTGGTGGCCGGACAGCTCCAGGCGCTGCTGGATGAAACGGATTTTCTAGATCCATTTCAATCTGGTTTCAGGCCGGGTTTTGGAACAGAGACTGCCTTGGTCGCCCTGTACGATGACCTTTGCCGGGAGAGAGACAGGGGAGTGCAACCCTGTTGATACTCCTGGACCTCTCAGCGGCTTTGACACCATCGACCATGGTGTCCTTCTGGATAGGCTGGCCAGGTTGGGAGTTGGAGGCACCGCTGCGGTGGTTCCGATCCTTCCTGGCTGACCGTGTCCAGAAGGTGGTGCTGGGGATAGTAGCTCTGCCCCTTGGCGTTTACGTCATGGGGTTCCACAGGGCTCAATACTATCCCCCATGCTGTTTAACATCTACATGGAACCGCTGGGAGAGGTCATCAGGAGGTTTGGGCTGAGGAGTCAGCAATATGCTGATGATACTCAGCTCTACCTCTCGTTCTCCACCAATCCAGGTGAGGCGGTTTCTGTTCTGAACTCGTGTCTGGGCCAGATAATGGACTGGATGAGGGTTAATAAATTGAAACTCAATCCAGACAAGACGGAAGTGCTGTTAGTGGGTGCTTCGTCAGACAGGCTAGAGGGCCACTTCCCTGTTCTGGATGGGGTTGCACTCCCCTAAGGGACAGGGTCCGTAGCTTGGGGTGCTCCTGGACCCCGGTCTAACTCTGGAAGCCCAGGTGGACTCGGTGGCCAGGGTGCCTTTCCAGCTGCGGAATATATACCAGCTGCGCCCCTACCTAGATGAACGGAGCCTCATGACAGTTACACATGCACTGGTAACATCCCGTATAGATTACTGTAATGCGCTTTCGTTGCCTCTGAAGACGGTTCGGCGATGCAACTGGTTCAGAATCGTGCGGCACGGCTGGTGAGTGGTAGGGCCACCAAGGAACACATCACGCCGATTCTGTATAACCTTCACTGGTTACCAGTTGCTGCCCGAGCCCAATTCAAAGTGCTTGTTTTGACATATAAAGCCCTAAACGGCTTAGGACCTAGATACCTGAAGGACCGCCTCCTTCCATATGAACCTACCCGGCAATTAAGATCTAGTCAGGGAGCCCTCCTGAAAGAGCCATCCCTTAAGGAGGTGAAGGGGATGGCTTGCAGGAATAGGGCTTTTTCAGCAACTGCCCCCAGACTATGGAATACCCTCCCATATGAGACTCGCCTGGCACCGAGTTGCTAACATTTCGCGCCAGGTAAAAACCCTCCTATTCCAAAAGTTTTTAACTAATGATTGTGGGCCCTGATGGCAATTTTAGTGGTGTGTTTTTAATGTATTGTATTTATTGCATCTACATGTTTTATTGTTTTAATTTTATTGTATTTGATGTTTTAACTGTTTATTCTTATTGTGAGCCGCCCAGAGACCTTTGGGTAGTGGGCGGCATACAAGCTAAATAAATCAAATCAAATCAAATCAAATCAAAATAAATGCCAGGTAGTTTCTTAGTTGAGGCTCAGAGCAAAGAAGTTGTGAAGCTGCATCTGAAGTTATGGGTTGTGTTTACTTTTACAGTCCTCCAAACAACGTGACATAGATCACATATACATATTCACATCCCCTCTCCACGTGGCACTTCAAGGCTAATAGCCTCTGCTTGGCCAGAGAAGGGGGAGGGTTGGTGTAGAAAGACCCATGCATTCGATTTGGGGCCTGGGATAAAATTTAGAAAAGTCCACTAGGCATAGCCAATTGGATCAAATAAAAAGGATAGATTTTACCTAGTGGTTGCAGCCTTGCCGTGCTCCCGTTGATGATCTAGCTGCCTCCTTCTTGGCACGTATGGGGGGTGGCAATTCTCTAGTGCTACTGTTTGGTGGATTTGTAATTGTTGACTGATCATATCCAAAGGGTGATCATAAATGGATTCTCCTCAGCATGGAGAGGGGTGACCATTGGGGTGCCCCAGGATTCCATTCTGGGTCCGGTGCTATTCAACATCTTGATTAATGACTTGGAGGAAGGAATAGAGAGTAGACTGATTATATTTACAGATGATAACAAATTGGGAGGGGTTACTAATTCCCTAGATGATAGGATGAAAATCCACAATGACCTTGACAGATTAGAGTGCTGGGCCAAAGCTAATGGAATGAGTTTCAACAGAGAGAAATGTAGGATCCTGCATCTAGGCAGAAAAAATGAATTGCATAGATATAGGATGGGAGACACCTGGCTGGAGAATAGTACCTGTGAAAGGGATCTGGAAGTCTGGGTGGACCACAAACTGAACATGAGTCAGTAGTGTGACACAGTGACCAAGAAAGTGATTGTGATTCTTGGTTGCATCAACAGAAGCGTAGTGTCTAGATCAAGCATGTCCAAAGTCAGGCCCGGGGACCAAATGCGGCCCATTTTCAAATCTTGAGCGGCCCGCGGCTTCTTCTCCTCACCGGCTGAGCCTGTCACACATCCCTGCCAGCTGGCCCCTCCCCATACCGGATGGAGACGTCAGCTTGCACTTTTATGTTTTGCCTGCCCTCCCTGCCTCTGTCCATCCCCCAGCCACCTGCCCAACCTATCCACCCCCAGCTCCATTGCTGCAGCATCCTTCCCACCTCTTTGCATGTTATAGAGACTAGTCCAAAGTCTGGCCAAGGGGCCAAATGCGGCTGAATGGTTGGCCCCCACACATTTTCACCTCACCATATCTGGCCCTCCTTGCAAAAAGTTTGGACACCCCTGGTCTAGATCAAGGGAAGTGATAGTATTCTATTCTTCTCTGGTCAGACCCCACCTGGAGTACTGTGTTCAGTTCTGTGTACTTCATTTTAAAAAGGATGTTGACAACCTTGAACAAATCAAGAAGACGGCTACCAGTATAGTTATTTGTCTGGAAGAAATGTCTTACGAGGAGCGGCTTAGGGAGCTGGGAATGTTTAGACTTACAAAAAACAAGGTTGAGATATGAAATGATAGCCATGTTTAAATATTTGAAAGGAAGTCATATCAAAGAGGGGGCAGGTTTGTTTTCCATGGCTTCAGAGACTAGGATTCAGAGCTATGATTTCAAATTACAGAAAAAGAGATTCAATTTAAACATTAGGAAGAACTTCATGACAGTTAGAGCTGTTCAGCAGTGGAATATGCTGCCGCAGAGGATGGTAGAGTCTCCTAATTTGGATGTTTTTAAGCAGAGACTGTCAGAAGCACTGTGATGGGGGTTCCTGCATGTCATGGGGTTGGACTAGCTGGCCCCTGAGGTCCCTTCCAACTCTATGATTCTATGATTCCAAATAGAACTTCCCAGAATACTCATTCATTTCATTTGAGGATGCCAAGAAAGGGCCAAAAAGACATCAACAAGAAACCGGGCTTTCTTCGTAGTTGCCCCTCATCTATGGAATAATCTCCCCCCAGATATATTTATTTATTTATTTATTATGGGACTTATATACCGCCCATCTTCCTTTGGGGGAACTCCGGGCGGTTTACAACAAATTAAGGAAAACAAATTGCATCAGCTAATAAACTAAGCCGATGAGACAACAATTGCAGGAAATGGTGATGGCGGGGGGGGGGAGAAAAAAAAATCATCCAAACGCCTCCCGGAAGAGAAGGGTTTTCAAAGCCTTCCGGAAGGCAGGCAGGGACTCTGCTAGGCGCACTTCTGCTGGGAGATGGTTCCACAGCGTTGGGCCAGCCACAGAGAAGGCTCAGGAACGAGTGGAAGTTCTCCGAGCCTCCCTGGGCGTGGCCACACGCAGCATGTGCGCCCGCGACAACCTAGTTGGACGGGCCGAAGTTGACCGCTGGTCGATCCGCTCTGTCAGGTAGCCAGGTCCTAGGCCATGGAGGGTTTTGTAAACCAAAACCAGGACCTTGAATCTGATTCGGGCTGCAACGGGTAGCCAATGCAAGTGGGCCAGAACTGGGGTGATGTGCTCAAATTTATTTATTTATTTATTTATTTATTATTTACACTTGTATACTGCCCCATTCCCACAATGGGGACTCTTTTTGGCGCACACCCACCACCAGTCTGGCCGCCGCATTTTGGACCTGCTGCAGACGCCGAATGAGAGTCAAGGGCAACCCCATGTAGAGCGCGTTGCAATAGTCCAGTCTCGAGATCACCAGCGCCTGGACCAGCGCCTGGACCAATGTTCTAAGGGAGTCCCCATCCAGGTACGGGCGAATCTGGGCAATTCAGCGAAGATGGAAAAAGGCAGCCCTGGACACAGCGGACACCTGGGCCTCCATGGTGAGCGCCGGGTCCAGGACTACACCCAGATTCCAGACAGAATCCGATGGCCTGAGGGAAACACCCTCCAATGTGGGAAACGGGCCACCGTAGCTGGAAGGGGTAGCCCCAAAGAACATAACCTCGGTCTTATCAGGATTGAGTTTGAGCCTGTTAGCCCTGGTCCATTCCATGACTGTGCCCAAGCACCGATCGAGGGCCCAGACAGCCTCATCTGCAGCGGTGGAAAAGGAGACATAGAGCTGCGTGTCATCAGCGTACTGATGACAGCAGACTCCATGTCCCCTAATGACCTCAGCCAGCGGCCTGATGTAAATGTTGAACAGCATGGGAGAGAGAGAGAGACGACCCCTGTGGAACCCCACAAGGGAGTGTCCAAGGGGTCGACAACTCGCCCCCATGCTGAACCTGCTGGGGACGGTCCCCGAGGAAGGACTGGAACCAACTGTGAACAGTGCCTTCGATCCCAGCCTCGGAGAGCCGATCCAGCAGGATACCGTGGTCGATGGTATCAAAGGCCGCTGACAGATCAGGCACTTATGTGAAGATATTCCAAAGCCAGTTAAAAACGTGGCTCTTTAGGATAGTTTTCCAGGAACCTTGAGCTTTGTCCTTCTAATGGCCAAAAATATTTTCTCTGCCACTTCTTATGTACAGTAATTTGACTTTCATTTATTTTTGCAGTATAATCTTACTTTTTTAATAATGAAATTGACTTTAGGTATTTTATCTGAATTGTTGTATGCTTGTCTGGTTAGTGACAGAAATAAAGATCTACTACTACTATGTTTAATTTAAAGTTGATTAGTTTGTACTTTATTTGTTATTGTTTGTTGTTTATATTTTCTATTTTGTTATTTGGTAAACTACCCAGGGTAGCCCTTCAGCTAGACGGGTGGTATAAAAGTATAATAAACAAATAAATAAATTTATTGGCTTCTGCAATTGGAATTCAGCATACTCACATAATGGCCTAAGACAAGAGAAAAAAAATCTGAAACTCTGTAATCACCACAATGGCATTCAAGAGCTTAATAGTTTTGGACTTTGTACTGGGATTGTATGCATGTTCAGTAGCATTCAACAACATGTACATGACTTGGGGGTTCTGCTTTAGTACAGCCTTCACTAATCTTCAAGGTCTTAATAATATTATTAGTAATATTATTAATACATGGATCTAAGCATTCCCAGTGTGAGCCTGGCATGTCTTTGGACTTTTCTATCAAACCAGACACATGCATACATGCACAAGTAGACCTGCTGTACCCATACTTGATAAAGAGTTCTTAGGATTATTTGGTATTGACTGGCAAAGTATAGTGCTGAGCTTGTGACTATTAAATATGAGTAATAATAACTCTGGGAACAATTTGTTAAACAAAATGAAAAGAAAAAGTATAGCTTATTTTAGATTCAAAATCTATTTAGAGGTATTGCAAAATGAAATATTGCTGAACTTAATTACAGAAGCTCCTAGAGCTCTCTTTGATGTTTCCCGATATGCTGCTCTATTGTGCTAAGAGGGCTGAGAGAACAAAGAAGAGGAAATGATATCAGAGAGAGTAGGAGGAAATAAGTGCCTAAGAGGCATAATCTGCACATAATTTTAGAAATGAGAAGAAGCATCAGGAATTTGTCTGCCTGATTTCCAAATGCATTTGAGCAGATTACTTGTTGCATGCGCTGGTGCTCCATTTCAACAAGAGTAAAACCCATTCAACGCACTTGGGGAGTGGTAATGATGTTAGCATTTCGGAGCATACAGCATCACAGTCCTGCAGGAGATCATGGCAGGCCGCCTGGTTGCCTGGTGCTTGGAGCCCTCAGTAGTACATAAGAACATAAGAACATAAGAAGAGCCACGCTGGATCAGGCCAAAGGCCCATCTAGTCCAGCTTCCTGTATCTCACAGCGGCCCCACCAGATGCGTTTGGGAGCGCATGAGACTAGATATCTGTCTCCTGATACCACTCCCCTGCATCTGGCCCTTGAAGTACCCTGGTTTAAAGCCTAGAGATTACACATCTCCATCATGGTTTGTAACCCGTGATGGACTTTTCCTCTAGGAATCTGTCCAATCCCCTTTTGAAGGCATCCAGGCCAGATGCCATCACCACATCCTGTGGCAGGGAGTTCCATAGACTTACAACGCGCTGGGTGAAAAAATATTTTCTTTTGTCAGTTCTTACTCTCCCAGCACTCAATTTGAGTGTATGTCCCCTAGTTCTGGTATTTTGAGAGAGGGAGAAGAGCTTCCCTCTATCCACTTTACTCATACCCTGCATTATTTTGTATGTCTCAATCATATCCCCCTCAAGCGCCTTTTTCCAGACTGAAGAGGCCCAATTGTTTTAGCCTTTCTTCATAAGGGAGGTGCCCCAGCCCAGTAATCATTTTAGTCGCTCTCTTCTGCACCTTTTCCAGTTCCACTATGTCTTTCTTGAGATGCGGTGACCAGAATTGTACACAATACTCCAGGTGGGGCCTTACTATTGTTTTGTATAACGGCATTATAATGTTGGCTGTTTTATTTTCAATCCCCTTTTTGATAATCCCTAGCATGGAATTGGCCTTCTTCACTGCTGCCACACATTGGGGAGACACCTTCATGGAGCTGTCCACCAACACACCAAGATCTCTTTCCTGATCCGTCACGGATAACTCAGAGCCCATGAGTTGATAGATGAAGTTTGGATTTTTGCCCCAATATGCATTACTTTACATTTGGTTACATTAAAACGCATTTGCCATTTCTCAGCCCACTCCCCAGTTTGGAGAGATCCTTCTGGAGCTCTTCACAATCTTCTCTGGTTTTTACCACATGGAAAAGTTTTGTGTCATCTGCAAACTTGGCCACCACACTGTTTATCCCTGTCTCCAGGTCATTTATGAACAGATTGAAAAGCACCGGTCCCAGGACCGAGCCCTGGGGCACACCGCTTTTCACTTCTCTCCATTGTGAAAATTTCCCATTGACACCTACTCTTTGTTTCCGGGATCTCAACCAGTTCTCAATCCATAAGAGGACCTGCCCTCTTATTCCCTGAGAGTGCAATTTTCTCAGCAGCCTTTGGTGAGGGACTGTGTCAAAAGCCTTTTGAAAATCCAGATAGACTATATCCACCGGTTCACCCAAATCCACGTGCCTGTTGACCTTTTCAAAAAATTCTAAAAGGTTTGTAAGACAAGATTTACCCTTACAGAAGCCATGCTGATTTTCTCTTAGCAAGGTTTGTTCTTTTATGTGTTTTAAGATTTTCTCTTGGATGAGGCCTTCCACCATCTTCCTGGGACAGATGTAAGGCTAACCGGCCTGTAGTTTCCTGGGTCCCCCTCCTTCCTTTTTAAAAATTGGTGTGACATCCGCTATCCTCCAGTCCTCCGGCACTGTGGCCGTTTGAAGAGACAAGTTGCATATTACAGTTAAGAGATCTGCAATTTCATTTCTCAGTTCCCTAATAACCCTTGGGTGGATGCCATCTGGGCCCGGTGACTTGTTAATCCTCAATTTATCAATTAGTCCTAAAACCTCCTCTCTTTTAACCTGTATTTGATTTAATTCTTTAGTCAAGAGGGGCGGCTCAGGCAGCGGAATCCGCTCAAGGTCCTCTGTCGTGAAGACAGACGCAAAGAACTCGTTCAATTTCTCTGCAATGTCCAAGTCCTCCTTAACCTCCCCTTTTCCTCTCTCACCATCCAGAGGCCCAATTGGTTCTCTGGCAGGTTTTCTACTTCTAACATATTTAAAGAAGCTTTTATTATTACCCTTTATATTGCTAGCCATGCGTTCCTCAAAGTCTTTCTTTGCCTCCCTTATCATCTTTTTACATTTCTTTTGCCAGAGTTTGTGTTCCTTTTTATTTTCCTCATTTGGGGAGGATTTCCATTTACAGAAGGACCTCTCCTTGTGCTTTAGAGCCTCTCTAACTCCACTCGTTAACCATGCCGGTGTCCTCTTGGACTTAAATGAGCTCTTCTTTCTTTGTGGTATGCACTTGTGCTGGGCCTCTATTATTGTTGTTTTAAACAGGCTCCATGCACTCTGAAGAGATTGGATTCTTCTAACCCTCCCCTTCAGTTTCTCTCTAACTAGTTTCCTCATCTGAGGGAAGTTTGCCCTTCGAAAATCAAGGGTTTTTATGTCTGATTTGGTTGACACTCTTCCTCCGACATGCATGGCAAAGGTAATTGCAGCATGGTCACTGTTCCCCAGAGGCTCAGTGACATTCACATCCCTGACAAGGTCCTGAGTATCACACAATATTAGATCTAGAGTTGCCTGTTCTCGGGTGGGCTCCATGACAAGTTGCTCTAAGGCACAGTCATTCAGCAAGTCGAGAAACCCAGTTTCTCTTTCTTGCCCGGAGCTCGCATTGGCCCAGTCAATGTGGGGATAATTAAAGTCCCCCATGATTACTATCCTATCCCTCTTAGCCACCTCCATGATTTCTCTCCTCATTTCAAGGTCCCCCTCAAGTTTTTGATCTGGTGGACGATAGAATACTCAACTATCACATCACTCTTTGGACCTGGTAGTTTAACCCACAGTGATTCTATGGCGGAGTCAGACCCTCTGTCAATCTCCATTCTGCTGGATTTTATGCCTTCTTTGACATAGATGGCCACTCCTCCTCCAACCCGCCCCTCTCTATCCCTTCTATAGAGTTTATAGCCTGGGATTGCTGTGTCCCACTGGTTCTCCACATTCCACCAGGTTTCTGTTATGGCTATTATATCAATGTTATCCCTAGCTGCCAGATGTTCAAGTTCTCCCATCTTTGCTCGGAGGCTTCGAGCATTGGCGTAGAAGCACTTGTACAGTGGGTCCCGCAACAGCTGCTGCCTTGTTCTTCTCCCCCATAGCTTTTATTTTCAGTAGACGAACTGTCACATTCCGCTATTCTGCCAGTGTTAATACTTGCTATGTCATCTCTATGTGATTCTCTACCCTCTCCAACCTCATTCCCGAGGATGAGGTGTTCAACCGGATGCCACACAGCTCCTGTCGGCTTTCCCCAGTTATCAGTTTAAAAGCTGCTCTGCTGCCTTTTTGAGGTTGAGTGCCAGCAATCTGGTCCCATCATGATTCAAGTGCAACCCATCCCTCCTGAAGAGGTTTGGCTTGTCCCAAAATGTTCTCAGTTCCTGACAAATCTAAAGCCCTCCTCTCGACACCATCGCCTCATCCACGCATTGAGGCTTCTGAGTTCTGCCTGCCTGGCGGGACCTGCACGAGAACAGGTAGCACTTCTGAAAATGCTACCTTGGAAGCCCGGGACTTCAATCTTCTACCTAGCAACCTGAATTTGGCTTCCAAGACTGACCGCTTGGCCTTCCCGACATCATTGGTACCGCGTGTACCATGACCACTGGCTCCTTCCCAGTTGTCTCTAACAAGCTATCTATATTTCTGGTGATGTCTGCAACCTTTGCACCCGGCAGGCAAGTGACCATCCGGTTATCATGCTCCTCACAAATCCATCCCTCCGTATTTCTAATGATAGAATCCCCTAGCACAATGAGCTTCTCTCCTGCAGCCTGCTCATCAACATGTACCTGATCTTGTATCTCATCAATAGTGATGAGGGAGAGATCCTCCGGGCGGAACCACTTCTTCCTCTATGTGTGCCTCATGAGGTGTGCTGAGGGAAAGAGCTTCAAATTGATTGTGCAAGATGAGACTCTCTGAGCGATGCCTTGGCCTTCTACTCCTTTGAGTCACATTCCTCCACCCATCCACCTCCTGAGTTGGGGGAGTGACTTCCTCCTCTGAAGTGTGCCCTGTCTCTTCTTGGACCTGGATAGTCTCTTCCGCTCTGTCCAGGAACTGCTCAAGCTCCTTAATATGTTGCTGGTCCACTATGCGAGCCTCTAGCTGCTGGACCTTCTCTTCCAATAGCGCTACCAGCTTACACTTGCAGCAGATGTAGTTCTGCACCCGCTCTGTCAAGATAACAAACATGGCACAAGTACTGCAGGTAACTACAGCTGCTCCCTGCAACTCCATTTTAACTATTACAATAAAATGTATTCAAGGTCTCAAAAATGTAAACGTGCAATTTTTTTTTTAATCTAGTAAGACTCTTTACTTCTTTTATTGTTTAGTCAAAATCTAATAGTGTAGGGGCCGCTAAAGCACCTCTACTCCAACTACAAGCACGTCAGGAAGTGTAGGACCTCCTGAGGAGTTGCTTGGCTTGGGAACTCAATTAAACCCAGAATTTTTTTTTTTTTTTTTTTAGTTTGCACGCGCCGTAAGGCGCGTGCTGCTGGTAGCAGCTATTTAAAGCTAAAACTCCGCCCCTTGCTCCTGCAAAAAGAAGAAGTTAGCTCTGCCCTTGCTCCTGCAAAAAGAAGAAGTTAGCTCTGCCCTTTGTTCTGTGCTCCTCTGACCAGCTCCTTCCTCTCTGCTGCTCTGCCAGAAGAGGACTGAGAGACTGCTGGTAGCAGCTATTTAAAGCTAAAACTCCGCCCCTTGCTCCTGCAAAAAGAAGAAGTTAGCTCTGCCCTTTGTTCTGTGCTCCTCTGACCAGCTCCTTCCTCTCTGCTGCTCTGTCAGAAGAGGACTGAGAGACTGCTGGTAGCAGCTATTTAAAGCTAAAACTCCGCCCCTTGCTCCTGCAAAAAGAAGAAGTTAGCTCTGCCCTTTGTTCTGTGCTCCTCTGACCAGCTCCTTCCTCTCTGCTGCTCTGCCAGAAGAGGACTGAGAGACTGCTGGTAGCAGCTATTTAAAGCTAAAACTCCGCCCCTTGCTCCTGCAAAAGAAGAAGTTAGCTCTGCCCTTTGTTCTGTGCTCCTCTGACCAGCTCCTTCCTCTCTGCTGCTCTGCCAGAAGAGGACTGAGAGACTGCTGGTAGCAGCTATTTAAAGCTAAAACTCCGCCCCTTGCTCCTGCAAAAAGAAGAAGTTAGCTCTGCCCTTTGTTCTGTGCTCCTCTGACCAGCTCCTTCCTCTCTGCTGCTCTGCCAGAAGAGGACTGAGAGACTGCTGGTAGCAGCTATTTAAAGCTAAAACTCCGCCCCTTGCTCCTGCAAAAGAAGAAGTTAGCTCTGCCCTTTGTTCTGTGCTCCTCTGACCAGCTCCTTCCTCTCTGCTGCTCTGCCAGAAGAGGACTGAGAGACTGCTGGTAGCAGCTATTTAAAGCTAAAACTCCGCCCCTTGCTCCTGCAAAAAGAAGAAGTTAGCTCTGCCCTTTGTTCTGTGCTCCTCTGACCAGCTCCTTCCTCTCTGCTGCTCTGCCAGAAGAAGAAGAAATGGGGTGCAGACTTTGTCGCAAGTCCCATTGATATCACCCTAAAAGGCAAACTGGAAGGCTTTCAAACTGCCATTGAATTTTGCATGCCTCAGTGGCCCTTCAGGAAAAGCTTCCACCCAGTCTGCTGTATGTTTTACTCATAAATTAATCTGATGGGATATCCTTGGGATTTAAGCTATAGCAAGTTTGCTGTGAAGTGCAGCTAAATGAAGGGATTGTGGGAAAGAGTGAGGACAATGTCTAGAAGACAGTAGGATGCTCCTGCAAGGTGTTTTGTTTTTGTTTTTGTTTTTAAGAAATGGCAGTTGCCCTCAGGCAGATATTGGAGCAGTTCACACTGAAAACCTGGGGCAGGAGAGTCCACTTTATATATTTGTATATCCAATTGCAATGTAAATTCTAGAAATGTTTTGGTGTCTTGATAGTAGGCTTGCAATTACAGTAGTACCTATTAAGACGAATTTAATTCATTGTATGAGTCATTTCATTTTTATGAAAAATTTGTCTTGCAAAACGTGGTTTCCATAGGAATTAATGGGAAACCGATTAATCTGTTCCAGAGGTCTGGAAAAAAGGCAATTAAAAAGAGCCTTTTTGTTCAGACCTCTTTATAAAGTGTACTTTAAAGGCATGCTGAGCTGGAATGCACACACACCAGAACACCACCTCCCGCAGTGCAATGCAAAAGAAAAGCTCTAAGACAAACCCCAGGTCATTCCCGCCAAAAGTGCAACTGAAAGCAAAGCAAGGAGGATCAAAAGCAAGCAACAAGATAAACCCCAGGTTGTTCCTGCCAAAAGTGCAATGGAAAGCAAAGCAAGGAGGATCAAAAGCAAGCAGCAAGACAAACCCCAGGTCATTCCCACCAAAAGTGCAATGGAAAGCAAAGCAAGGAGGACCAATGGAAAGCAAGGAAACCTCAGCTCCCTACATTTCCAAGTTCTAAATGTCCAAAAAGTGCTGCAAAGCAATGTCCAGAATGGCTTCAAAACTTGAGGAAAAAGCTCTTCCCGCCCCTCCACAAACTACAAGGGCATCCTCGGTAACATGTTTCAAAATGTGGAATGGATTTTTATCTTACGAGGCACCCCAATGATATAAAACATGGAGCAGTAGGGATGACAGGAGAACAATAAATATATATTTAATATTTGGGGACATGGAAGATAGAGATGTGGATGTGGTTGGACTGGGAACATCTGTTGTTAATCTGAGTGACTGTCTGTAGCAGAATCTAGAACTTATTTATCACAAATTACAGAATCTGTTGCCTATTGTAAAACAAGATGAAACACAGCCCAGAATAACTTTAATGTTCTCTGTGTAGAGACGGGAATTATGCCCCCAACATTTCTCATTCTTACTGAGACAAATTGTCTTGACATGTTGAGACTGCCTGCAGAGGAATTGCTGTTCTCCACAAGAGTGATCAATTCCAGTGAAAGAACCAGACAATAAGCACTTCTTCCCTGCCAAGGCTTTCACAATTTGAGCAAAATGTCTCCGAACAAAATCAATCATTTTCCCCTTGTGAAGCAAAGCACACAAACGTCTCAAAAGCAGAGAATGGTGGTCTGACTGATCAAACAATGCAAACAAAATTACTGATGCTTCTACTTTACAGAAGTTTGTTCAACAAGTCAGCAGCTATTGGGTTTGCAAAATTGCAAATTTGCTCAAATACTATTCAAAATCTCATTAACACCTGCTGCAAATCTCTTGCCATCTTCCAGACAACAAAAATAATCTTAAAGTAGCTCATTCTTGGTGGAGAATGAGATAAGCAAGAGTTTTACATGTCTAGCTTATGCAGCTGTTCTGAAAGTTGCTGCTAGTGAAGAATTAGGTTGTCCTGCTATTGTCAGGCACAGTTCCATATGGAACACCTTTGATGAAAGCTTTGTACTTAAGCTTTGTACTGACTATTTGTTTGGAAATGGACAGGCATTTTGGTACCAATGCTCAAAGTTGTAAAAGGACCAGATAACTGAAGACACATCAACTAGCTTAGTCCTTTTGGCATCCAGGAAGGTATACATGATACAATCATATAAATTTGAGATCTCTCTAGGACAATCCCAGGAACAAAGCCTCCAGTGGATTGCTCCTCCAGCTGCACCTATATTACTTTGTTTTCAGTCTTTGCCTAAGCATTTACTTTCTGGGATTTTTTTTTGACTAAAAAAAATCCCAGGCTCTGTTGTACTGAATAATTCCAACCTCTTTTGTCTTCTTAATGAACTTAATGTATTTTGTTGTAATATCTTGTACTTGCCATTTTGTAGTGCACTATTCTAAGATCTTTGATATGCAGTAGTTTATAGATAGAAGAAATCAAATGACAATATATTTTAAAAGTTCAAAACTAGGGAATAGGTACTAGCTATTTTGTGAAACCAGGATAGAAATGAGTGGGAAAGAGCTACATTTTGCTTTCTGAATACTAAATAATGGTGGTCTTTTTCTGTCAGAGTATGTGCTATTTAATCAGCCAGCAGAAGCAATACTTAATGAATACATTGTTAGAGCCAGAAACAGAGTTTTCTTAAAACCAAACTGCTATATTACAAATGTACAAATATATATCAGAGCATCACAGAGTTCAACAAAGCATAGAGGAAAAAATCACATTGGTACATTGATAAAAAATTCAACAGCATAACAGCATAACAGCATACAGTACATAGACAAAATATATAACAGAGAAACAAAGTGGGTGCCTTTACTCACTGAAGGCCTAATGAACAGTGATTTACAGAACATTTTATACACATGTCTGTCCAATCATAAATTACATTACATCATAGCTATTGAAACCTCTTGCATCAGCCACATTTCATTATGTGAATTCTTTACACTGTACTCCATTTGAAAAAACTATACACTGTCACTGTGACTTTGGACTTTTACAGACTCCATCTTTAAATCAATTAAATACATACAGTGACCCCCTGGCTATCGTGGGGGTTAGGGACCTGAAAATCCGCAATATGCAGGTGCAGGTCGTGTCGGGCCTGGGGCGCCTAGCTGGGGGGCTCTTGTACTTACCCAGGACAGATGCTGCCCTGAACAGGCCTGCGGGGGCCTTCCCGGGCTTTCTGGTAAACCAGAAGTCACTTCCAGGATGCCAAAAATCATTCTGAGGCCTCCGACACTTCCAGTTCACAGGGAGGCCCGGGAAGGCCCTCGCAGGCCTGTTCAGGACAGCGCCAGTCCTGGGGTAAGTAAGGGAGGCCTAAAACAGGCCTTTCCCCCTTACCCCAGGGGGACTTTTTTCATATGAACCACGAATGGGCAGGGAACCACTGTATCAAATACATATAGAACATCCTGTCTGATACATATATTTCACTAAATCATACCTGACATTTTCAGATGGAGGAAACAGAAAAAATTGTCCCACTCACTGGGAGAGCAACACCTTGAACAATATCATTTTAATGCGTGCTAAAACAGTATGTGGAAATGCCCAAAGACAAATGGTGAATTTTCTGAAACCAAACATGCCAAAAGTCATCAAAGTGATGCTATTAATCTTAATGTGAGATTCATAGTGAGGAAATAAGAAAACATTTAAACCCTTGCACACTGGATTCCCAGTGTGGCATAACAGGATTCTAGAGAGCAAGCTTTGAATCCCCTCCTGGCCATGGAAACTCATTTGTGGAACTGGGAAACCACTCCTTAAATATATCTCACTTACCTTGAAAGCCACTATAAGTCGGTTCCAACTTGACGGCACAGAAGACACACAAAAACCCTTGCAGAAAAGATTCTTAAGAGGAGAAAACACATTAAAATGATGATCAAATACTCAAGGGAAAGATTCCAAAAACAAATACAGTACACTTAAAATAAGAAATAGAAAAGCTTAACCTTCTTTACTTGGGTGGAGATTTCTGCCCAGGATTTAAAATTAAAAGGGAAATGGATCCCATGGGCCTGAGCTGCTTGGTGGTTTCATACCCCCACACACACATCAGTGGTGGTGAACCTTTGGCACTCCAGATGTTTTGGACTACAACTCCCAGAATTCCAAGCCTGTATTGCCAGTGGCAAAGGACTGTGGGAGTTGTGGCCACAACCACTGGTATATACAGTCCTCTCTTTTTTGTTCTCTGTCTGTCTGTCTGTCTGTCTGTCTGTCTGTCTGTCTCTGTCTCTCTCTCTCTCTCTCTCTCTCTCTCTCTCTCTCTCTCTCTGTATGTATGTATGTATGTGTGTGTGTGTGTACTGTATATATACTGTATATACTGTATATAGAATCATAGAATAATCGAGTTGGAAGAGACCTCAAGGGCCATCCAGTCCAACTCCCTGCCATGCAGGAAGCCCCATCATAGTGCTCCAGACAGATGGCCATCCAGCCTCTGGTTAGAAACCTCCAAAGAAGGAGACTCCAAAGGAGATATATGGTGTGTGTGTGTGTGTTTGTGTGTGTGTGTGGAGACAGAGAGAGAGACAGAGACAGAGACAGAGACGGAGACAGAGACAGACAGACAGACAGACAGACAGACACCCAAACATGACTTTCAAGGTAAGAGAGATATTTAAGGAGTGGTTTTACAAGTTCCACTCTCCCAGTGAGTTTCCATGGCCAAGTGAGGATTTGAACCCCGTTCTGTGGTGCCACTGAATAGGTAGCATTGAATGTAATGCAGCACTAATGTTTAGTAGAGATGGGCACGACTCATCGAAATTTTCATTTTCGTTTTCATTTTTCGTTTCATTTCGCAACAAAAACAAAAACGAAAAAATTTTCAGAAGCAAAACGACAACGGAAACAAACAAAACGAAAAATTTTGCCATGTTTTTCGTTTTTGTTACAGCAGACACATTGCATTGAAAAGAATGCTAATGAAATGAAAAAATTTCGTTTTATTTTTGTTTTTTCGTTTCATTTCGTACGAAAACAAAAACAAAAAATGTGCAAAAAAACCCCCAAAAAACAAAAACGAACCGAAATGGACCCCTAAACGAAAAATTATTTTTTTGAGTTGTGCCCATCTCTAATGTTTAGTGCAGGTTTCTTTTTTAATTAATGTAATACACACCACTTTCCAAAGTAAGTCAATACACTCAGTGCCAATGCTATTTAAAGTACAGCTGGCATACTAAAACGAACATGAAGATCCTATAGTCCTGACTGTTCCAAGCTATCTAAAATTATCTCTGCATATTTACCATGAGCAAAAGGAGCCCTTCACGTGAAAGCTCCTCAAAAGCATTGCACACACATTCTGCATCTAACTATGCAACCCTCTCTGGGTTTTGCACCATGAGGTTCATATACCACTAGCCAGCAGAGAAGTGACGGAATGTGCCATGCCTGCTTCACTGTAAATTGCAGCTGTGTCTATCCATGAATTGGCCGCCTGTCTCTTGTCCGATTACAGAAACCCATTGGCATGAACAAAAGCAAACAATGCAACCCTAGATAATGTGCACAACATTGTCACAAAATGTCAGAGCATAAAGGCATCCTACAGAGTTAAATGATGACTGAAAGCAAAACACAGGGTGATTTATGTACCGCACCACATGGAAGTCCCCATCAACTGCAAATCAGTTATGGGAGCGGATATGTTTTACAAACTTACATGACTTATATTGCAAGCTCTGATGGTCAGTCCTCAGCCGAAAGCATCATACAGATTGAACATATTAATCATTTAATCATTTTTGGCTTGCAGATAGAGGCAGAGGTACAAGTAGTGATTAATCACCAGAGAAATAAGATGCCCTTTCTAAACTCTAGAGTAAGATGACTTACCCTGCCTTGGTGCATCAGCTACCTCTGAACAGAGGAATAACTTAATATTCATTCAGGGGACAAAGAGTCACTCAAATGTGTAATTACTCTGAGTTCTGCAAATCTGCTCTCCCTCTCCCTCTGTTTCTCTCTATTTAAAAAAAAATGAAGCAACTTGAAGTTGATGAGCAGGAGAGAAACTTTATATTCTTCTTAACTTGGCAATGCAAAGATAATGAGATCACGGGGGGGGGGGATCAGGGGAAGTGCTGCATTGTAAGAGTTTATACTTCAGTTCCAGATTGTGAAGTGATTATCTTCCGATAAATATATGGAAAAGCAAGTAATTATCATATGTTTGATCCGGAGGCATGTGCCTATTATTCTAGGTTACCCATAGGTCACTTTGTTTCTCTCCAAGCCTCAACGGCCACCTTGATCCAGTTCTTCCCAAAGATTCAATGTTCATTGCATTTTTAAAAAATGCTCTCATCCAAAGATTCTGTTTTCTAATAGGCGTATTAGAAACCTGGAGGACTTTATTTTATTTTATTTTATTTTATTTTTGCAGTAAGAGCCTTTTCACACGACCGCTAAGATCCGCTGGCCACTTAAATTCGGACCAGAGATCTTGGGGTTTTTCGCTGCTCCTGTGTTCCCACCCCCTCTGCACTCCTGGCTGCTGGCTGCGTGAGGGGAGGGAGAAAGAAAGAAAGAAAAGAATGCCGGGGCTCACCTCCGTTCTGCTGTCTCACTCTGCTCCCAGCAGCATTCCAGTCTTAAAGGAGCAGGGGGCAAATAAAAACAACAAACAGAAGCGAGGAGAGCCCGTCACTCACTACGTTACATCCGCATCAAGAATTTTTCACCCCAGAGAGCAGGTACTTGAAAAGTGCACTGGGACGCACTTAGGTGGGCATGGTCGCACTTAATTTTTTGTAAACTCCAGAGCTGGTGGGGAAACAATTTTAAGCTCCGAATCTGGGAGCCATTTGCCGCAGATGTTAGGGGTCATGTGAAAAGGCCCTAAGAAAATGGGGGGCAAAGGATGGGAATGGGCAAAAGACAACGGGCAAAAATGGGCCCAACCCATTTAACAAAGCAGACAGTTAAATAAGCATCTCTAACAAATTCAAACACCGTGAGCCAGAGGTAAAGGGAGATCCCAGTTGTTATATCAGGACAAAGTGAGACTCACTTTAGCACTGCAAGGGGAGAATAATGGGAATGTGAAGATGGTAGAAGCATGGATTGGGAACTTAGATGATGGCCAAGGTGATTTTCAATTATTGTACTTGGCCATTCATTTCTGCAAAAACTTCACTTGCTAATTCTTTCCCCGATATCTGGACTCATTTCCACTCCGGAGTTCATCTAGAAGTGGGGGGAATAGTACAGTATTGGGCCATAATGATTAGGATAGTATTTTCTTTTAATGGGAGTAAGCATGAATTCAATTTTCAGGTGGTGGCAGGGTCTGAAGTCATTGGCCCTCTTGGTGCGGGCTGGTGTGGTCTAAATAGGGGCATTTGAGATTGTGGTGAGAAGGATCCTCACATCCAGATGGCAATGGCATCCTGACCTCCAGCTACCCTCTGGCTCCTGCTGTCAGCTGAACACTTCCCTTGCTTTTCTGTAAGTGAACTATCACTTTTGTCCAAACTAGACCATTGCTACTGTGCTGAGTTATTTTGGTTTAATTTTATTTACTTTCTTTGCCTTGCATGCCATGCCAATTGAGAAACAGCATGCAGCCACAATTTCAAATTAGCACCTCACACAATTAAAAAAAAACATTAATCTAAGTGATTCAGTGCAACAGCAATGTCTAGCAAAGTAAAAATAATAATAAACACTTCCCCTGCTGCTCCATAGAGGGGAAGTGTTCAATTTGTCAATATTTTGAAGTGGCTCACTTTATTTATAGGCACTTCTCAATACTAGAAATTGACACGGAAAGCAACAAAGCTCAGTTTTAGTTCATTCCCAGCAATCATACATGCTAGCAATATAGTAAACTAGACTATACCGATCCACACCAAAAAAGTAGAAGTTCCTAACAGGGGCTCAAAAGAGTGCCAGTTTGAGTGCTCTGAAGGGAAATTAACCCATACTAGCAATTATGTTGTGCCATTGGGGGAAAAAAACATAAAACCAATCCATCTCTGCAATATACCAAACAATGGGACAAACACCCTTCTGAACATGCCCCAAGTGGTAGAGGTGGTGATTTTATCAGCTAATACAAGATCCCAGAACCCCATCCGTATTGACTGCTCACTTTCACTAGCTGTGTATCCACCTTCAAACACAGGAGACCACCACACCTTTTCCCCAAATGTCTGACAAAGTGGACTTTTCTAAAAAAAAAGGAAAAGAAAAGAAAAGCTCATATTAAAATATAATGGAATCATAGAATTGTAGTTGGAAGAGACTTCAAGGGCCATCCATTCCAACCCCCTGCCATGCAGAAATCCCCATCAAAGTACTCTTGACAGATGGATGGCCATCCAGCCTCTGCTTAAAAACCTCCAAAAGTGACTCCACCACCCTCCATTAGTTAAAGACTAACTAACTAATAGTCTTTAAGGTGCCACCTGTTTTTTGTCTTGTCTTGTTTCTTTGACTTTTCCTGATAGCTGTGGGTAAGTTTCCTACAGATATTGTTTATAACTTGCTTACTTTCTGCTGTGTGAATCAATGGCTCCCACAGATTTATATGAAGCCAGGGAGCCAATCGTTAGTAATTTGGAGTAATAGGTTGGAAGGAAAGAAACTAATGTACTTACAAGGATGAATAAGAGACACTCCAGTCTGATTTAACCTTTCAAAATCTAAGCAAATACAGTGGTACCTTGGATAACGAATTTAATTCATTCTCCAAGGCAATTCGTTATCCAAAAAATCATTATCCGAAATGCAGTTTCCCATAGGAATGAATGGGAAACCAATTAATTCGTTCTGGAGCCTAGGAAATGACACAGACACCTGTTTTTTTGCTCAAAACTCTTTATAAAGGGCACTTTAAAGGTACAGATGTGATGCAGCCCAGGATAACTCTTTTTTACTGATGCATGCTGGAAATTTGTTATCCGAGGCAGCCCACAGGAAAATTCATTATCCGAGGCAGCCCATAGAGAAAATTTGTTATCCGAGGCAGTCCTATACCTAGAAATTGCAATTCGTTATCTGAAAAATTCATTATAAGGGGCATTCGTTATCCGAGGTATTACTGTAGTTTAATCTTCATACAGCCCAGCATAGTTGCTATTGCTTGTAAATTGCTGAATGTATGCCACTGTGTTCTCCGTCCTGAGGCAGCACCCTGTTGTTGTTGTTGTTGTTGTTGTTGTTGCTGCTGCTGCTGCTGCTGCTGCTGCTGCTATGAAAGTATAACGGAATGAAGTTCGAACAAATTCACCCTCAAATGAGGTTTGTCCTGTTGAACTGGAGCTGTGTTTACTCCAGCTTTCCAAAGAAACTGTTTCCTTGGCAACTGCTGCAGCACATGGGATGAGCCAGTCACCCCTTCCAGAGACACAGAAGACTGACATATATTTTCTACATGCTGAAATTGTCACCGAAGAAAAGCTTGGGACAACTCGGTGGAGACAAATGTCTCTAGCATGTGGCACTGGCAGCTTCTGCATAAGTCCCTTTCCCCATTTTTTTTGCTCCTATCTGTCACACTGAGAAGCACCACCCCATCTCATTTCTTGCAGCTCATTACTGCATTTACAGTAGGACCCCCATATCCACCTATTAATTATCCACTGATTCAGTTATCCATGGTGAGCAGAGGAAAAAATTAAATAAATAATAATTCAGCAGCCACAAAGCCAGCTACTGTGACAAACAGAGAAGTGACGGAATGTCATTAAACAGTAGCTGTAAAGCAAACTACTGTCACAAAACAGCAGGGTTTGGAGGGTTGCATTCTCTCTTATCCATAGTTTTCATTATCCACAGGAAGGCCTAGAACCAATCCCCAGTGGATACCAGGGTCCTACTGTATTAAAGTTGCAATATCCTGAGTATGGGTGTATTCAATTCTTTTTTCCCCTCAGACTTAGTCTGCCTCCTAACTTTAAAGAACAGGAACCCTCATTCTGTATTTCCTCTCCATATTACCCTTATAGGATAGTTCATTTTATGTTTGTCTGTATCAGTCACATAGCTGAGGCAGACATTTAACCAGCAATGACATCCATTGCACTCAACATTATCCAATTAGTGAGGGAAATCTAGCTTGTTCAAAATTCTTCAATGTCTAATGAGCCCCAACTAAGATGCAATGAACTCTTCCTTTAAAAAAAGTCATTACACATAATGAGTTAATATATATTGTTATTGTTATCAGCTACAAACATGGCTGAATATCTAAACAAATAGCAGAAGGGAAATCAAGAATGTGTTCCTTGCACTGCTCTGACAGGATCTCTGTTGCATGACCAGACACATAACCTATCGTTCAAACAGTGCAAAAGAGAGAGAGAGAGAGAGAGAGAGAGAGAGAGAGAGAGAGAGAGAGAGAGAGAGAGAGAGAGAGAGAGATGGAACCTTGCCAGAGCAGAGCAAGGGGCTTGCATATTTTCCTTTCCACTCCATGTTTAGGCCACCAGATAAAGAGGTGGCTTTTCGATGAATTCCTTCTTTAATACAAAAATACAAACAAAATCCTCTTATTCGAATGTAAAAGATTCTTTAAAAGAATCGGAAAATTATGCGCCTTTTGTGTGGTGTTAGAATGGGACTATAGTTTTTTTATGGAGACAGCTAATACTTTTTGCATGGGCTGTGCAGGTCTTGCAATCTATACTACATTGTGATGATATAACATCATTTTCATATACAGTTCTAATCCCATTTGGAAGTTCGTGGCAGGAGCTATATTCCTTTTTATCTTTAAATATGTTGGAGGGGGAGGAAATAAGACAAAATACAATAGCCCTGTTCGATATACAGTACAGTTATATAATGTATAACTATAAGTTTACATTCATTCTTTGAAATCTCATAATTACAAGAGAACTTCTATCAGTACATCGTAAAACAAGGAATTTGCAGTTTGGTGAACAAATAAGGAATGATGTAATGGTATCAGCTTACCCATCAGTAGGAACTGGGGGTGAAATTACACTATGTTTCTGAATGTTAAGTAAACATTGTGTGAAATGTCTGTAGGAGCAGAGTAAGCGTATGCAGGCCAAGGCCTTCAGTGTATGACTTCCATGTGAGTGAGAACCTTATTCCATCAGCTACAAACATATGTATTCATATGTTTCCTCCCAGACAGAAGCAGAGTTCAGTCTGTGTGGTGGAAAAGGGAACCTCACCCTTAGGATTTGAAGGGAATGCCCTTATCACTAGTACTATATTTTGATGTTTATAACTTTTTAAATAATGGCTATTATTTATTTATTTATTTATTTAACTATATTTTGATGTTTATAACATTTTAGTAAATAATGGCTATTTTTATTTATTTATTTATTTATTTATTTATTTATTTATTTATTTATTTATTTATTTATTTATTTATTTATTTTCCTGCCCATCATCCTGGCCTAAAAGGCAACTCTAGGCAACTAACAACAATACAATATAAAATACAACTCAAGAATAACAAAATGCACAATACATAATCAAGAGCAAACAATACAATAAAAAAAAGGAAAAAGGTAAAAGGTAAAAGGAAAGGAAAGGAAAAATGCACGTGAACATACAAATGTCCCTCATAGGAGAAGCAGAGTTTTGAATTGCCATGGAGAAACCAGGTTTTTGGACAAAGTGATTGATGGGAAGCAAAACAGTGAAGGTTACAACCCATATCTTATCTCATGCCTAAATAGGCCTCATGTTGCTACACACAGCAGGTTCCCTCTCTATGCTGAAGGCATTTTCAGAAAGTCTTCAGCTGAGGAATTAAGAGAATTCTGTTTGTACTTGCTGCAAACTCCTCTCTGTAACCTGCCAAACCTACAAAAACTCTTAATATGGATTATTCATCTACTCTTGCCCTTAGGCCACTTTACAACAAAACACTCCTGGCCAAATCAATTGGACAATTTCAAAGCAACTGGTATGTGGAGCACAGCCTAAGATGATCTTCCATCTTCCTCCTCCTTATTTTGTTGCATAATTGATTCTGGCACAGGGAGATGTACTTGTATTCAGCATGTATCATATTCACAGTTGGTGTACTCTTCACCTCATTATTTGCCGACCCACATGATTCTCTCTCTCTTACACTGTTGGCTCTTCGAGAAATTATACGAGGTGGGTGGGGTAATTAAATCAATAACCTTAGATCAAATGAACTTGCTGGCATTCCTTCCAGGCAGATTTTTCCCCTCATTTTTAAGTGCATATTAACTCCGTAACAGATGAAGATACAAGTGGGAGTTGAATTTTCAACACACAAAAAGGTAGATAGTAGATCCAGCAGCAACTACTGATCCATGATATATGCTGGGTTTCATAGTTATGCCATACAGTATGCAGAGGTGATGCACTGTTTGTCTTGAAAACTATTTCATTAAAATGCTGCTTAGGACCTTTTCAATCAAAAAAGACAATTTAAGGGAACTACTCTTCCTCACCCTACACTACAATTTATTTTTCAAGCAATAATAAACATGCTGCTGACAAGCAAAATGTTCTTCCCTTGGACCCAGACTACACAAGTGGTATCTTAGTATGTTATCAAATGTTGTTGGATTAGAGGACAGAAAACAAAAGGCAACAAATAACATCAACATTAAGGAATAATTAACTCCCAGACTTCATCACTGTCAGCCCTGCTGACAGTGATGAAGTCTTAGAAGCTAGGGCTTCTCAGAATTTAAGTCCAACAAATGCTGGGTACCCACACAGCTTTGAAGTAAAGAGAGATAAGAGTGCTTGCTTCCTATCTGATTTGATTGTCTTATGATGCTATTCATAGTTGTGCAATGCAATCATGAAACAAATGTTGACCAACCTCGAGCGGGTCCAGAAGAGGGTGTTCAGGGTGGTTAAAGGTCTGGAACATATGTCTTAATGAAGAGAGGCTTAGGGATCTGGGAATCTTTAACCTTACAAAAAGAAGGTTGAAATGGGATATGTTAGCTATGTTTCAATATTTGAAAGGATGTCATATTAAAGAGGGGGATGGCTTGCTTTCCATGGCTTCAGAGTCTAGGACTTGGAGTGATAGTTTCAAACCACAGGAAAAGAGATTCCATTTGAACATTAAGAAGAACTTCCTGACTGTTAGAGCTGTTCAGCAGAGGAATATGCTGCCACAGAGAGTGGTGGATTTCCTTCTTTGGAGGTTTTTAAGCAGAGGCTGGATGGCCATCTGTCGGAAATACTGCGATGGAGGTTCCTGCATGTCATGGGGTTGGACTGGATGGCCCTTGAGGTCTCTTCCAACTCTATGATTCTATGATTCTATGAGTGAGGCCAGCAACTAGAGATGAAATTGGAAACAGGCCATTCCACCAGTCCTTCCTGAAAGCTCCTCCCCCAATTGTCACTGCCATCAGCACCTCCATCAGGAAGTACTCACAACAGACTACTATTCCACTAACCCACTGAAAAATTAGTCATTTTTTTTTTTTTTCGTTCCTTAGTACTGGTTTGGGGGTAGCAGGCTCCTGGAGGGAGCTGATTCCAGTGAGGAGATGACTGCACCCGCTGTGTCTCATGATAAAATGCAAGGATCTGGCTTAGGGTTGGTTCTCTGGTTAGGGTGAGTATTGACCTCTGGGTGCTGAAAGAAGGACAGTGTCTCCATTTTTGGGCTCCTGTTTATGCCTTTGCAGTCCCTCTCTGTTCAACCTGGCCACCATGCGATTTGTATCATCATTGCAAATGTGCAAGAAAAAAATAAAATAAAATAAAATAAAATAAAATAAAATCAACTGAGACTTTTTTTTTTGCAAGAAAAAGAAAAATTCAAGCATTTAAAATAGCTAATTTTCGCATGTTTTTTACTAATAGTTCCTTTTGGAACCATTTTGCCTGGTACAAAAAACCTGGCCATGGATTGGTGGAATGGCTCCAAAACTTTGCATGGTCCACTCCCATGGGCGAGCCCATCATTGCGAATGTGCAGGTGTAAAAAAATAAAATAAAATAAAATAAAATAAAATCAACGGAGACTTCTTTTTGCAAGAAAAACCCACTGCTGCTACTGTAAAAATTCAAGCATTTAAAATAGCTAATTTTCACATGTTTCTGATTTTTTGGGCTTTCAAAAAAATATTTTTGGATCCCCCGCACTGCATGAACCTTGGTACCAGCAGCGCAGCAGTGGGTAAACCTAAAACACCCTTCTGGCCTCTGCCCTCAGTCAGCAACTGGGAAAAACTTTTTTTCTGTGAAGTCTACTGGAAAAATCTAAGAACATGTTCCATGGCCTATAAATCCGCACCATTTTGTCAGGAACGGATGCATCCTACAATCAGAAACGGAAACGGGAATACCGCTAAGTCATGCCCATCTCTACTCACAACAGACTACTATTCCACTAAGCCACTGAAAATTTCTTTTTTTATCCTCAGCAACAATTCCAGTAGAGAGAGATGTGATGATAAACAGGGTATTGGTTCTCGTGACCCTGCTGAAAGACACTTTCTCCATTTCTCCTTTTTCCTTTGCAGTCTCTCCTTTTACCCTTTGTATCATGTTCAGATAGTACAACTGTGGAAAGAGACACTAATAGTATTAGTATTTTACTAATAGTTCCTTTAGGAACCATTTTGCCTGAGAAATGAGGTAGAAATGCTACAAACAAATGAAGATTTTCTTCTTTCACGCCAGAGCCTTGTGGGTAAACCTGTTGTCTTCTAGCAACTGGGAATGAAGTCTACTGGAGAAAACTAAGAACATGGTCACCATGGCCTATAAATGTGCATCATTTTGTCAGGTTCAGTTGCATCCTACAATCAGTTGCTCATGTTGACCCAGCCTTACTTCTAATATCACCCTCAGGCTGTATCTATTATGTCTTCTTTGCTAACAGAGACTCTTTGATCCAGCTGAGTTCCTTTAATTGGAAGCAAGAAGGAGGTGCCTTTTTAAAAAAATCTGTAAATATGTCTATTAAAAGTGTTCAACAAAAAGTCAACAAATAACAACAACATTAAGAAATAATTAAAAATCTTGGCAGGATGGTGTTATAGAGAAAAATAATGAGTGCCAAGATTCTCATCTGTAAGACTGTTTTCTTATACTTTCTTAACACCTAGTGCATTTCCATGTACAGTGATAAAAATGTTTATGTGCTGTCATGTCACACTTACAGTAACTCTTTCCAGGACTTTCAAGGGAAAGTGTATTTCAGAAGTGGCTTGTCAGTTGCTTTTTCTGAGGGCACTCTGGGACTGTGCAATTTCCCAAGGCCACACACCCTGCATTTTTCTCCCAGGAGGCACAGTGAGGAGTCAGATTCCCTACCGCTAGCTTGTCAACTATCTGCACTCTACAACTAGTCATTTCTGTATGAAAATAGTATAGATTCTGGAGGTGTGAGAGAGATTTGTTTTATTTTATTTTATTGACAATTACTGTCTTCTCCACTGCATCACACCCCACTGCATTGCAAAGGGCTTCTCAGCTCTGTGGAACAAATCGGAGGGAACCAACATTTAGAAAGGGAAGGGATATTCTGCCAAACAACAACAACAACAACAACAACAACAACAACAACAACAACACAAAGAGAGACCATCCCCACTACTCTTCATGCAAGCCACTGGGAGATCAGGCAGTCTTTGATCAGCAGAGGGTATAAACAGAGTCATCTCACATTCCAAGGATGGGGATGTATCTCACTGCAAAATGTGGGGGTTAGGTAAATTCTCAGACCACAGACAGCTTGTTTTGCACAACATATTATTATCTGCTTCTTATGCTATCAGTCTAATATTAGCCCTGGAACAAATGAGACGTTGTTACTTACACCCTCATAAGGTGTAGGGAATAATGCTGGTTTCCAACCCATGCTGCCATCATGTTTACTCTTGGCTGTGGTACTTCACATACACCTTGTAAACAGCTTTTCCTTCCAACACTTCATCCAGGCATCCAAACACATTTAACTCAGTTGCATTTCATGCAACTTTAAGAGCCTTTTCACACGACCCCGAAGATCTGCTGGCCACTTAAATTCGGACCAGAGATCTTGGGGGTTTGTCGCTGTTCCTGTGTTCCCACCCCCTCTGCACTCCTGGCTGCTGTCTGCTTCAGGAGAGGGAGAAAAAAAGAAAGAAAAGAATGCTGGCTCACCTCCGTTCTGCCGTCTCGCTCTGCTCCCGGCAGCATTCCAGTCTTAAAGGGGCGGGGGGCAAAACAACAACAAACAGAAGTGAGGAGAGCCCGGCACTCACTAGGTTACATCCGCATCAGGAATTTTTCACCCCCGGAGAGCAGGTACTTGAAAAGTGCGCTGGGACGCACTTAGGTGGGCATGGTCGCACTTAATTTTTTGTAAACTCCGGAGCTGGTGGGAAAATAATTTTAAGCTCCGGATCTGGGAGCCATTTGCCGCGGATTTTAGGGGTCATGTGAAAAGGCCCTTTATCTATCAACTCATGGGCTCTGAGTTATCTGTGACGGATCAGGAAAGAGATTTTGGTGTGTTGGTGGACAACTCCATCAAGGTGTCTACTAGACATGGGCACGACCAGAAAAAAATGACGTTTTGAGTTTTCATTTGTTGGAACGGGTCCGTTTCGGGTCGTTTCCGTTTGTCGTGAAAATTTTCAAAAATTTGTCGTTTCGTTTGTCATTTGTCGTTTCCACCGCGATTTAGCGCGATTTGAATCCCCAGAGCATAGGGGCAACCTGCAATCAGGGCCGGCGCTAGGTGTTTTTGCGCCCTAGCTGGCGGGCGGGGCGGGCGGGGAGGGTGGCGGGCGGCGGGGGGGAGGTGCGGGGGGGCGGCGGCAGTGGGGTCATGGGCGGGCGGCGGGCACGGGCCGCAGGCAGGTGGCGGTGCAGGCGGGCAGGCAAGTGGGCAGTTAGGATATCACTTAGGATAGAGGTTCTATTCTTAGCTTGCACCCCAAATGTGTGTGTGTGCAAGCAAATTGAAGTTTGGAAAATAGAAAATAAATGGTAGTATATAATATATTTTTAAAATAAATCCACACCTCCCATGCCCAGTCGAACCTCCCCCTGTATCCAATATCAGAAAAAAATCCTCACAAACTGCCAGAGAAGAAATAAAGAATAAACTGCTATTCCCTTCAGCAGACAAAGCTGCAGGGAATCAAAGAAATTATTTTCTAAATTCAATTCCCTCCCTGCCTGCCTAACTTAAATCCTAAAGCCTCCAGCCTCCCTCCTCAATCTCGATCAGATCACACCAGCACCAGCAGCCAGCCCTCCTCCCTCAACCACATCCATGCACCCGACTGCGATTTCTGGAAGGTGCCTCGGCTTTTTATGCCCTCCGAGACATCCAGAAGTGTCAGTCAAAAACCTGGCAATGCCGTTGGTGGAATGGTTCAAACAATTTGCATGGTCCCATCCCATGCCCAGCCCAAATGGGCAGGTCTAAAAAAATAAAAAATAAAATAAAATAAAATAAAATCAATACGACGTTTTATTGCTATAAAAAACCCACTGCTGCTACTATTGTGACTACCAGTGTCTCTAATTTTAACTGTTAGGATTCACGCTTTGACGTGCTGGGATGCATTAGGAGGCACTAGGACTTTTATCTTATATTTGCTTATACTGTTTATTCTGATGCTGTTATTGGATTGTTGTATTTTTATTTTTATTTTTTTGTCTGTTAGCGCTCGGACGCTTTTGTTCGCCGCTTAGAGTCCTACTTTAGGACAGTGTTCCCCAACCCCCCGGCCGTGGACCGGTGCCGGTCCGTGGATGAATCGGCACCGGGCCGCCGCCGTGCCACCCCCCGCAATTGCCCCCCCGCTGCTGCGACCCTCCGCAAGCAGCCCTGCTCCGCAGTGACCCCCCGCAATTGTCGCCGCCCCTGCCCCCACCACCCCCCGCAATCGCCCCCATGCCGCCGCCACCGCGACCCCCCGCAATTGTCCCCGCCACCGCCGCCGCCGCCTCCGTGACCCCCCCACCACCGCAATCCCCCCCGCAATCGCCCCCGCCTCGCTGCCGCTGCCGCGACCCCCTGCAATTGTCCTCACTGCCGCCACCGCCGCTGCAATCGCCCCCGTCCCGCCGCCGCACTGTCCCTGCTAACCGCCACGACCCCCCCGCCCGCCGCAATCCCCCGCACAATTGCCCCCGCCCCTCCGCCGCTGCTGCGACCCCCCTGCAATCGTCCTACCGCCGCCGCCGCAACCGCCTGGCCCCACCACCGCCGCCATGACCCCCGCAATCACCCCCGTCCCCGCCGCGCCGCGACTCCCCGCCGCCCGCTGCCACAATTGCCCCTCGCAATCGCCCCGTCCCACTGCCACCGCCGTGACCCCCACAATCGCCCCCGCAATCGCCCCGTCCCACCATCGCGCGCCCACTGCGACCCCCGCAATCGCCCCCGCCCCACCAGAAAGAAAGAAAGAAAGAAGGAAAGAAAGAAAGAAAGAAAGAAAGAAAAGAAAGAGAGAAAGAGAGAAAGAAAGGAGGGAGGGAGGGGGGAAGAAAAGGGAAAGAAAGAGAGAAGGGAGGGAGGGAGAAAGAAAGAAAGAAAGAAAGAAAGAAAGAAAGAAAGAAAGAAAGAAAGAAAGAAAGAAAGAAAGAAAGAAAGAAAGAAAGAAAGAAAGAAAGAAAGAAAGGAGGGAGGGAGGGAGGTGGGAAGAAAAGGGAAAGAAAGAAAGAAAGAAAGAAAGAAAGAAAGAAAGAAAGAAAGAAAGAAAGAAAGAAAGAGAAAGAAAGAAAGGGGGAGAAGGAGGAAGGGAGAGAGAGAGAGAAAGAAAAAGAAAGAAGGGAGAAAGGAAGGAAGGGAGGGAGGGAAGGAGGGAGGGAGGAAGGAAGGAGAGGAAGAGGAAGGAACAAAGAAAGAAAGAAAGAAAGAAGGAGGGAGAAGGAGGAATGGAGGAAGAAAGTAAGTAAAGGAAGGAGGGAGGGAAAGAAAAAGAAAGGGAGAGAAGGAGTGAGGGAGAGAGGGGAAGAATGAAAGAAGGGGGAGGAAGGAAGGAAGAAAGAAAATGAGGAAGAAAGGAAGAAAAAGAAAGGGAGGGAGGGAGGGAAGGAAGGAAATAAAGAAAGAAAAAAGGGAGAGGAGAGGAGAGAGGAAGAAAGGAAAAAGAAAAGGGGGAAAAAGAAGAAAAAAGGAGAGTGGGAGGGAAGGAAGGAGAGGAGGAGGGAGGGAGAAAGAAAGAAAAAAAGAAAGAAAGAAAGAAAGAAAGAAAGAGAAAGAAAGAAAGAAAATGAGTAAGGAAGGAAAGAAAGAAGGGAAGGAAGAAGGTAGAGTGGGAGGGAAGGAAGGAAGGAAAGAGAGGGAGGGAGAGGGAGAGAAATAAAGAAAAAAGAAAGAAGGGAGAGGGAGGGAGAGAAAGAAAGAAAGAAGGGAGAGAAAGAGGAAGGAAGGAAGGAAGGAAGGAGAGTGGGAGGAAAGAAAGAAAGAGGGAGGAAGGGAGAGAGAGAAAGAAAGAAAAGAAAGAAGGGAGGGGGAGGGAGGGAGAAAGAAAAGGGAAAGAAAAAGAAAGAAAGAAAGAAAGAAAGAGAAAGAAAGAAAGAAGGGAGGGAGGGAGGGAGGGAGGGAGAAAGAAAAGGGAAAGAAAGAAAGAAAGTAAGGAGGGAGGGAGGGAGGCCTCATGTCAAGGAAGGGCAAAGTGTCCCAAGACCTCACGATGGCTGGGTAGCCCCCGGGGGAAAAATGTGAGGAAGTAAAAACAGTGTTTCCTTGCAGCGATGCCAAGGACTCATCGCACAACACTGGCTCTTCGGCTTGAGTACGGAGATGAGCACCGCCCCTAGAGTGGGAAACGACTATCAATTTACATTTTTATCTTATTAAATCAAAACAAATGGGCCAGGGAAAAATTATCAAGCATTTACCGGTCCACGGTGATAAAACGGTTGGGGAGCACTGCTTTAGGAGATAAGTGGGATATAAATATAACAATAAATAAATAAATAAATAAATAAATAAATAAATAAATAAAATTAAAATTCAGGCATTTAAAATAAATAAATTTCACATGTTTCTGTGGTGATTTGGTGTGTTTTTTTACCACGATTTCAAAAGAAAAATTGCGGTCGCCATTTTGGATCCCCCCCACCGCATGGCATGGCGAGACGACGAGGATGACCCCCCAGTCTGGTACAAGCAGCCCAGGACAGGAGAAGAGGGGGGGAAGGCCAGGGACCCCCCAGAAACCACCCCTCTGGTAGGTGGCAAAGCCTCAGGCAGGCATATTTTCGCCTGCTTTTTTGTCCGGGAGTCGGGGTTTTTTAAAAAAAACTTTTAAAAACGTTTTCTGTGCTTCGTATTGCGCGACCGCCGCGATGCCACAAACGGAAACGAAAAACCCGACCAAATTTTTCTTTTTTCGGTTCAAGTTCGAGTTCTGACGGCTTAATTATCAGCCCGTTACGTAACGGAAATGATAACCGAAAACGGAAACGACAATTTCACCGAGTCGTGCCCATGTCTAGTGTCTACCCAACGTGTGGCAGCGGTGAAAAAGGCCAATTCCATGCTAGGGATTATCAAAAAGGGGATTGAAAATAAAACAGCCAACATTATAATGCCATTATACAAAACAATAGTAAGGCCGCACCTGGAGTATTGTGTACAATTCTGGTCACCACATCTCAAGAAAGACATAGTGGAACTGGAAAAGGTGCAAAAGAGGGCGACTAAAATGATTACTGGGCTGGGGCACCTCCCTTATGAGGAAAGGCTAAAACATTTGGGGCTCTTTAGTCTGGAAAAAAGGCGCCTGAGGGGGGATATGATTGAGACGTACAAAATAATACAGGGAATGAGTAAAGTGGATAGAGGGAAGCTCTTCTCCCTCTCACAAAATACCAGAAATAGGGGACATACAGTTAAATTGAGGGCTGGGAGAGTAAGAATAGACAAAAGAAAATAATATTTTTTCACCCAGTGTGTTGTTAGTCTGTGGAACTCCCTGCCACAGGATGTGGTGATGGCATCTGGCCTGGATGCCTTCAAAAGGGGATTGGACAGATTCCTGGAGGAAAAGTCCATCACAGGTTACAAGCCATGATGGAGATGTGTAATCTCCAGGCTTAAAACCATGGTACTTCAAGGGCCAGATGCAGGGGAGTGGTATCAGGAGACAGATATCTGGTCTTGTGCGCTTCCAAACGCATCTGGTGGGGCCACTGTGAGATACAGGAAGCTGGACTAGGTGGGCCGTTGGTCTGATCCAGCATGGCTCTTCTTATGTTCTTATGTTATGCTTCACTTTGTTTAATTAAATGTGCTGGGTTACAAAAGTATCCAACTGCCAATCCAAAATCCATTCCTTTCTCCTTCCTTTCCTTCAAAGAGATGATTTAAACAGGTTTTTTTAATATTTCTTTTAAAAATGCACCCCCTTTGATCCAGGAGAAAATCCATTATAACGTAAAGATGAACAGGGCAAACCATGTTAAAAACTCACATATTTTAAATTAAAAGACAAGAAAATTGCATTTGACTACAGTTATTCCAAAGTAAATGAAATCAAAGGATCATTCTTCTAATATGTCGTTTGTGATACCAATGCCTGTGAACAATTGGATTTAGTTTAAAAATAAAACTCATGCTATCATCAGAAGCAGCATTAAAGCAGCACATATTCTTCAGTTATGTCCACTCTAGTGCTAGCCAGAACCTTTTCCCCTCTCAGCTTAGTAGTCTGTTTTTTAAAGGAATTATTTCAAAGCTCTCATTATTTCCTCTGTAGATCTTCTGCCTCATCATTCTAATTGAATAAAAATGAAGCAAAATGCAGGCTTCTGAGAGAAGAGAGCCCCCCACTTTCTCCAAGTGCTTCTCATTTGTATATATTTTTTCCTAATTTTAAGTGGCAATTTAAATATTCAGAGATAGTACAGTAGCTACTTCTAAGAGATGCGCAGATTGCTCCAGCATTAAAAAAACAGGAAAACAACAATTCTGAAGCATGAAGGAAAAATTCAGTAGTTCAAGGAATGTCTAAATAATGGTGTTTCTGTAGCACCACAATCGTGCCTGTAACTAGTAGATGGGAACTGTAACTAGTAGACTTGCCTGGGCAAGCAAAGCTGAGGGAAATACAGTGGTACCTTGTAGAAAGGAATTAATTCATTCCAAATGAAATTATGTTAAGCAAATTTTCCTTTATACACATTTCATATAGGAATGCTTTGAAAACAGAGTAATCCCTAATCACGACCATTTTTAAGTTGTACAGATTCACCCCTTAGGTGATTCTGTTAAGCAAATTTCCCCTATCTCTGGAAATTTTTATGTTGTACAGATTTTATGTTATACAAACCATTTGTTATATGAGGGTTCACTGCATGTTATTAGGAAATGGGCACAATGGGCACAGTTCTGTTACTATCTCCCTGGATGAGGTGACTACACTGCTTGTTCCATCCCTCTCCATCCATACTTGCTACACATGAAAAGTGTCAGGTTCATATAGTAGATGTTCCTGCTGGCATGCAGGCTTCAATTGATGAGAAAGAACTCTGATTTTCCAAGGTTCTTGCTTGCAAGCAGAACCTAAGACCAAGGACACATCTGCTGCAGACACGCTGCTTTCCACCTGTAGAACACTATGACAGAACCTGGAATATTCAAATATATTCAGACTTGAAATGTTTTTGTTAAATATTATGCCAGAAATCAAAGATGTGAATGTGAAACATTTATTAATGCACATGCCAATAATAGCAATAATTTTATATGCCAATATTGGAAGTCAGCAGAAATACCAAATCGACAAGAACTGTTGGGAAAACTCTTTGAAACTGAAGAGGTGGATATATTATCGGAACTGTTGAAAGATAAAGACCTACTGAAGGCAGGAGACAGCTGGAAACCGCTCTATAGCTATTATAAAAAAAAGTTTGTAACTAGATGGCTCCAATAATAAAATAGATGTAGCTCTTATTGTCAAAATAATGGGAATATTGTAGGGATGGGCATGAAACAGAAAAATAATGTTTTGGTTTGTTTTGTGCTCACACCACTTTGTTTCATTTCATTTGTTATGAATTAAAAAATTGTACGAAACAAAATGAAACAAAACGAAATGGCTCCCCTGGGTCCTAGAGGCACTAGATTTGGTGCCCGGGACTCCAGGAGCCCTTTTTAAAGGGCTCCTGCAGAGCTGTTATCAGCTGGACCCCTTTAAAACTGGCCCCTTTAAAACTGTTGCCGATTGGGCAAGGTTTAAAGGGGTCCGGACACTGACAGCTTGGCAGCAGCCCTCAGAAAACAGTCAGGTAGGCAGCATGAACTACCTACATGACTGTTTTCTGAGGGCTCCTGCCTCTCTGATGATTACCACCCCCATCTATCTCTTTCCACCCAGAATCCCCTTGAGTGTAGTCTTGAAGGCTTTCAAGGGTGAGATTTGATAGCTGTTGTTAGTTTTTTGGGCTGTTTGGACATGTTCTGGAAGTTTTTCTTCCTGATGTTTCACCAAACTCTGTGGCTGGAATCTTCAGAGGGCAAGGAGCTCAGTGAACTAGGAGTTCTCTCTGTGTTCTGGGGTATAGAATGATGGAATTAGTAATTATCTCTGTCACTCTGTGCCCCAGGGCACAGAGAGAAATCCTAGTTCCCTGAGCTCCTTGCTCTCTGAAGATTCCGGCCACAGAGTCTGGCAAAACGTCAGGAAGAAAAACTTTCAAACATGGACAAACAGCCCGAAAAACTCACAACAGCAACCCCCTTGAGTATTTCTGCACAGGACAGGGGGCAGTCAAAGAAGGACTCTTCACTATACTGTATCATCTCATCCTTTCCCACTAGCCTTTATTTTGCAATCTGCTGAAGAAATGTAGGCATATGGCTGAGAAAGGCAGAGCCCTGATAATTATAATCACCACCCCTCCAAGATGTGTGTACTTTGTTATTAAAAGATACATTAAGAAACTGTCTTTCCAGTACAAGGAGAGTGCTTTGCATTACATAGGAAGAGAAACCTAATAGTCTCCGACATTTCCATTACAACCATGACTCACTTATTGATCCTGAAAATAAAGCCTGTCAATTTTCCCTCCATGAATCTTTCTGGCTGGGGCTTTCCAAGTCTCCTCATAGCATTTTCTTCACTGAATTCTTGTAGAAGTAATATTATAAGTGTCTCCCTTAACATCTTCTTCCTCTTATAAGTGGTTCTGTAAATCAGTTGTGCTGTATCTTGTTTGTGCTTTAGAGTCTTTCCATTTTTATTTTATATTATTTATATACTGCTTTTCTCCCCACAGGCAGATCACAACATCTAAAACTATAAAATAAACAATACACCCCCCCGCCTATCGCAGGCATTAGGGACCCGACCCAACTGCGATAACTGAATATCCACAATATGCGGATACAGGTCCTGTTGGGCCTGGGGGCCTAGTTGGGGGGCCCTTACCCCTGGGGGGGGCTTTTTTCATATACTGTGGTCCCACGATATAGCGGGACAGCAGTATATGAACCGGGAACGGGCGGGGGACCACTGTAATTTTAAAAGTACTATGTGCTTGTTTTTATACAGGATGAATAAATCCAAAACTAAAAAGAAATAATGGTTAAACAAATTAAGATTATGGCTTGGAATGTAAGACTCATAGACCTGGTAATACAAAGAGGCAAAATTCAAGCTATGTTTCTTTTTCTTTTCCTTTGATTATTTTATTACCTTTCGATTATTATTATTGTTATTTTCTTTCTGTTATTATATTGTTGCTTATTATCATTGCTGTTTCTGTAAACCACCCGGAGTTCCTTTGGAAGACGGGCAGTATATAAATAAATAAAAATAAATAAATAAATAAATAAATAAATAAATAAATAAATAAATAAATAAATAAAAAAGCTGATATTCCCATCCTTCTGAGGTTGGTAAAATTAGTACCCAATTAGCTGAGGGATGGGGCAATGTCTAGCCTGTATAATTACTTGTAAACCCCCCAGAGAGTGCTTTACGTTCATGGAGCAGTATATATGTAGCACACTTGCTTTGATAATAGCCTTTTAAAAGAAACTCATCAAAATAAATCTTGCCTGATCTTAGAAGTTAAGCAGGGTCAGCCCTGCCTGGTACTTGGATGGGAGACCACCAGGGAATACCAGGTGCTGTAGGCACTTGGAGTAGGAACTGGCCAGCCACTCCAGTATTCTTGCCAAGAAAACTCCATTGACATGGGGTCACAAAGAGTTGGTCATGACTGTAATGATACAACAACAAACAAACAAACAAACTTAAATGTAAATGTATATGTAAATGTAATTTACACTTACAATTTAAATGTAAATTTGTCTACCTAATGAGCCTATTTAGGCCATTGTTCATCTTATGAGCCCATTTCTGACCAGGGTGACAAGAGGTCGAAGTGAACTATAAAGTGGAGGACTCACAACTAGCTGTATTCAGACTGATGAAGCTGGTTGGATGAGCAACAAAACGTTTCAATCTCTCAAGAAAAAGAAGTCCAGTTGCCATGACTCAACATCCAGATAAACTCACCTGGATGATTGAGAATCTTCACAGACATACTCTAGGGAACATAAAGCTATTCTGTACCATGAATCATTGCATTTCTGCTGCACAGGTAGAGGAATTTAACAAAAAAATTTAAATTCAACACTTGCCACCAAAGATAATACATTGCAAGTAACATCTTACTACTTTCAAGCTCTGATCACTTTTAACACATACTTACATTGAAATAAAAGTGCCACACAGAGAGGTGATAAAAATCCTGACCATGAAAAATGATGGAATCAGTTCTTTTCTTCACACTGTGATCCTGGCACCTCTCCCACAAGGCAAATAACAGATCCAGAGGTGATTGGGAGTTGTCCTTGGTCCATGATCCAGGGTGAAAGTCCTGCCCTTTTCCCTCCAGAATTATATATACTCTTTATCTGGGTGATGAAGAGGCCTGTTAATGACAGGACATTTTAGAGATGCCTAAATCACAGGCTTGGGCCAGAAGCAACTTGATGGCACATAAAACCAAATACATAACAGCAGTATAGATGCTTTAATGACAAACCAGGAAAAACAGATGGTCACAGGTCAGCTTTACTGTGAGGAGTTGTGCCTGACAGCTTAATATCTACTGGGAGTAGAGATGGGCACGACTTGAAAAATTTTTTTTCGAGTTGTCGTTAGTCGGGCCGGTTCCGTTTCGGGTCGTTTCCGTTTTTCGCAAAAATTCACAAAAATTAGTCGGTTCGTTTTTTCATTTTTTGTTTTCGTTAGTACTGTTTTTTTTGGGGGGGTAGCGGGCTCCTGGAGGCACCTCTGTGGGTGGGTGCCTCCTCTGGCCCGCTATAAAGGGAAAGCGGGCTCCTGGAGGCACCCGTGGGTGCCTCCTATCCTCACCCACTAGGAAGGGGAAGCAGGCTCCAAGAGACCCCTCAACATGGGGGTCTCCCCTCCTCACCTGCTGCTGCAAAATGGCATGCATAGCCATATGGATATGCATACCAGTTGCAGACAGTGAGACCAGTGAACCCGCCAGAGCCATAGGGTGATGCCTAAGGCTCTCGCACCGCCATGTCTCACAAAGAAGGGAATCATACTTGCGTGTAGTGCAATGCAGGTAGATCTGGCTTAGGGTTAAGGTGGGTTAGTGCAAGGGCTAGGGTTAGGCTAGTGACGGGTAAGGTTACAGTGGGCTAGTGGGTTGCACCTCTGGGTGCCTCTCTGACCCACTAAGAAGACAGTCTGTGATGTATGGGTAAGGAGTCAAGGATTAGGGTTAGGGTTAGGGGGCTAGGGCAGGTTTTAGGGGCTTTTGGCATATCCCAGAAGTCTCCATGGCCAAGTGGCCATGCGATTGGTGGGATGGCTCCAAAAATTTGCATGGTTGTCCACTCCCACATGGCTGGCCACTCGGCCAGCCCATCATTGCACAGGTGTAAAAAAAATAAAAAAAATAAAATCAATGGAGGACAGAGGAGGAGAGGAGAGACATTTTGTTGCAAGAAAAAACCCACTGCTACTGTGAAAAATCTGGCAGTTTATAAATTTTCGTGTGTTTCTGTTGTGCTTGTGTGTTTTTGGACCACGATTTCAAAAACAATATTGCGTTCGCCGCCCCATTTTGGATCCCCCGTCCGCACCGCATGGCATGGCGAGTCCGGCTGCCCAGGACGGGGGGGAGGCGGGACCCCCCCTCCAGAAACCACCCCTCCGGTAGGTGCCCTGCGCCCTTAGTCAAGCAGGCATTTTTCCGCCTGCTTTTTTGGCCCGGGAATGGGTGGGGGGAGAGTTTAAAAGTTTTTTTCCTGTGCCGTCCGTGCTGCTTGCTTGCGCTTTAATTGTGGCGGCCGGTGGCGAGACTGGGCTTTTTGCTGGCTGCGAGCCTGCGGTGAGTCCCACCAGAGCAGCCCAGGATGGGGGATGGGGGGAGAGGCCGGGGACCTCCAGAAACAACCCCTCTGGTAGGTGCCCTGAGGCATGGCAGGCATTTTTCCGCCTGCTTTTCGGCTGGGAACTGGGTTTTTTTAACTTTTAAAAACTTTTTTTCTGTGCCGCGATGCAAGGAATGAGCATGACAAATCAGACCAAAATTGTTCGTTCGTCGGTTCGAGCTCGAAGTCTGGCGGAGTAATTCCCGTTACCGTTTCCATAGAGTAACGGAACCGAGTAATGGAAACGGAAATGGGAATACCGCTAAGTCGTGCCCATCTCTAACAATGAGCAAGAATCCAGATTTCACAATCCTATGTCAACCTACGATGGCAGTTCCTTGAATTCTTTGTACAGAAGCACTCTTTTGAAATATCCCATTTTGATAGTTATGGCAGAATTCCCTACAATGCTTTAACATCTGGGTCTAACTTCAATTTAATGCAAACAAATAAAACACCTCCAAGTAATCCCTGATGGAGTGAAGAAAAGAACATCTTTTACCTAAATGTGATGAATTTGTTTAGAAAACAACATCTGGTTCTCATAAATCCAGTGGACTCGAAGTCATCAAAAGGTGAGTTTGGATTTTATACCTGAGAAAAATACATTAGTAATTACAAGGTTTATTTTCTATTCCAAGTGACAGCTGCCATTTTTAAAAGTGCAAGGCTGAAGTTTCATCACTGGATCTTTAAAAGCCGCCATTAGTATCTATATAATTTAAGAGGTTGAGAGTAGATCATGATGTCCTATCTGAACAGCAGTGTCTGTTCTAAATAATTGATTTGTTTTGAGATGTTCATGTTGGATTGGGGAAGACAAAGAAGGAAACTACAAGTTGATTGAAGCATTTCAACTTCACCATTACTTAAGGGGCAGCCATACATATGCAGAGCAAACTACTGCGCTTCAAAGAAGCTCAGTGTTTAGAAATTATGCAAACTAAGATACAGGTATTAAGAGATGAACTGGAATGACATTTATTATTCTTAATACCTTAGTTTGAATCTAGTTGTTAGTCTGAGCCTGAATCCCGAATCAACAGCAGCCTCAAAAAACTTTCATTGATTCAATGAGTTTACTCTTAATTTGAGCCCTTAGTTTTTAGTGGGATGTGAACTTAGATGTACTCATTTTGAGAAAACACTCTTATGTGGCCAGTTTATGGAGCAAGACTGGGCACATAAGAGTGTTTTCTCAAAATGAGTACATTAAAGTTCACATACCACTAAAAATGAACGATAAGCAATTACCACATGATTCAGTTTAGATCCCATTTGCTGATTTATTTTAAAAATATAGTTCATCTCAGATATAGTTGATGGCCAGCTAATTCATTTTGAATGAATTCATTGAATGAATGAATTCTGAATCCAAATAATAATTCAGAAATCCAAATCTTCATGCTTTCTATTGACTATCCCTGGAAATCATTATGTAGCTTTGATTTCTTTTCTACTTGTCAACATTAGTTACATTTTCAGGTACTAGCTGAATTTCCCATTCTACAGGGATTAGGCAATCAAGTGCCAGCTAAATAACTGCAAAGAGTCTGGATGTTTCTACCTAAGGAGATGTTTGTATCTTGGATTCTTGATGGACAGTTGGTCTGGATATTGCATATGGAGCAGAGATGATTTTTCTTAAGAAACCTTCACATTTTAGATAAATAGGTGCAAGGGATAGAAAGCTGTAGTGTAGATGAATCAGGGATGGGGATATTACGGATGTGGTATGAGAAGAAGAACTGAATGAGATCTTAATAGAATCTATTGTTAGAAGTGGCAATTCTTTAAATGTTAATTGTCCGATCATAGTTCCACTAATTTTTATAATTTCTCATTTAGAAATGAAGGTGCTTTGTTTTGTGATTAGTCACCAGGAGTTAAATACCAGTTGAGTTTGCATTTTGATTGCTCAGACTTCAGGCTCAAAGAAGACCATGTGGCTGAAACAATAAAGGGTTTTCTTCTCCTAAGTATAGTATCTGATTTGCTCCTGAATCAACCCAGTTTGTTTCTGCATTTGCCCATTCACCAACATCCAAAACACACCTGTAGTATTCATGTACAATTAGTTAATTGTGTGTTGTCCCTTTCTTCATATTTAACCCAGGCTCTAGATTTCCTCCTCATCCTTTCCCCTGAGATTGAAATGTTATTGCAAGCTGGTATTTGGAGAAACCTATAGTACCCACAGAGAAAATCAAAGTGTGACACTTGAGCCATTGCTATCTATGGTATAGAAAACACACTGCATAAATACTGTGAAGTAGATTCATGAGGACATAACAAAAAAACTTGGCACAGTGGTTAAATGCCTGTACTGCAAGTAAAACTGTGTTCATGACCTGGGGTTCAATCGCAGGTAGCTGGCTCATGGTTGACTCAGCCTTCCATCCTTCCAAGGTCGGTAAAATGAGTAACCAGCTTGCTGGGAGGGGGATGTGTAGCCTGCATACTCTAATTAAAAACTGCAAACCACCCAGAGACTACTTGAAGTGGTATGGGGCGGTATATAAGCAGAACACTTTGCTTTTTGCTTTTTTTTACTTTAACTGTTTAATTAAAACATGCATTAGCTGACGCTGCTGCATGGGTAGGGAATGCTGGAAATTGTAGTTTTAAAAAGTAACTTTCCTAAGCTTTACTAAAAGTAACTATTTATTTACTTATGAGTAATAAGGAAGTAAAGACTTGCTTTTATAAACTGCAACTATGGTGATAAATAACTACTGTTATATGACTATAATAAATTACTTTTTTAAAAATAACTGTTTCTGGCCAACTGGAGTCTGAATTGGAACAAGTCAAACCAAATGAACCTTTGACCCAATCTGAAAGGTATTTATTGTTTTTGTAATTTATGAAAGAAGCTATACTGTGTTTTGATACACAGGCCACAATCCTGTTGTGCAGTCACAGTGGCATCAGCAGCAACTATGAATTGCTGTGTGCTGATTGAGGGCTTCCATTGTATTGTATATGAATCACAGGCAGCCTGCATCATTACTCACAGCAATTTGCTGCTGCTGCTGCTACTGGCATCACTGGAATTCAGGTCATGGAACTGTGCAAAGGAGTTAGTCTTTTGTTTTGAAGAATTCCTATGAAATCCTTACTGGTGTTTCTACTGCACATCACATTGATTTATATCCACACTACACAGCACATCATGGACCATAACCCAACATTTCCTAATGTTGACTTTGATCCATTGTGATTACTAAGGAAACATAACTGAGATTTGCAAATGGATGGTAATTGCCTTGGACATGTAAATAATGTAGCATGTTTATGTGGGAATATCATTGCCCATATTTCTGAGCCCCAAGATTGGTCAAGCACAAAGGAAACTGAAGGCCTAGGAGGGCTGCTTGACCTGTTATTTCCCAGCAGTCCCCAGGACCGAAGCAGATACCAGGATGTGCTGATGAAGGCCAGAGCAAACAGGAGGCCAGGAAAACAGGATATCAGGATACAGACCCAGAGCCCCTTTCTGTCCTTATCAGTAATGCCTCACTAGCTAGGGAGCATCCCCCCACCACCACCTATGGATTCTATTTCCTGTGCCTGTTTACTGAGTGTGGTCTCACAGATAAGGCTTGCATCCTCCTCCCACCGAGGAACATCCTTCCTGTATCTATTGTGCTTACTCTCTTAATAAAGACTGGGCTCAGGCAGTAGGACAAGGAGAATCATCACCACACAATCACTCACATGCATGCATACCTCCACACATTCAGACACACAGAGACATCCATGGAGTCCAGATAGAGAATGTTGCCTGAGCACCAGATATTGCACCCCAAAACTCTGTGTCCGTGTTATTCGTAATGCAACATGTTTACTCATCCTTAAGCTGACTTTACACTGGCAACATTGGACATTTAGTGACTGCAAACGTGCATAGTTTCTGTCATTTCTTTTTCACACCACTGTATCAGAACTTATTAGAAAGTGTCATGCTGTGAAAAACTCCTCCTAATTATTTCACACTCTTCGTTGATTTCTAAAGAGTGCCAACACAATCTAAAGACTGTGTGTAAAGAGTAATAAAACTCCCAACCATACCTAAACCACTGAGCTATTCAGCAGTTATCGCTGAACACACCATGAGCATGTGAATAATATGTTCCCCAGTGATCTTCAAAATTTTGTAGAATAATTTCTATATGTAGGGGCAGCTTACATGTAAACAATTCAAGTATAATATGAATGTTAATGCTTGCAATGCCATTTGTGTTTTCAGTGTTAGGCTCTGACTATTTATTCCCATGGCAAAGCTTTCAGAATGCACAGCTGAAACTGACACATTTCCTTCAAAGTTTGGGTTTGAAGTTTGACAAGAACAGTACTAAAGCTCATAGGCAGAATATATGCTTCACTTAATAATTGTTTCTAGAAGAGGCATTACTTGGACATATTTCCGCCCCCCTCTAAAATAAAGAGTTTTCAATCATAGAGATGGTGTCCCAATTCATTGGTGATTTCATTGCCATTTTTGCATGAAACATCCTTCATTTTTGTTCTTGTTTTGTAAACAGATTTTGTTTCAAATAGCAGCCCACCAGATAACTTCATGGAGGAGGGCAAGAATGTAGGCTACCAGTAAAATAACAAAAAGTTTCTAATATTTTGAGGGCGACACCCTCTTCCTCAGAGCGGTACAACTCTGAGGAAGAGGGTGTCACCCTTGAAATATTAGCAACATTTTTGTTATTTTATTGGTAGCCTAAAGGTATCACCTGGCCTATTTTTGTATTTAAACCTTGGGCACTGTATCCTTCACATCTTTCTTCTTGTGACTCAAAAATATGTCAGCCATTTAATTCCTAGTGTTCGTACATTTTTTTCATTTAGCCTTATTTTTACTTTATCTTCTTAATGAACACAGGGTGAAGGTCACTACTGTTCTGTTCCCCTGATATGGCCTCACGTACTGTCCATCAGTTGGGGAGGAGACGGATGGCTTTAATGCACCTATTCCCCCTGCCCATGTTTCAGCTAGAAATGTACCGTATTTCTTAAAACCAATTAGCAAACTTCTCTTCCTGTTAGAAAAATGTGGTGAAATTGTCAAACTTTCAGCCCAATATTTAACCTTAAACCTTTAAGGTAAAGGACTAATTTCATCCTGAGTTGTCCAAATTTCTACCCAGTTATCCTTCTTCTAGAGAAAATGGTTGAAATTGTTCAGTGCGCCCTTTTTCTGCCTCTAAATAGAGTACAGAATTTTGAGATACCATTTGTGCACAAGCTGAAATTCAAGGAAGCAAAATCTTCACACAGCGTTTAAGAAAAACCAGTTTAAAAGACATACTATGAGTAACATAACAAGCTAAACATGTCAGAATGCTGGCATGCTAAGGGTTTAGATCTGCTTTTATATATCCTAACCACCCACCTGCTTTCCTCCTTCCTCTTAAATTGCAAAGCACTTTCTAAGGAATATCAGTGTGCATCATTCTAAACTGCAGTTTGTACGTGGAGGGCCAAAGCAAACACTGAGGGTGAAAGAAAACATAAATTAAAGTCAGCATGAACCAGCTGTTGTTGCTCCCTGTGAAAAAGCACCAAGTGCCGAGGCTGCTTCTTAGACAGAAGGAAGCAGATTATGTTTTATGTTAAGGTTTGCATCATGTGATGAGACTTTCTTTCCCAAGGAATCCTTTAGGGTAACGTTGAGTAACATAGGTGTCCAGTTAATTAGCTCTTAACTGGCTACTCTAAATTTCTTCATATATTTTTCATCGTTTGTAAATGTAGCTGGGGAAGCAAATGCACTGATGAAAGAAATTTCTGCTTTGTTTTTAATCATTCAGTATAACAGATTAATTGATGAAAAATTGCAATCCTAACCATGATCTGCAGTAGGAGAAGGCAATCTTATAGTTTAGCCAAAGGTCATTTTTCAGTTTGGCCAGGTCGCTCAGGAACTGCAGCATGCCTCTAAAAACCTGCCAGAAACTGATGGTACAGTTTCTCAGCTGTGGTGGCTATTAAATATGTATTACAACTTGCTACAAGTTGCTAAGTAAATAAACAAAAAGTGGTAAGCAACATTTAAAGTCTATCTCTGGTATTTAATTAAATAAGGCACCTTCAATTCACTTTCTGATAATTGCACACAGTTTGTTATTTCCTATTATTTCGAGACTGTTTATACTGCAGGCGACAACCAAGTGGCATGTCCCCAAGGCATAAACTGTTGCTGGTTATCAAGACATGTAATTGCCACAATTAAGGCTCAAGACTGCATTTTGCTGGAAAACGAACACAATAAATACAATGTACTTACGTCACAACTGAAAATAAGGTAATGCAAATATGAAATAGTTTCTATCACATCCAAAAAGGGGCTAGGATGCTGCATCATCAATTTAAGTGGTAGTCAATTTTGGTGGCTTTTACAAACTATTATTTTGTGAAAGTGACAGCCTATAGAGGGGGCTGTACAAGACCCACTCTCATCCATGGTTTTAGCATTCGACCCAGTAGCTCCGAATACATTAACAGAAGATGGATGTTACTGAAGTTACAGAACTACTGTGGGAAAACGGAGGGAAGCAGGCACTGGTTGTTACAAAGGTACTCCTCCACTATATGCTAATTTCTTTCCACGGGGGTTCCTGCCACAACATAGCCTGTGCCCATTCTACATTAGTGGGCCTCTTCTGTTCCTCTCTCCTCCCTCCTTCTTTTCCAACTTGCTGCATGTTGTTCTGATGTAAAAACATCCATATTTATTTATTTTAATCTTTATATTTTTTTTAAATTTGCTTCTGAGTTGTTCCATATCCCAGTTCTGAGGGCGGGCAGGAAGGGAGAGGAATGAGATTTTAAAAGCATGCATGAATGACTAAGTCAGAGAACACTTAGGCAGAGGGCTGTGATTTTCAGCTGCAATCAGTCTTAATTCCATCCCCTCAAGCTCTACCATTACATGTTACTACACTATACTTATAAGCAATTTAGCCAAGACTGGTGTCAGTGGCATAGGATGACAACATCTGTCTTCTGCAATTCTGTGGAGATACACTGACAACTGTTGCTGCCTCACATACACTTATGTATTCAAGAATTACAGGCAAAAAATCAAAGAAAAATAACTTTCACCTTAAAGACTTTCATATTTTAATGTAACATTTTGTTAACACTAAATTATTGTCAAAACAAGGTAGTTGCCCTTTCCCCTAAGATTGTGGTTTGCCCTTTCCTCCCCTGATGTTTTGCAGTGACACAGCAGATGGAACTCAATTTTTCTGGAAGCCTTGTAAGATAAGTATCAGAGCTTTCAAAATTTCCTCTCTCTATTTTGAACTACAATTTTAATAAATCCCATGCCAGCATTCTTCCCTGTGACCTCCCTCTTTGGCTATGAGTTCAACACACTATTTGGAAAAAGCTCTGAAAACAGATTTGGGCTCTTTGAAAACCAGCTAATATCTGGGTTTCCAAGAGGCTGATACTTTAGTATATCTATCTGTGAAATTCTGGCAGATACCTTAGGGCTTCTCTCACTGACTAATCACTTGGAAAGGCTTGATTCTCACAAAACAATTGGCCAAAACAGTGGCTTCATATTTTTAATTACATGTTCACTTGTATAAAGGCTAAAGACGTACTTTAGATTTTTAAAAAATGAATGTTCAGAAACCGGGTCAACTGATAGCCTAAAAGCATTTTGAATTCAATGCCTAACAGTTTTTTAAAGCCAACCCAATCAAATAATTATTTACGTTGGGTATTTGAAAGCCTGAGGTGCATGTGTCTGTTTCAATGTATTACTTTTTATTGTTACATCTGTCCTTTAAGTTTTAAAGTGTTTCCAATTTTAGCACATTTATCTTCATGAAAACCCTGCCATAGTTGTTGTTGTTTTTTAAATCTAGTGTTTACACAAAAAGTTGAAATAAAAACAAGCGGCTCCTAGAGTTAATTTCTGGAAGGAGAAAATAATGAGAAGGGAGTTTTAAAGAGAGGTTATGAAGAAGGAGAGGGAGGAAGCTTCATTAAAAGGCAGAATCGGGCTATCAAGCTTCTAGGAAGCACAAGCACAGATATGATATAAGAATAACAACAGGCCAATTTTCTTGCATGAGAGAATGAGTAAGGATTCAAAAGTGCATTTATGGTTCCTTCTAGGACTGCATCAGTACAGGTTAGAGATAGGCATGAAACAGAAATATAGTGTTTTGTTTCATTTTGTTTCTTTAGTTATTTTGTTTCATTTTGTTAGTAACAAATATGTAAAGTAGTTTCATAACAAAATGAAATGAAATGCAATGCTCCCCTGGGTCCCAGAGGCATCAAAATCAGAGGGGAGCTTCTTTGGACTCTTCTCTGTAAGCTCCCAAAATGTGGAGAGGTTTTGGGGCCAAGGGGCTAAGTTATTAAACTCCAAATGGGGTGCCCCTAGGAAAAAATCATTCTAATTGAATTGGAAAACCATAAAAGTGCCCCCCATGGGAAAGCGAGTAGCGGCCTGGCTTCCATATCCCAATTCAATGAACATGGCTGCCAAAACATAAAAATATATATTCCAAAATTGGTATTGCAGCCATGTATCTTTGGCACTAAAACCACTGGGAAGTTTCCTCAACCTCTTCACTGTAAGCCCCCAATATTGGACAGGTTTGGGAGTCAAGGGGCTGAGTTATTAAATTCCAAAGGAGGTGCCCCAAGGGAAAAATCATTCTAATTGAATTGGGAGAATGTTAATCTCCCAATTAGCAGTTTCCTGAGTCAATTAGAATGATTTTTTCCTATGGGGACCCCCTTTGAAGTTTAATAACTCAGCCTCCTGACATCCAAACATCTCCAAATTTGGGGGCATGACAGGAAAGAACTTGAGGAAGCTCCCCTGCTGTTTTGGTATATCTAGGATGAATTGTTCCATTCCTAGAGGAAAAAAACTCTTTCATTTTGTTTCATAATGTAATGTTTTGTTAGGTAATGAAATGACAAAACAGCTTTTTGTTTTTCATATTCATTCTGTTCCATTTTGTTTTGTTTTGTTTTAAATGTTTTTTTAAAAATGTTACATTTTTAGTTTGTTTCATTTTTTTACATGTATGTGCACTCTATGTGTGTGTGCGTGTGTGGTCCTTGTGCAACTTGTGTGTGTGTGTGTGTGTGTGTGTGTGTGTGTGTGTGTGTAGTGCTGCTGCATCTTCCCCCTCCGCTGAAGCCCTGCACAGCAGCTGATCAGTGCTGGATTTTGGGGGGAGTTCGGGTGGGGGAAATGGTAGTCTTTTTAAACTTTTTCCCCAGCAAAGCCAGTGCAGATCAGCTGGTGGACAGGGCTTGGGGGAGTTCAAAAAGCTCTGAGCTTTTTAAACCTTTTCCCCTCCCCAAAGCCCTACCCACCAGCTGATTGGGGCTCAGGTGGAAAAAAACATTTTCCCCACCCTAGCACCAGTCAGCTGGCATGTGGTGCTTGGAGGAGTTTTTAAAAGCCCTGGGCTTTTAAAATATTTTCCTCTCTCCCAAGCCCCACATAACAACTGATCGGGGCTTGGGGGGATTTAAAAAGCCCTGAGCTTTATAAACTTTTTTTAAAAAAAAACTTTTAAAACTTTTTTTAAAAAATTGTCCCTCCTCCAAGCCCCATGCACCAGTTGATTGGGGCTCGGGTGGGGAAAAGATCATTTCCAGTGCTGATCAGATGGCACGCAGGGCTTGGGAGGGGGAAAAAGTTTTAAAAGCCCTCAGCCAGCTGATTGAAGATCAGGTGGGAATAAAACCTTTTCCACCTCACCCCAGCACCAATCAGCTGGTGCACAGGGCTTGGGGAAAGCTTAGAAAGCCCCAGGCTTTTAAAACTTTTCCCCCTCCCCAAGCTCTGCATGCCAGCTGATCAGGACTCAGGTGGGGGAAAACCCTGGGCTTTTTAAACTCCCCTCCAAGCCCTGCACGCCAGCTGATTGGCACTGGGGTGGGGGAAAGTTTTAAAAGCCCACAGTTTCCTCCCAATCAGGGGCTCCCGATAAGGTGGGGGAAACCACAGGCTTTTTATACATTTTTCCCGCCTGAGTGCTGATCAGCTGGTGTGCAGGGCTTTGGATTGGAAAAAACATGTAAAAAGCCCACGGTTTCCCTGTGCCCGATCAGTTTTTCAATGTATTCCTATGGGAAAACAAAAAACAAAACAGAATGAAACAAAAATTTCTGTTTTGTTTCATTTTTCTTTGGTGGGTCATTGTTTTTTTTTTTTGTTTCATTAGGGAATGAAATGAAAAATGAAACAAACAAAATTTTGTGTCCATCTCTATTGCTGTTCATGGCCAAAATGGTCCAAAATGAAACTCTCCCAGATGAGTCACCTTCATTTGAAATTCAGCACTTCATGCTTGCCGTGGATAGAAGTGTTCTAGTTTCTCCTCAAATATGAACTGCTATTTCAGGAGAGGTGGATAAGTGTGGGGGGGGGGGATCCTGCGTTGCCTCACAAAATCCAACTGGGTTTCTGATCAAATGGTGAGCTGAGCTGGTACATCTAGGTGATATTCAAGTGATATTAAAAACGTAGAATAGAATTACTATAGGTATGAAAATGGGGAGTGAAATGAAGAAAGGGAAAGAAAAACCTGTATGTAAAGAAAGCATGAGTAGCTTTTTAAAATCTCCCCTTTGTTTTCACTGGAAAACAAGCATGGCCATGCCCACACCAGTTTATCAGCTGCTGTGGATTGTGTCCTCCCACTCTTCCTAGGAGGAAGACAGGTGTGGCTTTCTCTTCAAAGGCAGGTAGCACTACCCAATTGTTGCATAACTGATAAGCTTTAAATAGTCTCCCCATTCAGGCCCCACAGCACAATTTTTGAAAAATTATTTGGTTCATTCTCACTGCAGTTTCTGTCAAAGATAAATGAAGCTCTGCTGATTTACCCCACATAAATCTCCTAGTTTCATTCCTGACAGACACAGGAATGCAAGTTCTGCTTTTGATCATCAGATCATCAGTATGCTTCCAACTTGTATTTCATGGATTATATTCATTCTCATGTGTGCCAAAACTTGGAAATTCAATTCCTTTGACTACAGCTCCCATGGCCAACAACCATGTTTTTGGAAGTAGTTGCTCAAAAAAAGTAACTTATCTGGGTTCTAGGCTCCTAGAGAGACCAGAGCTCTGTATGTGCTCTGCTCTAAACAGTTAGATAAATGGGCAGATGGATAAACATACTAGAGAAATAGATTTAAATGTATCAGATTTTTATTAACTAGGGAGACAATACTGCTACAGCTTCATGCACAAACATTCATTTTTATTTCAAAGGTAATTTATAACTTATGACATGCTGTCAGTTTAGGAAGACAACTGGAGGAAAATTGGATAGATGGAGAAACATAAGGGAAGCATATAAGTCTTGAGTTGGGAGTAGTGTTTCCACAAACAATGTTTAAGCTCTGTTCATGGAAATGACAGGATCAGACTTGCAACAGTGGATGCTTAGTGAAAGACGCCGTGTTTTGATACTCTCTGTGCTTAATCTAATTCAGTTCAAGGAAATCTTAAACTTACCACAGCTGTCAGTGAACAAGATTTTATAGGAAATGCAATCAGTTGTCCTGTTTTGAACACCAAGCCTCTGGAGAAGAGAAATCTTGCCAGTAAATTGCTGCCTCTTGTTCAAGATCTTGTTGCTACAGGTTAACTAAAAACATAGGATCAGCCATCCTCTGGGAACATATTGCTTTTTAACGGCATCTGATGTTCAGCCATCTTTTCTAAAGCAGTACAAGCAATAGACTGAGCTTGGCACTCCACAGTGGCACCAAGAATTCTTTTGTGAATGTTAAATGTCAAAGGTGAGCAGGACAGGATTTGAAACTTTGAGATTTCACACATCCTCCCAGCTGTGAAATCTCAATACAGTTTATTTTGACAACATGAAAAGTCCAATCTAAGGAAGATACCATCTACAGCCACATTAGGGGGCTGGAAACCAAGGCCTATGAGGAAAGACTGGAAGAATTGGGTGTGTTTAGCCTTGAGAAAAGAAGCCTGAGGAGAGATATGATAGCACTTGAAAGGTTGTCATATGGAGGAAGGCCCAGATCTGTTCTCAAGCAGCCCGGAATGTAGTACACACAATGGGGAGCTCAAGGCACAGGAAGCAGGGTTTCAGTTGAAGATCAGGAAAAACTTACTAACTGTTACAGTAGTAATAAGGCAATTACCTCAAGAGTTAGGTGATGAGTGCTCCAACACTGGAGGCATTCAAGAGACATTTAGACAACTGCCTGGTAGATATCTTTTGATTTGTATTCCTACCTTGAGCAGACCCAGTGGTTCTATAAGCCCCTTCCAACTTCATGATTCAATGATTCAACACACATTACCACAAGCCTTTCTTGACCCCCCATTAGCCCAATAATATGACTAGCTATCCCCCACCAACAACAACAGAATGTTCATTTGTCTTCCTATCCAAGTAGCATTTCTGAAAGTGTCCAGCTAGTTAATTCACATGTTTGGCAACAAAGGTGTCTGCAGAATATTAGGACTAAATCATTAGTCTCTCATCAAGGAGTGCATTCAGACCTAAAAAAAACCCCAGAGACTTAGGGAATGAAAATGAGCACTGTCAATCAGGCATGGGAGGGACCATACAAACACCCTATCCAAACTTCCATGTGATAATTCTTCTCGGGGAAAAAAGAGGACCCCGATCTGTTAGAGCTCTCATTGATAACAGCAGCACACACATAATGACTCACCCTGCTCACATATGAGTGCCCAATGGAGAGATAGCAATATTGTACTAACTTCCCTAACAAAGTTTTTCTTAAGAATACTGACATCTCTTCAGATGTGGTCTCAAGGTATTAAATAATCAGGGGTGGTTTTGCATTGCCGCCTTTTGCACAGTGCTAAAAGTAGTTAGCTCGAGTGCCAGCGTCATTGAAAGATTCTTCACAAGGGTCATCTTCCATTACTACTGCTGCCCAATATCTGTCCTTTGTGAGTTGTTCATGCCCCCAATATAATCATATTGTAACTATCAAGTCTTTCTTACTGATGGCAAGTTGCTCTTTGTCATCTGCAGCTCCTTCAACCTGTTTTCTTCAGCAGTCCATGAGGGACACTGGAGACCGTTCTTGTCTTCAGCCACCGCTCAGCCCTCTCCTGTTATCATTTCATCTCTCCCCTTAAGTATTTATTTATTTACTTACTTATTTTAGAGCATTTTACCCCACTTTTCTCCTTGGAAGAGGACCCAAGATGGCTTATGATAATGAGGATAATATCCAGTCCAGTACAATTAAGACAGGTTCAAGAAATTGAGAACAAGGAATTGAGGGATATCTTACAGCATTAATAGGCAACATTACATTAAAGCTACAAGGTTATAAGTAGTTATAAACACAAAGTCTATGTGAACCTATAGATTCATATAAAAGACACATAATGGTAGTCCATCATTCAGGGAAAGCTTGCCTGAAAAGAAAAGTCTTTACCTGCTTTCCACAAGGACAACAGAGTTGAAGCAGCCCTGGCCTCTAGTGGAAAGGAGTTCCAGAGTCTTGGCACAGCAGCTGAGAAGGCCCTTTCATGGGTTCCCACGAGGCGTACCTGTGAGGGTGGTTGGATGGAGAGAAGGGCCTCTCCTGATGACCTTAACACCCAAGTCAGTTCATACTGTGAGATTCGATCTTTGAGGTAGCTAGAACCCAGGTCATACAGTGCTTTATAGGTCAAGTGAGCACCTTGAATTGTGCCTGATAGCTGATTGGCAGCCAGTGGAGCTATTTTAATAGTGGTGTACTGTGATCTCTGTACCCTGCCCCAGTCAGCAGTCTGGCTGTTGCATTTTGGACCATGTGAGTATTGCCATGTGCGAGAGGCAGGTGCTTATTTTCCTGCCTGAGCCTTGCACTAGTCTTATTTACTAGCAGACAACACTGTACAAGGATAAACACTCTAGTACCTGGGCTCATGTACACCATTTTGGCAGCATAAATTCTGCTTCAGCAGCTGTTTCTGATTGCAACACATGAGAGGCTCAATCAAATTGTTATCCCCATCTAGATTAGGCCAAAGGAATGGATGGCATTTCTTTAATCTTCATTCATGTGTCTCCTACTAATTCAGTAAGTCTGTGATGGCTGCAACTCACTATTGTATGTATGCTTTCCAATTCTGCATGATGCTAAGGCAAGAATGGTGACCAGTCACGTATAAGCCTATGTTCCTGCATTAGACTCAATTGGTGATATAACACTTGTCGGGCTTTCTTTGCCAAGTCATCTTTTAAAGGGTTTCAAAAATGTGCAGCGAAGCCTGAATACTAAATTCTTCAATATTTCTAATGCTTATTGTCTTGTGGGGAAACCATTGTGATAAGCAGTTTAATATGAGCTGATTTAACTGTAAATGTTTCATTGCATGAAACCCTTTTACTAATGTGTTTTAGGAGCTTTACTACTTCAACTCATTCCCAGTGCCATTTTTTTCTCTCAGGCATTTTGCTACAGTAGCCACCACTTCTAAAACCAAGCCCTACAAAAGGAACTGGTTCAAAGAGATCAAATTCCTGCAGCAAAGGCACTCAAATAGTAGACAGATAATCTGTAAGTAACGTAACAATGAAGCAGCATTTCATTTTTAGGTTTTGTGCCCTTCTCTCATCTTTTATACAATCACTAAATTTAAGGGAGGCTTAGCTATAGGCAACAAAAGGGCCTTCTCTGTTGTTGCTCCCAGATTCTGGAACTCCCTCCCACAGGAGGCCAGGCATCACCACCACCCATTTTGCTATCCTTCAGTCAGACTTTTCCTTAATAACTGACTGTCTAGGATATAATAAACAAGATGGGTAACATTTTGTTGCTTCTAAATCTGTTTTTTTTTTTTTTTTTTTTTTTTTTTTGTAATGCAGGAATCAATTCACGCTTATTTGTAAGGGTTACTCTGCAGTGGCCCCAGACCTCTGGGACAACATGCCCCCAGAGCTCTGACAGGCCCCCTTGATCCAGACCTTCCAGAAAAGCCTAAAGATCTGGTTCTGCCAGCTTGCCTGGAGTGAATCAAACATCCATGATGCTTGGAGATGGTTAACATCTTGGATCCTCTGTCTTTTAAAGTTTCACCACTTATTTCTGATAATTATTTATATGTACACGGTATGTTGGTTTCAGATGCTTTTAGATGCATTTTAGATTTTTATATCCACTGTTTTATTATGCTTTATACTGTAAATTGCCCAGAGTCCCCTCTTGGGAGATGGGTGGGACTGGTGACAAATCTAAATAAATGAATAAATAAAATAAAATAATGTTACTCAAGAATTGGCAGAGAAATATCGGGGACAGCAACACATGACATCCCACCTGTGGAGTCCCTGTTAGTGGAGATACAGGGCTGTCCACCTAATGTTTTAATGTTTCTAAATAGAATAAATAATAAATAATAACCACCGCCCTTCTGATTTCCCTTCATGACAATGCTTGGTGTGAAGCCTGAGGTCAGCTCACATGAGATCATTACTTTCTGGTCTTAATCTCTGTGATAAATAATACTACATTATGTGCAAGTTTAAGAGAATCATACTACAGTATGTGCAAGTTTAAGAGAATCATAGAATTTAAGAGGTCACACTGCATACTGCCGGTAGGATCTCTTGTTTCCTATCTCTGGAAGCTGAAGAATTTAAAACACCCCTAAATCTGTTCCACAAATGATACTGATTTGCCTAAGGTTAGGTTTTAGGCCCATTAATCTTCTCCTTCATAAACAAGGGGATAGAGAAGAGAATTGATTCCTGATATGGAATGGATCCTATGTCATTTTAATTGAAGCATTATATTATTGCCCTTTATAGAGTTCTGGTCGTCTAGGCCAGTGGTCCCCAACCCCCGGGCCGCGGACCGGTGCCGGTCCGTGGACCGGTTGGCACCGGGCCGCCTGGGGAGGCCGCGGAGGCTCCTCCCCTTTCCTCCGCCGCCCTCCTCCTCCTCTTCTCTCCGCGGGCAGCCGGATGTTGGGGGAGCCTGGGGCTCCTGGGCGGGCGGGCCCTGCCTCCTCCTCCTGTCGGCGGCCGCAGCGGCCACGGCAGTCGCCCGGGTTCGGCCGCGAATCCGCGGCCGGCTCGGCGGTCCCGGTGGCGCCCTCGGGCCGGAGACGCCACCCCCCACCGGCCTCCCTCCCCTCCCCTCCCGCTCGCCCGCCCGAAGGCCGCAGCCGGAGGCGGGGAGGGGGTCTCAGGCCGGCCTGGGTCTTTTCCCCGCCGCCGCGCCTGTGTTGAGGCGGGCAGGGGGCGGCGCAGGTCGGCCCGGGTGTTTTCCCCCGCCGCCGCCGCCGCGACCCCCCCAGCAATCGCGCCGCCGCCCGTGACCCCCGCTATCGCGCCCACCCTGCCCCGCCATCGCGCGCCGCCGCCGCTGCCACGACCCCCGCCATGCCATCGCCGCCGCCGCCGGCCCCCGCAATCGCGCCGCCGCCACCACCGCAACCCCCGCCATCGCGCCCGCCCCGCCATCGCCGCCACCGCCGCGACCCCCACCATCGCGCCCACCCTGCCCCGCCATCACCGCCACCATCGCCACCGCCGCTGCTGCCGCGACCCCCGCCATCGCCGCGCCCGCCATCGCCGCCGCCGCTGCTGCGACCCCCGCCATCGCCCCTGCCCCGCCATCACCACCGCCGCCGCCGCCGCGACTCCCCCATCGCTGCTGCCGCCGCCACTGCAACCCCCGCCATCGCGCTATAAATTTTAATTGAAGCATATGTGCCCGCCTCGCCGCCGCGACCCCCGCCGCCATCGCCCCCGCCATCACCGCCGCCTCCGCGACCCCCGCACCGTGCCGCCGCCGCCGCCGCCGCCGCGAACCCCCGCCATCGCCCCCGCCCCGCCGCCGCCGCCGCGACCCCCCCCACACACAAGTGGGCCAGGGAAAAATTATCAAACATTTACCGGCCCCCGGTGATAAAAAGGTTGGGGAGCACTGGTCTAGGCTCTCTAAACACACACACACATATGCAGCCCCCCTTTCCTGATCTGGATACTAAATTTACTGACCTTGAGAGGGTATGTCAAGCTTGTCCTGGCTATCTGAATCCACTGGCATAGAATAGAGATCATGGGCTGCGTTTTGACTATAGTACTACTGCCAACCTAGCAGTTTGAAAGCATGTAATTGTGAATGCAAGTAGATAAATAGGTACCACCATAAAAAGTGGGAAGGTAAAACAGTGTTTCCTTGCAGCCATACCGGACACATGGCGATGGACTTGCACAACACTGGCTCTTTGGCTTGAACACGGAGATGAGCACTGCCCCTAGAATTGGGAACTACTAGCACACGTGTGTGTGTGGGAACCTTTACCTTTACCATTTACCATCAGGCTCCTAAATAAAGAGGTTAAGTAGAGCATGAAAAAAGACAAATGACAAAACCCACATATTTACAGCAACATTTCCTTTTGTCAAGATAAGAGTTCAACTGTATTTCCTCTTCCTGACTGCTATTCAAAACTCCACTTTCTGTAATGTGAAGGCAAAAGCACTGAGGCTCTCCTTCTGGTGATTCAGAGGTTCAGAAGATAGGGGGAAATAACAAAGCAAAAAGGAAACAAACAGCTCAAATGTCAATGAAAAGCCCCACATTTTCTAAAACACACAAACACCAAATCACTTTTAGAGGATTCAGATCAACTGGATAAATTTGCATACTGTTCATTTTCAGTAGGGGTGGGCATACATTAGAGAATTTTTTCTTTTCTTTTAAGCAGCGGCAGATCTTATTCTAGATTACAGTTTGGATTCTATCAATTGAGTTCCTCTGTGTACAAATGATATGTCTTGAGTCTCTCATGAAGGATTTGGGTGGAGTAGACCACATTCTCAGTTGAGGTCCGTCTCTTTCTTGCACTCTGTTTTGTACATTATTTCTTTCTTATACCAGCTTCTTCTTTTTTTTAATCCTGTGCATACCTCTGTTCTAGATGTGATACACAAGGTAACAATCAGATGCTCTACCAACTGGAGAGCTGAAATTACTACCAGCAGTAGAGATGGGCACGACTCAAAAAATGGTGTTTCGTTTGTCGTTTGTCGTTTAGGGGGTCTGTTTCGGTTTGTTTTCATTTTTCGTGAATTTTTTTGCAAAAAAATTCATTTTCATTTCGTTATGTAACAAAACAAAAAAACGAAAATGAAAACAAAAAATTGCTGTTTCGTTAGCATTCATTACAGTTCAATGTATTTGTTGCAATGAAAATGAAACGCACAACAAAATTTCTGTTGTTTCGGTTCATTTCGTTTCATTTTGGAGACAAAATTCATTTTTCATTTCGTTACGTAATGAAATGAAAAAACGAAAATGAAAAAGAAAAATTGCTCATTTTGTGCCCATCTCTATTCAGCAGTATTCTTTCCTCTTCCATTATCTTGTTTCACCAGGTAAAACTGAATAAATTGAACAGCTTTAATAAAGCTTCATTTACAAATAATATGAAATCATAATATTTTTCATCCAAAAAGGAGGTTCTGGTTTCCATGTTAACTGTGGAAAGAGATAGCCCCTCCTACAAGTGCAAATTCATCATTCACAACAATAGCATTCTATGTGTGTTACTACAGAAACAGAATTCACTATATTTCAGGGAATGGGCAATAAAAAGACAAAAAAACCCTTTAAAAATAATCCATCTAGAAAATAATTGCACCCCTTTGTCCATTAGGATGAAATAATAATAAAAATATTTGTATCTTTATTAGGGGATACAGTGGTACCTTGTATAAAGGAATTAATTCATTCCAAATGAAATTATGTTAAGCAAATTTTCTTTTATACAAATTTCCCATAGGAATGCATTGAAAATGGCGTAATCCCATTTTTACATTGTACAGATTTGCCCCATAGGTGATTATGTTAAGCAAATTTACCATATCTCCGGAATTTTTTACGTTGTACAGATTTTGTTATACAAACTGTTTGTTATACAAGGGTCCACTGTATTTAAAACCAAGCCCAAAACTGCACAACAGCTTCTGTGGCAAGCTCCTTCTTGCACAAGCAGTAGTGAGATTATTATATCACAATCAGTGCAATAATAGGCATGTGTGACAGGGAGCCTCCTGGGGCTGGGGAGGGATATTTATGAGTGAGAGGCCCATAGTGCAATATAAGAACTGTCAGAAGCAGGATTCTTTCATTTACTTACATCTATGTTTGGCATTTCAGGCCGGTAATCCAATAAACACCTTTCTCCATCTCCCTAAAATAAAAACATAATGCTATTAACTCAAATAACATTTGAGGTGTCTTTTTATAATAATCCAGATCTGAACTGGTTGCCCCACCATTTGGGGAGGCTTTATTTAATGGGGTGTGGTGGCTTAGTGGATTAAGGCTCTGAAAACTGTTGGCTGAATAGTCGGCAGCTCAGCAGTTCAAATCCCAGGAGCCTCGCTCCGCTGATAACCCCAGCTCTTGCCAACCTAGCAGTTCGAAAGCATGTAAATGCAAGTAGATAAATAGGTACCACCATAAAAAGCGGGAAGGTAAAACAGTGTTTTCCTTGCAGCCATGCTGGCCACGTGGCCATGGACTTGCACAACACTGGTTCTTTGGCTTGAATATGGAGATTAGCATCCGCCACTAGAGTTGGACACGACATGTGCCGGGGGGGGGACATTTACCTTCACCTTTACTACCTCTTCTAAAGTGTGGGCATCCCAGAGCCTGTCTCTGTAGCCTGAAGCACATGTGTGCTAGTTGTGTCTGACTCTAGGGGCAGTGCTCTCTCCGTATTCAAGCCTATTTATCTACTTGCATTTACAGGCTTTCGAACTGCTAGGATGGCAGTAGTACTATAGTCAAAAGGCAGCCCATGATCTGTATTCTATGCCAGTGGATTCAGATAGCCAGGTCAAGCTTGACATAAACTTTCAAGGTCAGTAAATTTAGTATCCAGATCAGGAAAGGGGGCTGCATGTGTGTGTGTGTGTGTGTGTGTGTGTGTGTGTGTGTGTGTGTGTGTGTGTGTGTGTGTGTGTGTGTGTGTGTGTGTGTGTGTGTGTGTGTGTGTGTGTGTGTGTGTGTGTGTGTGTGTGTGTGTGTGTGTGTGTTTAGAGGGCCTAGAAGATCAGAACTCTAGAAAGGGCAACAATATAATGGTCTTAAAAGCTAATTAAAATGACATCTCAGGATCCATTCCATATCAGGAATCAATTCTCTTCCCTATCCCCTTGTTTTTTAAATGCCACACATTGATAGGGATTTGTGTCCCAGAACCCCCATGCAAATAGTTTTAGAAAGCTGTTTTGTACACCAGGTGTCTTAATAAATATTATCGTAGCTGTGTGCTATCTTTTTTTCTGAGCCAATCCCATGTCCCTGAGATAATTCCAAAAGGTTCTCAAATGGATGAAAATTACAGATATGCTAAATGTACATAATATTCCCATCTATCTATCTATCTATCTATCTATCTATCTATCTATCTATCTATCTATCTATCTATCTATCTATCTATCTATCTATCTATGGAAGGCATAATTGATTACTGTTAAAAACACTTGGATATATTTTCAGGTCCCATTGAAAACAAATTTGTAGCTTGGCTTCAGAAAAATAATTGTACCTAACCTGAAGAGGACATACTTTTTTGTACAATAAGACTGAACAAATTGAAAGCCATTCATATTATGCAAGATAAATGATCATGCAATAATTGAATATGACTGGAGAAGACATGGAAAATCCATTCCCCAACACTCTGCGAGTTACAGTAGATTTTGCTCCCATCTTTTCTTAATGGGGTGGAGGGCAATGAATACTGTTTCCTCCATGTGTCATGGGGAAATTGGTGTGAGAGGAAGGGAGCCCAGCTGAACTGTCAGTTTTATGGCAGGATGTCTTAGCGGCTTATAGGTAGGAAGGAACCAGCCTAAAGAGCATAAGAAGGGGAAGTTCTGGAATTCCTTGATAAAAACCTATCAGAGGCTCCTAAAATTTTCTTTGGAAAGACAAAATATAAATAATTGTCCCAGTGAAAAAAGAGAGGTTGAGGGTGGGTTGGGGTGGGCTGATTCTTTGTTTGTGCAGCTGCCCAGAGTAGTGGATTGTCACTAAGTAGGGTTGTATAAGAATGTGAATGAATGAATGAACGAACGAATGAATGAAAACTGGCTAGGATTAACCATGATCTCCTACAACCTTGAAAGAGGAGAAACTCAAACATATTATTGTAGTGCTAATGATATCCCTGTATTTTATTGGTATACACAATGTTGTTTGCAGAGTGATAGTTACTAGAGATGGGCACAAATTATTTTGTGCCATGTCAAACGGAGCCCTTTGCGAGGCACTACAGGTGTCACTTGTTCCCTCCCCACCCCATGGCTGGCTGGCTGGCCCACTCACATTCTGTGGCTTGTCACTGAGGTCCTCCTTCTCTGGCAGTGCTCCATCCCAGGTAGCAGCTCAGGCATCCCCTTTCCAACCTTCTCCAGCAACTGATTCCTCTAATGAGGAGACAGGACAGGGTTTCTCCCTGTGCAAGCATGGAGTGGTTGGCTGCTAGAGGTAGGGCTGAAGCTCCTGGCCTGGATTGGAGTGCCCCTGGAGAAGAAGGACCCTGGCAGTGCACAGCAAAAGTGGAGTAGGCCAGTCAAGGGGGATTGGGAGGGAACCTGTGGCACCCGAGGTGCCCTGTGGAGGGCCTTATACAAAGCTGCACAAATTCATCCATGCTGGTCTCTTAATGGTGACTGAAGAGCTGGCAGCGAATTATGGGGGCACAGCAACATGTGGCATCCCACCTATGGCGTCCCTGTTGATGGATACTGCTGGGCTGTCCATTGTTGATGGCTGCATAGATGCCCATCCTCCCATGGCAGTGCATCCTTTTTACCAATCTGAGTGAAGAGCATTTTGAGGACACCAAATGTAATGTACATCTGTTGCATCTATGTAATTCTAGCTCAAACTGTACAAAAATTCAGCTTTGCAAATAGAAAAGGGTAAACTATAATTCCAGCAGTGATACATTCTTTAAAAGCTCCAGTCAAACAAAAACAAGATCTGTGGACCCAGCAAACTAATTTACAACAGCAGAGCCTGAAAATCTTGTGGTAGGAGTATCACACCTATTACTGTATTGACTTGTTAAGGATGCCCCATTCAGTCATGGAAACTCAAAGGCAGTGGCACTGCTACAATCACCTCTTCCATATCTTACCTTGAAAATCCTATTTGAGTTGCTAAAAGTCAAATGCAACTTGACAGAGCATAACATGCACATAGCAGCAAGATTAATGGTAGCAACAAACTGGAAGTAAAGCATGATTTTCATTTAAATGAATGGTACAAATAGGTTTGGGATGCAGCTATTAATGACAAATTAATGTGCAATATTAAATTGGAGAAACATTTGTTATATATGAATATTTTAAATGGCTTTGGGGGAGAATTTATAGTACATACTAATAAAGGGAAAAGGTTGTGCAAATCGGCAAGAACCAGCATAGTTTTGGAAGCAGAAGGAGGCTCTTTTAAAAAATGAAATATTGGTTCTATCCCCAGGTGGTCCCAGTAACGGGCAACACATTATATATATCCTTGTATTATTTATGTGGTTTTCTGCCTTTAAACTTTTTCAGTTATATTTTCTTTTGTTATTGTTGTTGTTTGTATGTTTAGTTTATTGCTTTAAAAGCCCCAACAATATGCTCATACACAAGGTGCATAAAATGTACTTTCCATTCAGTATGATGTATATATCTGACCCCATACCAGTGGGACCCTGACTTCAGAGTGGAATGCAGAGGAGTCTAGATCATATTTTAATTTGGAAAGGGATTGATTGTGGTGTCGGATCACAATGTTGGGAAGAGTTTGATTTGTGGTTTTGATTTGTGCATTATCCCATGTTTAGTAATTGTCATTCCACCTAACTATGAAAAGGAGGTTGCTTCTAACTTGGGATGTGAGATGTAGTAATTTATTATTCCATCCCTGTTTTCTATGTGCATGTGTATTTTGTATATTAGTTAACTTCTTGGTTGCATGCTTTTTTAAAGCTTGACAATGTGATGATGTTTTAGGTGGCTGCCCCCTGCGGCAAGAGATCTGTTCCAAATGTCATCTTCCAGAAATACTTGCTTTGGGGCTCTGAATAAAGCATAGAGGTTGTGGAACCTAATTTCCTTCTATTTGAATTAATTTTTTACAAATATCACAGAGCACACCCTATGTCTTCCAAGCCCAAATTCATATACATAGCGGAGTTTGTATATCCATTGCACGTATTTCATTACTTTCGTCATGTTTTGAGGCTAAATCGGAAGAAAATCACGAGAAGCTATGTAATTCAAAGTTAATGTTATTTGGAAACCATCCCATAAACCGTGAGGCAGAAAAAACATGTCCCTTTGTTTCATGCCATTGATTATAATTAAGCTATATGTCAGACGGAGCCCTCGAGTTGCCAGTGCTAACAGTGCGGAACTGATTTTCAACTACCGATTGTGCAAATATATGGCTACCAATGTGTACATTCCTCATCTGGCTTTTTGTTTGGGAATGTGCTTACAGTAAAACCCAGCACAGTTGCTTTTAGCCTGCTATTGTGGGCACACCCTTGGGCCTTATCACTTGTTCTTTTCCTAAGCTTCAAGAATAAGGATGCCAATAGTCCTAACTAAGGCATTATGTATGAAAGGTCAAATGAGTAGTGGAGACATCCTTCTCCCAATGTCTCCATCCCACCTGAAAGTATGGCATGTGGTCTGCAGAGGCGTATGTAGGCACATTCTTCTGGAAGTCTTAATAGGACTCTTGCACTTAGGAGGTCTGATAGAACAAACCTGTCAGTCATGAGAAGGGCTACCAAGCACCTCTGCAGACATTCGCTCTGAAGATGCAAAGGTCTACCTGTCTTCTGGGTGAGGAAGTGTGGGTGTGTGGGAGGTAGGGAGAGGAGTAGAATTGAGCTTTTCTTTTCAGAAGTGGTCATTTTACAAAATGAAATGCAGGAGCCCAGCTGCCATTTGGAACCAGAGGAATGAAATTAACCAATCCCTTACCTTGCTCTGGGCTCACGCAGGACACAACTCCAATGAAGAAGAAGCCTCCGGCATGTCATCTTTCCTTCCCCCGGTGCTGGCCAATCAGGAGCAATACAGGGAAATGTACCATCCCATCTCCCTGTCTGACTGGCCAGCACCAGGGAGAAGGAAAGGTGATGTGTTGGAGGCTTTTTCCTCGTTAGAGTTGCGCTGCGAGCAAGCCCAGAGCAAGGTAAGGGATGGGTTGATTTCATTCCTCCAGTTCTGAATGTCAGCTGGGCTCCCACATTTCATTTTGGAAGCTGACCACTTACAAAACAAAAAGCCCATCTCTAGAGGAGAGGCTAATGTGTGCACCTGCCTCCCACGACAAAACTGAAGGCCCTCAAAAGACAGAAAGTCCTAACTCCTAAATTAAAGTTGTGTTGAGCCATATCCTGGTGCCGTGACACTCTTCCAGCATTTATCCATCGTCCCTCAAAGGTCAGGGGCTGCCAGAAGAACAGATTTGTAACAGGTTATAAATATCCAGAGAAAGAACCAGACCTCTCTTCTAGACCCCTTTTCAACAGCATTATATAAAATATATATTTGCATTCATTTTTGTAGCCCTAAATCCATTCAACTCTGACAAGGTAACAGAACATGGCATATAGTTCTGCAAGTAATTATTCTTTAGATCCCCAAAGACAGAAACTATAAAAAGTATTACAGAAAAGTTAGTCAGGATTATAATATAAAGCTCCTAACATAATTGTACTGTTATAAGCATCCCAGGGTATCATCCCATAAATATCCATATTGAGTTGGACAAATATATGCTTGCTATCATTTCCATATGTAATAAAGAGATACCATTTACAGTAATGGCCTAATCTGGAACCAAAGCCAAAGTAGATGCAAACTTGGCATTGCCTGAAGAACCCTACAGGAGCTCCACTCTCTCACACAGACTCTCCGCGTACTTGCTCTGACATGGCTATGGAAAGACTTGAGGTGTTCAGTTTTACTTTTAGTTAACCACCATGCAGCATTGAATTGTTATTCTTAGTAGCATGTTTGAGCCTAACAATGGTTTACTGAAAGAAGCCAACTTCAAACTGATGCTTATGGGCCTGGTTTGTTTCAATAAGGCATAGTCATGATTAACCACAGTTAAGGATTGAGATGTAACATGAAACAGGGGTAAACTGAACATGAAAGTGAAAGTTCCAGATCTCCTCAAACATATTAGAGGAGGAGGAGACCATTTGAGTCTGCAAATCTCAAAGCTCATCAAGACCCACTTTGGTAAAAGCAAACTACTAGTAAGCATTTCATTAATAAGGCAATTGTGTTTTCTATGGCTATGATTTGGAGCATTGTTGTCCAGATTGCTCTTGGGCCAGAACAAGGGGCCAGTTCATTCAGCATCTGATTTCTGCTGGTGGTCTACAAGATATTTCCAGGAAATCCACAAAACTGCAATAGACAACATGTATTGTGGGATGTTGGCATCCCATACTGATATACTGAGTGCAGAAGCTACCTCTATGGGCTAGGATCTAAAGGCACGGGAGTCTCTGGCCGTTACTTCACGAAGTGCCTCGCTTCGAACCGACCTTGCCTTTGCTGTGAATTCGGTGGCGGTCATGTGGTCTCCCTTCGATCCCACCCCTGTTTATCAGTGCTCACGCGCTGCATTTTTACTACCGAATCGATTACTACCTCACGTGCTCCCTTTGCATTACGACGCCGCTTTGCAACGTTCACTTGTTCCCATCCTTTAAAAAAAAACTCGGCGTATCGATGCATCAATACTTGGCTGTCATTTCCGACAGAGCTGGTTATGTGTCTAATCTGGTGGTGGAGAGAAGCGGGCTTGAAACCCCCCCTTACGTGGAGAGACTTGAAAGCCAGCAGGGTAAGGGACTCCTGCCCAACCTCTCCCCTTTGGATGCGTCTTTCCTCCCTCCCCATTCCCTTCTCGCTCCCGGAGGGTGTGCGGTATGATTTTCAAGTCCTCCCTCTGATGCAGACCCGACCGGATCGCCCGGCAGCGGAACTCCCTGGGCGTCCCACGAGGGGACGAATTTTGATCGGGCTTGAGGGCGCGTTGCCGATCTAAGTTGGGAAGCTGAAAGGGTCGTTTGCAGAGTTTGGATATTTAAAAAATAAAAATAAAAAAACCCGAGTCTACACGTCACGTTGGGAGTGAAGCGAGATGCGAAGCGAAAAGATTCCCGGCAACTGGCAGGGGCACCACTCGCCCCGGTTGGAGCATGGTAAAGGGGGCGTGGTTGGGGTGGCATCGCAGCCAAAAAGGAGGGGCGTGTGGACTGAAACGATTGATTCGCACAGAAAGGAGGGGTTGCCGCGAAGTGAGCGGTTCGTGAAGTAATGGCCTCTGTCAGTGAAGTTGTTAGAACATAAGATTTGTGCCATACTAGATATGTCTCTGAAGATCTATCTAGTCTACCATTCTGTTACCATCTTGACCAAAGAGAAACCTATGGAAATCTCACGCAGTGGACATGAGCACAATAGCAATTTCCTGTTTGGGTTGAAAGATTGGGATACTATTGCTTCTGGAAGGGGTTGTGCTGATCCAAACAGGTCAGGTTGGTAGTTTGGGAGTACTTGGTTCTGTATTGTTCGTAGATTCTCAAATAGCAATGGTGACAAAGAATGCCTTTGCATAACTTGGCTCAATCCAGCAGTTACTATACCCTTCTGAATTGAGCTGATTGGTGACAGCTAGCCACACCGTTATGTCTTGACTACTATAATGTGGAAAACATGGGGCTACTCCTTCAGGAGATGCCCTCTCAGGAATACAAACCTCTGTGGCAGTCCTCACAAAAAGAGGCAGCTTTCTCTTGTGCAGCTTCCACACTATGGGACGCAATGCCTGCAGAGCTGGGATCAGTTCCCCTGCTTGCCCCTTTTAGGATGGGTGTGATATTTATTTTTCCAGTGGCTTATGCACGTGCTGAGTATTTATTGTAATTTTTAGATTAAACAGATATCCATGTTTGTATGGTTGCTGGCTGTTTCGATATCCCGCCTTCATTGTGCTTTATAATGTGTGCAAGCTGTCTTCATTATGATTCTGTAGCAGAAAGATAAGGCAACAGCACTATAATTGATGGTAGTGGTCACCCTAGTTCTGGCTCGCCTGCATTGGCTACCTGTTGCCCACCGGATAAGGTTCAAGGTCCTGGTTTTGATTTTCAAAGCCCTCCACGGCTTGGGACCAGAGTACCTGTTGGAGCGTATCTCTCAGAGGTCAACTGGGACCAGACCCATGAGAATGGCGCAGGTGCGCTCACTTAGGGTGGCCACACCCAGAGAGGCGCGGAAATCGCTTACGCGTAACCGCGCCTTCTCTGTGGTGGGCCCTACGCTGTGGAATCAGCTCCCTAGTGAGTTGCGCCTTGCAGTGTCCCTGCCCGCCTTTTAAAAAGCCTTGAAAGCACATCTCTTCAAGGAGGCATTTGGCGACTTTCTGTTTGAGTTTCCTTTTTTCTCTCTCTTTGTTGCCGCCCATGCCATCTTGTGCGGAGGGTATTGTACCCTCCTACTTTTATTGGTGCTCCTGTTTTTAATGCTCGTCCGTTGCTCTTTGTTCTTCTTTTTCTTTTAGTGTACACTGCCCTGAGTTCCGTCTCGGAAGATGGTGGAGGTATATAAATATAATAATAAATAATAAATAAATAAATGGTGGTGGCGGCGGTGATCGCCAGAAATGGTTACACAAAGGCATACTGCTGGTGATGGTCTCCTTCCTGCATCGTTGTGCATCTCGTCTTAATATGTTAGCATTAATGACAGGAAAACTAGCAAACCCTCCCACAGCTAATTTCTTTCTCATGTAAAAAAGTGCTGCATGGTGGTTTAAATTAAATAGTAGTAGTACATTTATCCATTATTATAAGCTTCCATCACTAAAAGGTAAAATGTGTCTCTCAGTTACATCGTGCTATAAAAGCTTAATCAAACAGTAGAAGAGTTCTTCTCTCGAAAAGCATTCAGGAAAATCCCAGTGTACCATTCCCACTACTCTATTATGCTGGGAAATTTGCTAATGCTACTCTATCATCCTTTCTGAACATTGTGACACTCGTATGCAAGAAAACGGCAATGCAAACTTCACAGTTAGACAATTCCTTCTTGTCTTACAAGATATAGGTAGATTGTCATGACTTGGTTTGTTTTTTAAAAAATGCACCTTGGTTTCTTGACTTTATTTACTTATTTGTTTGTTTAAATTTTTACTGAATCCACCTAATGGACAGGCCACTACTCTGGGTGCCTTTCAATGAAAGCACCCACAACACAAACCAATATGTGTGTATAAGATGGGTGGCAAAATTTTGGATGCTGTTGGACTGCACACACATATTTATTTATTTATTTATTTATTTCTTACACTTATATACCGCTACCTACTTCCCAACAAGAACTCAGGGCGGTTCACACAAAAGAAAACACAGAAGGCAAAGACAGCAACAGCGGCAGGGGCAGACTTACAGCATATGGGTAGGAAAAAAAAAAACCTCTAGTCATTTTTAAAGGCGTCCTTGAAAAGGAGAGTCTTCAAGCCCTTTCTGAAAGACGCCAGCATTGGGGCCTGCCTCAGCTCGCTGGGTAGCTTGTTCCACATAGGCGGCACCGCCACCGAAAGGCACAACCCTCGGGGGACCAATAGGGCCAGAGATGAACGGGTGGGTGGGCCCGATCTAATTGTCGGTGAAGAAATAAGCAGGGGCCAAGCCATGGAGAGTTTTGTAAGCCAAAACCAACACCTTGAACCTTATTCGGGAGGCACGGTAACCAGTGGAGGCGGGCCAGGATGGGAGTGATGCTGGCCGCCACGTTGGACCCGCTGCAGTCTCCGAACAAGGTTCAAGGGGTCAAGGTACTGAGTGATTAACCTTAGATGATAAAAGGCAACGACACCTGGAGCTCCAGGGTCAGACCAGGATCCAGGGCGACATTCCTCACTCTTTGCGCCAGCTGGAGGGCGGACCCATCCAGACTGGGAAGAGGGCCACAGTACCCATCGGGTCGCCCCGAAGAACATAACCTCGGTCTTTCCAGGGTTGAGCCGGAGTCTGTGGGTCCTGGTCCAGTCAAAACTGCAGCCAGGCAAATCATCTTCCACTGCACAGGTGGAAAGGAGAGATATGCGTGTCATCAGCGTACTGATGACAGCAGACTCCAAAACTCCGGATGATCTCGGCCAGCAGCTTCATATAGATGTTAAAGAGCATTGGGGAGAGCGACGACCCCTGAGGCACCCCACAAGAGAGTGTCCAGGGAGCCGACAACTCACCCCCCAAGCTCACTCGCTGGGTACGGCCCTCAAGGAAGACACAGAGAGAGAGACATGCAAACACTCACTCTGCACATTTACAAAACAGAAAATCATTTGGGTAAAGGTATATAATAGTAATGTAGTGCTGGCAATGTATTTGTGGGATGCAGTGTCATACGCTAGGCTGATGATGGCTATGCATCTCAGATGAGTGGGATCTTGAACAGCTGTCAAGAATTCTTCCATTATCTCCTCTGCATCCATATGGTCCATGTACAATAACGTTCACCATTATAATTAGCCTCTCTGAGTACCTTGTGAACACTTAAAATTCCTTTTATCTCTGTCAGCTCACGTGCCCTCAGAACAGTTTGTGCTGATCTACCAAGGTTTTTGAAGAGGAGGTTTTACTGCCATATAATTTGGCTCACCGTACCAGTAAACTTGGCAAAAGGGGACAATAAGCCACAAAACACATTTCCTAATCTCAGCAGTTTCCTCTTAAAACAACATATTCATGTTGTCATATGACAATATAACAGCTTCCATGTCTTCATGAATCATATCTTATCATTTGAATGAAACAAGCTGTAGCATCTCAAATTTGAATGCAAAAGAATGCTTGATGCAGAACTTGGCATCTAGCTCATCTCATGTATGAGCTAGATGCCAACTTTTACACTAATACATGCTTACATTATTGTAAAAAATTGTAGTTCCTAATAGGATGTGCATGTGGATGCCAAAATATTTTTATTTTTATGTATTGTTATTTATTTAGACTATTCTTAGATTAATACATTATAAATCAACAGGGAGATGTTATATTAGTTTTATTTTATTTATTTGGAATATTCTTAGATTAATTCATTATAAATCAACAGGGAGATGTTATATTATACCCTCCTTGGGGGTATATCAGGCAGACGAATAAGAATATCTGTCCAGATATATTTATTTATTTATAAGTATTTATTTGTTTTTAATTTAGTTGCCTTATTTATAGGCCACCATCCTCCTAATTGATAAGTGGACTCAAGGTGGCTCACAGTATTAATTTGCCACTATTAGTATTTATTTATTTATTTATTTTATGGCTTATATACTGCCCATCTTCCCGAAGGAACTCCGGGCGGTTCACAACAGAACAGAAAACAACAACAAATCATGTAAACAAACAACAAACAATTTAAAACAATTTAAACAATATAACTTCATTATATTATATTGTATTGTATTGTATTATATTATATTATATTATATTATATTATATTATATTATATTATATTAAACATAATAGTAGTATTGACAAGCTAGCAATGCCTAGGAGGAATATGCAGTAAAGAAATGGGAACTCCCAAAAAGTCAGTAATTTAGAAGCATTTTTCAATACTGTGCAGCAGATGCTTTGATGGCTAAGAGTATGTGCTGCAAATACGTATTCAAGTGTGGGCCCACCTCTCCAATACTGGCATGTCCAGTCAGCACAGGGCATTGCAGCTGGCAAATTAAGTGGCTAGTGTGGCAGCAAGCGGTGAACTGTAAGAGACATCAGAGGGCAGAGATTGAGCCACCAGCCCAAGTGAGCAGGAAAGTAGATGGGCAAATAGTCACAGTCCCAATGGTGCAGTAGTTAAACTGCAGCATTACAGTGAAGCCTTCTAACCTCCTGAGATCAGTAAAATAAGTACACAGCTCACTAGGGATGGGGCAAAGTGTTAAGCCATAAGCCACTGGAAACCTCTTCCTCCCTCCGTTCCACCTGGGATTTGTGCCTGGCTGAGAGGTGGGTCTGTGCCCTGAAGAGTCTTCAGCTTCTGCTCCCCCGGAAAGAGGCCTTATAAGACCGGCTGGACTCTTCCCAGGGGCCCCTCTAACAGTTTTCCTGTCTGCTTCTGGTTTACCTCTATAGAGGAGGAGTTCATCTCCCTGTGCAGCAGCGAGTTCAGGTTGGAGGCTTGGCTTACCATGTGCCTTGTTTCAGGGGGGGAGTCTAGGGGAGGGAAGAAGTGGGGCCACTATTCAGAGGGTGACGGGCCAAGGAAGATATGGCGGTAGGGGTCAGACATGCCATTACAGGAGGAGGAGGGTCCATCAAAGATAGATTGTCTCTCCTCCTGGTCTGGCCCCTAATATACAGATACCTGGTGTTCTTGGCTTCTGTGATTCTCTGGATCTGAAGCTGCTGCTGCTGAATGCCAGGTCGGTTAATAACAAAACTCAGATCATCCAAGACTTAATCCTGGATGAGAAAGCTGACCTGGCATGTATTACCTGGTTGGACGAGGCGGGAGGGGTTGGCCTCTCCCAGCTTTGTCATCAAGGATACCAGGTTCTGCAGCAGCCTCGATCACAGAGGTGGGGAGGGGGAGTCACACTGGTCTTTCGTGAGTCCATCTCCCTTACCAGGCGCCCAGTTCAGCAGTTTGTCGGGTTTGAGTGTCTGCATGTGGTGGACCGGACAGGAATAGGGATTCTGTTGGTGTACCGCTCACCCTGCAACCCAACAGTCTCCCTACCTGAGCTGACATCACTGGTCTCAGCAGTGCTGGGGACTTCAATGTTCATGCTGAGGCTCCTGAGTCTGGTTCAGCTCAGGACTTCATGGCCACCATGACAACCATGGGCCTGTCCCAGAAGATCTTGGCCCCAACACACGCAGCAGGACATGTATTGGACCTGGTGTTTAGAACTGAACAAGAGGGCAGTGATCTGGATGTGGTGGGGATCAACATCACTCCATTGTCATGGACAGATCATTTCCTGGTAGGGTTTAGGCTGGTTGCGGCCTCATCCCTCCGCAGGGGTGTGGGACAGTATTCTATGGTCCGCCCCCAGAGGTTAATGGATCCAGAGGGTTTCCTGAGGCCTCTGGGGGTTTTTCCAGCTGCCAAGACAGCCAACTCAACCACGGCCCTGGTTGATCTCTGGAATGGAGAAATGGCCAGGGCAGTGGATGAGATTGCGGCTGAGCGACCCCTGCCTCATCGAAGACTCAGAGCAGCCCCTTGGTTTACTGATGAGCTGCGACTGATGAAGCGGCAGGGCAGGTGTCTAGAGCGACGGTGGCGGAAAACTCATGATGAATCCAACCGAGCAAGGTGTAGAGCTCATTACAGAGCCTACTCCGTGGCAGTGGTAGCAGCGAAAAGATCTTTCTTCTCTGCTACCATTGCGTCTGCCAGGAACCACCCAGCGGGACTGTTTCATGTGGTACAGGGCCTAGTCCACCCCCGTGGATCAAGAAGCACACACAGTTTCCCACTGTGGTGAGTTCGCTAAACACTTTGCAGACAAAATCAATCGGATTTGACATGACTGGGATGCCACATTAGCATTTATGTCTGTTGATGTCTCTTTGGCAACTGTCTGTCCAGTTCTGTGGGATTCTTTTCAGCTTGTGCAGCCTGAGGATGTGGACAGGCTTCTTTGGAGTGTAAGGCTGTCCACCTGCCGGCTCAACCCTTGCCCAGCCTGGCTCATTAGAGCTTCCCGGGTGGGACTGGCTGAGTGGACAGGGAGGGTGGTTAATTCCTCCTTGATGGAGGGGGTTTTCCCACCTGCTTTGAAGCAGGTGGTGGCTAGACCCCTCCTGAAAAAGCCCCCTGGATCCCACTATATTAGATAATTACCGGCCATTCTCTAACATTCCATTCTTGGGCAAGGTGATTGAGCGGGTGGTGGCGTCTCAACTCCAGAGGGTTTTGGATGAAGCTGATTATCTAGATCCTTTTCAATCAGGTTTCAGACCAGGCTATGGGACAGAAACTGCCCTGGTCGCCTTGGTGGATGACCTACACTGGGGACTAGATAGGGGGACATCGACCATGGTGTCCTTCTGGGCCGATTGGCTGAGTTGGGAGTTGGAGGCACTGTTCTGCAGTGGTTCCGCTCCTACTTGGAGGATCGGTCCCAGATGGTGGTGCTGGGGGATGCCTGTAAGGCACCCTGGCCCTTGAAGTGTGGGGTGCCACAGGGCTCTATTCTGTCCCCCATGTTATTTAACATGTACATGAAACTGCTGGGAGAGGTCATCCGGGGATTTGGAGTTGGGTGCCATCAATATGCTGATGACACCCAGTTATATCTCTCCTTTCCCCCAGATTCCAGGGGGGCAGTGGAATTCCTAGAGCGCTGTCTGGAGTCAGTGGGGATCTGGATGAGGGCTAACAAACTGAAATTAAATCCGGACAAGACAGAGGTTCTTCTGGTTCGGAAATCTTTGATGCAGGTGCTGGAATATCATCCTGCTCTGAAAAGGGTTGCACTCCCTCTGAAGGAGCAGGTCTGCAGCTTGGGGGTCCTCCTGGATTCAGAGCTGTTCCTGGATTCCCAGGTAGCAGCTGTGGCCAAGGGGGCCTTTGCCCAGCTTCGGCTGGTGTGTCAGCTGTGGCCATACTTGGATCGTGCAGACCTGGCCACAGTGATCCATGCCATGGTGACATCAAGATTAGACTATTGCAACGCCCTCTATGTGGGGCTGCCCTTGAAGAAGGTTCAGAAACTACAATTGGTACAGAATGCGGCAGCCCGGGTGATTACTGGAGCTCGGTGGTACAACTCTGTTGGGCCGCTTCTCCAGGGACTACATTGGCTGCCCATTTGTTTCCGGGCCCAGTTCAAGGTGCTGGTTATGACCTTTAAAGCCCTATACAGCTCAGGGCCAGATTATCTGAGAGACCGCCTTCTTCTATATAATCCGGTCTGCCCCCTTCGGTCATCGGAGAAGGCCCTTCTACGAGTACCGCCACCCAAGGAAGTGCAAGGGGCGGTGGCAAGAAATAAGGCCTTCTCAGTAGTGGCAGGCCTTTTGAGCCTCCAGCCTTCACCAACTTTTATAACATCTTACTTTTTAGTTTTGTTGGCTGGGGAGCTTTTTAAACTCTGCTGCAGCTACTGTTTTTTTAATCTTGTTTTTATTGTATTATACTGTATAGTATTTTTATAGTATTTTATAGGTTTTGTGTTGTTTTTACATTGTACTGCTTTTATTGTACTTTTATGAATTTGTTGTAAGCCGCCTTGGGTCCCTCTGGGGAGAAAGGCGGCATAAAAATAAAGTTATTATTAACGTTATTATTGCTTTCACATTATGTTGTAAACCTACCAGAGAGTGCTTTAGATAGACGTATGGGGTGGTATTTAGGTGAAGGAGGAGGAAGGTCCTGGTTTTGGTTCTCAAAACCCTCCACGGCTTGGGTCCTGAATACCTGTCGGAGCGTATCTCCCAGAGGTCATCTGAGGCCAGACCCACTCAGATGTCGCAGGCACGCTCACTCAGGGTGCCCACTCCCATGGAGGTGCGGAGGTCGGCCACGCACAACCGCACCTTCTCTGTTGTGGGTCCCCCGCACTATGGAACCACCTTCTGAGTGAGCTGCGCCTTGCATTGTCCCTGCCTGCCTTCAGAAAGGCTTTAAAAACTTTGCTTTTCAGGGAGGCATATGGCGACCTAATTTTATTTTATTTTATTTTATTTTATTTTATTTTATTTTTGTTGTTGTTGTTGTTTTGTTGTTGTCTACCACCCACTGACCCATCTTGATGTATTGTTTTGGACCGCTTTGAATTGTTTTTTAATCTTGTAAACCGCCCAGAGTTCCATATTGGAAGATGGGTGGTATAAAAGTGAAACAAACAAATAAACAAATAAATAAATAAATAAATAAATAAATAAATAAATAAATAAATAAATAAATAAATAAAAGGAGGAGATGGAGGAAGGCAACACATGCTGCCACCACACTGCCAATTGCCATCTCAAACAATTCTTAAAGTTGAATGGTGGTGCAAAGTTTACATTGGGGGTGTCAGGCAACTGGTACAGCAGCAGTTGTCAATGGCACCAGTGTTATCACCATCACCATGGAGCAGCCATGGTGCAAAACATGCCTGTCTCTCCCTGACACGACACTGGTGGAAGATGGGACCATCAGATCTAGGGCAATACACAAGGGCAGGATGCAGGTGGATGCAGATAGAATATGAATATGATGGAGGGCATTCAACATTCAAGAGGCTCTGGGGTTCCAATGGAGTCCAGCGAGAGAAAGGCACGATCTGTTTGTCGCAGCCAATTAATCAAACATGTTGGAGGCACTTCAGGCTGAGAAGATGTGGAGTCTGGCTCATGATCTCACCTCAGGGATGCTTTGCAAGTTATGGAAGATGCATGCATACCTAATATAACCGAGTGGGCCATTTCCCCCCACAGTTTCTGGGGCAGTGAGCTGTTTCAGGAGAGGCAAGAAAAATCAGGATTGCTCCACATAATCCAGTCAACTCAATGGAACTCCGCTTTCTACCTCTTGCGGCAAAGGGCACGACATGATTTGGCAATTCCATTGGTGTGGCTGGCTATCCTGCTGGGTAGAGAAGAGTGAGCCATTAGGTGCTCTATGTCTTCCAAAGCGTTAAGAGTGCAAAAAGTTCCTTACATGCATTAATAAAAAATAGCAGCTGGCCATCAAGTCAATTGTCTTTATTCACAGTGTCAATGTAAGGCAGAAGTACAAGAATGCTACATGTGCAAAAGTGTATTATTCTTCAGCCTATGAAAACAGCCACATTTCAAGCCACCGTAATCTGCTGCATCAAGGTAGTGAGAAAGGCTGAGTGTATCGTGGGATGATGCTTACTAACGAAATGATTCCCATGCTGAAAAGGCCAATGTGAAAGCTCATCATTATGACAACATTCTCTGCAAGCTAAAAAAAGAAAGCAAAAGATTGGGTGCTAACCAGAGCTTGAAAAAGTACATTTTGCACTACTTTGTCACAGCCCAAAGTAGGGCTCTAGTCAATGTCTGGATATTAAGCCATCTGGAAACCTTATGAATGCTTTTTTGAAGGCCATGAATGATGAAAGACAGAGTATAAAAGTAAATGCAGGATCATTTTCTTGCAGAGTTTTAAATTTCTGGTAAAATGCTCTTGTCGCTACGCAATAGATGAGCAGATGGCTACAGAGGAGTTTGTCCTGCTCCACTCAAGTCTCATGGTGAACGTTGCTCCATGGTCAGTGCTGAAGGAAGAGTCAATTGTCCATCTGGCTGGCATCTGTATGGCAAGTGAGGGTGTGGCCTTCTCCACCTCAGGCAGCAAAATCTCTTGGTCTGGCTCCAAACACTTTTATTTCTTATATGAGGAAAGCTGTCGTGAACATTTATATGAAGGTTAATTGCTTTGAGCTTGTGCTATGGGATTCTGATTTTCCAATGTTGTCTTTACACTGTCAAGACTGACATCTAGAACCACGTAAGGTTGTAGAGTGGCCTTGCTGCCAGATGGGCAGTATATAATTCAAATAAATAAATAGAAAAACTGTAAAATGGTAGTTTAAACTTATTAGTTCATCTAGAATTTATTTATTTATTTATTTATTTATTTACCACCCCATTAGTGGACAGCACTATTCTAGGCAGTGTACATATAAAAAGAGTGCTATAACACAAAAGAGAACAAACTGATTTATTTTTAAAATGCTTTTATGACAATTATTTATTTGTGTTACATTTCAGTTTAATTTTGACAAGGCGTAACATAATATTTTATTTTTGGCTACTCTATCAGATAGCTAATGACATTTTGCAGGGGTTATTTTTGAATACATTATTTAACCCTTTTGAGAATTATTCTCCCTCTTCTGCAAGAACATGATCCAGAAGAGAACGGGTAGAGGGCCTGCATAATTCCCTGGACATTTTTGGGTCATGTTCCTCCTTCATTCTATTCCATTATAGCCAATCTCACTAGCAAAAAGCCAAATGGCTTGTTAGACACATGTGTGTGAAGGTTCTCAGTCATCCAGGTGAGTTAATCTGGAAATTGAGTCATGGCAACTGGGCTTCTCTTTCTGAGAGATTGAAATGTTTCGCTGCTCAACCAAACTGCTTCATCAGTCTGAAAAAGCTAGTCGCGAGTCTTCCATTGTATTGTTCACTTTGACCCCTTGTCACCCTGCTCTGAAATAGGCTCATAAGATGAACAATGGCCTGAATAGGCACGTTAGATAGACAACAGTCTCAACAGCCTTAAGGCGAACAATGGCCTAAGGTGCTGAAACCTATAAAGTATGGGTCATTAACTATGGCCTTGGTGGTAAGGCGTGAAGTATTTTTGATTTGTCTAGGTAATGTTGACATCATGGCCTGATAAGTGGCAGATAGACTGTGCCTGAGCCCCCCACCTCTGTTGAGAGAGGGGTTTTCAATGCTAACATGAATGGCTTCCCTGACCACTCTCTCAAAACACCTATCTTCTCTGTCTAATACGTGTACATCCTCATCTTTGAATGAATGCCCTTTGTCCTTCAAGTGGAGGTGTACTGCTGATTCTTCTCCTGAGCTGTTACCCCTCCTATGTTGGGCCATCCTTCTGTTTAATGGCTGTTTAGTTTCTCCAATGTAGAGGTCTGCACACTCCTCACTGCATTGGACCGCATATACTATATTGCTCCTTTTGAGTTTTGGTATCGGGTCCTTTGGGTAGACGAGTCTCTGCCTTACTGTGTTTGTGGGTTTGAAATAAACAGGGATGTGGTGTTTGCCAAAAATCCTTTCAAGCTTCTCAGACACTCCAGCCATGGACCACATGGACCTGTGGGCCTTCAACAAAGCAGTATGCTGACCCAGAAGAACAATCCATCAGCCTGAGACCCAGACATGACGGAAGAACTTGGTCATTCCCTATGACGAGTGTCTGAGAAGCTTAAAAGCTTCTCAGCTTTCTTCAGACGGACAAAGTTTGGATGAGCAGTGAAACATTTCAATCTCTCAAGAAAAAGAAGTCCAGTTGCCATGACTCAACTTCCAGATTGTTTGACACATGAGAAGAAAGGTACAGCGTATAGAGAGTTCTTGCACAGTATGTGTGTGTGTATCCTTTGAAATAAGGGTGCAGCACTGCATTTGCATGCTTAAAAACACCACTGCAACTCCTGGGATTTTTTCCAGGTGAAGGGAAAATTCTAATATTTAAATTCTAATAGCAACATGTTTCTTTTTCCTGTAGAAAAAGCAGAAAAGAAACCTTTTAACCAATGTTGCTTCCTTCACAGCTTCATTTCCAACAACAGAAATTTGTTACAAATAATGTTTGTACAGTAATCACTTTCTGGTTGCATTACAAAAGGGCAACCAAGCAGTTTGTAGCAGTTACAAAGGACAATCTAATCCTTAAGAAAACTGAGAAGAGTTCCAGAGTATATTAGCATTAAAGCTGATGGTTTCAAAAGGAGGGTTTTAATAGATTTGCATAATATCCTGCCTAGAAATAAAGCATTTATCAACACACTGAATAAAAGCTGGATTTGTGGGTATAGTCAGTGACACTAAAGGAGTGCCAGGCCTTTTTCTAACTGCTGGTCTGCTAATTATCTGTTCTTTGGTGTACATCTGAGAAAGGAGATGGATGCCAGGCATCAAAATAATCTTTGAGTCTTGTTGATTGTTATGTGTGGTGAGCCTTGGGACAACTACATATGGCTTTTTTCCATCCATACTTTCTTGTGTCTCCCTATATTCAAATTGGAACTTCAGTTGCATCCACCCATCTTGTTTCATGCCGAAGCCTGTTTGAAGGAAGGAAGTAGATTCATCTTGATCCTTAAGGTTGTGTTTCAGAACCAGCTTAGAGCTATTTATCTCTTTCTCTCTTTTTTAATATTTGCCTTTTGACTGGAAATTTCCTTAGAGAACCCAAGAGATAGTAAAAACAAGGCATCCTCAGCCTTTTATCTGGTCAGCATCCTTCCCACCATGAGGAAATATATTATATTTTGATTTTGACTAGCCATTCTCAACCCTTTGCTGGCCACAAACACAGCATGAAAGAAACAGAGGCTGAATCACTTTGTTACATAAACAATGTGTGAAAAATTGTTTCCAGTCTGTGACTCCCCTTAAAATGTGCCAAGGCCACTAAAGGACCATATGACCCCCACAGAGAATGGCTGCAGATATGTAAATCTAGATAAATAAATTTGCATATACAATTATTATTTCCTCTTTTCTGTGTGTGCTACACTTCTTCATTTAGAATGAATCATAAGGGGCCATTCTAGGATGAGGAATAACTCAGTTGCTATGGCAGCATGCATTCTATCTCCTGTAGGATGAACTGGATAACAAAAAATCCTCCTACTATCTAAAGATGAGGCTATCTCAGGCACAAATGGTAATTAGTACTTAAATATTCCATATATATTCATGTGATGCTTCCAGAGTGCTTTCCATCCAATCTCAGCTCTGGCTCATGTTCAGGATAAGAAAGCATCTGTAACTTCCACCCTGCTTTCTTGCAAAGCTGTAACACTTCTTCTGAGATTGTTACCTCTGATTTTGTTTTAATATCTAGATGATGCTACCTGCTAATTAGACCTTTAGGTCATCTACAAGGAAAACAGAGCCATAGAGATGGTAAAAACCACATAAAACTTCTCTAAAAGGTAAAGGTAAAGGTTTTCCCCCGCACATGCATGCTAGTCATCTTTGAGTCTAGGGGCAGTGCTCATCTCCATTTCCAAGCCAAAGAGCCAGTGTTGTTCAAGTCTGTGGCCATGTGGCCAGCATAGTTAAACACATTTCTGTGCACGGAACACTGTTGACCTTCACCCTTTTACAGCAATACTTATTTATCTACTTGCATTTACATGCTTTCGAACTGCTAGGTTGGCAGGACCTGAGGTTAACAGTGGGAGCTCACTCAGCTGCGTGGCACCTGGGATTTGAAACGCCAAGCTGCCGACTTTGCAGACAATAGTTTCAGTGCTCTAGCCTGCTAAGCCACCATGTCCCTAAACTTCTATTTAAGGGGGTAGTGATTATCTATGAAAATTCATACTTCTGGTGATGGTCAAAATTAAAAAAGCTACCCTGCTGTCATATAATGACAGAACTGTAGTATTAGTAGGAACCTACTACTAGGGAGCCTAGATGCCCTAACTACATCCAATCTCGCCTGAGTTTGGAAGCTAAGCAGGGTTGGCCCTGGTTAGTACTTGGATGGGAGACCACCAGGGAATACCAGGTGCTGTAGGCGCCTGGAGTAGGAACTGGCAAAACACTCCATTATTCCTGCCAAGAAAACTCCATGGACATGGGGTCATGAAGAGTCGGTCACGACTGTAACGACACAACACACACACACACACTACTAGGGAACTGGGAATGTTTAGCCTTTCAAAAAGAACACTGAGGGGGATATGATAGCTATGTTTAAATATTTGAAATGATGTCATATTGAAGAGGGAACAGGTTTGTTTTCCATGGCTTCAAAGACTAGGACTCAGGGCAATAGTTTCAAACTACGGGAAAAGAGATTCCATTTGAACATTAGGAAGAACTTCATGGCATTTAGAGCTGTTTGGCAGTGAAATATGCTTCCATGGAGGGTGGTGGAGTCTCTTTCTCTGGAGGTTTTTAAACAGAGGCTGGATGGCCATCTGTCGAGAGTAGAGATGGGCACGGAACGAAATTTTTTCGTTTCCGTTACCGTTTGTCGTTTCCGTTACGTAATGAAACAACAAACAAAAATTGTGATGAAAATGAAACAAAATGAACAGAACCACAAAAATTGTGGTCGTTACGTTTCTTTTCTGTTAATGGTGACGTGCAATGAAATGAGCTCTTTTAAATGTTAAAAAATGCCCTGGACATCCATAAAAACGCAGCAATAATTATTTATATTGTCTGATAATACCTACCAGGGGGGTTGGGGTCCTTAAAACATTTGTTTTTGTCTTCTCCCATCACAATTTATTTTTCTTTTCCCTTTAAAATGAATGTTGCCACCAGCCACAAAATGGAGGCAAGTCATGTGATGTGGGATCATGTTCAACCAAAAGCATGCCCAGGTTGCAGACTGGGCGGGCAGGTCTGGCAGCCACAGAGGGCATAAAAAGCTCTGGCAGCCCCCGTCCTCGTTGCAGTCTCTGGTGGGAGTTAGGGTGGGATTGCTGTCTCAGTGACCCTAGCTTCAGTCCTGTGGTCTCCCTGTGTGTGTGTGTGTGTGCTGTGTACCTCTTGGTGAGTACCCTCCCCTGCCCTGCAATGCAGTCACTTTGCAGCTGCCTTGCACCCTGGGCAATGCCCGCCGCTGCCTTTGCAGCCTCCCTGCATACCTAGTCTATACTGTGTCTCTGCCAGCATCCTTTTTTTTTAGTGTTTTCCCTCTTGTCTGGGGCATTGGGGGATGCCTGCGCATGGAAATGCTTTAAAAATCATGCAAAAAGCGGGAAGAAATGACAAATGAAAAAACGAAAAACAATAACAAAATTTTTCAAAAAATTCCCGACTAACAGAAACGAAACGAAACAGACCTCTCAACGACAAACAAAAACTGAAATGCCATTTTTCTGTTTCGTGCCCATCTCTAGTCACGAGTACTGTGATGGGGGTTCCTGCATGCCAGGGGATTGAACTGCATGGCCCTTGAGGTTTCTTCCAACTCTATGATTCAATGATTCAATGATTCTATGATTCTACCTCAAGGATTGTGTAGCTCTTCCCTTCACTGGTGCAGAAAATCCACAGGTGAAACACCCATGGCCAACATACACTCTAATTTAGGCTCCCATTTCACAGGGCCCTGTTCTCTCTGTGTGTGCATGCATACACACTCATCCTCCATAGGTTCCATCACAACTGAAAGAAAAATGGTTGCCCTCTCTTGTTCCACTGTGAAACAGTTCTTACTGTCGATAAATTCTTACTGATGTTCACTCCAAATGACTTATAATTCAAACCCATTACTTGGGTCTCATCTTTTAGAGCAGCAGAAAATGCTGTCGAGAGGGAGAAACAGTCATATATAGTTTCACAACTGTGGAAATATATTTATTTATTTATTTTATAGTATTTTTACCCCGCCTTTCTCCTTGGAAAAGGATCCAAGGCGGCTTACAGTAATGAGGGATAATATACAGTTTAGTACAATTAAGACATGTTCAAGTATTGGGAACAGGAAACTGAGGAACATCTTACAGCATTAAAAGACAGCATTACATTAAAGCTACAAGAGAACGCGAGCAGTTAAAAGGAGAGTAAAATTCCATGTAAAGTTATGAGTGATGGAGAGAAGGGCCTCTCCTGATGACCTTAACACCCAGGACTGTTCATACTGTGAGATTCTATCTTTGAGGGAGCTAAGACCGAGGTCGTATAGTGCTTTGTAGGTCAAGGTCAGCACTTTGAATTGTGCCTGATAGCTGATAGGCAGCCAGTGGAGCTGCTTTAATAGGGGTGTGATGTGATCTCTGTACCCCAGCCAAGTCAGCAATCTGGCTGCTGCATTTTTGACCTGTTGAAGTTTCCTGAGACTTTTTGTTGGTAGTCTCACATAGAGCACATTACAGTAGTCTAGCTCGGTTTCCCACCCCACCCATCCCCAAGCCGAGGACGCCGTAAAGCAAGATGGCGGACGGCAGCAGCAGCTCTCCGCGTCTGCTGCATTTGTTCTCTTCTTTTTTGCTGCCTGACTTGCCCCTCTATGCCTAGTCCCTTTCCCTTTGGGTCTGCCAGGGCCTGAGGGGGGGGTTTCGGAATTTGGGGGTACTGGGCTATGGGTCCTTGTGACCCTCCTCCCTGCCGCCGACCAGATGCCTGCAGCCTACCTGGAGGTTGCTCTCCGCCGCCATTCTCCCTGCCGCTCGGCTGGACGCCACCTTCTCCAGTGCTGCGGCCGCCGCCGGCGGCCGCCGAGGACGCCGTCGCTGAGGACGACGCGGTTCCTTCTGCCGCCCGAGGATTGTGCGGGTGATGCAGCCCGGTGGGAGTTGCGGCCTCTCCACCGTTCTCTGCTGCCGCCGCCGTCGTCGCCCAACGTTGCGGCCTCTCCTCCTTTGCCGCCGCCGCCGCCGCCGAGAATGATGCGGGCGGGCGGGCGCACCCCGCCCGGGGTCGCGGCCCTCTCCACCGCCGCACCGCCTCTCCACCGCAGGCGGGGACGCTGGCGGGCGGGCGCAGCCCCGGTGGGAGTTGCGGCTTCTCCATCCCAGCCGCCGCCGCCGGGACGAGGCGGCCTTTCCTCCTCCTCCGCGCCGCCTGGGCGGACGGGCGCACCCGGTTGGGGGTCGCGGCCCTCCTCCTCCGCCGCCGCCGCCGCGGGTCGAGGACGTTGCAGGCGGCCTTTCCACCTCAGCCGCCGCCGCCGGGACGAGGCAGCCTTTCCCTCCGCCGCCGCCGCCGTCGCTCCGCAGTCTACCGCCGCCGCCGCTGAGGACGATGCGGGCGGGTGGGCACACCCCCGGTTGGGGGTCGCGGCCCATCCACCGCCGCTGCCGCCGCCGGGGTCGAGGACGCTGCAGGCGGGCTGGTGCAGCCCGGTGGGAGTTGCGGCTGTTCCACCGCAGCCGCCGCCGGGGGACGAGGCGGCTTTTCCTCCTTTGCCGCCGTTGTCGCCTCCGCCGCCGCCGCCGCCGCCGAGGATGATGCTGGCGGGCGGGCGCACCCCGGTTGGGGGGTCGCGGCCTCGCCGCCGCCGCCGGGGACGAGGATGCTGCTGGCGGGCGGGCGCAGCCCCGGTGGGAGTTGCGGCCTTTCCACCTCGGTCGCCGCCACCGGGGACGAGGCGGCCTTCTCTTTCCGCTGCCGCCGTCGCCGCCACAGTCCACTGTCGTCGCCTCGCCCGCCAAGGACGTTGCGGGGGGGCAGGCGCACCCCCGGCCAGAAACCACGGCCTCTCCATCGCCGCCGCCACCGGGGACGAGGACGTTTTCGTTGCCGCCGCCGCGGCCTTACCATCTTCCGCCACCCCGGAGAAGCCATCTTAGACTTAGACCTACATTGGCTCCTTGTGGGTGTCGCGATCCTTCCATCGCCATCCCCGCCGAGGATGAGGCGGCTCTCCTTCGCCGCCGCGGCCGCCACCTGTTTGACGCTGCCGCCGCCGAGGACTATGCGACATGGTCTCCTGGAGGGTCTCTGGGTGGTTCTGTGGGACCCTGGGTGGTTCTTAGCCCTTAATGCCCAGCGGTACCAGCTGACCCCGTCCCGCTCTCCCTCTTTCCTCCCCCCTTCTGGTATTTCCACTCTGCCCTGGTTTGTGCCCTATTTTGCTTTCACCCCTTCCTCTTTTTTATAGCTTTTGCGTTGTATTTTTTTTTTTAACTCAGTTGTATCCTTGCACTTTTTCAGTGCCTTTGTTATTGCTAATTTGTATTACTTTTTTATTGTTTTCTATTTGCTCCTTTGCTCCCCTCCTTTTTTTTTCTTTTTTTTTCAGCCCAAGGTCACCATGTCGGCAGGGACTCATATCTCAGTGGTGTCTGGCCGTGGGAGGTACGCTCCAGACGGAGGGATCGGTCGGGTAAGAAGAACCAGGGTCCGGCATTTAATGCCTGTCCCCCGTTCTGATCCCCTCGTCCCACCGCCATCTACCTGGGTGCCATCCTTCCGACCTGACCTGCTTGCTGATTAATGCCAGGTCGGTGCACAATTCCTCGATTCTATCTTGGATGAGCGCGCCGACCTGGCGTGTATCACTGAGACTTGGGTGGGTGCGGAGGGCGGGGGTTCCCTCTCTCTCCTGTGCCCACCTGGGTTTCAGGTTCAGTGGGCAGGCAGATCGGAGGGTAGGGGGGGTGGGGTGGCCATCGTTTTCAGGGAACCCCTTTGCGTTAGCAGGTCCGCGACGATGTTGTGTTCTGGGGTGGAATGCCTCCATCTATCTGTGGGTCAGCGAGATAAGTTTGGCATTGTGCTGGTGTACCGTGCTCCCCGCAACCCAGCGCAATCCCTACCAGAGATCGCCGAGTTCATCTCGGCTGCTTTGTTGAGGTCGCCCCGCCTTTTGGTGGTTGGGGACCTCAACTTGCACGCCGAGGGGGAACTCTCTGGTGCGGCTCTGGAATTCATGGAATCCATGACTTCCATGAACTTATCTCAGCATGTTCTATGCCCCACCCATAGAGCTGGCCACACCCTAGACCTGGTTTTTTCCTCCATGTCGCTGGATTCGTGTCTGGGGGTTGGGGACATTTTGTCCCTGCCCGTGTCATGGTCAGACCATTACCTGCTAAAATTTTCCCTGTCGATCGCTCCCCCACCCCGCGGGGAGCGCCCTCTTTACATCTGGGCTTCTTGCAAGGTTTATGGAGGCCTTCGGGAGCTTTCTGGCGGCCTGGCAGACGATCCGGTTGACGCCCTGGTGGAAAGGTGGTACGTGGGCTCCACTGGGGCGATAGACCGGATCGCCCCCAAGCGTCTCCTACGATGTCGAGGCCGCTCCTCCCCGTGGTTTACGGAGGAGCTGCGGTCGATGAAGCAAGAACGTAGAGACTGGAGGTCATATGGAGGGCAAGCCGGACGGAAGTAAATAGGGCTGCTCTTAAACAGCTGACTGGCCGCTATCTTCGCACGATCAGGGACGCTAGAAGATCTTATGCCTCCCTGAGAATTGGCGAGGCCTCGAACCGCCAGGAGGAGCTATTCCGGGTGGTTCGGGACCTCTCCAATCCCAGTCAGCTGAGGCCTCCTCCTAGTGATTTCACTAGTGAACAATTTGCAGCCCATTTTAGATCAAAAATTGAGGCCATCCGCTCCGACTTTCCCCCCAGTTGCTCTAGTCCATCCTTTGGGTCCTCTGGTGCCTCACCCCTCCGTTCTCCACTCCTGGATGAGTTTGGGCCGGTTTCTTCTGCGGAGGCCTCCAGAGTTATGGCTCGGTGCCGGCCGGCGGCCACTCCCTTTGACCCTTGCCCAGCCTGGCTTATCAAATCTGCCGAAGGGAACATGCCAGAGTGGGTCTCCTCCATCGCCACGGCCTCCTTTCGGGAGGGCTGTTTCCCTTCGCGTTTGAAGGAGACTGTGGTAAAACCCACACTTAAGAAACCTGGCTTGGCGTCGGACGATCTTTCCAACTTTCGTCCGATCGCCATTGTTCCCTTCCTGGGCAAGGTTGTCGAGGGGGTGGCTGCTGTCCGGCTCCAGTCATACCTGGAGACAAACCATATCCTGGACCCCTTCCAGTCTGGATTCAGGCCTCTTCGCAGGACCGAGACCGCCCTGGTCGCTCTGCAGGATGACCTCCTCAGGGAGGCCGACAGGGGGAGTTCCTCCCTGCTCGTCCTCCTTGACCTCTCAGCAGCCTTTGATACCGTCGACCTCGGTAACCTTCTGGCCCGGCTCGCTGAGGTGGGAATTGGTGGTCAGGCCTTGGCCTGGCTCCGTTCCTTCCTCCGCGGCCGGACTCAGCGGGTTCAGCTGGGGGATGTTTTGTCGGCTCCTTGGGCTCTCCCTTGTGGGGTGCCCCAGGGGTCGGCAATCTCCCCCATGCTGTTCAATATTTATATGAGGCCGCTGGGGGAGGTCATCAGGAGATATGGAGTTCGCTGTCATCAGTACGCTGATGACACACAGCTCTATATCTCCTTTTCTACGTCTGCAGAGGAGGCGGTTCGCTCCCTTGATCTGTGCCTGGAGGCCGTACTGGAATGGACCAGAGATAACCGGCTCAAGCTTAATCCGGAGAAGACGGAGGTTCTGTTCTTCGGGCGCCCTCATCTCGGTACAATGGCCCCTCCCTAGTCTGGGGGTATTTCCCTCCAGCCTACAGACAGGGCCAGGAATCTGGGCGTGGTCCTGGATTCGGCCCTCTCCTGGAAGCCCAGGTGATGGCCGTCTCCAGGGCCGCTTTCTTCCATCTCCGCAGGATCGCCCAGATCCGTCAGTACCTTGATGAGTCCTCCCTGAGGAGAGTCGTGCAGGCCCTGGTGATCTCGAGGATCGACTATTGCAATGCCCTCTACGTGGGGCTGCCCTTGACCCTGGTCCGGAGGTTGCAGCGGGTGCAAAATGCGGCGGCCAGGCTGGTGGTGGGTGCTCGTCGATACGAGCACATCACCCCAGTCCTGGTCCGCCTGCATTGGCTCCCCCGTTGCCTTCCGGATCAGGTTCAAGGTCCTGGTCTTGGTTTTCAAGGCCCTCCACGGCTTGGGACCAGGATACCTGGCGGAGCGCATCTCCCAGAGAGCATCCGGATCCAGACCCACTAGATCATCGCAGGCGCGCTCATTGAGAGTGGCCACACCCAGGGAGGCGCGGAAAACGCGCACGCGGAACCGCGCCTTCTCTGTGGTGGGGCCCTCGCTTTGGAACCATCTTCCGCCTGAGCTGCGCCTGCTGGAGTCCCTGCCTGCCTTTAAGAGGGCCCTAAAGACCTTCCTCTTTAAAGATGCATATGGTGACCTTGCTACTTAGTCCCTTTTCTTATTTCCCTGGCCCTGTTGTTTGCCGCCATCTTGCCCCCCACCGCCCCTGCCTGGTGGCTCGGCTATTTTTAGCTTTTAGCTTTTTATGCTTTTTTATGTTGTCAGCCGCCCAGAGTTCCCGTCGGGAAGATGGAGCGGGATATAAGTATTTAAATAAATAAATAAATAAATAAATAGCTGGGATGTCACTAGGACATGTGTCACCGTGGCCAGAGTTGCTTTCTCAAGAAACTAGCATAACTGGCGCACTAGCCTTAATTGTGCAAATGTTGTCCTGGCCACAGCTGTGACCTGGACACCCAAGATCAAGGATGAATCCAAGAGCACCTCCAAGCTGTGCATCTCTTTTTTCAGTTGGAGGAGGACCACATCCAGTACAGGTTGTATCTCTATATCCCTTGTTCTCACTTTTGACTGACCCAAAGCAGCTCTGTCTTGTCTGGGTTTAGATTCATTTTGTTCATCCTCATTGAGTTCATTACTGCAGCTAAACACTCATGTAAAGGTGAGATAGTAGCTCCCTTACAATCCAGAGGTTTAGCTGTTACAAACGCATAGAGAATAACCAGCTTGAACATGCTTATAGAGATGGGGGTGGGGGGAATGTCTACTGGACTCCAAGCTGCAACTCTGCCTTTGTTTTGTTTTTAAAAGGAACACAGTGATTCCTGGGGCTCCTTTTTACCCCTGTGACTTGATAACCTAGCTTGACCTTTGCTGACAAAAACTGATGCCCTGAAAATGGAATGTCATGTTCATTTGTCATGTCCCGTTTGTCACAGACATAGTCACTTGAGAAAGAGTGACTTATGTGGAGTTAAGGAAATGCTGAAAAAGAAACCACCTAATTTACAAAATGAGGAGTAGAGGACATTTGCTTCCTGGTAAACAAGAATGGTAGCCCCCTAGATGCCCTAAGTACATCCGATTTTGCCTGATTTCGGAAGTTAAGCAGGGTTGGCCCTGATTGGTACTTGGATGGGAGATCACCGGGTAATACCAGGTGCTGTAGGTGCCTGGAGTAGGAACTGGCCAGCCACTCCAGTATTCCTGCCAAGAAAACTCAATGGGCATGGGGTCATGAAGAGTTGGTCACGACTGTAATGAGACAACACACACACACACAAAAACAAGAATGGTAGAACATTTCTTCCTTCCTTCTTTCCTTCTTTCCTTCCTTCCTTCCTTCCTTCCTTCTTTCCTTTCTTTCTTTCTTTCTTTCTTTCTTTCTTTCTTTCTTTCTTTCTTTCTTTCTTTCTTTCTTTCTTTCCTTCCTTCCTTCCTTCCTTTCTTTCTTCCTTCCTTTCTTTCTAGTATTTGCAACCCAACCTTAATCCTTAGATATCATAAGGCACATTCCAAAATCAATACCTCAAGTAAGCTATAACATAGTATTATAAAACATGCAAATCAGAAAAACAACAAGGAATCTAAATATAAGCTAGCATTAACAGGCAGAAGCACGGGACAGATACTGAACTAAAAGAGAAAGAAAATAATAAACATCTCATACTAGGTGTACAATTTATTTTCATGAAAGATGTAATGGCAAAAGAAAGAAAGAAAGAAAGAAAGAAAGAAAGAAAGAAAGAAAGAAAGAAAGAAAGAAAGAAAGAAAGATTTAATCATCCCTTACCATTGGCCATTGTAAAGCAACTAAGTACAAGATGGAGAAAATTGTGCCATATTAGGCCTAACTTCTTGAATTAACAATAGTCTTTTTTATCAGCCACTATAGGGTTGTCAAGTCTTAGCATTTTTTAGAGTGCCACATGTACAGTACTTGAATAAGCCAAACTGAACTCCTGAACCTATCGGGGCTTATTTTGAAGTAGGTGTGTATAAGGTTGCTATGTAAGTGTGGGAGGAGGTTAAATAAGAAAGACAAAACAAAACTTTTTGTACAAAGTACATACCAAGATGTCAGGGAAGAATCACCAGTATCACACTGTCAAACGTCTCACAGGAATCTAGAAGCATTTGTTGCACAACCTCTCTGTTCCATCAAACGGTTGGCCTTTACTGTATGTCAGCCACTCGTATAACGGATGTAACAGATGGCAATGAGGAACTTATGGCCCTATGAAAAGCAGGGCAAGAGAGATCAGGGCTCCACAACAGCAACATGACAGCGAAGTGGAGTTCTTAAAAGCGAGTTGTTACTGGGATCCCTCTGTTAAAACAGGCTGAGTAGCTAACTAGATATTAGCTAACAAAAACATAATGCTGCTCTGCTTGGAATATGACCAGAGAATCAGTCATTTAACTCAGTGGTGGAAAAATTGTGCTGACCCCTTCCAAAACTGTTGAGCCACGTTATACCTTACCATCGGTCAACCTGGTAGGTAGCAATGGTGGTCAAACAATGACTGGACAGCTCAATCATGTTTCCCTGATTTAATCTTCCCGCAAGCAGCCATAGTTTCTGCTTTAAAAGTTCCCCAAATATGGCATCTTTTAGTAATCTTCAAGACTTTTCTTTGGGATGGGGAGATCAATTTTCAGCAAACAGTCAATAGGGATGGAAGAGTTAATTATTCTTCAACCTGTTTTTCTTCTTCAAATGCTGTGCCCGGTTCTTTGAAATTATAAAAATCAGCTCGCTTTTATTTTATGATTGGCCTTCAGGACTTAAGCAGGGATTCCTGATACAGTGGTCCCCTGCCCTTTCGCGGTTCATATACTGCGGTCCCGCTATATCGCAGGACTGCAGTATATATTAAAAAAAGACCCCCAGGGGCAATGACTTGTTTCAGACCTCCCATACTTACCCCAGGACTGGGGCTGCTCTGAACGGGTGTGCAAGGGCCTTCCCAGGCCTTCTAGAAGCCCTTTTGGGGCCTCCAGAAAGCATGGGAAGGCCCTCGCAGACCCGTTTGGAGCAGTGCCAGGCTGGGGGCAAGTACCAGAGCCCCTAGTTAGCCCCCCCCAGGCCCGGCCCGACCTGCATCCACATATTGCGGATTTTCAATTATTGCGGGTCGAGTCAGGTCCCTAACCCCCGCAATAGTCGGGGGGGGGGGTCACTGTAGTAGCCTGGTTTTGAAAACCTGGAAAGACTGCCTTAGTCGTGTCTCTGCTGCATTGACAAGTTTCCCTCTGTAATTATGGGCTATCTTGAACATCTTTTTCTGGCTTGCATCCCAAGTGAATCTCTTCCTCTCCTTGGAGAGGCACATAAGCTGAAATCCTGTTCTGTAGCTAACTTGTGTAACTCAGTGTTACGCAAGCGGCCTTTCTATTTGTGCTAAGGCAGGAGTGCTATTCACAAAGCATTCACACAGGGAGAATATGTAGGGGGCAGCCAGACTTTTGCTCTTAAAGGGAGCCAAGCCAAATATGCTTCCTCCACTTCCACACTGCTGTCCCTCATCCCATCCGTTTTCTCAGTCTGTTAGATCTGTGTTCATGCAAAACTAATTAGAAATGGGAGGAGAGTAGCAGAGGAAATGCAGTGATTGTAGGACCAGGTATTTTCCCCTACACCATATCAATGAGGAAAGGCATGAAAAGGTTCACAGCTCTTTTTGGTGTGCTACCATTATCCTTCAGCAAAGAGTGGGCAAGTGCATGCGTACATGTACATACCCCACCACAACCACCAAGAACAACACCAACACCAACAACATGCTCCTTCCCTTCTTGCCCCTCACCAATTCAGCAGCCAAATCCACCAAGAATTAGTTTTATGAGAGCCAAGGGTTGATCTTGTTCTCTCATTCTGCTTGCTTGTTCACTTTTCTCCTTCACAAACAAAGAGTAAGTCATACAGGAATCAGTCTACTGACACCTCCTTTTTGGTTTAATGTAGAAATATAGGAAGCAACACTGCATGTTTTTGTCAACAAATCTAGTCATTCCACTCATTTGAAAAATAAATTGAAAGCCAAATCTGTATTCAGAAGTAAGTAGCCTTGTGGCACAGGGCTTAAACTGCTGCAGTGCAGGCAAAACTCTACTTGTGACCTGGCTTCAACCTCACGTAGCCGGCTCAAAGTTCCCTCAGGTCTTCCATATTTCTGAGGTTGGTAAATTGAGTAACCAGCTCTCTGTGGAAGGCAACGTGTAGCCTGCCTGCATCATTGGATTCTAAACTGCTCAAAGGCTGTTTTAAGCACTATGGAGAGGTTTATAAGCAGCACACTTTTGGCCTTTGCTTTAATAAGTGGAATTGTCACTGAACTTCAAAGACGGATACTGACAAACTGGAACAAGTTCAGAAGAGGGCAACAAGGAGGAGTAGTGGGCTGGAAACTAAGCCCTATGAGGGCTAAGCTCTATGAGGGCATATTTAATTTGGAGGAAAAAAAAGACTGAGGGGAGATAGGATAGCACTTTTCAAATCATATAATCATAGAATAGTGAAATTGGAAGGGGTCTATAAGGCCATCAATTTCCTGCTTGATGCAGAGAAACAAATAATTAAAAGCTAATCATACAGAGGCACGAGATCTGTTCTCAATCATGCCAGAGTGCAGGATACACCAATTTATTTATTTATTTATTTATTTATTTATTTATTTATTTATTTATTTATTTATGAGTAATTTTTACCCCACCTCTCCTTGGAAAAGGACCCAAGGCGGCTTACAGTAATGAGGGAGAGAGTATACAATCCAGTCCAGTACAATTAAGACATATTCAGGTTTGAGAACAGGGAATTGAGGAATACCTTACAGCAGGGGTGTCCAAACTTTTTGTAAGGAGGGCCAGATTTGTTGAGGTGAAAATGTGTGGGGGCCAACCATTCAGCCGCATTTGGCCCCCGAGCCAGACTTTGGACAAGTCTCTATAACATGCAAAGAGGTGGAAAGGATGCTGAAGCAATGGAGCTGGGGGTGGATAGGCTGGGCAGGTGGCTGGGGGGATGGACAGAGGCAGGGAGGGCAGGCAAAACATAAAAGTGCAAGCTGACGTCTCCATCTGGTATGGGGAGGGGGCAGCTGGCAGGGATGTGTGACAGGCTCAGCCAGTGGGGAGAAGAAGCCGCGGGCCGCTCAAAATTTGAAAACGGGCCACATTTGGCCCCCGGGCCTGACTTTGGACATGCCTGCCTTACAGCATTAAAAGAACATTAAAGCTAAAAGAGAACATGAGCAGTTAAAGAAAACAGTAAAAATTCAATGTAATCATGTACGATAGACCATCTAAAAGTTATGAGGGAAGTAAACTAACATTGAAAACATTGTTGTTGTTGTTGTTGTTGTTGTTGTTGTTGTTGTTCAGTTGTTCAGTCATGTCCAACTCTTCGTGACCAGGCCCTTCTGGCTTCCACTGCCTCCTCCAGCACCACAGCTCAAAAGCATCAATTCTGCGGCGATCAGCCTTCTTTATAGTCCAGTTCTCACTTCCGTACATTACTATTGGACAAACCATAGCTTTGACTATTTGGACCTTTGTCAGCAAAGTGATGACTCTGCTCTTTAAGATGCTGCCTAGGTTTGCCATCGCTTTCCTCCCAAGAAGCAAGGGTCTTTTAATTTCATTGCTGCAGTCGCCATCTGCAGTGATCAAGGAGCCCAAGAAAATAAACTCTGTCATTTCCTCCATTTCTTCCCCTTCTATTTGCCAGGAGATGTTGGGACTGGTGGCCATGATCTCAGTGTTTTTGAAGTTGAGCTTCAGCCCATTTTTTTCACTCTCCTCTTTTACCCTCATTAAGAGGTTCTTTAATTCTTCCTCACTTTCTGCTATCAGAGTAGTATCATCTGCATATCTGAGGTTGCTGATATTTCTTCTGGCAATCTTAATTCTGGCTTGTGATCCATCTAGTCCGGCCTTTCACATGGTGTACTCTGCTAAAAGGGCAAGGTGACAGTATACAGCCTTGTCGTACTCCTTTCCCAATTTTAAACCAGTCAGTTGTTCCATATCCTATTCTGACTGTTGCTGCTTGTCCCACATATAGATTTTTTTAGGAGACAGATAAGGTGGTCAGGCACTCCCATTTCTTTAAGAACTTGCCATAGTCTGTTGTGGTCCACACAGTCAAAGGCCTTGGCATAGTCAATGAAGCAGATGTTTTTCTAGAACTCTCTAGCTTTCTCCATAATCCAGCCCATGTTGGCAATTTGATCTCTAGTTCCTCTGCCCCTTCGAAATCCAGCTTGTACTTCTGAGAGTTCTCTGTCCACATACTGCTAATGCCTCCCTTGTAGAATGCTAGCATGTGAAATGAGTGCAATTGTATGATAGTTGGAGCATTCTTTGTGGATTGGGATGTAGACCGATCTTTTCCAATCCTCTGGCCAGTTTTCCAAATTTACTGGCATATTGCGTGTAGCACCTTTACAGCATCCTCTTTTAAGACTTTAAATAGTTCAATAGGAATGCCGTCACCTTCACTGGCCTTGTTGTTTGCAATGCTTTCTAAGGCCCACTTGACTTCACTTTCCCGGATGTCTGGCTCGAGGTCTGCAACTACACTATCTTGGTTGTCAGGGACATCCAGATCTTTCTGATATAATTCCTCTGTGTATTCTTGCCATCTTTTCTTGATATCTTTTGCTACTGTTAGGTCCCTACAAATTTTGTCCTTTATCATATCCACTTTGCATGAAATGTCGTTTTAATATCTCCAATTTTTCTTGAATAGATCTCTGTTTTTTTTCCTTTTCTATTGTTTTCTTCTATTTCTTTGCACTGTTTGTTCAAGAAGACCGCTCTGTCTCTCCTCGCTATTCTTTGGAAGTCTGCATTCCATTTTCTGTATTTTCCCCTTTCTCCCTTGCATGTTGCATTCCTTCTCTCCTCCGCTCTTTGCAGGGCCACATTGGACAGCCACTTTGCTTTTTTGCATTTTCTTTTCTTTAGGGTGGTATTTAGACATGGGCACGACTTGGCAAAATTGTCGTTTCCATTTTTGGTTATCGTTTCCATTACGTAACGGAAACGGTAACGATAATTAAGCCGTCAGAACTCGAACTCGAACCGAAAAAAGAAAAATTTGGTCGGGTTTTTCGTTTCCGTTTGTGGCATCGCGGCGATCACGCGATGCGAAGCACAGAAAAAGTTTTAAAAGTTTTTTTTAAAAAACCCTGATTCCCAGCCAAAAAAGCAGGCGAAAATATGCCTGCCTGAGGCTTTGCCACCTACCAGAGGGGTGGTTTCTGGGGGGTCCCCGGCCTTTCCCCCTCTTCTCCTGTCCTGGGCTGCTTGCACCAGGCTGGGGGGGGGTCATCCTCATCGGCTGTCTCACTGCATGCCATGCGTTGGGGGGGAGATCCAAAATGGCGACCGCAATTTTTCTTTTGAAATTGTGGTCAAAAAACACACCAAATCACCACAGAAACATGTGAAATTTATTTATTTTAAATGCCTGAATTTTTATAGTAGCAGCAGTGGGTTTTTTATAGCAATAAGACATCGTATTGATTTTATTTTATTTTATTTTATTTTTATTTTTTTAGACCTGCCCATTTGGGTTGGGCATGGGATGGGACCATGCAAATTTTTTGAACCATTCCACCAATGGCATCGCCAGGTTTTTGACTGACACTTCTGGATGCCGGCACCTTCCAGAAATCGCAGTCGGGTGTATGGATGTGGTTGAGGGAGGAGGGCTGGCTGCTGGTGCTGGTGTGATCCGATCGAGATTGAGGAGGGAGGCTGGAGGCTTTAGGATTTAAGTTAGGCAGGCAGGGAGGGAATTGAATTTAGAAAATAATTTCTTTGATTCCCTGCAGCTTTGTCTGCTGAAGGGAATAGCAGTTTATTCTTTATTTCTTCTCTGGCAGTTTGTGAGGATTTTTTTCTGATATTGGATAAAGGGGGAGGTTCGACTGGGAGTGGGAGGTGTGGATTTATTTTAAAAATATATTATATACTACCATTTATTTTCTATTTTCCCAACTTCAATTTGCTTGCACACACACACATGTGGGGTGCAAGCCAAGAACAGAACCTCTATCCTTCCTAAGTGATATCCTAACTGCCCACTCGCCCGTCCGCCCGCGCCACCGCCCGCCCTGCCCGCTGCCTAGGGCACAAAAACACCTAGCGCCAGCCCTGATTGCAGGACGCCCTTATGCTCTGGGAAGTCAAATCGCACTAAATCGCGGTGGAAACAACAAACGACAAACGGAAACGACAAATTTTTGAAAAATTTCGCGACAAACGGAAACAAGCCGAAACGGACCCATTCCGACAAACGAAAACTCGAAATGTCATTTTTTCTGGCCATGCCCATGTCTAGTGGTATTCTTTGCTGCCTCCTGTATGATGTTACAGGCCTCCATCCATAGTTCTTTGAGCGCTCTGTCCACCAAATCTAGTTCCTTAAATCTATTCTTCACCTCCACTGTGTATTCATAAGGGATTTGACTTAGATTGTACCTGACTGGCCCAGTGGTCTTTCCTACTTTCTTCAATTTAAGTTTGAATTTGGCTATAAGAAGCTGATGATCTGAGCCACAGTCCCTTCAATGGATCACTGCCTTGTCGCAGTGAAGGGCTATGAGCAACTGAGAGAAGCTGTGAGCGATCCCGTAGGTCATAGTGGATAGTTTGACTAAATGGGTAGGAACTGGCAAGCCACTCCAGTATCCCTGATAAGAAAACCCCAGAAACAGAAACAAAACACAAGAGACAGAAACACAAAGCTATAAGTGGTGATAAACACAAAGTCTGTGTAGCAATGGGTTCAATTTACAGGTAGATTTCAGCTGAATATCAGGAAAAACTTCCTGTCTGTTAGAGCAGCCTGGCAATGGAATCAGTTGCCTTGAGAAGTGGCGAGTGCTCCAGCACTGGAGGCATTCAAGAGAAATTTAGACAAATACCTGGAAGATATCCTTTGATTTTTGTCCCTACCTACAATACCTTCATTTTACAATGGAAAAGTTACCAAAAAGACAGAGCCACTATTACCCCCATGCAAGGCACATCTGAAAAAGATCAAAGGATAGTCTTTCCAAGCTCTGACTGGAACAACACATCTTAACATCTGCACCAGGATGGTCTTCTCCTTGTAAGAAAAGGACTGTTACCTTTTAGATTGGCCTTGTATATTTTCTCTGGCAAGAGGTCAGGAAGAGATGCAACTAGCTGAACCGAAGTCCAATTTTATTGATAAACAAAACTCTTTATCTTAATGACAAAGACCCCAAACATGCAGTGTAAAATAGTTTTATACCACAATAAACAAAGAGTCCTAAAGTATACAACCTCATTGGATAATATTTACATACGGGTTGGATCCTACATCTAATTGGCTGAAAACATGAAGAAGGCAAACTCATTGGATCTCCTATAAAGATCGGGCATCCTTTTCTTCCCTTAATGATTTCCCCTTCCAGAAGGCGCCATAGTGTCTGAAATAAATTCCTTATTCTCTTGATATGTATGTTACCAGGCTGAGCCTTCCTCCCAGAGACTGTAGCTCCCTGCTGGGCTTCCTGAGAGGGGCAGTGGAAGGGTGAATCATGGGTACTTGAGTACTCTGACCAATTCTAAAGGCCAAGGCAGAAATGGTAATATCTGTAAAGAAAGAGTGGTCAGCCCATTGTTCTACGATCCAGCCAGAAAGAGGTTACTTCTGGGTTACATACAGGTGTCAGGACAGCATCCTTCCCTTGCAAGGGATGTTAGGACACAGCTGAAGGAAGAATGCTCTGATAGGGAGCTGCACCATACATGGCTGGTTTCTTTACCACTGACCCCTCTTTCTTTTGCCCATGTTATAATCGGTGGAGTGGCAAGGGAAGGGCAAGGAAAGGGGGTGGCAGAAATTCACATTCTCAAGATAAGCAGGTCCACGTTCACATCTTGTGTGCTCGTCATCAGCATTCAGATACCATGTACCCCTTCTTGGAAGCTTAGTTACAAACCTGAGTAACACGCAGTCCATTCTGCAGTTTGTTTTTCTTGAGAAATTCCTGTTCCAATCATTTTCAAGCACTCAGCTGTCGTTCTTCTATTTTTTCAGGGCTCCATCCTCTTTCTCTGTTTTTCAGAAAGCCTTAAGTTCCTTGACACCATCTGTTACATCCATTGTGGCAGGAGCATTATCAAAAGAGTGCATCTGCATTTTGGGTATACTTGAAAACAGCTCAGCTACCCAATATTTCTTTATTAAATGAAACCAGACCTAAAACCTGCCTTCATCGTCTTGCAAATAACATTCAATTGTCCTAGTTCCAAGGTTACTTTCTTTCCGTCAAAGCCAATGCCAGAAAAAGAATTTAGTTAATTTCGTAATGCCTAATGGCTCCTCTATGTACAATGTTCTCTGCAGCGGGGGGTGGGGGCAGAATCCACATGTTTAGACTACAACTTCTGGAAGACCACATCCAACATGACCATGTGTCCACCTTTGATTCTCCATAACTAGAAAAGACCCTATGGATCATCAAGTCCACCCCTTGCCAAGGAGACAAGGTGGGGACACCCAGCCTCTGCCTCCCCAGTCAGGTACACAAACCAATGAGCTATCCAGAATATGGATTCTGTTTGCCATTACAGTGGTACCTTGTATAAAGGAACTAATTTGTTCCAAAAGAAACTATGTTAAGCAAATTTCCTTTATACAAATTTAACATAAGGACATAAGAACATAAGAAGAGCCATGCTGGATCAGGCCAAAGGCCCATCTAGTCCAGCTTCCTGTATCTCACACTGGCCCCACCAGATGCGTTTGGGAGTGCATGAGACTAGATATCTATCTCCTGATATTACTCCCCTGCATCTGGCCCTTGAAGTACCCTGGTTTTAAGCCTGGTGATTACACATCTCCATCATGGTTTGTAACCTGTGATGGACTTTTCCTCCAGGAATCTGTCCAATCCCCTTTTGAAGGCATCCAGGCCAGATGCCATCACCACCTCCTGTGGCAGGGAGTTCCACAGACTAACAACACGCTGGGTAAAAAAATATTTTCTTTTGTCTGTTCTTACTCTCCCAGCCCTCAATTTGAGTGTGTGTCCCCTAGTTCTGGTATTTTGTGAGAGGGAGAAGAGCTTCCCTCTATCCACTTTACTCATGCCCTGCATTATTTTGTATGTCTCAATCATATCCCCCCTCAGGCACCTTTTTTCCAGACTAAAGAGCCCCAAATGTTTTAGCCTTTCCTCATAAGGCAGGTGCCCCAGCCCAGTAATCATTTTAGTCACTCTCTTCTGCACCTTTTCCAGTTCCACTCTGTCTTTCTTGAGATGCGGTGACCAGAATTATACAAAATACTCCAGGTGCGGCCTTACTATTTTTTTGTATAATGGCATTATAATGTTGGCTGTTTTATTTTCAATCCCCTTTTTGATAACACCTAGCATGGAATTGGCCTTCTTCACCGCTGCCACACATTGGGTAGACACCTTCATGGAGCTGTCCACCAACACACCAAGATCTCTTTCCTGATCCGTCACGGATAGCTCAGAGCCCATGAGTTGATAGATAAAGTTTTGATTTTCCCCCAATATGCATTACATTACATTTGGCTACATTAAAATGCATTTGCCATTTCGCAGCCCATTCCCCCAGTTTGGAGAGATCCTTCTGGAGCTCTTCACAATCTTCTCTGGTTTTTACCACACGGAAAAGTTTTGTGTCATCTGCAAACTTGGCCACCTCACCGCTTATCCCTGTCTCCAGGTCATTTATGAACAGGTCGAAAAGCACCAGTCCCAGGACAGATACCTGGGGCACACCGCTTTTCACCTCTCTCCATTATGAAAATTTCCCATTGACACCTACTCTTTGTTTCCTGGATCTCAACCAGTTCTCAATCCATAAGAGGACCTGCCCTCTTATCCCCTGACTGCAATTTTCTCAACATCCTTTGGTGAGGGACTGTGTGAAAAGCCTTCTGAAAATCCAGATAGACTATATCCACCAGTTTGCCCAAATCCACATGCCTGTTGACCTTTTCAAAAAATTCTAAAAGATTTGTCAGACAAGACTTACCCTTACAGAAGCCATGCTGATTTTCTCTCGGCAAGGTTTGTTCTTCTATGTGTTTTAAGATTTTCTCTTGGATGAGGCTTTTCATCATCTTCCATGGGACAGATGTAAGGCTAACTGGCCTGTAGTTTCCCGGGTCCCCCCTCCTTCCTTTTTTAAAAATTGGTGTGACATCCGCTATCCTCCAGTCCTCCGGTACTGTGGCCGTTTTAAGAGACAAGTTGCATATTACCGTTAAGAGATCTGCAATTTCATTTCTCAGTTCACTAATAACCCTTGGGTGGATGCCATCTGGGCCCGGTGACTTGTTAATCTTCAATCTATCAATTAGTCCTAAAACATCCTCTCTTTTAACCTGTATTTGATTTAATTTTTTAGTCAAGAGGGGCCGTTCAGGCAGCGGAATATGCTCAAGGTCTTCTGTCGTGAAGACAGATGCAAATAACTCATTTAATTTCTCTGCAATTTCCAAGTCCTCCTTAACCTCCCCTTTTCCTCCCTCACCATCCAGAGGGCCAACTGGTTCTCTGGCAGGTTTTCTACTTCTAACATATTTAAAGAAGCTTTTATTATTACCCTTTATATTCCTAGCCATGTGTTCCTCAAAATCTTTCTTTGCTTCTCTTATCATCTTCTTACATTTCTTTTGCCAGAGTTTTATTTATTTATTTATTTATTTATTTATATCCTTCTTATCTTCCTTGCGGAACTCTAAGCGGCTTACAGTGAGCGACATGCGCCAGATAGACAAAAAATTACAATCAAATATAAAACAACAAAACATAGAGTAAACATTTAAAAACCCAGGAGCCCCCAGCGGGCCAAGTTGGCATCATAAAACTTAAAGACCAAGCGAACATGAATAAACAACAGCACTAGGCAAATAATCAACTAAGCACAAACATTGTTTGTGTTCCTTTTTATTTTCCTCATTTGGGGAGGATTTCCATTTACAGAAAGACCTCTCCTTGCACTTTAGAGCCTCTCTAACTCCACTCGTTAACCATGCCGGTGCCCTCTTGGACTTAAATGAGCTCTTCTTTCTTTGTGGTATGCACTCTATTGGGCCTCTATTACTGTTCTTTTAAACAGGCTCCATGGATTCTTCTAACCTTCCCCTTCAATTTCTTTCTAACTAGTTTCCTCATCTGAGGGAAGTTTGCCTTTCGAAAATCAAGGGTTTTTATATCTGATTTGCTTGACACTCTTCCTCCAACATGCATGGCAAAGGAGATTGCAGCATGGTCACTGTTCCCCAGGGGCTCAGTGATATTCACATCCCTGACCAGGTCCTGAGTATCACACAGTATTAGATCCAGAGTTGCCTGTTCTCGGGTGGGCTCCATGACAAGTTGCTCTAAGGCACAGTCATTCAGCATGTTGAGAAACCAAGTTTCTCTTTCTTGCCCAGAGCTCACATTGGCCCAGTCAATGTGGGGATAATTGAAGTCCCCCATGATTACTATCCTATCCCTCTGAGACACCTCCATGATTTCTCTCCTCATTTCAAGGTCCCCCTCAAGTTTTTGATCTGGTAGATGATAGAATACCCCAACTATCACATCACTCCTTGGACCTGGTAGTTTAACCCACAGTGATTCTATGGTGGAGTCAGGCCCTCTGTCAATCTCCATTCTGCTGGATTTTAACCCTTCTTTGACATAGATGGCCACTCCCCTTCCAACCCGCCCCTCTCTATCCCTTCTATAGAGTTTATAGCCTGGGATTGCTGTATCTCACTGGTTCTCCACATTCCACCAGGTTTCTGTTATGGCTATTATATCTATGTTATCCCTAGCTGCCAAATGTTCAAGTTCTCCCATCTTTGCTCGGAGGCTTCGAGCATTGGTGTATTTACCATAGGAACGCATTGAAAACAGAGTAATCCCTAATTGTGACCATTTTATGTTGTATGGATTCGACCCATAGACGATTCTGTTAAGCAAATTTCCCCTATCTCCAGAATGTTTTATGTTGTACAGATTTTATGTTATACAAACTGTTTATTATACAAGGGTCCACTGTATTTACAAAGGAATTCAAAGTCATAATCCTGACTAGGAAATGAAGATTATTGTTAGTGTGTAATGGTGTTTTGAATTAACATCCAAGTTACAACTTGAAGAAAGCATGCAGGAGCAATTGTGGACTATGCCAAACTAGCTGCTGTACTTGGTTATTGTACTAGGTTATTGTACTTGTATCCATTTTGTGGGCTTCTCGTAGGCACATTGTTGGTCACTGTGGGAGCAGAAATCTGGGCCACATAGGACTTCAGCTGATGCAGTAAGATCCTTTTTATGTTCTAATTAAAGCCAGATGCATGCTGTTTGTGCTCTCTTTTACTCTTAGCCAAACTATAAATTACAGGTAGTCCTTCACTATCTGTGGAAGGATTCCTTAAGTACTGACTGCATGCATTCTGTGCCTGAGGGTAGGGGGAAATAAGGATATGGGAAGTGGAGGTGGAATAATTGTGTGGCCTTAGATACTTTTTAATTATGTGTTCATTATTTTACAAATACTCCCACAGCTCAAAAGCTGCCTTGGGTCCAGTCTAATAAATAAATAAATAAATAAATAAATAAATAAATAAATAAATAAATAAATAAATAAAAAACAAACAAAAAACAAACATTCCCTCTCTCTCTAACTCTGGGGGTGTATCAGGGGGAGAAGGGTACATCTGCCCTGGGTGCAGCAATCTGGGGGTGCCTGGAGGGGGAGAGGGAGGAGGAGGGGGGAGGAAGCCCTGCACCCTCCCACCAGCACTTCTTGGGCTTGGCGATGGGACCTACTCCATCGCAGCTGCCTCCGCCACCATTGCACATTAGGTGAACGGCGAAGCAAGCAAGCAGCCAGGCAGGTGAGTGTGGTGGCTGCAGTGCCCTCCTCCTCCAACTCTTCCTCGCCTTCCTCCGGGTCATGCAGGAGAGGCAAGGCACACACACGCTACCCCACGCATGCACGCACGCAGGATTCCCCCTTGCTGGATAGATGTGATGGTGTTGGGGAGGGCTGGAAGGGTGAAAAAAACAACTTTGTCCCCAGGTGCCCCAAAACCTTGCTGCACCACTGCCTAACTCTAGGATGCTCTGATTCCCTACTAACAGCAGGCCATGCTGTAATATTTGCTTAAACTTTAAACAAAGTTTAAAGTTCACTGACAAAGTTCACTGACAAAGAAAAAGTGAAGGAAAAGGAAAAGGAAAGAGGGAAATACATAAGAATCTGAAGATTTGTCTCCCTCCCTTTTATTAAAATGAAGCATTCTGGTTCTGTCAGAAATTAACAATAGAATATAGAAATGACAGTAAGCATCTCTCTCATGGATTTTCCTATTCATGGTAGCTCTCTAATTCCATCCCTATTAACACCCATACCACTTTTTGATAAAAGGCCAATTCAGTTTAATTTCAGTAAATTCAATGGAAACATTTTGATTATCCTATCCAGCTGTGGTGCCAGCATGCCTCCTTGAGATTGGGTTTTGACACCCTCCCTACTCTTTTCCCTCCCTTTCTTCTCTTTGATTATTTTTGCTGCCTCTTGCTGCTTCTGGGGAACTTGTAGGACAGAGGGAAAGACATCAATGAGGAGAGAACTCTCCCCATATTGAAGTCATTTTAGTTGGGGAAGGGGTGGCTTTGAATGTACTGATGTCTTTGTTTCCTGGCCTTTCCTTGGGGAAAGAGGGAAGAATGTATACTAATTTTGCCTCCCCTTCCCCATCGTCAATGTATATGTGCAAGTTGTGTCTGCTAGAGTGAGTTTTTAAAAAAGAAATGAGTTATTTGATTAATTGATAGGAGACTTTGCCTTGGCTTTTTTTAAAGTCATTTCCCCAGAATCTTCTGGGCTTTTAATTTTTTTCTGCTGCCTTGCCTCTGAATTTTGGTACCAATTTAAGAGTTTTTTGGAGGGGGGGGCTTTATGATGGGAACTCCAAAGAGTCAGCCCCTTTCATGTTTATTAAAAGGGCCAGGATTCGAAAGACCAAGGCAAGCCAAACCCAACCAAACTATGAAGCACCCCTTGAAAGAATCAAACCAAATTCAGAAGCTGAAATGTAGTCTCTGTCCTCTTCAGTGAACACTGAAGCAAAGAATTCATTGAGTCTCTCTGTAATCTCTCTTTCCTCTTTAATAATCCCTTGTCATCTAATGGTCCAATGGCCTTCCTAGTTGGTTTCTTACTTCTAATGTACTTAAAGAAGTCCTTGTTATTTCTTTGTGTGTTTTTAACTATACAATTCTCAAAGTCTTGCTTTGCTTTCCTGATTATTGCCTTGCATTTGTTCTGCCAGAATTTATGTTTCTACCTGTTGTCTTCATCTGGACAAGCCTTCCATCTTCTAAATGAGCTTTTCTTGATTTTGATCACTTCCCAAACAGCTCCTGTAAGCCACATTGGAGTCCTCTTGGACCTGGCAGTGCCCTTTTTCCTTCTGGGTATGCATTCCAATTGGGCCTCTGTTATTGTTTTTGTGAGCAGCCTCCATGCTTCTTGGGAGTTTGAAATTTTCCCTTTCAGCTTTTTTTTTTACTAGTTTCCTCATATTTGGGAGATTGCCTTTTTGAAAATTTAGGGTGCTGTGGTCACTGTTCCCTATTGGATCAGTCAAATTAACATTTTGCACCAGATCCATTACATTACTCAGGATCAAGTCAAGGATTCTTGTACCTCTAGTTAGGTCTTCAACCATCTGTTCCAGAGAACAATCATTTAGCAAATCTAGGAACTTTATCTCTTTATCATGTGCCGAACAACTGTTCACCCATCCTCAGAAAGATGGAATTTGCCAACCTCGGAAAGATGGAAGGATGAGTCAAACTCCAGCCAGCTATCTGAGTCCAGGATCAAACAGATCAAGAGCAGAGTCTTCACTGCAGTATGGTAACTTAACATGAGGCCTTCCGTGAGCAGCCCCAAAGAAACACAGTAACTCTCAGACTTGCCCAAGTTGAAGAACTGTGCATCATGAGGCTTCCTAAGCAGAACATTGCCCTGCTAGTCTTCATGAGGTACCTGTCAGCAGATAAAACTCATTGTTAGAATATATTATATTTCCTGATGGATATGTCCATATTTTACATTTGAAGACTAGATATTTCATGACAAGCAGCACCACAATGCCTGTTTTCAACCGAGCGTTCCAAATGGTCCAGTGCAAGTGTTTCATTGCTGCTCCCAACATTCAGGGCTACTCAAGCAATATAATACTTTATTCATTTTTTCCAAAATATTTTTACCCCACCTTCCTCCTTAAAAAGCACCTAAGGCAGCCTTCCAACATTAATAGACAATATTTAAAAGCTAAAATCATTAAGTATACAAATCTTTAAAATGAATAAAACAGGTATTATATTATATTAAATATAAATACAAAAACACATAAAAGGATACCTAGTGGTACAGCTAAGCATTTGACTTAATTTATCTTGAGTTGATGAAAGCCACAGTTGTGTTGGCTGAACTCCAGTGGGAATGGGGTGCAAAATCTGGGAGGATCTCTGAAACAAGTTGCAGGTTTGAAAAACAATTGGTGCTGTTGAAATATCACTATGTGTTTCAAACAGCTAAATTTTATTTTAAATATATGGGCTCCTAATAAAATCTTTTTCATGTCAGAAATAAGAAAAATGTCTAAACAGAGGCAACCATGAGTCAAGGGGTACATTTGTTTGACAGTGACCTTCCTGATTCATTCATCATTTTCATTTGTTTTTCCTAATTCAGAAGTTCCTTCTGGTTTACATGAATCTTGGAAATGAGTCCCCCCCCCACGTGGTCACTATTTTAGAGCACCAGCCCAGAATCATGGACAAAGGCTAAAATGGGGAGATCTAGTCCACCAATCAGAGGGATTGT